>CM024696.1:10422168-11022168 GCA_014182845.1 Corymbia calophylla | reverse complement strand
CAGTATTTAGGGAAAGTTAAAAAAAGAGTACCAGGTCTTGCACGCTCAAGTTGTAATTTGCTGAAATGTTCACTGGAGATTTCTTCAAGAGCAACAAACATATTCTTGGATGATTGGGAAACAAGCCTGCTTTCCAGAATGATTCAGTGTACATATAATGTAACAGGGTCCGCATAGTAAAGAATCTGGTTTAGTCTAAACATTTTGGGCATGGGGCCTTCGTTAAGTTGACCCACCCACTGCATATTTAGACCCTTCTGGGATCCACCTGTGCTCTGGATCTGTTCGTCACAACCCACGCTCCTAGAGGAGGCCCTGGTTGGTTGTGGCAGGAGAAGTCGTATCAGGGCCGAGTTGGTCGATCTCAAGGGCCTTCCCATTCTCTTGATCTAGAGGAAGTGGATGACATTGATTTCGCCATCAATAATTGCACAAAAGGGCTGCAATCAAGCATTTAGATTAGGGACCCTTGTGGGCCATTCGATCATTTTGCAGAGGAAATGTAGCTAGAAATTTATAGGTAAAAGTTGCGGCAAATGCAAAACTATGGGGAGGGACTGAATTAGGAAGTGGAAGAGTAAAATTTTCTAGCTATTGTGGTCACGACGCTATGAATTAGGAGCTAAGCATACTAGGTAATGAAGCATGCAAGACACGGAACCCCTGTTCTTCCGGCACAAAGTCAGTATAAGTGGGGAAATGCTCTTAAGGAGAGTGCTAAAAAACCCTAGTCCGAGAGAGAGAGAGAGAGAGAGAGATATGCTTAAATTTGACAAGCAACTCATGGTACTACTTTAACAGAACTCTAGTACGCTCAAATTTTTGGAGAACTTACTTCTGAACTTGCATCACGGGAATAATAAAGCGCAATACTCGAAGGGAAACCCTAAGGTTCAACATCTTGGCTGTCTGAGGTCTGTACATGCATAATCCGCACAAAGCATGAAGAGACAAACAATTACCAAAAGCGACATATCTATAGTTTTAGCTAAATTTAGCATCTCTGCTCCTCAATTGACCGTAAGTGCTGGAGCAGAGCCAGCATAGACAGGGAAGACGTACACCTAAAATTATGAGAATTAAACCACCAGATACAGTAAGCATCAGCGCAGAAACATATCGAAACGTAAGCAAACGAACGATCACAAGAAGGAACATTTCTCCTTCTAAATTAATAGAACTCTCTACTTCCTAATCAATCGCAATATAATTCATTTCCAAGAGCAAGCCTTGAGCAAATGTCGAGGCCGAGTTGCCAGAAGTTGAAAGGAGACTGACCCTTTGTTCAGAGATCTGCGCGAGAAGAAGAATTCCAGGAATTGGCGGGGAATCGACGTTCGTCAACGTGCCCTTAGGAAAATGCTAGTATCTTTAGGCTGAAGGGGTTTTCCAAAATGCAAATAACATTTGGTAAAATGAAATTTTTCATTGCAGTGTGAAGCAACTTTGGCCTAAATACTGTTTAGTAAACACTACATTTTGTAAAGCATTTGACTAAATTTATTTTTTAATAAAAAATTTGTAACTTTTTTTTTAATTTATTCACCTCTGGCGGCCAAATCTGGCCGTCGAATAGCATTGCCTGAGGTTGGCGACCTCAAGCGGTGGTCAGCCGTCGCCATTGCCTGGGTCGCTCGAACCCAGGCGACGGCGACGGTCGCCTGGGCTCATGACCCAAGCGACGGTTGCCTCCGTCGCCTAGGCGTGCGACCTAGGCAAACACCGCCAGGGTCGCACAGGCAACCATCGCCTGGGTCGCGCGACCTTGGCCAGCGGTCGCCAGCATTGGGGATGCCTTGGTTGGCGGTCGCCTGGGCCGTGGACGTCTTGGCCGGCGGTCTTCGACCTCGTCGGCTTCTCGGAGAGGATGAACAGCGCAACTTACATTTGCAAGATGCAACTTTCCAAAGTTACTCCGGACCTCCCTTGGGTTAAAGGCCTTTAAAGCCCTTTGAAGATGCAATTATATTTGGCCAAAGTTCTCCAGAAAATGAATCAACAGGTTCGTATTTGGTCAAGGGGCTTTTGGGATTGAAAGCCTCTCGGCGAAACTGGACCAAAGAGGGCCTTGAACCCCAATCCAATTTAAACGGAACCCCCAACATGCGAGGCGGCCACTCACTTCTCATTCTCCTCTTTCTTCTCTTCTTTGTCCTCTCCGGCGAACCCCCAGCCCTGAACGCCTCCACCTCTTCGATTCGCTTCACCAACTTGGGGAATCTCGGCGTTCTTGGAGCAGATCTTTGTCGGATCGGAGCGAGAAGAACACCAGCGCGATTGCCCTTTGTCGGTAAAACTAAAATTCTTAGTCTCAGTTTGTGTTCAATGATGGCGTGGTTAAGGAAGATTAAACACGACGGACAAGCTTTCTTGCTTTTCGATTCGCTAGGGTCCTCCTCGACTGGAAGGCATCGAATGAAAAACATACTTTTGATCGGAGACAAAGGGATATAAGGGAAGTTAGGAGCAAAAGAAGCGAAAGAGAATGAGTGCCCTTGTCCGATTGCTAGCTTCGTCCCCTCGGAAGTACAAGTACGACGTGTTCTTGAGCTTCAGGGGCGAAGATATTAGCACCGGCTTGGCGGATTTCCTCTACAAAAGCCTCTCGGCTACTGGGCTCCGCGTGTTCAGAGACGAGGACGCTCCCTTGGCCCAGAGGAGGTTCTCCAGGCCGTCCGCACTTTTAGGATCATGATCCCCTCATCTCCGAACGCTATGCGCAGAGTCATTGCTGTCTGCACGAGCTCACCGAGATTATGCATTGTCACACAGAAAGCATGGCAAATCAGTCTTCCCTTCTATGGAGTGAATGTTGAATGTTGCTGATTTAGGCTGCCAATGCGGTAACTTGGGCATCCTGAAGAGTTTTTATCTGAACACGAGATGCCGTGCAGTAGAAGCGCTGTGTTCTCTAATACACAGCTCTAAGGAGGATTAGAGGATGGATGTCGCAGGCCATCGCTGATGGGTATTTATTTTGCTGATGGGTATTTATTTTGTCTGTCTGTATCTACGAATCCGTGGGAATGACCTCTGTTTTATATACATTTCTTTGTGTATGCAGGCATGAAGGAAAGCTTGTAGCTTGTGAAAATGGTTGTCGCGAAGGTCTCGAGTGAATTAGAGATGATGAGCTGGATCCATCGGTCTTCCATGTTCATCAAATCAGGTATCTTCCAGTACCGTTCGAGCCATTCTCTAAATTTACGGCCCTTAGACCGACCGGTTCCTCTGCCTTTTAATATTCCTTCTGATTCTGATTCATGGTCATCGTCATCACCATCACTCTCAGTTAGCCATCACTTCTCGGAGAAAAAAGGAAGCCAAAGTAAAATGCCAAGTTTTCTTGAGCTTTCGTGGTGCGATACTCGATATAACGTTGCTGCTTACCTCTACACCAGTCTTGTAGCCAAAGGAATCCAAGTTTTTAATGACGCGATTCGTCCCTCATAGGTAAAGATGCAGTTCATGAGATACGTGAGGCCATCGACCACTGCAAGATATCCATTCCAATTCTTTCAAGCAATTATGCGTTCTCGAGGACCTAGGTCAAATGGTTGAATGCAAGAGAACAAAAGGCCAAACCATGAACACGTTGCACGTGCGAGACGTATCGCATTTGTTTGGAAAGTACATGCTCCGACATAAGGAGCTGGTCGACGAAACTACCTATGAGCGGTGGGAGCGAGCTCTCAGGGAGGTTGGCTGTTCCAGAGGATGGGTATCAGAGAATGGGTACGTTGCTTGTTACTTTCATCGTTCCCACCAAAATAGACAGAACTTCTTATACCACTTAGAGCTTGATTCAATTTCATTTGTCAATTGGCAGGCATGAAGCGGTACTTGTGCAAGAGGTCGTGAAGGCGGTTTCAAAGTTGTTGAACAATCCCCAAACACATGATCCCCCGTCCCCCTCCCCTGAATATTGACTCAGTCCCGGAGTTAGTAGCTACTCAAATTATTTTGTACAACAGGAAGATCAAAAGTGTCATCCATTATGTTGTGTGATGTGGTTAATTAGCATATCGTTTTTTTTTTTATTCAAATGTGAAACGATTGATGGATGTCTTGTTGTGCAGAGAAACAAATGTGCAAACAAAAAATGTCCAGTCAGCTTAATTAGTTGTCTGAAGGTGCTTTAAAGGATTTTCTAATTAAGTCCAGTACATCTTCCTTGCTATAACTAGTTGAAAACTCTGCTCGTTCCCGCAAGTATAAAGTGAGAGGAGGAAATGAAATTGGGAAAACAGTTGCAATTTGCATCAACATAGCTTGAAATGTCCTGCATTGTGCTGGATCACTGGAAGGGAATATCTCCCCTTTTTTTAGCTTTTTCATCCTTTTTAAAACTAAAATCTGATCATGTGCACATGGAAAAAGTAGCCATTTTCATACCTGGCTAACGTTGTTAAGAGTGGCTTTTCAATAGAATTTTTCATAGGAAGAGTGAATTTAAGGATTAGGTGTGGTTCATTTAGCATGTCCATCTCAATGTGACTTGTCGCAAAAGCTGTACATGTTTATTGCCATTGATTCGAAGAAACCCAGGAAGAACTGCCCTGAGATTTTCTGCCTCCTTCACAGCATCTTCAGTCCTCCTCCCTCAGAAGTAAATCTTTCTGGTGAGTCCCCATTTTTCTTTCGTTTTCCCTCAATTTCTTCATGCCCTTTTATGAATTATTCTCCTTGGATTGGGATGGAAGAACTGAGCACTGTTCAGTGTTCAGAATCTGAGTGGAAATATGAGGGTCTTGGGTCTATGGAGAAACAGTCTGAAAGTTGGAAGCTATGTGGTAAATGCAGGTTCAACGATGTATTTTGGCAGGGAATGCAGAGAGGCTCTTCCATCTCAGATTGATAAATTAGTTCTGATGCTGTTTTTGTTTCTATAAGCCCAAGGGGTGTGTGAATTCTTTTATTTCTTCTTCTGAAATTGCTGTTTCTATCATTTTAATCTTGGATTTGGGAGTTGAGCTGGAGTTGGATTAATTTGGTGTGTTATTACCACATGAGATCCGGTATCTCCCCATTCTGTTTGTGCCCAGAACCTACCATTCCCAAGTATTCTTTGTGTTCATCATGTGAGAGCTCTGGCCTCCCTTCTATTCCCACATGGAGGAGGCATGTATGGTTTGCGTGTTTTATGACCTAGACCGATTTTGTGGCTTTTAAAGTCACCTTGGACTATATGGAATTTTCATATAATTTGTACTGGCTACAATTTATCATCTTCACTTTTGTTCGTCTTCTGGATTGCAGTGTCTCTTTACATTTTGGAGAAGAAAAGAAGTGAAATTTTCTTGGGCTTTTATGGCCCTGATACTCGATGCGGGTTTGCTCAGGGCTTACTTCAATTATATTTGCCAATTGGCAGGCGTGAAGGGGTACTTGTGAAACAGGTAGTGGAGAAGGTTTTGAGGTCGTTGAAGAATCCCCAAACACATTATCGCCCCATCCCCATCACACTGAATATTGACTCGATTGTGGAGTTTGTAACTTCTCATTTTTAGCATATGTGATTCCTATTTACGAGAGGACTTTCCTTGAAGATCCTAAGTGTCATCATCTATTGTTCATCATTTGCATTAATTTTCTAAAGACTAAGGATGAATTCTTTTAGAGTTAAGAAACGTGTTACTTACATTATGTTGTGTAATCTATCTAATAACCATGTCTGTTTTTGGATTCAAATGTGACAAGTCTGTTCTGTTGCCGAAAGAAGTGTGAATGAGGTCATGGAAACCAAGGAAATGAAAGGAGACGACGAATATGTCCTAACAATAAAAGCCCATTCCGGTTAATTGATTGTCTGGAGGGGCCATGTAGGAGTTGTTATGGTGTTGAAGTAAAATGTGTATCTTTCGAAATTCAGATTGCCTTCTAATTAAGTCTTCGACATTTTCCTTACCATAATTAGTCAAAAACTCGGTTCTGGCATCAAACAAGATGAGAAAATGAAAATGGTAAAACAGTACCAACTTGCTTTAACCCAGCTTGATAGGTACAGGGAATGCACCCCATAACAGAAGAGAATCTCTGCTTTCTTGGCTAGGTACAGGGAATGCACCCCATAACAGAAGAGAATCTCTGCTTTCTTGGCTTTTTCGTCTTTCTTAAAACTAGAATCTGATCATGCACGCATGAATAAATAAACCATTTGATACCTAGCTAGGGTTGTCAAGAGAGGCCTTTTTCGTTGGAAAGAGGAGGCAACAATTAGATCTGTCCAAGGAGTTAGTATGTCGATCTTAATGCAATTTGTTGCAGAAGTTTAACATGTTCGTTGCCATTAATTTCTTCAATATATGATTGTGCTTTTTCTTTGGATATCGCAATTAGGAGTATTTGATTGTGTATTAGTTCTTCGATAAAGTAGAACAAACCACTAGGATTTACTAAGAAATTGGGGAAAAAAGAAAAAAAATTGAATTCTGGATGTGGTTATACCGGTTATTATTGAATTCTGGAGCTAAAAAATGGTTTTCGAGGTGTGCCCTAGATACGTAGGTTATTTCCGGAAGGACCCCAAGTCGCTTCTTCTCCACATTGGATTCTACTATTCAGACAGCTATTCCAAAATTTCATTCTTTTCATTTGGGATTTCGCATGTGATATATCAAAAGATGAAACTAACACCCTTCGTCATCTGCAAGTATAATCTTTGGAGGAAACAATGCTATTCAACGGACATATAGGAGTATTACAAATTCTTGTCATATGTTTGTTTGCTCCCAATTGAATCTAATGATTATAAAAGAGAGAAGATCATACTCTTTAAAAATTTCTCGTAATTAAAAATTTCTCGTAATTAAAGGATTGGCGAATGAAAGAGGAACAGAACTGTGTTTCTTCTCCTTTTCTCCGCTCTTTCCCATTCATCTCAAACTTCAGTTTTATAGGGACTTGGGAGAACTTGAGCAAATTTCATTTGATTCCAGAAGTAATCTCCCTGGTGCTTTGACGTAGTGCCTATGCTAATGAAAATGGTTGGACTACAAAGCATAGACTGTCAAAAGGAGGGAGGGAGAACAGAAGAGTGCTTCTTCTTAAAAGTTGAGGACATGCTCATTCATTTATGCCTCGAGGAACAAAATCAATCGTTTCAAATTTTCTGTCTTCCTTTTAGTGAGAAGAATTAAAGGAAATCAATTTAGCATCGATCGTAGTTAATATCGAAATCGTGCAAAATCATCTGTAATTTGATCTCGTACTTTTGCCGAATCGATTTATTTTCGTTCGCTAATTGGCCTATAATAGTGTGGTATCATCCATCTCTGATCCTTATGGTCGATCGGCCTATCTATGATTAAATTCACTGGTCGTATGCGTAATGATTCTTAATTGCCTTACCAAATAGTTAGTTAACTCATGAGAGACCAACTTGAAGAAACGTAACTAGCATCGATGATAAAATAACAATTTCATATATCCCAATATAGGTCGAAATTCAAGATGTCATACTAATCATTCCTGAGAGGAGGTAACATCTAAATGAAAACAATTATATGTAGATTTTAAAGCACGTGAATCTCCGGGAACGGACAATAAACCCAAATGGGAACAAACACTCTTAGAATGGATGTTCGTCCATTAAAATACGATCACCTCTCTCTCAACGTTTGCCTTAATCATTCCCAAGTACTAATAATATCAAAATGAAGATAATCATAAGAAAATTAGATGATTTGTAAGCTCGTGAACTCCCGAAATCAAGCAATTAATCCAAATGACAACATTCTTAGAGAATAGGAAGTTCTTCCAATAAAATGGGGCCGTGGCCCTCAACCTTTGTTTAATCATTGTTGAGAATAAATTGCATGTAAATGAAGAAAATTATAAGTAGATCCGATGACTTGCAATTTCTTGAATGCCCAAGATTAGGCAATAAACCCAAATGGTGACAAACATTCTTGTAATGGGAAGTTTGTTAAATTAGAGTGAGGTTATGGCTCTCAACCTTTGCTCTAGTCAATCCCAGAAGTAATAGTATCAAAATGAAGACAATTATGAGTTGATTAGATGATTTTCAATCTCGGCAATCAATAGGATGGGACAATAAACCCAAATGATGAAAATCAATCTTACAATGGGAAGTTCTGCGATTAGAATGAGTTAAAGGCTCTTGACCTTCACTCTAATCATTCCTGAGATCTAATAGCGCCTAAATGAAGACAATTATAAGTAGATTAGATGATTTGTAATCTCGTGAATCCCAAGATCAAACAATAAACTCAAATGGGGACAAACATTGTTACAATGGAAAATTCTTCGATTAGAACGAGGTTATAGCTCTCAACCTTTGCTCTAATCTTTCCTGAGAAATAAGGACATCTAAATGAAGACAATTATTAGTAGATTAGATGATTTGCAAGCTCCTGAATCCCCTAGATTGAACAATAAAACCAAATGGTAATAAACATTCTTTTAATGGGAAGTTCTTCGATTAGGACCATTAGATCCTTTGTCCATTAGACCTTGCATTTATACCTTTAATTCATTTGCATCCACCAATATCATTCGATGAGACACCTTGAAATTCAGCTCCAGTTTATGGGCTAATTCAATAACAATTTCCATTTCTCGCTCTAGGTAATCCAAGCAATTCCTCTAGAAAAGCATTAGAATAATCCCGTATAACAACGATGTTTTCTCATCCTTGGTTCCTCTACCAATGTATTAACTGTAGTCACCTAATTAATTTTGGCAACCCACATCCGATAACCCAATCGCATGAGGTGGCGAGATCAATTGAATCGAGAATTCTCCTTGATTTCAAATGAATTCATTACTAATCTTTCCTAACGGGTTAAACTAGATTACTTTCCAAAATCAATCTATTGCAGCTTGTTACTTGATGAGCCATTCCTTCCCGACAATGACATCAAGTCACACATCGCTAAGATAGTCAAATCCATCAATTCCTCTTAATCACCAAAGACCATCTTACAACCTGAACATCTTACCATGGACAACATGTGACGTCTTGGATTTTCTGACCTATTACAAATTTTATGAATGCGTAATCATCAATGCATTGCTAGTAGGTCTCATTCTGAGCTAATCACTTACGAAATACTAACCGAAGGGGAGATGCTATTAAAGATTTCGTGGACGCGCGATTCTTAAAAAACCACCCGTTAGTTTGAGACACGCTAGAGTTACAATTGATTGGCTTGGCCATGATTTCTATCCAAATTCGATTGTCGGGCTTTTCGGACGTCGAGACTAAATTATTGGACTTTAGCCTCATTAATTTTCGAAAATTTCATTCCGTTTGGGAAATGTCGAAATTTGGGATTATCGGGTTGAAGGATTGAACTTGACGTTTCCTGTTGCGTATTTTCAAGCCAAGGGTATCTCGGTGATTTTCGATCCCAAGAATCGCGAGTGGACGAAATTGCCCCTAGTCCAAAATGGACTAGGACACAATTTTTGTTTGAATTTTAAGAGGGAAAATGAGAGTGGGTTGGGATTGTGGATTTTCGTGCCCCCCTTCAGCCGCCTCCTTCTTCTCTCTCTCCTATCTCTCTCTTGTCTCTCTCCTTCTTTCACGTCCCTTCTCCCCTCTCTTTTCTCTCTTCTTCTTTCTCTTTCCCCATGCTTGTCAGCCGCCCACCCTTTGACCTCTGACTTTTCTCTCTCTCTCGGTCCGCTTCCCCATGCGCGCGTACGTGCATGCTGCTGCCTTTCTCTCCTCCCTTCTTTCTTCTTCTTCTTCTTACTACTACTACTACTACTCGGCCCGAACCACTGTGGCTATCATTTCTTTTCCTTGTTGCTACCGCCCCTTCGTCCGCTACCTCAGTCGCCGCCGCCGCGCCGCCGTTTCGTTGGCCCGCTGCTAGAGCCCGGCGAACGCCGAACAGACCGAGAACCAGTCCCCCTCCTCCTCCGTCCCTATGGTTTCGCAGCTGCCGTTTTTCCCTTTTTCCTCCATCGTTGCCTCGGTCGACGGCCGCCCGGAGTAAAACGGCCACCTGCCCTCTTCTTCTCCTCCTCTAGCCCGCGGCCGCGAGCTGCTGCACCCTTCCGCCTCAACCGTCGACCGCCGCCGTTGTAGCACCAGCCTTCTTCACCGAAGACGTTGGACTGCCCGAAGGCCGTCGCCTGCCCGCCACGAGCCACCGCAAGTCGCCGCCTCTGCCCAACCGAACCAGCTAGGGTTTCCTTCCTCCCTCTGCCGGTTTCTCCCTCGAGAAGCTCTGGTTCGCCGACCGCTGCCCAGCGCCACCCTCGGAGCTTGCCTCAGCCGGCCAACTGCCCAGCTCGGCCGCTGCTTTCTTCCTCTCGGTTTCTCGCGGAGAACACCCGAACCGCGTCCCACCGCCCAGCCTGGTCGCCAAAGCCGTCGGCCGCTCGTTTGGAAGCGCCGGACCGCCGCAAGCCTTGCCGACCGTCGCTAGCCGTCCGTCCAGACGCCGCCAGCCCCCTCGGCCGCCCGAACCAGCCATCCTCTTCTCTCAGCCCTTTTTCGGTCGGACCAGTTCGTCGCCGGAGCCCCTGCCCGGTCGCCGGAGCTGCTGGTCGCTGTCCGGAGTCGCCGGACCGCCCACCAGCCAGCCCCGTGCTGCCTCAGCCCTGGTTTCCTCCGTTTCTCAGCTTCTCACCGCGCGGACAGCCGCCCTCGGCCGAGATCCGGTCCCATGCCGCCTCGCCTTGACGCGTTGGAGGTTTGTGGGCGTTCCCCTTGTCGCCGCCATTGCACTCGTGTCGCCGGAAATGCAAACCGGTGAGTTGTTTTCCTAATCCCTTAATTAGGAGATAATCTTGTATTATGGGATAGTTTAATTAGTGTCAAGTGTGATTAGTGACTAATGGGGATTAGTTGTGCCTGATTGTGTATTATATGCCCTAAGTGAGATTATAATAAGCTAATAGTGGCTTGAACATGCTTGTTGCTAATTAAATTGGATTATGGTTAATTAGCATTATTTTATTATACTAATCCTATGTTTAGTTAATGAAATTGGTTAATGAAGGACTAGTAGGAATTATTTATGATTAATTATTTTGGAGGAATAATTAATTATAACTATATTATTTTATGGAAATGATAAATAGTTATGACTATTTTGTGTGAGAGCCAATTATTTGTCTGGACAATTAACTGGAGTATTTTCCTAGATATTAAGATGGATTATGAGAATCACGGGAGCTTATAATTATTTTGTTATAGTCAGTTATTTATGGGAATAATTGGCTTTGATTAAATAATGGAGGTACGCGATCGTTTATTGAAGTATGTATAGCTTGAGAATTATGTAGACTTGTGTGATTGCATACTGAAGTAATCACGGGTCATTACTTAACTGTATTTTCCTTACGTGTGAAAGTTGCGGTATTTTGATATGTGCACACAACCACGCCTGTATTGATTCATGAGAAAAGAGGAAACTAGCATGAGTGGTTGATGTGCTAGTATGATCACGTAAAGGAAAATGCGACTAATGAATTTTGGATACTCGATGGATTTCGGGAAAAGTGTTACCAATGGATTTTGGATACCCGATGGATTTCGGAAGACGTGACCAATGGGTTTTGGTTACTCAACGATGGATTTCGGGAAAAGTGTTACCAATGGATTTTGGATACCCAATGGATTTCGGAAGATGCGACCGATGGATTTCGGGAAAAGCGTCACCAATGGATTTTGGATAACCAATGAATTTTGGAAGACGCAACCGATGGATTTCGGGGAAAGCATTATCAATGGATTTTGGATACCCGATGGATTTTGGAAGACATGACCGATGGATTTCGGTTACTCAATGGATTTCGGGGAAAGCGTTACCAATGGATTTTGGATACCCAATGGATTTCGGTTACTTTATGGATTTCAGGGAAAGTGTTACTAATGGATTTTGGATACCCGATGGATTTCGGAAAGCGCGATCGATAGATTTCGGATACTTAATGGATTTCAAGGAAAGCGTTACCGATGGATCTCAAATACCCGATGGATTTCGGGAAAACGAGACCGATAGATTTCGGATACTCGATGGATTTCGAGGAAAGCATTATTGATGGATTTTGGATTTGGCCCTAAGTGGAAGCATTAATTTGGGTATGTATGGAGACTTGGAGTATGGAGTTAATAATTACTGTGCGTTCTAGGTGATTGAGTACGTTTACTGCATAATGGTTGCCTGGCTTCATCTATGTATTGAACATGTGAAATGTTAGATGCCGGGGAAAAATGATAGGGTCTTGGTGCGTGTTTACGTGGGGAGGTGCATGATTGGAACACGCTTGATTAGTATGTACTTGGAATGCTATATATGAGGTATTCTAATTATGTGAGTATTGGTTTGCCTTTATATGGCTTGTGTGACTAATATTGTGCAGGGTATGTGCAACCACGAGGTAAGGTTGCTTGTGATTAGATTTGATTGAGGTTTCGTTGCACGTTTTAGACAAAGCAAAGAGGTGGTCGCTTGGCTTTTGATTGGCCATCGTTGATAGGTTGCATGATTAGGCTGCACTCAAGACGAACAAATTTCCTATATGAGGCTTAGGATAATAATTTACTGAAATTTTATCTCACTAGTTATTGTTTAACCATTTTCAGGTCCCTGATGGATGCGTTTAGCTGTTGGTTGTTGGGATTGATCGGACCTCAAACCCTAAGGATAAGGGAGTAAGTAGATTGACCCATTTGCGCTTATATATGTATTTTGTGTGCCTAATAATAAGACCAGGATGAAACGAGGCCATTGTGAATTGTCTATTTTCTGACTATCCCTACTGTTGATGTTTGACCGGGGTTTTATATTTGTTTCTGCATGCACATATTTCTAAGATAAAAAGAATGGTCGGCAACCCGTCTTGGGACGTCGCATTCCAATGACCGCAAGTGAAAAGGGATCGTCGTGTGCTCGAGGGTTGGGGACGTGACACAACACATCATCTGTTATCGAGGTAGAAATACTAATAGTTGTTTTCGACGGTTTTGGTCTTAACCCCAGTGGCTTAATTAGCAACTCAGCTGTAAACAAGTGTGTAGTTCTCGAATCAACTAATGCATAAGTAACATGATCGCATAAGAAGATCGTCCTCGTAATTATGGCCCGTGAGTCCTCCGCTTCCTTTCTTATGGCATGTATGCCTATTCTTTTGCCAAAGGGCGATTGAGGTTTTCTACCAAGCATTTCCTACAAGTTATCCCCCTACAATTGTGATACTTGTGCTTCCATAGGCCTACGCAGGCAATTCCTCACTGGGTGGCCATGCTGACCACATCCATAGCCAGTTCCTGGCTTAGGAGGACACAAGGCATTTCTCACTTGGTGGCCATGCTGACCACATCCATAGTCAGTTCCCGGCTTAGGAGGACACAAGGCATTTCCAGTCAATTGTCATGCTTACGACTGTGGAGGTTGCTTCCTCAACAGTCAAGGAGAGCACTTCCTTGCGACATGGCCTTGTTGACCACATCCGAAACATGTTTTTCTCTTAATAGAACACATAACTATATTGTGTCGTCATTCACAATATCGACACCTGACATTTGAGTAGTATGCCGCTTTCCCAACGCTATTCCTCCTATTGGGTGGGGTGGGATGGTTTCTTTCAGATGTGGATTCTTGTTCCGTCATTTTCTTTTACTCGTTGGGCCCCTTTGTACCATTAATCAAAATCATTCAAATTTAGTGGCACCAACTGACCTTCACTTTTGATCTCAAACCATACTTAAACCTCTCGACTTGGATTACCGGATTCTCAAACATTCTTGGCACCTACTTCAAGAGCTCTATAGACTTAGCCTCATTTACTCAGCCAACAAAAGATCTTGATGAAGTTGTAGGAATTCAGCCATCTTTTGCTCTCGTGCACACTTGGAAAAGTATTTTATGTTAAACACTTCGATCAAGGCACCCTACTCTAGTATTGTACCTTTGGGACAAATCCCTTCCTTGAGTTGCTTCCTGCCAACCATTGTCTTTACTTGCTATTGGTACACAGCCAAGATTATCTTTTCTTCCTCCGTGCACTTCAGTAGTGCGATAAGTATGTAAATAACTAAGAAATGCCTTAAATAAATGAATGGTTGTTATATTTTGAATTGTAGAATTTCTCTAAATGATATGTGATATTACTTATTGATTATCACTGTGATGTTGTGCTTTGGGGTTAAGAGGTGAGTAAATCTCCTACTTTAGATCGAGAGATTATATTTACAAAGTTTAGGCTCGTCCCAAAATACCTTTTGGATTGATTGAGTTTGGAGTTTAGGGATTTTTCGATCAGTGCTTCCGGAGATCTTTTGAGGACTAGATCAAAGTACACAGTAAAAGTAGGAATTTATATTTTGTACGAGGAGTTTTGATTATGTACATTGAAAAAGAAAATGTGTACATCATTGAGTTACAATTATTTATTCTATCAAGGTTCAAATTGTGTGGAAATTTTAGTCCATGACAATTTGGTACCTAATTTTTGTGTCATTACACACCATAAATGTAATGTACATGTAAAATGACACATCAATTCTCTAACATCACCAAATGACGCATGTAAACTTGGTGGGAGCCAAATTTGGGTACCAGTTGAAAGTTGGTACTTTATTATAAAAGAAGAAAGTTGGCGCCAAAATTGGGACTCGAGCTAAAGTTGATCCATGTTAAAGGTATAAGGCCCACTTAGTTGGTGGACTATTTTTTACAATTAAAATTTGCATTCATCATAGCTAATTTTATTTATATAATAATAACATCAATTATCTTTATTCTGCCTTAATAACATATTATAAAAATTTTATTCACACTAAAATATAATATAGTGTGAATAAAATTGTTAATCAATAAAATATAAGGTCATAGGTAAATAATTGTTTTAACAATAATTATGTTCTCTTGATAATGCATAATTACTTCTTACAATACAAATTATTCACTCTATATTAATTAACAATTTTTAATGGCTCACTATCTAATACAATTATTTACAATGTTATGGTTTAATATTAGCAAATACTTTGATTGCTATATTATTATTAATCCTGTCATACTATTAAATATGTGGTAAATATTATCTATTTTAACATAATTACATACTGTATGATATAATGTAAATAATAATTTTAAAACTAAATACTGCATAGTACAAAAAAATTATATGTTACACTCATAATTGGTTATCAAAGTAATAATTATTATAGAGTATATTGATATAATTGAATGTCATGTGTTTAACTTCTCATTATAAGTTAAATAAATCATCAAAATATTGCTAAATATTTGCAAATTACATATCTAATTGGTTAGTAAACTATTAATCATAAAATACTAGATAGTACATAAAATTTAATATGTTACACTCATAATTGATTATCAAAGTGATAATTACAATAAAGTATATTGATATAATTGAATGTCATGTGTTTAACTTGTCATTATAACTTACATAAATCATCAAGATATTGATAAGTATTTGACAAATTACATATCCAATTGGTTATTAAACTCATGAATCATGATTGACTATTAAAATTCTCTCTGATACTGATTTTAGGGTATTTTGAGGCTTTTGATGCTTTCCTCCCCTTATTACATATGTTATAAAGGAAACCAAATAGCATGGCAGGTATTACTTTTCTTAAACCAAACAGCGTAATGCTTATTACATTACAATTTTATTCTATTGTTGCAATGAAACGAGCTGCTTTTTGTTAGGAGGAATTAGGTGGAAACGTATTCTAAAAATATAATCGTGTTTGGATGAAGTGAAAGAGACAAAAGAGAAAGGATTATGCGAGATTATGAGAGATCAGGAGGAATAAGCCTGGTCAATTTTATAATCATTTTTTATTTCACTCCAAAACTCTCTAAACGCAAAGTAATTTGAAAAGATTTGTGTATTGATTCATTCTTCTTACTCCCTTGTATCCTTCTTCTACATGTATTTAAAAATATACAAATGAACATTAATGTCATTGTATATTAGTTTTCTTTTTTTTTCCCTCGCAAGCACCCAAATAACAGTATAATTAAATCTCTTCAGACCATTCTTTGTTTTTCTAATACTTATATAAATTCTTTTTTTCTTTCTTAATCACTTCTTCCGAACTAAAATAGAAATAATATAATCTCCGATCGAAGATATGGGTAAGGAAGTATGACTGAGTTGGCTTTTGGACGTGTGCGGTGCGGGAGAACTGTCCACATTTGTTTTCTCAAGCTACTAACCGTAAACGGCTTCAGTTAGTTATTTGAAAATGAGAATCATAGAAAATAATCACATATAATTTGTTCAATTTTGATATAATAGACCAATCGAGCTGTTATGTGATATATTAATACAAATTGCAGCTATCTTTTTCTAATAATCTAAAGACACGAGTGAATCGTAATTATTTTATTTTTAAATGGAAACAAAAAATCAAACTAGTATCGTCATCATCCGCATAGATTCATTTGCATATGATAAATGAAATTAAGAAATTATTCTTCTTTCCCGTGTTTTTCCCACTTGTTTCAGGAGGTACGGATTAATGAATAGAGAATCGGCACAAACCTTATGTTTATACTATCATTTTTCGAGAAATACTTTAATTTGATTCCTTTTTTCCTCTCTTTTTTCTTTACTTTTTGCTAGATCTTTTTATTTTACTATATAAACTTAGACCTGATTCACCCTCAGTTACTTTAGCGCTCTAGCAAAGTCTCTCTCTCTCTCTCTCTCAATTTCGTAAACATCTTCGCAACCTTCGCTCTTTCTTTCTTCTTGGGTTTCGTTCTTTATCAGCTTAAAGAAGCGAGGGAGAGGGAAAAGAAAAGCCACGGAAATGACGGGGAATGGTGCAATGGTGATCTTGTCTGGAGAATATCAAAAGAACGTTGTTCCACCGTGGTTGAGGCCAATTGCGAGCATCAAGCTCTATGACTCGTGCAAGGCTCATTCCTCCAAAGAGTGCAATTTCTACTGTAAATTTTGCATGGTCGCTCTGTGCAAAGATTGCAAGAAGCAACACAATCTTTCCGAGCACGAGATCATAAAGGTACTAGCTTCCATTTTGAACCGTCTTCGCATATGTAATTGCAGCTGCATTTGTTTTATCAGTGGTGGTATGAAAATGCGCAGTGTACTACTACTCTTTTTATCTTTTCATGATCAAGAAAACGGGAAACCCAGGGTTTCTTTTCCTATTTTGAATCCTTTGCCCATTTTCAGTGTTTCTTTTTGGGTTTTAATCTTTTCAGGCATATAAAGTTGCCAAAGTGGCGTCGTTTAGAATAGAGGACTTGGAACCGCTGTGGGACACTTCCGATATCTATCCATACAGTCAAAACGGGTGGCTCGTTGCGTTCATACACAAAAGGGGAAATGGGATCGCTCGCTCCCGCGGTGAGAGCAACCTAGCGGAGTGCGAATCTTGCCCATACCGGCTCAAGTCGCTGAGCACCAAGTACTGCTCCGTGGAATGCAAGGTAATGATCGAGCACACCTTTCCGAATGAAGCAGGTCTCAATCTGCCTACGTCGTGCACCGATTTGAATGTTCTGCGGTTTCAAAGGACGTTTTCTCACATGTGGGTAGTTCGTTCTTGCTTATCCTTTATAGGTCGAAGCCGTGATGAAGATGAATGGAAGTGGAAGTACCAAGAACGAAGCAAAGAGGAAAGTAGAGATCATGTCAGAGGGGAGTTCTAGCAATGTGCAGTCGTTCAGGAAACGAACAAGAAAGCAGGAAAACCCGCTGAGAGCTCCATTTTATTAGGCAAAGATTGGAAATTGGGTGAACTTGGTGAAAATCGGGGTGGGGCTACTTGGTTTTGATGCATATCGGTTGATTTTTCTTTTAAGTTTTCTGGTACATTCTTGATAGGGTTCGTTGCAACTACCATGAGCTTCGTTATTTTTCTGTTTTTGGCATTTTTTCTTTACTCTGATGTGAAGAGTATATTCATGCAATGATGGTCTCTTTTTTCAGTTCTACCTATGAAAATGGCCGAAAGGTGTTATTATTTTTTTAATTGTTATCATAATTATTATTAGTAGTAGTAGCAGCAACAGCATTTTTGGGATCATATAAACTCATCATAATTTTCCCAATGCTAATTGAGTAGAGATACATATGTTGCGAAGGACAAGAATATGACATGAAATTACTTTTTCCCTTACAGAACGATGGATCGGTAATGCATCCTTCTCTGCGCTCTCTCCATTAGTCGAGTCTAACAGCACCAATGCATCGCAGCCCTGCGAAGATTTATCCCTGTTGACATAACTAATTAGTTTGTTCTTTTTCACCAGAGCAATGCGCTTTCAGTTAATTTTCTGCCCATGTGCACCTCTGTCTAGAGTGATTTGCTACTCCATCAGTCATTGCAATGTACACAGAAATTTCGTTAGTTGATAAACATATAATAACGTATGCGCACGAGTTAGGGTTACGTAAGTTTAGCCAGGAAGAGGTGTCAGGAGTTTCACTGATCCTATCTTACCACTTCTTATGCGAATACTACGAGGCATTGGATTACAGCATGCATGATGATTTTTGTATATGTGATTGATTTAGCAAAAGAAATGCAGTTGATTCTGTCTTGATGCGCATGCCCTAATGAAGTCGCCATGGAAATGCAACCTCAGAAGCCTAGCTGGAAATGCAGGGTTAGCCGCAAGCTTTGCTCCATGCGATGTTTCCTCACGATCGTCTCAGCCTGTGGGCGACCACTTCCGATGAAACATCTTCTCGAGCTCGCCTCCATCGCAAACCCTACGATGAAGTGCGAGAAATGCAAGAGTTTATAACGGAGAGAAACCGCTGGTCCTCATATTCTCTCTCTCTCTCTCGATTTCTGAGACAAATAGAGAGATACCAAGATATAGTATGAGGCTGCGAGTTTTCTATTTGGAGTTTTGAAGTAAGTATCGATGCAGGCCCCTTTTATTATAGGTCAATTAGAGCTTATGGCCTTATTGCAACCACATGAAGTCTCGAAAGATATATCCCATTGTCATGTCATGTACATTCTTTGGAAAGAGATTTTCTATTAACAACTACTCTTCCTTAGGGGTGTCAATGTATTGGGTAAGGTCAAATATCCTAGATACCCAAATTGAAACAGAGGAAATAGTGCTCTACCCGACCCAACACCCGATGCCCATATATCCTAGATATCCTAGATACGAAACGAAACAGAGGAAATAGTGCTCTACCCGTCGTTGGGTTAGGTTTCTTCTTCTTTAATTTCATCCACTTCTCTCATATATCCTTTATTTATATTAGTTGACTTGATTTTCGAAGTCAATAATTTACTTTATTTTTTATTTTTTATTTTTTATTTTTTATTTTTTAATTTTATCTAAAAAAATTTTAATTCCACAAAAAACCTCAAACTGGTATATTTGTAACAAATTTATCTCCAAACTAATTTTTTAACTGCCAAAAACCTCAAAATAATACATTTGTGACAAATATGACATCCGCTATATTAGATTAATACCACAAAAATCACAAAACTAGTATACCAATTAACTATCACGTTTCATCCAACGCAGTAATTTGACTATAAAAATTAATGGCAACTATTAAAGGGTAGATTTGTCATAAATGTACCAGTTGGGGGTAAATTTGTCAAATGTATACTAATTTGGGATTTTTTGTAGTCAAAAAAATGTTTGGGGTAAATTTGTTATAAGTGTACCGGTTTAGGATTTTTCTAAGCAAAAGAATAGCTCAAGTGCTGAAACTTAACACGGGGATACTTAAATGCCAAAGGTTACAAAAATACACTTAAGTGCCATTTTAAAAAAAAATTAGATCACTTAAGTGCCAATTCCAGCAAAGATCGCCGGAAATCCGACGTGCCAATTTTTTTAATAATTTCTATCACCTACGTGACTTGCTAGAGATCCACCTCGACTTCCCCTCACCCAAAATAATACCATTATGACCCTAAGTTTAATTTTAATATAAATATTAATTAAATAATATTAAAAAAAAATTAAAACAATCAATGCAAAAATGGCATCATTTTGGGTTGATCTAGCCACGTCAACACCCAAAATGATGTTGTTTTAGGCTTAGCTGGCCACATTAGCACCAAAATGACGCCGTTTCTATCTTAACTTGCCGAAAAAGTGCCATGTTAGTATTTTGGTTGGATTTTCTCGCCGTTGGCACTTAACTAATCCATTTTACTCCGATATTAGCATTTAAGCATACATTTCATAACTTTTGATACTTAAATATCTCTCTATGTCAAGTTCTAGCACTCTAGGAATCCGCACCTCAGTTTTTCGTGATATTAACCCATAAAAATGATTTCATATTTTATATTTGTTAAGAGATTTCTATCATCAATAAATACATATGGAAGAAGAGTTCCAGGAAGAGTCTTCCTTGGTCCGTGTAGCGTTGATTTGAACGAATTAGAGGTACCAAACAAGAAGTTGGGCGCATGCGACCCGATCCGAAAGCTTAAGTTTTCAGTCGATTCGATGCACACAAAGAAAAATAATGGATGCGTAACCATTATAATGGTCCTATCCATCCCAGCTTGCCGGTTCAAATTATCCATCTTTTGGGGCTTTTCGTTTGACCAATTACGGAATAAATGACAGTGAAATTATTTTAAAATAAATTAGGGGACCGTAGGGAGTTGTTACATGAGGATCCATATCAACTCAATTCGATGAGCAAGTAAGTTCAATTTTAAATGGTTTAATATTATGAAATATCCTAAATCATATGCCCGTAATCAATTAACCTCAAGCTAATTTTTCAACAATCAAAAACCCCAAATAGGTTCTTTTATGATAAATTTATCCTCAATTAGTTTCCTTTAAATTTTATAATTAAATTGTTAAGTTAAATGACATATGGCAATTTATGTATATGTTAATTTGGGTTTTTACATTTTATTTATCACAAGTGTAGCAATTTGCTGTTATTCATAATATTAACTCAATTTAACGAAAACCGATGAAGGGTAAATTTGTCACGACATACTAGTTTGGGGGTTTTGATGGTCTAAAAGTTTGTTTAGCCTAAACTTATAAAACTAACATCTCCAAAACATATTTCGAGAAGATTCTCAATCAAATGTCAATCAAGAATAGGTCATTAGGGCACGTATAATAATCATTATATTTCTATTCCAAAACTATTTTATTATTCTAGACTTATTTCAAGAACAAAATCCATTTAGTAAATTAATTTCATTATTACATTTCTAGAACAAATTTTCAGTTTAGAAATAGGTTTAAAACATAAATGGAAAGTAAATATTTTATACTTCTCTATTTTTTGAATAAAAATAAAATATAAAAACTCTTCTCATCGCTCATCCTTATCACTAACTGGCCGCCCACCCGCCACCACCCACCCTTGTGCAAGATATCTGTTCTCAAGAGCAACTTCACTGCCAAACGAGTGGAAAAGTCGAAACGAAAATTGCAAGAACAGGCGAAAAGGAAAAAAAAAAAAAAACAAAGAAATGGAGGGTCCTCATACAGAAGCCAGACTTCATCGTGAACAAACTCCATGGAGTATCAGATGAGAGCTGAGAACACCGCGATCTTCACGTACCAATCCAGAAACTTCGCCGCCATTTTGAAGCTGCTAAAAAAATCGGCAGCGGCTGAAAGATGAAGCGCCCAAAAGAAAAAGAAAAGATCTATAATGCTTAACTATAAATCCATTACGAGATGAGATCCATTAGAGACCGATCATGCCGTACTTTGTGCTGGACCCACACAGCCTGACCATCTTGTGAGGCTGTTGCTTGTCAGGACAGTTAGATTTGAGGTATGGGTTCGGAACCGACGAGGGCTGATGCTTATTTCAGAGTCTTCTACAATGAGCATAAGAACCTCATCCTGTGCGGTTCTACTATACGTCATGCTGCGGATGACTAGGAAACCAAACCTTCTAAGAGAGAAACCCACATCGTGGAAGGTTGTCCAGGATGCATAAGCTCTTCTAGGAGTATCTTCGCTCGGGAATGATATCAATCTAATCTATATTTTAGGACAGAGATTCGAGCTTGGCAATCCTGGAACTGCTCGAGTTCCAGCAAAATCTGATGGACACTACTTAGCAACCAGCAAGCAGAGTCCATGTCTATCTTAAAGATGGTAGGTTATCTATTGATGAGCCTCTGATCAGTCTGGAAGCACCTCCTGCTTGGAAGTGGAGATTATTGAACTCAGTCAAATCGAGAAGCTCTTGGCAAGATCAAATGCCTGGGGTTCAATGCATCTCCATGATCAGCTAATCTTATCTTGCAAAATCTTGCCCACCTACTATCAACCAGTCACTTAACCTTTTCGTTTGCTCCTTTTTGCACTGAAATAGAGTGACTGCATTCAAGGAAGTGTAATTAAAGCACTAAAGAAGTAACACTTTCGACAACAAATCCACGGAATGTTGAGCAAGCACCCTAAGCATCACAACACCAGGGACTAGCCAATTTGAAAGCGTCTAATCTGTCCTGCATAGCGTCTACTGAGCACAAAAGAGGACTTCAACATCGGTGCAGTTCCAGGGACTGGCATCTACTTTCTTGTCTCCGTCAATAAGCTGCATCATAGATTCAGATCTCCTGTCAAGATTAGTGGGATTATCCACCAATGCAACCTAGGAAGGACGGAGCGACGGTTCAACGACTGCTATCTGCAATATAATTGAATATACTTGCATCCATTTAACTGTTCACTTAGCATATTGAATATTAAGTGTTTCTGGCTCTCAATCTTGATCATGTATAATGGACGTTCATGAGAATTCACAACAAAAGTAGCCCAGCCAGAGGCCCTCTTCCCATTGCAGTCCTTGAACCTCTTGTCCCGATTCTTCTTCCTCTCTGAACTCGAATCTGAAAAGTGAACAGAAACTGTGGTCAGCCAACAGAACCTTAAGTGAACACGAAACTTATCAGAAAGCATCACAAAAGTAAGTTGTGCATATCAATGGCCAGAGCAAATGCAAATACAGATGACAATGTTTCTGCTTCAACATGTTTGGGTTTCCATCTAATTTGAAAAGCTTTCCACCTTATTGTGTGAGACCACAAGTCACTGTGTGTTCCTTTAGGGAAACTTATCGCATCGAAATTACAATATGTGATTTGAAAATGTAGGCTTAGACAAGTCAGGATTTTTAACTTATTTTTCAGTTCAATGTCCTCGGACAGAGGCTGTCCAAGTGAATACAGGGGATTCGGCCAACTCCGAGAGTACTGTCATAGTAATTTACCCAAATAATTTGGACTTTCACCTTGCACATTACATATAACTTTGAGATATTACATAAAAGTATACAATAGTATACTTACGTAGTCTCTATGCTGTACATACGGCATAAACAGAGGAGTCGATATAAAGATTCATCGAGGCCATATTATTAAATGAATATAATGAAATTGGATACAGCATCATACTACTGAGCTTCAAGGACTATTTCTTAAGGGTGTGGTGAGGAGATCGTTAACCAGCTCATTGTCGTAATGTTCATACCATTTGCATAAGTACCTACAAATAAATCCAGCCTCAACATTGAATTGATCTGTTGTTGCAATGAACTTCTCAAGTAGGAGGCAAGCAAGAATTGTAGAAGAGCTATACATAGATTACATGCATCTCCTTTTGTCTTTTAAGCGTAATGCTGCATGTTTACAGCTCTGCCATATTCGTTGGCTTTCGATTTACTTCTTCCTCTAGACTCGCGAGTTTTCGGTCTACTTTGACAAGGACCAGGTCTTCACTTTCTTTCCTTCCTTCCCCCCTACACCATCCAAAATCTAATCACAGTTAGTCGAAATTGCCCAATATCCTTTCAGATATGCAAATAATTAGGGGTGAGCGGTTTCAGGTTCCTTATAGGTTTCGCCTAGAACCTAGAACCTACCCTCGAGTACAGGTTTCTCATTTTTTGGAACTTGGAACCTACCAATCGGAACATGGAATTTTACTATTGATTGCTTGAGAACGAGTGTCTATATGCACCTGTCAAATATTATTAAGAAAATTTTGTGATTTTAATGTACTTGTTACTCTTGTATTATATAGAATCATTATCTTAAAAGAAGCAATTGGAGTTTCCACTAGTTTGATAGTCTACAAAAATAAAATTCTCAATCATAAAATGGAAGTTTAGACTAGTGGTTTCACATTATACATTTATTATCAAATACCATGGAATACCTCAGAATCGCATGAAGACATAGATTAAGAAAAACATAAAAACATGTACTAAGTTTTAGGTTCTAAGTTATAAGTTGCAGGTTCCAAGTTCCACCAATCGAGAACTTAGAACTTACTCTTGGGTACAGGTTCTTCAAATTTTGGAACCTAGAACCTATCATGCATATCTTAGAACCTGGAACCTACAAGTTCCCACCGGTGTGATTCTCAGGTTCTAGGTTCTACCCTGGAACCATGCTCACCCCTAGTCAAGAGCTTTTTGCGCTAAGAGGAAATGGAACCCTAATAGATGTTGACATCAGAAACCATTTACGAGACCGTGTCAAGAACTTCCATTTGGTCAGATTATAATCTCCACGACCAAAATATAAGATAAACTCCAACAATATCCGAACGTAAATACTCGTTCCAGCACTTAGATCATCAAACCATGGGTTGTCGTAAAAAAATCATTAATTCGACTTGGATAAGCATGCGTATTCGGTCTAGTAATTGGATACGCTCGGAGGACATGATTCATTCATATATAAAAATTCAAAGTGGAGCATTATTGAGACATACAAATTACCTGGTAACCTCCTAGGATGGTGATGCGTGGGAAGGGAGACACCATCATGGAGGAAGGGGCGAAAAGTTTTCATAATTTGTGTAATTGGTGTTTTGTCCGGTGGATTCCTTTTACCGTTGACAACGACGTTGACGACTATTTAAATTAGATAAGTACAGACATCGCTTAAAACTATAAAATTCAATTTTTAAATTAGATAAACAAAGACATCGCTTTAATAAAATTCAATTTAACGTAAGACAAGCGGAAAAAAAAAAGAAGACAAATTTTACATTGAAATTTTTCAAAAACATGTTTGTCCGTTTGTTAACATTTACTCTATGAATTTTTTTTTTTATTAGTATCTTGAATACTTGAAAACAGAAAAAACCTTTGAATGAAAAATAAGACTAGTTATATTGTGAGTAATTTCTTAAGTGCGTAGTGTTTCGTGTAAAATTGTTATGATAGTTGCAACATTTAATTAAAGGAATACTTTTTTTTTTTTGAAAAAAAAGGGACACTTATTAATAAAATTATATAATACCCGATTAGAGTATTTGCTCATATGCATAAAATATAATAATGCATAATACTATATCTTTCCTCTTCCCATGGATCAATGTGCTATGTTAGGCAACATCTAGTAAAACAACATGTAGACAAGATCACCTAAACCTCTGATATCATGTAAAAGTAAATTTATATTACATATGTAAAAGGAGGTAATGACCTGATCTAATTGGAATCAAAAGGAATTAAATCATATATATATCACTTCAGTTATAATCTAACAAAATAATCAACACCGAATAGTCATGTGCATAGCTTAATGATGCAAAAGCATCCAACTTAACTCTATCGACAAATTCGACATTGGCATTATTGATGTTAACCTAAGCTAAGATAAACTTTGAGTATAACATGCTGAATTATATTTCAAATAGATTATTCACCTTCATGGAGTACCTAAAACCATTGTGTCAATCGTGATTCCAAGTTCTTGAACTACTTCTGGAAAACATTATGAAGAATGCTTGATATGCGGCTCTTATTTAGCACCACTTATCATCCCCAAACCAATGGCCAAAAGGAGGTAACTAATCGCACTCTCACTACTCTTCTTCAAAGCACGGTGAGTAAGTCTTTAAAAGATTGTGATTTGAAACTTGCACATGCTAAGTTTGCTTACAATCAATCTTTGAGCTATACTACGGGTCAATCACATTTTGAAGTTGTATATGGACTTAACCTTCTTCACACCGATTGATTTGATTCCAATTCCATCCAATCACAAGCAAACATCAATGGCAAAGCAAAAGCTGAATCAATGAAGAAACATCATGAGCATATTAGAACCAAGATTGAGAAAGTTAACGAGTCTTACAAAAAGAAAGCAAATCATCGGAAGAAGGCCTAATTTCAATTGGAAGATCTTGTATAGCTCCATCTGAGGAATGAGAGATTTCCATCTCATCAAAAGAGTAAGCTCATGCCGAGAGTTGATGGCCCTTTTAAAGTTATCGAGTGAATTAGTGACAATGCTTACAAGATTGATCTTCTTAGAGAGTTTGGAGTTTCGGTAACTTTTGTTATGGGAGAAGCATCCGACTTAGCTCCATCAAGAAAGTTGGCATTGACATTATTGATGTTAACCCAAGCCAAAATAAACTTTGGATATAACGTGCTTCAATGGATCAAAGCTGGAGTTTCCAAATAAAATGGTTTATCTAGAATAAGTTCTCTCGTGTTTCTAGATGGAATGATTGTTTTTGGAGATTTGCTGAAATATTGTGAAATATGATATGATATGATTAGATATGGTGAGATATTATGAGATATTGCTTGTCAAAATTTGCTGAGATATTGTGAGATACGATGAGATATGACTATATATAGTAAGATTTGGTGATTATTTTGTTAGACTATAGAGATTTGCTTTCTTAATATGCTAACTGTATTTTTGGAAAGAGCCTAGGTAAATTTCTCTTATAAATAAAGGAAGTCTCCCAATTATAGCTTAGATAATTTGATGAATGAAAATTTGTGAGATTTCCTTTATGAGAATGAATACCTTTTGGAGAATGGATTACTTCTTTATCGGTCTCATCCATGTAGTGTGGATCACTCCTCCTTGGTGGTGAGCCAAGAAATCTTTTATCCCTGGTGGAATTTTCCTTTAGGCCTTAGTGGTGAGCTTCTCCTATTTTGAAGTCCTTTATCTTTGACGGGTGGTTGGTCCTTTAAGCCTTGGTGGTGAACTTCGTCAATCCCGATTTTCATCATCAATTGGTGGTGCGGCCTTTATACCTTGGTGGTGATCATTTCTATCTTTTATTTAGTATTTCTTCCTTTGACATCTATCCCCATACATATTCTTCCAATACACTCAACCTGAAATCCTCTATTGCAGAATCACTTGTCTCCACGCACGCATCACTTAAATGCTATGTTTTCCTCCAATCATAACTAGTTATAAGTTATGAATATTATTAACATGCAAAATTAATATAATATAAATGTGAATGATGTCTATAGATGTAACCTATAAATATAAAAAGTGGTAGAGGAAACTTCGGAAAATGTAGTCCAATAATAATTCCTATTTAGCAAAACATTTTCAAGGATTATTGTGTATGCATGATTTACTAGCATTTAACATTTTCAATACAATACGAAAAAACAAGGATAGTAGTATTTTTAAGGCATTTGTGAAAATGTATTTTTCTGGCTTTTTCTGATTTTTTTGAAAATATAAATATTTTTGGGTTTTTTTTGGTTTTTTGGAAAATATATAATATTTCTGAAATATTTCTGGTTTTTTCTAGAAAATGTGAAATATAAAATATTTTTAGATTTTCTGATATTTTTGGAAATTATAAACCATTTTTTTGATTTTCTGATTTTTCTGGAAAAAAATATTTTTTATTTTTTATTTTTTTAAAAAATACTTTTATAATTAAAATAATATATTATTATTATAATAACTGACCGGACCCGGGTCGGGCTCCTTGTTCGACCCAGGTCGGGTTTCGGACTCGGCTCGGCACGGGCCTGGGCCCGGGCTTCGGATTCGGCCCGGTACGGGCCTAGGCTTCGGAGGCTGGGCTGAGTCCGGCTAATGGGCCCGGTTCACCTGGCCCAGTACCTGAAACAAAAAAAGAAATAATTAGTCAAGCCCAGGCCCAAATAAAACAAAGACTGGCCCAAGAAAGCAAAATAAACCCAATAAGCATATTAATCTCAGCCCATAGCCCACGAAAACAAACCCTAGCGGGTCGACCGGGTCATTGTACCCGACCCGGTCATGACCCGACTTCCGTGTGCCCCCTCTCTGTTGCAGCTCCTCCGCGGCGCTGAAGGGGGATGGCCGAGGGCCGAGCGGCCGAGCGGCGGCGACCGTCGAGAGACCAGCCGACAGAACGACGGCCGGCCGGAGCAGGGGCGACGGCTGGCTGAAGCGGGGGCGACGGCTGGCTGAAGCGGAGGCAACGGCTGGCTGAAGCAGGGGCGACGGCTGGCTCGGACGCGGCAGTTGGGCCGAGATCTGTGAGCGGCGGGGTCGTCGTGGGTCAGAACAGCTCCGGACGCGGGCGGCGACGGCGGGTGGTTGAGCAGTGGTGGCGTCGGGCCAGGCAGGCAGCCTAGACGCGGCGGCGGGGCTTGGTCCCGCGCCTCTCTCCCATTTCTGCTCGGGCTCTTCCCCCTCTGCAGATCTGTCTTCTCTCTTTTCCGGTCACTTGGCTGGCGGTCGCTCAGCGTTCCGGCCTCCCTGGATGTCTCTCCCGGGAAGTCAGAACGCCAAAGCTTCGCTGCCGCCGGTTTCTCTCTCTCTCTCAGATCTCACTCTCTGGTTTCGCCTCCCCCTCCTCCAGATCTGCCTCTTTTTCCTCTCTATTTTTCGCTCTGTGTTTCGCTTTTGTGTTCTCTGCTTTCTCCTTCGCTCGACCCCCCTATTTATAAGCGAGGAGCTCGGTCGACGGAGGTGCTCCGACCGGTGGTCCTCAGCGCCCAGCCGGGCTTCCCTCGGCTGAACCGGCGTCACCTCAGCCGCCCGCATGCTCCACCGCTTGCTTTGCATTGAAGACGAGTCCCATCCATCCGGGTCTCCCGCCGGTCTTCACGCTGCTCCGTTGGGCGGCATTAATGGCGCGTGCGAGGAGTCTCTATCCGTCGCCGATTTGTCCCTTTCTCTCTGTCCAAGTTGCAGTGAGAAGGAAGGAGGAAGGAAGGAGGAAGGAGGAAGGAGGAGAAGGAGGCCGGGCCGGGCCGGGCCGCAGAAGGCAGAGTAGGGGAAGACGGGCCTGGGCCGCGTGGACAAGAAGAAAATAAAGAAGAAGGGGGCTGGGCGCGAAAGCCCAGCCCCTCCATGGGGCTTTTTTTTTTTTTTGATTTTTACTCGAAAATATGGGAAAATAAATAGGAAAATAAAACTTAGTAAATGTAGACAATATTAGTACTTAGGTGATGCAAAAACCTTTTTGTTAGGGTCAAATTGAACCCTAATTTTCGATGCAATTTAATCTTAAGACTTAGTCAAAATTTAGGTGTCACAATTACAAAATCCGAATTATGTGTTTTAAACTCAATAGGAATTTGGCACAAATATGAATAGTAAAAATTTTAGATATATCTATAAGTTTGACAAATTTCAATTGCTGAATCCTTGGACCCCACAGGAAATTGATACAATCCAAAAGATGAGTTCCATCGAGGAAGAGAATGCAATCTAGGCAACTATGAACTCCACTTGACATGCGGGCGATCGATGAGTAACTTATTCTCTTCCTCTTCTCCTTCTATCTTCAAAAGGTAGAAGGTAGGACCGAAGAAAGCATGCCGGCATGTCGAGGTTGAAGTTGCTTTGTGCTCAATCGGTAACACAGTAAATTGATCGGTAATGCATCCAATTAAGCATTAATTAGATTTGGAGCTAGAGAGATTTGATTAGAAATATTATGCAAGATCAAAACTTGATTAGACAAGTTCAAAATGAAAGAACCTAATAGATAAACATACGTAAGTATAGGTACAAACATGGACTTTCGAAAATAAAATTTAAGGAAAGAATTGACCCATTTAAAAATATGTGCCGACACAAACTATCCTAGGAGCCATGACAAGGATTGTGATAGTGAAAACCTGAATGCACTAGATCGATTGGCGAAAGTTCGCCTTCCGAAAAATCCATAGAAAGACCAAATTGGATAAATTAATTAGAGGATGATGCCTCCAAATGTAGTCCCTCTTCTTTATTTTGATTCTATTGTTTAAACGCATTTTTTTCTATACCAAATCAAAACCATCGGCACCTTTCACGATTAATCGCCATCTCTACTTTTACCTTTAAAGTAAGTCTCCCATTTTTTTTTCTATACCAAATCAAAACCACTGGTACCAATAGGAACATTGCTTCCCCCATTCAACTGTATGGGCACAGATCTATACTATATATTGAACAAATTGAAGGAGAATTTCAATCTCGAATTTCTTTCTTAGAAAATTCAAAGATGAATTTTAGTGTTCATCCATGAATAATAAATAAAACCATTTATACTGTTATACAAAACAAAGACCACCTTTTATTTTAAGAATTACATTTCTTCTTTTCTTAAACCAAATATCCTCAATTATTTACTCTTCTAATTGTATTTGAAAAGATTTTTTTTTATCTAAATCCATCGATTCAAAATTAAAAGTGACAAAAGTTGGTGAATGAATGATCAATAAGCTAAAAGATATATTTTGATGTTGTATCATATTAAATGAGTCATTTTGTCGTTTACTAAATCTGATATAGGTTGCTATCATCAACAATTTCAGGATTACTTCAAATTTCAATCAAATGGATAATGTCATCTTATAAAAGTACATATCAAGGTATTTTATTTGAGAAACTTACCCAATCAGTCACCAACCTATTCTAAAAATGCCAATTTAATTATGAATTTTCATTTTTGCCAATTTAATCCTTAATCTTTGGGCGAAATTATAATATAGTTATTTTGGTTAATTTTTGCTGGACATAGTTAACGTAACAGTCTAGTTATCGTCGGACGTCTTATATGTTACATTTTCACATCAATGATTCCCAGTGAAAACTAGCCATAAAGACTAATGAGGATTTTTCATAAAGGTTTATGACGAATTTGACAAAATCGAAAAGTTTATATCCACATCAATATTCGTACAATAAGTTTTTGGACAATTTCCCCTATTTTATCATTATGTTTTAGTGTCTCAAATTTCTAATCAAAAGTGAAAATTTAACAAATCAAATTGACAAATTTACTTCCTATTCTTAATTATTTAGTTCGCTTTCCCATGTAAAATTTTAATTCCTTTTACAATAAAGTTCACAAAACCTTGAGAAACGGGTGGATTTGGATGAACATGCTGCCTCCTCCTCCTCCTAATATATGTGAAGTAATTCTACATAGATGGAGAAAGTGAATACAACTCTAGATAATATGTGTAATACATTGATTTTCAGCATTGTCCAAATTTTGGAGTTTTGAGCACATCCTACCATTTTACCTCTTTTCCATTTGTCATGTTCTGAAACTCAAATTTAGTACTCTTCTTCTGAGACCATTTGAATGAAATGAGCTTTTTCCGATCCCAAAAAAAAGTAACACATTCTACCATTAATTATAGATATTTAAAAGTAATCTTGCAATTTTAAAGAGACATTTTCCTCAAATTCGCAGCACTTTTGGTTAATAATTGATTGTATGTTAACAATTTTTCGAAAAAAACAATTAGGGAAAATTATGAAAGCGAAAATAACCGTATGCACATGCTCGAGCCCTTAAACATGAAAGGCTAACAAAAGGCTAACAAAAGCAAAAGAAGACCTACTAACCTTTGTAAAAATTGTATTTAGATAGCAATTAATGTAGTTTGTACTATCTATTTATAACAAAATCTAAGTTCAGATAAATATTAAATTCAAGTGATTCTTGCTAGGTTAAAATCAAGATATTTTTTTTTATGAATTTGTTTGAACTGTCACTCTATATATTTTCTGAAGCAATATATACAAATGTAAGTTGGCATATGGAAATTCAGTAAAATTGTTAAGCCATATGGCAAAAATAATGCAAGGCGTCACGCCACAGGACGTGCACATATCTATAAAGAGAAGGAAATATTCGCATAATTCCGACTTCAACTATATATATGTATGTATATATTATATATAAAAAAAAAGAGAATAATTCTAGATGGATGGAGTCTAATTATATTTCTGGGAAAAACCTTAATTTTATTTATTTGATATCTTTTTAATGTTTTTTCTTTATTTTTATTTTATTTTTCCTGAATCAAAGGGATTGTAATTGTTTGTATCCATCTCAAACCTCGACACTTGCCGCTAGCCCCGATCCGCCGCTTTCACGGAAACACCTCGCCATTCTTGTCTCTGTAGAACCCTAAACCCTAAACCCCTCATCTCCCTCCTCCCACCATTTCTCTGTGCAACTTTCTCTCTCGATACCACATTGGCTTTGAGCTCCTTCTCGGTTTTGGCTGAACATGCCGTCCTTGAAGGGTAAAGGCTCCGAGAAGGAAAAATGGGCCGAAGCTACACAACAGGGGCAGCAAAAGCACTCCATAAACGAGGACCCCTTCTTCAGCCACCAGAAGCAGCACCGGGTCCAGGACGACGGCGACGACTACGATATAATAGCCAGCGAGGCCTCCAACGATGAGGAGGGCGTAGGCGTCTGGGGAGAGGCAGAGGAGTCCGAGTTCGATAGGGAGACCGCAGAGGAGAAGCGGCGAGTGGCCAAACAAAAGGCAAAGCAATTTTGAATGGCCCATCAACTGTGTAGATTGGGCATGGTTAGTTTGCTCTAAGTTATGCCATTCTCGAAGTGCATGAATGATGAAATGACTTGTGGAAAGACGGAAAAGGGAATTGAGAAAATTCATTATCATAAACTTTTTATACTATTCAATCTTACTCCAATTTTATTAGGAGAAATTATAGGAATGAGAGTCATCAAGGAGATCTGGAGTTTGTTGAACGATCCTGCCATCTAGAACATTTGCTCATGTATCATGAATGTTTTTGTTAAGCATTTCTTGGAATTGTTGCTGAAGCAAATTATTTTATGATCTTGTTACGTTCTAGATGTGCAAGGAAATTTTTTTTTAAGGAATTTTTTTTTCTTTAATAAATTATTTTGACCTTTGAGGATATGCTTTATTGGGGTCAGGGGATATGCTTGTTAAATATGATTCGGGACGCAATCTTGCAATTAGAGGTGAAATGAGCCACAAATACATATATAAAATGAGTCGTTAGTAACTCTATGAGTATTGCCAGAAAGTTTAAAAAGAGAAATCTGAAAGAGAGAGGAACTTTGTATTTCTAAAATGTTTTGGATGATCAAAATGAGGAGGAGGACACCTCTACTTATAGTAGTAGCCCTCTTGTTACATTGATCAATGTTTGATCTAACAGACGAGATCGCATCTCCCAACCTAAACTATTGGCATTTTGTTGAGAGAACTTTACAACCCAGTGTAATTACCGTTTTGCCTGTCCCTAGGAACATTCTGGAAACCCTAGATGAACTTAGGCAGTCTTAGGTGTTCAAAACACACAACAGTGTTTTTCTTCTTTTGTTTGCTTGCTGATCAATACATGGTATTGATATAAGCTTTCAGCTTTTGACTATTAAAATCAGCACTCTAACAAATAAGTGATCACCAAAGCTAGGGTCACTATAAACTCTTCTTGTTCCCGTTGCATTATGTTGGAGCTAGGAATATTGCCTAAAAGGAGGGTAAATAGGTGATTTTACTAACACTTGATAATTTGATGCATAAGTAAAATAGTCAAGTTGAGTATTATCAAAATTGAGTATTATCAAAATCAATTAAAGTCATAATCTAAATATTGATAGTAATATGATGATATTCACCAACACGCAATATTCTATCAAAAATAATGAATAAGAGTTGAGAGAGAGAAATTGTAATACATAATTTATAATTGTTTGGCTTTGATCACGTAGGGTTGTCCTTGTTTGTTGCTTTTGTTTCATCGGCTTCTATCTCATGCAATATGTTGTGATGGACTAGCCTTGCGTGGGAAAGAAGCCTCCTTATTTGACCAAAATAAGGAGTAGCATGCACTTGGCTTTAATAGAGTAGCCATGAGTTGATAGAGGATTTACCCCTTTATTTTCATTTGGAAGGCATAATTTACCATGAAAAAAATTTATTACTAAGTTTCGATAACTGATTTATGTTATAGCTAATTTAAGGTGACATCGATGATGAGCAATCTTTCTAAGGCCATGGTGAGGCCGCTTCAGTTGGAAGAGAACGCCTTCTTGAACCAGAACGGAGACCTGCCAATGATGCTTTTGAGGTTCAACTACTACCCGCCCTGTTCTAGGACCGAAGTCTTCGGTATCATACCTCATTCGGATAGAACTCATGAAAAGCTGGAAATTTTTCCGGTCGTTGCTAAATTTTATGAAGCGGATAGTAGATTTCTAATGATGTGGGCGACTTCTTAAGAATTCATTTTCAAAGTAGAAGACACCTAGTCAACGTTGGGTGTAATTAGAGATTAGCATTGAAAAGTATTTATGGGTCTCAATTGATTTCTCTAAGTGTTTTCACCACCATCTCTTATAGAAGATCACACCAACTAAATCTTATAAGCTGGAGGTATTGAGTCCTCTTTGCTTGTTAGTAGGCAAACCTGTCCCCTTGTTTTCTTCTTTTTCGTAAAAAAACAAATAGCGAATGGATAGGAATATGCCTCGAATTATCCATGATGGCTTATAAGGACAAACGCGAGAAATTTGGGGAGCAGAAGAATAAACAAAGACTCATCGGGCCTTACCCTGTGAAATTTCCTTCGATGGACAAGTAGGGACATCCCTTAGGGAGCAACAATAGTCAAAGTGGTGGGCGGTGGGGATAATTCCTCTTTCATACTCGATCGGTGTTAGAAATGTACCGTCTTCGTCAGATTCATAAGTAAAAGTAGAAAGTTGCAACGGAAGCCATCTACTTGAATGAGGCCAATAGAGGATTAAGATTCATTAAGACAAAAAGGAGCAATCGCTAATCTTGATCAAGCAACTCCATGTCATCATCAATCTACGAAATTGAGTTCAGCATGCCTTTGGTGGACTTACCTACCGATGCTTTCAATTTGAAAGATTGGAGAAGTAGCATTTAGTTAGGATGAAAGGGAGAGTATCATAATTTCAGGTCAGTTCATTCGACTAATCCATTTCAGTGGATTGTTTGCTTGCGACTGATCGAGACAAATTGAATTGCCTTCCCAGATGACAATGACAATTAAATCTATTAGTACTTTATATGAGACATTGTAATCGACTCTAAGATGTTGACTCTTTTCTCCTTTATTTTTCAGGGAAATAGAGACCTGTATTTGTCCAGGTTGTTGTTGGCTTTACGGTTCAATGATTAGTTGCCTAATAGAATTTCTAATGAGTTGCGATGGAAAATGAATGTATTCTTGACTTGTGAGTAGATTTGTATTGTCAGTCAATTTGGATTTGCACGATGAGTCATGGATAGATTTTGAAGAAATGGTGCAGGTTGGACTTCAAAAAAAAAAAGAAAAAGAAAAGATCTGTAAACTTCCTCGCATGGATCATGTCCTAAAAACTTCAAAATAATAGAAAAAGGATATCTGTAAACTCCCTCGAATGGATCATGTCCGGAAAACTTGAAATTAATAAAAAAGGATATTTGTAAACTTCCTCGAAGGGATCATGTTCGGCTTGAAGGGATCACGTTTGAAAACTTCAGATTAATTAAAAAAGAGAATTGTAAATTTCCTTGAAGGGATTATTTTTCAAAAACTTCAAATCAATAAAAAAGAGATTTTTATATTCGGAAAATTTCAAATTAATAAAAAAGAGATTTGTAAACTTCCTCGAAGAAATGATGTCCGGAAAACTTCAAATTAATAAGAAAGAGATTTGCAAACTTCCTTGAAGGGATCATGTTCGGAAAATTTCAAATCAAAATACAGAGCAGAGGCACCTGAGGAAGTACTGAAAGGGGCAAAGGATCCTCACCTGGAATAATGCTGAACATTTTATTTAGAGTTTGGTCAAAATTTAAAATACTACTCAAAATTTTGAAAAATGTGAAAAAAAATAATATTCGAATTCACAAGGGAAAAGTTTCATAAAGTCATAAACCTATTAAATTGGTGCTAATTTAGTCTCAAGCCTTTTAATGGTGCCAATTTAGTGCTAAATTTGCACTAAACCTTTTGACTTGATGCCAACTCAGTCATAAACTTTTTAATGGTACTAATGTAACTGAACTTTCCGGTGTTTCGGATAAAAAAAAATTCAAAGTAAACTTTTCATAAGATTTAAATCAAGTACAAAGGTTTAAAATTTAAAGTCTATTTGGACAAACAATGCACCTTACTTGAGCTAATCGAGCTTTGAATTTTAGATGCCTTCGCTAAACTATCCAATTTTGTCTTCATGCCCATTGCTTGGAATGGTCATGTTGCTTCCTGCATCCAAGATTAATTGTACATCCGATTAGAGATGCACTCATTTTATAGAAAATGAGTGATTTGGAAAACATTTTCCAAAAATGATCGCTTATGTCGTTTAGAGAAATAAATTCTTATCATCCACAAAAATAGTTATATATAAATTGTTATCAATGATAAAATTATTTTTCATTAACTAATCTTTATAAATAATATAAATAATTATTTTTTAAAAATATTTTTCGAATCACTCATTTTCACAAAAGAAACTCATCTTAAATTTCATCAAGACTACGTGGATTTTGAATGGAGCTTGCAATATCCATGGGCCTGACAATTGGGTCTAGGAGGGTATAGGAGGTTAGTATCATCCAACCAATGATCAACTCTAGAACCCACACAAAAATTGACTGAAGAATTCAAAAGGACAAAAAAAGGGATATTGACCTGGCAGTATATACTACTATATAGATAGTAGTATGTCTCGCCACATGATGAATCAGTTCATGATAACTAATCCCAATACAACGAAAGTTATTGTCTTAACATGAGCGTAATAAGCGGGACTCCGTTCGTTTCCTATCCTTTTTTATATAGACGGGAATCTAATTATTGCCTCCCATCCAATATGGTATGTTGATGTGGACAATTTTACTCGATCGAATGTCCCATTTTAACTACCATAGCAATTGATTCGAAGGACTATACTGAAATTTCATGCAAATACTTAGAATTACATTGACAAAATTGAAAAGTGTAGGACTATTGAAATATATTTTTTAAGAATGCTTCATGGTTCCTATGTTGTAAATATCCTTACATGGAAATTTGCATAAGTTTACTTTTTTATTTTTGGTCTTGCTCCTTTCTTTGATGTATATTCGTGTGCAGTATTCATAAGGCATAAGTACAGCGGTCAAAACTTACAAACGGTACACTTAAGTGCCACTTTTTTAAAAAAATGGATCACTTAAGTGCTAAGTTCAGTTTGGAATCCCGCCGGAAATCCTACATGGCAATTTTTTATTAATTTTTTTGCCTACGTGGCTCGCCGGAAATTAAAACGATGAAAAATCAGCGCAAAACGATGTTGTTTTTGCGCTGACGTGGATTTTAAAAATTATTAATAAAATAATATTTAAATAATTTAAAAAATAAATTATTATAAAATTGATTAATTTAAATAAATAAAAAAGAAAAGGGAGGCTGCACAAATCCCCTTCTTCTCTTTTTTTTTTTAAAAAAAATCGCGAGGGCTGGACAATTTTTTTATTAAAATTGCCACGTGGATTTTTTATTTTGAAAAAAAATGCTCTAATCAGCAAATGAAGTTGTCGGAAAATGGACACGTGGCGGTTTGGCTGGAATTTTTCACCGTTGGCACTTAATTGATCCATTTTGCTCCAATTTTGGCACTTAAATGTACCGTTTGTAAGTTTTGGCACTTTAAATGTCCCTCCGTGTCAAATTTTGGCACTCTTGGGGTCCGTACCTCAAGGATCAAACCCCAAACATATTCTCCAACCTTGCCTCTCAATCCCTTTATCAAAAGGGCCACATGCGTGTTAACGCATGAGTCCATTGTTAAATACTCCATTAAACACGAGAATAAAAACTTTTGTCATTTTATTTCTTTCAAACAAAAAAGAAAAAGCTGAATTGAGTTATAAAGACAATGCATTGTTAGTGATGTCACACGAAACTGAATGAATTCTAGATTAATGTTGGCCTCACAGCCAATTGGTCATAAATCTCATTTTGTAAAACCAAAATACATCGCTTAACGTGTTATATTTCAATCCCAAGACAACATGTTCATTAAAGAGATTACACAACATAACTTGTTATGCATGTGTTACAATCTCAAGGTTTTCATGATTAACGGACCGTGCATAATTGGGGAAGACCGCCTAGGTTCCTCTAAGGTTTATGCTAGGGTCTCTAGAATGTTACTAGAGATGGGTGATATGGTAATTCTGTCAGATTCTAGAATTCTCTTCGCATAAATGCTGATAGTTGGTAGGTTGGGAGATGCAATCTCGTCCACTAGATTGAATACCGATCAATGATTGTAACGAGATGGCTACTAGTATAAGAAGGAGTATCCTCTCCCTTATTGCGATCGTCCAAAATACAAAGATCTTTCTCTTTCTCTACAATTTGGGTGAGCGAGTAAACAATCAATCCCAAGAAACGTTTAGCTTAGGCATTCCTACAATCCAAACAATCCATTGCATAGCTTAGCTTAGGGATTTCAACAATCCAAACGATCCACAGCACGATCTTGATACTTTAGCTTAGGCATTTCAATGATCGAAATGATTCACCGCCCTAATACAGGACAAAACAACAATGAATTGGAGAGAGCCAACCATTTCCGAAGGGACGTAGCTCTTTAAATCTGAGCTACGAGATGCAATCAACAGAATTTGAACAATAAATCACTAATAATATCACAGCATTTACAAGTCCGATCCAAGTCCTAGCACCACGAAATAAGAACCAGAAAAGATAACAAATAAAAAAGTGAAAACAAAGAAGACAACTGACACCTGATTTCACCGAATTATTAATAGCAAAATAGTACATAAAAACAACATTGAATTGATTCGATTCCTCTTTATTTCATGCTCAACCCTCACATATTTGGAAAATTCAGGCCAAACAAACCCATACCATTTCCTCCAGAATCGCAATCTCCACCAATTCATTTTGAAAATAGCTTAGCGATCCCTAAAATGGCACTCCATAATTAGAATCAAATCAACCATACATTTTTTATTCATAAGTGAATTTTCATGACTCAATACATTGTTTTTTTTAAACCCTGTTGACTATTTTTTAAAGTTTTCTTGTCTTTTCATAAGGTGAATAGTATATTGTTCTTCCTTTGCATTTGTGGCTTGTCACAATTCGACTCGTGATTTTAATTTTCCTTGAAAATAACACTAATTTTTTGATGTGAGACTTTCTGCACATATATTCAAAATATTTCTCTTATGTGTGAGCTCAGTGCTAGATTTGCTTCTTCCTTAATTCAAGTATTGTTCTACACTAATATATCTCAGCTTGGATTTCCATGAAAATACACAATCAAGAAAAGAAATAGAAAGGAGTAAACACACAAGAGTGAAATCAAGAGCTAGTAAATAATACACTTTTAAGGAAATAAAGGAAAGTAATCAGATGCAATGTCGGACAGATAATATACAAAGCCATGTTTTGGTTCCCGAGATTGATCCAATACTCGTCAGGCAAAGAATATATAAAGTTTTGTTGATAAGCCCAAGGCATTCTGAACTTGATTTTAGAGACTACTCTATCTTAAAATGGGCAATAAGGGTGCTCAAAACCTTCAGAGGAGCGAGAAGTATGATGGTAGGCCTTGCTATGCCATCCCAATCCAATTTTATAATAGTTAGCATTTCTTGGTGCGACTCTAGCTTTCCTACAATCTAGTGTTTCCCATATCACCTATTCAATTATTTGAGGTGAATTCTAACTTAACCTAAGTTGATTACTATTTTTTTTTATCTTGAGAGCAATGTTTAATTTATGAATTGAAGCTATGTCTAAATGTTATTAAACTATCAAAATCCCTAAATTATTTCAATGAAAGACTGAGTCCACGACTAAGTTTAGTCTAGAATTTAAATTCTAAAAAAATTAATCCTAATGAAAGTTGAAGGAAATCTCTAAGCTCTTCCTCATGGCACGGCTTCCTCCGACGTCATAAGGCATCCATTCATTCTTGCACCGCACTCAACGAGAACAATAGAATGTTCACACAAAAATTAATCAAAGAGTTCATTTAAGTCATGGAATTCACACAAGCAAGAATGGATTTTTAAATGAGTATTTGATCTTATTATCATGGAAGTTTCCCCAATCCACCTCCTATTTGTCGATTCCTAGAGTGATTAGGTGGATTAAGTGAAGACCGGCCTCCATTATGCAGAATCCATAAAGGTCTTTCTTAGTATTTTCCAATTAAGCGATCCCATTTAACTACCCACCGATACACGTACAAATGAACAATCGAATGAGTAATTAAATAAGGAATGATGCTCAGCACGTTTCAATTGGTTAACATATCAATCAATTAAAGTCGAAGTCAATTAGTCAACTCAAAAAAATCAACTTCGCTGGTTTAGTCCCTAATCTGCCCAGTTAAAGTCTGGAGCCTTTGATTGACCAAATGACCTCTGATAAAACAATTCATACATGCTTGGAAAGCATTGGAATTCCACCTCAAGTTCTCAGTTGACAACTTTACGTGATTTTTCCCCGAAAAGTACAGAATTTGCAGTGTAGCCCCTAATGTCCATTTTTTCTCCTATACCAGCCCTTCTTTAATGTAAAATTCAGAAGAAAAAAAATCAAATCAACTCGGAATATCTTGAAATTTTCCTGTATAAAAGTTCAAGGAGTGTTCTACAACTTTACAGTTAAGCACATTTTGGCCTAAACCTTGCAAAGAGTCGATGGACATAACTTCTGCTCCAAAACATGCAAATTTTCATTGGACATAACTTTTGCTACAAACCTTAAGAAGAACCGATGGACATAACTTTTGCTCCAAAACATGCGACCTTCCATTGGAAATAACTTTTGCTCCAAACATTACGAAAATTCGATTGATATAACTTTTGCTAAGAAACATGTGAACTTTTGTTGGACTAACTTTTGCTATAAAGCTTGCGAAGAACCGATGGATATAACTATTGCTAAAAAACGTGTGAACTTTCATTGGACATAAGTTTTGCTCCAAACCTTACAAAAAACCGATGGACATCACTTTTGCTCAAATCCTTGTGAAGAACTAATGGACATAACTTTTTTCTTGAAAACATGCGACCTTCCATTGGACATAACTTTTGTTCCAAACCTTGTGAAGAATCGATGGACATAAATTCTACTCCAAAATTACATTCCCATACTAAATTAACATGCAATCCAAAGAAATTTCCCAATTTAAAGATCCAAATGTTCTTTACAACCTCTTCGTTTATGAAATTTCAAAATTCAATTAGTGTCACAATAAAAAATCTGTAGCCACACCTAGTCAAAATCGGTACTTTGAGAAATATTTTGACCTAGCCAGTGAACTCCAATTTGAACGAAAATGTAAATGACTGGAAAGTATGGATGTCCCCCACAACTTTTGCGTTCATAAGTTGTCAAAATTTTGATGTTAAGACTTCTTGATCTTCAAATTACCGAGACTCGTCTCTTCATGATTCCAGTTTCAGATTAAACTTCAGTTATCATTGGATTTTGTGCTCAATTTTTAATAGGCTTTAACCTAGTAAATTATCTCGTACTTTAGCCTATGACCTACCAAATCAAAGCTTAGGATGTGTACAACATTTCATTAGTTGATCATTCTCCTAATTTCGGAGTTACCTAAGTCAAATCATGCCAAAACAAAGAGGTCCTCACAGAGTTCCAATTTTCCAGAAATTTATAACGTGTATCTAAACTCATCCAGATGTGTTCTAATCAGCAAATCATACTCAAACAAGCTTGCAACATACAAAAACAGCGTCATCAAATATCATGAACAATAGTCATAGCACATGAACGAATTTGAACTTCATGAGTAGAAATTGAATTCAACTCACTCTAATCATCTAATTGAAGCAGACAAGAGGCTTGGTTCATCAAATTCGGAACCAAATCAGCTTGAGATATGCAAAGCAAAGTCACCTCTAGCAAGCAAGGATATTCCTAAGGTGTGCCAAGCATGCTTCCATATTCAATCTCCTACTCTTGAACTATTACTAATCAAGGATCCCTCATGAACTCATCATCACCATATCCTCTCCTAAACTATCAATCATAGATTGAAGATAATACCTCATCAATTTTCTACTATTATTAATGTAGGACTCATAGGATGATTCTATGAGTTTCGATCATCAAAATTGGAGAGCCTACTTGAATTATAGCAACAATCGAAACTGGAGGACTACAGGTATTCCATTGAGAAAGGACTTCTGGCGAGAATCAGAAGTATTCCAACAAGGTGGCTCGATCAGGATGGAGGAATGCTAGATATGTTTAGGCAACATCTGTGCGGCTCCAGAATGACCGGAGCCAGCTCAGATTGCCAGTGAAGCTTGGGAGAATTTCGCTAGAGGCCTGTGTCGTGACCTTCCTAGTTAATGGATTACTATGGCAAAGACTAAGCGCGACTCTCCTTAGCCCAAACAAATCGTAACTTTGAGGTTTTAATTTAATCAATTTAACATGCAATTAAATTAAGTTAGGAATCGTCACTAATCTATTACAGGTTAATTAGAAACCTAAGGAAAATATGAGAGAACATTTTACTTTTGTAAACTAGAGATTCATGATATGGGGACTTGGTTATGGTAAATGAATCTAATGCATTTTTCGATACATTTTCTCTTTATTTCAAAGATAATTTGCATGCAATCTTGGCCAATTTTAAACTTAAGCTATTAACATGTGATGTGTGATCACACCGGTATGCAATAAAAAATTTAACACTCAATAAATCAATATGGTAAATAAATTGCTAGAAAGGGAAAAAATAAACCTCAATACATTAAGCAAAGCATGATTTTATTATGATAATGCCACAATAATGCCCCATATGATCTACAAGGTTGTTAAAAGAAAAATGTATGGATGACTTAAACATAATATCTAAGTTTTGTCTATATGATCCTCATTTAACTAATGAGATGCAATTTTAATTTTAATTATGTCTATGTGGTCTTAATTTAACTAATGACATGTTGACATAAATCTAAATGCAATCTATATATAACCTAATTCTAATGACAAGCAAAAAAATGACAATTAATCTAGTATGACATGCAATGACATGGCAATGCAATGATGTGGCCATGATGACATGGCAATGTGATGATGTGGTAATGACACAACTAGTTATATATGATATTTGCATGTTATTTTTCTTATTTTCTTTTAAACTAAAATAGGAAATTACCTAAAATATATGATTATCTAATTTAAACGAGGAAACAATCTTTATTAAATCCTATGCTAAGGTAAGTTCCTAATTGCTACTTACTCCTAAATATGAAATTCTAAATTAGAAAATTAATATTGATGCAATTTATCCTACATGCAATGCTATACTATTTTTGTATTTGATAATATAAAAATTAGGTAAGTATATTAAAAACCCTAAAACTGGTCACAAAAAAAATGTAATTTACCCTAAAAAATTTCAAAAAGTGCAATTAAGTTTTGAGACTTACAACAAAAGTGCAATTGAGTTATAACACTTATTACATTGGTTCAATCAAGTCCTTCCATTGATTGCACATTTTAAAAGTTTTAAAATTCAATTACATTTTCATGACAATTTTTACGATTTGATTATACTTTTTAAAAGTTTTAAAAGTTGACTGCATTTCCATGGTATATTTTAGGACTTGATTTCATTTTTTTGAAATTTATAGTATTTAATTTATCTTCATGATAAATTTTAGGACTTCCAATAAATTTATCTAAAAATTTATGAAGTTAGCAACATGTAATAATCAAACCCACATAATCAAGTAAGTTCCACAATCCCACAATAGAACAAGAAGAATCCAATCTCAAGTCTTGGAAACCGAGTTCTTGATTATATGCATGCATAATTCAATAAGGATAATTTCCTCACTTAAAAATTTTAAACAAATCAAAGTCGAAATCATATTATCCAAATTAAGTAACTTGACAAATTTGAATTAGGCATGGTTTGGGAAGTTACCTAAATTAGACTTGATCTAATGATTACTAAATCGTGTCGAATGGGTTGTCAAGGTAGGAAATTCTTAAGTATGATTTCATGCCACGGTGAAGATTGATTCGAACATAGACCCTCAGTCCAGCTGGCATGGTTTTCTAAAAGAACACTGTTCATTGAGATAGGCACAAAAGACAGAAACTTTACCACCATGGTAAACCAGAGCTTGGACCTGGATCAGGAACTAATAAAGTATCCATATTTGGTCAGTGCCAGAGGACAATCCTTTGATTTATTCGGTTATCAGTATTGCTGCCAAGTACCAACAATTCTCATACAAGTTCGGACTCTAAATATAAGCTTTCCCTGCACAAAAGGGAGGTGCCCAATTATGCAGTAATTACTCAAACTTCTGTCAAGATATGCTTGTTGTTGAGGGCGTGCAGCAGAAAGTTTGATATATTCGCTTAGAACGATTGCCAAGAGAGAAACTCAAGTCCAAACCCACGAATATATCCAGTTGAATCCATCTTCACTCAAATAATTGCTTTTTATAAAAGCGAAAATAAATACCATATGCACATGCTCGAGCCCTTAAACATAATTTTTTTTTTTTACTAAAATATTAAAGGTTAACAAAAGCAAAAGAAGACCTACTAGCCTATGTAAAAATTGTATTTAGATGACAATTAATGTAGTTTGTACTATCTATTTATAACAAAATATAAGCTCAAATAAATATTAAATTCAAGTGATTCTAGCTGGGTTAAAATCAAGATATTATTCTTTTTATGAATATGTTTGAACCGTCACTCTATATATTTTCTAAAGCAATATATACAAATGTAAGTTGACATATCGAAATTTAGTAAAATTGTCAAGCTTATATGACAAAAATAATGCAAGGCGTCATGCCACATGGCAAGCACATATTTATAAAGAGAAGGAAATATTCGCATAATTCCGACTTCAACCATATATATATATATAATAGAAGAGAATAATTCTGGATGGAGTCTAATTATAGGAATATGTTCACTAGAAGTCCTAAAACTTACAAAAAGTTGAATCAAGTCCTAAAACTTGTCAAATTGATGCAATCAAGTACTAAAATTAACACTGTCAAATTTACTAACGAAAAAAGCTGACATGGCATTTTAAAATTATTTTTTAATGCCACATCAACATTTTTAATTGTTATTTTATTCAATCTTATTTTAATTAGATAAAAAAGTGGAAAAGAAAACCTAAAATTTTATTAAAAAACAATAATTGAAAAAAAAAAAACAGAGGGAGAAGGGCAAGGGCTTCAACCGTTGTCGCCCCCGCCACCCATCTCCGAAAGAGCCGGCGTCGATGGCCTTGGGCGAGGGTGGCCAACCCTCGCCCGGGCCCAGGTGAGGGTTGGGCCTAGCGACAATCTTCAGCCCTCGCATGGGGCCAGCCACGTCTCGCCCGACGAGCGAGCAATGGTCGCCAACCCCTTGTGAGGGTCGACGTGCCCAAATCTGGGCACCCTCGCGCTCGCCACGAGGGTCATCGGCCCTCACCTGGTGCCAGCGAGGACTCCTCCTTGCCAAGCGATGGTCGCCGGCCCCCCCACGAGGGTCGGCCCTGGCCCTTTAAGCATGGGCAACGGCGGCACTGAAGAATTGAATAATTTTTTTTTTGTTATTTAATTCCACCACTTTTTTTCCAGTTTTGTTTTTTAATAATTTTTTTTTGTTTTTTAATCTAATTTAAAAAGAACTGAATAAAAAAGCCATGTGGAAAATAAAAATTACTTTAAAAATGCCACATGAAAAATAAAAATAAAAATAAAATGCCACGTCAGCTTTTTTCGTTAATTAATTTGATGATGTTAACTTTATGACTCAATTGCATCAATTTGACAAATTTTAGGACTTAATTGAACTTTTTGTAAATTTTAGGACTTTGTACTTTCGCGACAAGTTTTAGAACTTATCTCCTAATTATATTTCGAGGGAAAAACCTTAATTTTATTTATTTAATATCTTTTTAATGTTCTTTTCTTTATTTTTATTTTTTTTCCTGAATAAAAGGGATTGTAATTGTTCGCGTCCATCTCAAACCTCGACACTTGCCGCTAGTCCCGCTCCGCCGCTTTCAGAGAAACACCTCACCATTCTTTGTCTCTGTAGAACCCTAAACCCTAACCCCTCATCTCCCTCCTCCCACCTTTTCTCTTCTTTGTGCGCGACTCTCTCTAGATACCACATTCGCTTTAGTTCCTTCTTGGCTTTGGCTAAACATGCCGACCCTGAAGGGCAAAAGCTCCAAGAAGAAAAATGGGACCAAGGTACACAAGAGAAGCAGCAAAAATCACTCCATAAACGAGGACCCCTTCTTCACTCAACAGAAGCGGCGTCGGGTTCAGGACGACGGCATGGATGAAGGTGGCGACGACGACGATATAATAGCGAGCGAGGCCTCCGACGATGAGGAGGGCGTGGGCGTCGCGAGAGAGGCAGAGGAGTCCGAGTTCGATAGGGAGACCGCAGACGAGAAGCGGCAGCGAGTGGCCAAGGAGTACCTGGATAGGATTCGGGCAATCGCGAGGAGGGAGAAGGAAGATGAGGATGAGGGCGAGGAGGAGGACGAGGATGATGAGTTTGGGGGAAGAGAGAGGGATGGAGTCCGGGATTCGCTCGTCTCGAAGATTCTGCAACAGGAGCAGCTCGAAGAGAGCGGTAGAGTCCGCCGACAAATCGCTTCCAGGTGCCTATTTTGGTTGCTTTTGTTGTTGATTTGGCAATGCTAACGATCATGAATGTGCTCTGTTTTTTGTGTTTAATTGAACCTTGCTAATTGAATTAAACTGTGTACTATCATGTGATGTGTCAATCACTTTCATCACATTCTCTTTGGTAACAATATTGATTGGGTGGTGGTTAACAACAATATTGATTGGGTGGTGGTTAACTATATGCTCTGAGTGATTTTGAACTCAAAGGATGGGTTGACAGGCTATCCAACTATTTAGACAAAAGGCAGAGCAATTTTGAATGCATAGTTAGTTTGCTCTAGTTATGCCACTTCTCGAAGTGCAAGAATGATGAGATAATTTGTGGAAAGACAGAAACAGCTTGAAGGGAACCGAAGAAATTCGTATGATATTATGTTGTCTGATTGGGGATATTCTATACAAGTACAAAGCCTACATTTGTGTATGTGCAATCAACTACTTTACTTTCAAAATAAGAGATAAATCACCAATAACTACTTGACCAAAAGAAAAAAAAAATACTAATAACTGCTTCTGCTCCTCGCGAGATGGAAGAACTGATAACCATCCATTTCTTGCACTCTGGTAACTTCCACTCTTCTACTAACTGCCCCTAAGGAACACCTTGTAGCAAGTGGGTGTCAATATGAGGTTAAAATATGACTTATTTACTACTCTCTAGTGACTTATGATACTCATCTGGTGCAAATTACTTCAGGTCAAATTCTTTTCGAAAAAGTGTATTATTGATGATATAATAATCATGATACGTGGAAGCACGTGGGTTAAACCTACAGTTGTATTTTGTTATTGTGCTCTTTGGCATTTGCTACTAATTGTACTTGGAATATTGTTAGTTTGCTTTTTATTTTCTTTATCTGACATCCAACTTTCTAATTGGCTCTCTCGGGGATTTTCTCTCAATGACCGGTTAATTCACTTCTTGACTTGCATTTGCAATTAATTGTACTCAGATACTATCTAGCGTGCTTTATATAAGTTATCTAACATCCGACGTTCTAATCAGCTCTCTTGAATGAGTGGTTAATTTCAAATTTTCAATCCTTGAATATTAATTGATCTTCTTCATAAGGAGGCTAAATCATTGATCCATGCACTTTCTCATGCTGAAATATGAAACTCGTCTCATGTGACGTTTGGGTAATAAAGATGCTGAACTGTCATGTGGCAGGGTTAAAAAGCCAGAGACAGTCGATAATTTTTGCACCGTAGTAAAGCACCGGCATTCTGTCACGGCTGTGACATTGTCTGAGGATGACTTGAGGGGCTTTTCGGCATCAAAAGATGGTACCATATTGCATTGGGATGTAAGTAGTGGAAAAAGTGAAAAGTACATTTGGCCTAGAGAGGAAACACTGAGGTCTCATGGAACTAAGGATCCACAAGGTCGAGCTAAAAAGCATAGTAAACATGTTTTAGCTTTGGCTGTCAGCTCGGATGGGAGATATTTGGCCAGCGGAGGCCAAGACCGCCATGTTCATTTGTGGGATACTAGGACACGCGAGCACATTCAGGTAATTATCTCCTTCTCTGGTTTGTCATGTAGAAACTCATGGTTTTATTTTGGAGCACAAATAACTTGAACTTCTTCTAGAGGATATCTGGACCTCGAACCATGGGACCAAACTTTTCATGAGAGCAGTTCACTATTGTACACAACTTGTGTCTATATTTCATTTATACAATTTTCTTACATGATTCCTCCGTTGAAGCTCCAGGAATTGCCTTCTTAGAAGCATTCCTTTTGCTCTGTTAGGGAAGAATTAGTTAAATGATCAGGCAGTGAGAATGGTGCTGCTGCTTGGTCATGCATTTTGTTCACTAGAATGCACTCATGTTGAAAGTAAGGATCTTACTTTTAATCTAATTATTACAATTTGCAGGCTTTTCCAGGTCATAAAGGCCCAGTGTCCTGTTTAACTTATAGGCAAGGCACTTCGGAACTTTTCTCTGGTTCTTTTGATCGAACAATCAAGATGTGGAACATGGATGACAGAGCTTACATTAACACCTTGTTTGGCCATCAAAGTGAAGTTCTAACCATAGATTGCTTAAGAAAGGAACGTGTTTTGACTGTGGGGCGTGATCGGACAATGCAATTGTTTAAGGTAGAATTTGACATTTAATCTTTTGTACATTCGGTTTGTTTGGTTCTCCTTGAATGATCTGCAAATCAACTGAGCAATTGGTCATGTTCTAGTGTTTATTTATACTGGTTCCTTTGGCTGGTTCATTATGCTTTAGAGTTGGCAATTGGATTTCTTGATTTGGTTTTGCATGGGGTGATTGGTGTTTTGGTGATCTTGGGTCGCACTTCCTCAGAGCAGTTTGGTTTTGGATTCTAATTTCTTGGTAATGTTTTCTTTTGCTATATTCCATTTTATCTTTTTTGAAGAGTTGGGGTAAGATCATGATTGAAACGGGTACAGGGTGACGTGGGAAGATACTGATCTGATTCGATCAGATCTGAAGGCACTGCTTCTGGGATATGAACAGTACATTGGAAGAGTAATTTCAGGTTTAAGGTGTTTTTTTTTGGAGAATTATGAGAAGTATACAATACATAATGAATTTATCTTGCCCTTTGCTTTTAGAATCTACAACTTCTCTCTTATGAAAAAAAATTAATGAATGCAACTTTATCTCTTCATGTAATGAAATATAATATTGAGTAGTCTTAGATAGATAGAATTGCTTTAAATGTCTTAAGATCTTTCAAGAAGTCTAAATAGCAACTTAACAGCAGTGACTCAAATGGTTACTGTCGAGAGGTGGCAATGGAATACTTTTTTTGGGGAGAATGGTTATGAGTGCCTTTTACTTGATTATTTGTCAATCATAGAGTCAAAGCTGATGTTTCATTTTTAGTACTATGATTCTCATATGCTAAATCTGCTTGTGAGGATTGTCATAGAGATTTCTCTGTGCTTCTTTACACTTCTTGAAGAAATATGACATGCTTATTGTTTGCAAAATATTGGGTTTCATGGCTTTTGACCTTTGTAAGCAGATTCCAGAGGAGACAAGAATAGTTTTCAGAGCTCCAGCATCATCTTTGGAATGCTGTTGTTTTATTGGCAATGATGAATACTTGACTGGCTCGGATGATGGAAGTGTCGAGATTTGGAGTATGCTACGAAAGAAACCTGTTTACATTGTCAAGAATGCTCATCCTTTCTTGCCTGAGGACAATAAGTTTGATAACAGAGACAGCGAAAAAATCCCTAATGGTCACACAGGTAGAGCTGAGATTAACATTCTTTCAGTTTACCGTTCCATCTGGTGGTGATTGAATTTCGTTCTTCATGTGTTCAATATTCCCAATCAACCTTCATTAGTTGGTGCTGTTTTTTTTTTGGTATGGGGCAAGGAAAAACTTTTTAACTCTTCTTTGTGTATAAAAAATATATATAATTTCCTGTTCCAAAAAGGTCATCCTTCCCCTTTGAATGATTGGCTTATGTATTTTTCAATCTTTTGTTGTTTGAAAAGTGTCTTATAAATGCTGACTTTCTGGAAGTTGAAGTTATTCCTTTATATTCTTACAGTAACTCGAGAGTTAAATTTACTATTATCATTTCTCTTTGCAGAGAATTTCAAATCTAATCTTGAAAACAATCATCACTCAACAGCATATTCATGGGTCAGTTCAGTCAGTGTGTGCAGAGGTAGTGATCTTGCTGCCTCAGGCGCTGGAAATGGTTATGTTCGTCTGTGGGCTATTGGGAGTGACAACAAAGATATTCAGCCCTTATATGATCTTCCACTGGTATGCTGTAGTGTTGCATTACCTTTTGTTTTGTCACTTTTTAAGATGTTAACAAGTCAAAAATTTCTCCAATATGCTTCTTGAGCAATGATTGCATCTGGTGATTATAGTGATTTCCTCTTGGCCATCATATACTTTGTTTGTTGACTTTAGCTTTCTATTTGAGAGTCTTGTTTTTAGTCTCCTGAAGATAAAGGCTCGTCATGGCCAAGACATGGTTGTCCCTAGGGAACCATGACGGCTCATAAGATGTTTGCTTGGTAGATGTGAAGATCTCCTTTTCAGCAACCATGGGTTGAAGATTTAATATTCGTTGAATTTTGTGTTATTTAACCTATAGGGAAGTCAATAATTTTTTCGTATAATGTCCCGATGAGCAACCTGGTGCTTATGTGGAGAAGCTTGAATGAGTTATAACATCCTGGCTTGATTCTTTGGAGCTCTTAAGGCAGGATTTTTTTTCCTCATAAATGACATCAGTAGAAAGGTTATGTGGGTCAATACTTTGCTCGAGTGAAATGTCATCATTAGCCCCTAATTTGGGTGATCCTTGCACCAGTAAGATATTTCCAGTTGAAACTGAGAGAAGCCCAAGGGAAGTGAACTTGAAGAGACACCATAAATTATCTTTCCTTTGTATTCATAATGCATTGTGCTAGTCTTGTTGGTCGATTTGTTGTTGAATGTAAGGGGAGCTTCTACACAGGCAAACATCTTGAACACAATGAAAACTAACATTATTGTGGTCAAATAATTTTCTCTGGTAGGACCTGTCAGATAAATTAAACCCAAACTTTGTGGCTCAACTATGAAAAACTCAACCACCCCCTTTCCTTCTTATTGTTGTATCTAGTCTCTTTTTTACTGTATGGTCTGGAATTGAATGAAATCAGCCCTTTATTTCTGTCACTGCATCCATTTGACATAAATTTTCGTAACAGGTTGGATTTGTCAATTCATTGGCATTTGCAAAATCCGGGGAGTTCCTTGTGGCGGCAGTTGGACAGGTGGTGCTTTCCCTTTACTTAATTCATAAATTAATATCCTTTCTCCATTCTTAATGTACCTTTCTTGACTGAAAGCAAAATAGGTGACTTAAATGTAGCCACCACTGGGGAAAGAATTTATGGAAAGTAATAGTATACTGAAAAATCTTCAATGGTGCTAGGAGTCATTGTTTTGGTGCTTTCCGAGCAGCATTTCTCTTTTCAACATGCTTTCAGTTTAGTGATGGCACACTGGTCAACTAGAAAATATGTATTTATCTGTATGATGAGCAAAGTAATTAAAAAATGGATTGATTGGTTAATCTGTCAACTAAAATGATAACCCTAAATCCGAGCTCCCTAATCCTTATTGCACTTATTAATCCACTTTAGTCTTGAAACTTAATTTCAACCCAACGAAAAGGTACTAGAGCACAAAATGCCCACATACCATCCTGCTACTCTGTCTGTCCACAAGAACTGAGATGATCAGGACATCTTCTTGATAAAATGTTGCCCCCAAAGCATTTGTGTTATTTGAATATTGAGTTAATGACGACAAGGATATCAGTCAAATTGTCATAGTAAACTGTTATTAGACTATCACTGCGTCTGGTGTCTCTTGCTGGATTGTTTCATTTTGGGAGTTGATCTTGAGTTGGAATCAGCTGATAAAATCTAAAATAGAAGTGTAGTAACCAACATGAAACCTTGGGAATAAGGATAAATATATGAGCATCTTTCATTTTTCATCTCAGGAATGAAAACTGATATTGTTATACTTCTACTAATGCAGTAATCGCATTGGAAACTTCACTCTGAACCATTATATATTGCGCATGTTGGTTGTTTGGTCTCATAGCAGGAATTGATTCATTGAAGATGCAATTAAAAGTTTATGAGTTTTAGACTACTCAAGTTTTGCTGGACACACAAGAAAGAAAACTTATATGCATTGGGAGAGGGCACAAGAGAGATATTTCAAATTTACATTTTGCAGAGAGATGATAAAACATGTTGACTTTTTGCCTAGAAGTTTGATGATAAATGTTGACATCTTGGGGATAAAGTGCAGACTAATGTCTCGTTGATCGTATGTACTTCTAATGTGATTGCAAATCTGCATGGTTTCTGTTTTATCCCTTGGTACTTCATGCTTTATTTCCTGGTGGGTTGTCATATGTTTGTCCAGTGTGTTTGTGTCAGTTCTTGTAGTACGAATGTGTTGCCTTTAAAGAAGTTTCTGGAAATGAGGGCCTATGAGGAAGTATCTCTTGAAGAGCTATTGCGTTGTCAAAGACAGAAGCCAGTGTCCATTGGTGTACTAATTATTCAGAGACCAATTGAAAACAATCTTCCTTTATGAGGACTGTAAATGATGCTGTCATTGTTGCCACTACTTTATTTCAAGGAACTTGAGAATAATTCTAAGTTGTTGTAGGATGGACTACATGAACATACTAAATCAGATTTGTTTTGTTTGTGTCTTTCCCAAAATGCAACCTTCGAACTGATCCTTGCCAAAATCAGTTCAAAGCTCTCTTTTCGGTACTGTAGAGTCCACATGGCCTAAAGTTGTATGATCTTGTTTTAATAATTGTTGTCTACCGCCCTACTAATGTTTGTTCTCTGTTTATTTGGAGCAGGAACCACGTCTAGGACGGTGGGGGCGTGTGCAAGCTGCCAGTAACGGTGTCGCCCTTCAGTCTCTCAAGCTTTCTTAGGGGCAAACATTGGCTCTTCAATTTTGACTGATAAGATGTCTTGATCTCTGTAATGATCGTTTAGCTTCTTTGCTGACTGCTCCTCTATACCGGCCTTCTGTATCCATATGTGTTCATTAAATTTTTAGAAAGAAAGAATCATCCAGAGACCAAATTTGGTGGTCTATTAGGTTACCCTAATGAGGATCAATTAGTTATCGGAATGTTTGGTTTTAATTCATGTAACCAAACAGGTGGGTTCAATCCTGCTTTAAGTTCATTGTTCCACATCAATCGGAGATGAGAGAGATGCATTCTTCTTGATGTTGTTCGTCTTTGTTAGCACCAAAAATAAGACATTACAAACTCGTACAAAAAAAAAGAAAATGTACACTATCGATTTGTCATAGTCCTTTTCTTCTTCTTCACGAGTAGTTGCCGCATGAATCGAACTTGTAATGAACCAGGTTTACTTACAGAGCTCTGCTTGAATTTCATAATTAGATTTGGAAGGTTTATGTCTACTGAAAATATGGAGGAAAAGGAAAAGCATATTGAATTCAAAAAAAGTATGTGCAACTGTCAACTTCATTCCGATTGACCTTTTACGATTAAAGATATGAATAAAACACGTCCATTGGCTCATCCTTGTTTCATACTTCTTAATAGATGCGGCCTTTGGCTGTAGTGTATGACCTTACATGTGTACTACGTTCTACCAGAGCTAAACTAATATGATTCGTTTGAGATTGTAACGCAGCAGGAACATGTCGTGTAATAAGCTGTGAATGTCAGATGGGAAGAGCCAGCAAATACGTTCGATGACTCTAATCAAAGCTTAAAACTTCTAGTCATTCGTTCTCGACGAAAAACCTCAAAAAGTGAGATTTGTCCCACTTATCAAAGCATTCCCAAGTTAACCCCGTGTTAAATAATAGAAAGACAACAGTATAAGGATTTATTAACAATTAATGTACTCATATGAATATTATGATATGGAGTCTGCTTAATTGTTATTTTGAATGTCCCAATTAGAATTGCATATTGCTAGAACGGCTCTCTCCTTGTTATAAGAGTTTTGGTGGTGTCTCCACAAAAGCACCTGCCAAGTGAACGCCATCACAACAAGGATATATTTATTTGCTTAATTGTGAAGTTGAATATATACATTGACCAAAAGGAGTTGGCTTGAATAATGACGATGTAATTTGCTCCTCTCTTCGTGGTATTAAGTTCCAGCCTTACTAGGAGCACGCTAGTAGTAAAATTTGGATGCATTACCCCTATATGGGATAGTGTCCTTAAAATTGGCTCAAGGAGGTGAATTAGTCAAGGTGCAGGAAAGCTAGCATGCGCACCATTTGACCGTTGTATTAACAAAACAAAGATATTTACTTTACTTATCTTTCTCCTGTTAAACCCACAATTTAGGTTGTCAATTAAAACTTAAGCAACAATCAAAACATTTATTGTCTTTTACGATACTCTCTGTTTGTATTTTCGAATCTATTAGGTCTACAAATCTTTAGATGTATATATGTAAAGATAATGGATTTAGCTATCCTCCAATCATTTGAGAACAAACAGAAAAAGTCTTTTTTATAGTGTCTTGTCGAATTTTTGTACAATATTTATGAATCCTATGTAAATTGTAATCGTTGTGTAATTATTACTGGTATAAATGTGTGTATGCATATATTCATATTATAAAAAGATATGCATTAGAAAACCAAAATCACTTCTTTTTGACTTATGAGATCTGAGTTAAATCTTCCTTTTTGAGTATTTAAATGGGGGGCGGCAGCGATTCATTCAGCTCATCTGTCGAACAAGCTGAATTAGATTAGAGTCAAAAGAGCAAACGGGATTCCGATTCCTTGGCTCCAAATTTCCACAAGATGCTCACTTCCTTAGGAAAAAAGTCCAAAAATTATTGACATCAGTATCAGCATTCACCTGAACGATTTTCAGTTAAAATTGAACATAATAACTAAATTGATAAATTATCAAAAAATTTAAAATTAAATTGATCATTATATATTAGATTTATGACTTTTTAGATGATTTTTTTCATTTCCTTCGAGTAAAACCAATTTTGATTTCATCATTTGGTCGTTTCCTTTCGCCTTTGTCAGTGTCAACTCACTTTTCAATCCCTCTCTTCCACAAGTCTCTGTCAATTAGTTAATGTAATTAATAATAATTCATGTTATTGGGGCGGATGGTCAGCTTTGCCCAGCCTAATCTTCAGCCATGTTCTCGACAACTTGACGCTTGGTCGCCACGCTTTCCTTTTCCTCAACCACTTCTTTCTTCAGTGGCAAGCAAGACTACATTTTTTTCCTGGAAAACGGAATCAAGAACAAAGGCTACTTACCTTACTTCCCCGACTTCGCCAAGGAAGATTGAAAAAGCCGTGATTGCTTTTGTTTCGGAAGTTTGATTTGGCTTAATTTAGTTCAAGAGTTGATAGAGATCCCTAACAGTTTTCGATGGGGTAATCCCAGTTTTTATCTATAAATCTTGAGGTAATGACCGGCAATCCCCCATAGCCCAATTTTTAAATGAGAAGATTTGAATCCAAATTTTTTTTTCCTTGAGAAATCTCAAAACGAGCTTCAGCAAGAGCTTTTTTCATATTAAAGTAGATGCAAAGGCGTGTGACTTGGGAGCATGTTTAACTGGACTTATCATTAGATTACTAAATCTTTCATAAAAAAAGGTAAACATCACCAAAAACACCAAATTATGCCATTTGTGACAATTTTGCTTTGAACTTTTTTTGTGCTATATAAAAAAACCCAAAACTATGCCACTTGGGACAAATTCACCCTAAACTTTTTGGTTGAATGGTATTTTCTTTTTTTCTTTTTCTTTTTTTCCTTCTCCTCTTTTCCCATTGCCATGGTTGGCATAGGGAAGTCGGTGAGGAGAAGAAAAAAAAAGGAAAATGACGAAGATGTCCTTCAGCCAAAATGTTTAAGGTAAATTTGTCCCAAGTGACATAAAGGTTTTTGGTAAAAATTTCAGGGTAAAATTATTACAAGTGGTATAATTTGAGGTTTTTTGTGCCACAAAAAAAGTTTAAGGTAAAATTATTACACGTAAAGGACATTTCCCCCAAATGCCACTATTTTAATTGCTTGATTACAGTTGTTTAGTATAATTATGAACAACTGGCCACAAGTGAGGGCTGATGAGGGCGTCATGGCCCTCACTAACACAGGCAAGGTCACCCCACTGGATTTAGCGAGGGGATGAACCTTGAGGCCTAGGCAAGGTCAACTCTCGTTGGATCTCGTGAGGGCCACCCTTGCAAGCTGAGCGAGGCCATGAGGCCAAATCCGGCAACGGCCACTCTCGTCCTGGCGGCAAGGGTCTTGCCCTCGCCAAATCCGACGAGGGCCGCAATGCCCTCGCCGGCCCTCACTTGTAGCCAATCATCGGCCATGGTCGGACCACAGTCCAAAAAAGAAAAAAAGGAAAAAAGAAAAAAGAAGAAAAGGAAAGGGAAAAAAAGGAAAAGAAAGAAAAGAAGAAAAAAAAAGTAAAAAGATCAAAAAAAATTTAAAAAAAATACTTTAAAATGTCAACGTCAGCGTTGGCCGTACCACATAGGACGACCAACGTCCATGTCATCAATTTCAGGCCTAAATTGGCCGGATAAACTAAATTGGTACAAATGCAAAAAGGTTTATAATTAAATTTGTCTAATTAAAATGTTTATGACTGAATTGATACAAATGCCAAAAGTTTATGACTGTTTTGGTACCTTTCCCTTTTCATCAATAGCTAAACTTACACTTAAAAAGGGATCTGAACTGTGTCCCTTATATATATGGACAGTAAGTCAAATTATGTTTTGTTCGCTGTTTTGGTACGAAAGAAAGTTGCTTAATGGGTATGAAAACATCCACCGCTCATTTGTGCGTACTTGGATGAAATAGAAAGGAAGGAATTAAACTGCAACTCTAACTTTGGTTATATATAAAATACACAGGCATGAAGCGAAGCTGGTAGAAATGGTGATCGCAAAGGTTTCGAGGGAATTGAAGATAATGGGAATCAAACAACTCCCCACTTTAATAAACTCAGGTATCTCCCAATTCCATTTGAGGCAAAGGCCTACCTACCATTCATAAGTATTCTCTACGTTCATTGCGGCCTTTCAAAATATTTCGTATGATAACTAGATTTTATCATCGTCAATTTGATACTAGATCGCAATGTATCTATACATTTTGGCAAAAAAAGAAGAGAAAATAAATGGAAATGTTCTTGGCCTTTTATAGCCAATATATTCAATCCAGCTTGGCTTTTTACATCGATGTTAGTTTTGTCGATGCCGGAATGTTTAACAGTATGATCCATCCCTCATAGGCAAAGACATTACTCATGAAATTCGTAATGCCATCAACTAGTGCAACATAGGTAGTATGATCGTCTCTGAAAAATTTACGCCTCATGTTCCAACCTCGAGGAGCTAGCTCAAATGATTAAATACAAGGAGGGAAATGTGCAAAAGGTAGAGCCCATTGTATAAAGTGGAGCCCACCAATTATGACACATACCACTGCTTTTAATAGAACTCTCGGGAGCTTAAATCCTGGTGAGGATAGGTATCGGAGAATATTGCATGGATACTTAATTTCCCACCAAATAATTAATTTGATCCGTTATTATAAACTTTTTATACTACTCAATCTTACTTCAATTTTATTAGGAGAAATTAGATGACCTACTCAATCTTACTTCAATTTTATTAGGAGAAATTATATGAACAAGGTCATCAAGGAGGTCTGGAGTTTGTTGAACGATCCTAGACATCCGGAACATTTGCTAATGTACCATGAATAGTTTTTCTTGGAATTGTTGCTGAAGCAAATTATTTTATGACCCTTGTTACGTTCTGGATGTGCAAGAATTTTTTTTTTCCTTTAATAAATAATTTTGACCTTTGAGGATATGCTTTATTGGGTTCAGGGATATGCTTGTTGAATATGTTTCGGACGCACCCTTGCAATTAGAGGTGAAATGAGCCAGAAATACATATCTAAAATGAGCCGTTAGAGGTGAAATGAGCCAGAAATACATATCTAAAATGAGCCATTAGTAACTCTACGAGTATTGCCAATATTGCAAGTAGAAAGTTTAAAAGAGAAGCTATGAAAGAGAGAGGAACTTTGTATTTCTAAAATATCTTGGATGATCAAAATGAGGAGGAGCACACCTCTACTTATAGTAGTAGCCCTCTTGTTATAACCATTGATCGATGTTCAATCTAGCGGACGAGATCGCATCTCCCAACCAAAACTATCGGCATTTATGTTGAGAGAACTCTAGAACCCAATGTAATTACCGTTTTGCCTATCCCTAGGAACATTCTGGAAACCCTAGATGAACTTAGGTGGCCTTCATTAACCTTACACGATCCCTTGGTCATAGGAACCTCTCAACAGTGACACGTGTGAAACAACATTTTCATAAAGAAATCCATACAACTTTGCAATACGTAGTCAAGGAAAGTAGATCAAGTGGAGAAAACATATAGGTAACAAAAGAAAACCCTTCTCAGAGAAGAGATTGACACGGACAAACGAACAAAAGAGATCCATAAAAGCAAGCAGAGAAAGTGAATTCTGATGCGGCCGCAAAAGACTATGTCAAATTATTGGATATTCCAGACAAAAATAAAAAGATCAGACTTGATGCCTATAAAAAAAAAAAAAAAAACCCTGGGTGCCTATCTGGCATCATTCCATGCTATAGAAATTGCCATATGGGAGAAATAAAAAGGCAGCAAGACCAACCTCCAGCAATTAGGGAAAGTTAGAAAGAAACGAATACCAGAGCTTTCCAATCATTCAAGCTATAATTTGGTGAAATGTTCTGGAAACTTCTTCGAGAGCAACAAACGTAATCTCGGATGATTAGGCAACAAGCCTGCTTTCCAGAATGATTCTGTGTACAGACGATTAACAGGATCTAAGCAGTCAAGAACCTGGTTTAGTCTATACATTAAGGCCATGGGCCCTTCCACAACTACGACAAGTTGAACTACCCATTGCATGTTCAAACCCTTCTGGGATCGACATGTGCCGCTGGACCTATTCATCTTGACCCACATTCCTAGAGGCCCTGGTTCTAGCAGGAGATGTCATGTCAGGGCCCAAGTACTCAGTCCATTTCGAGGAGCCTTCCCATTTTCTTGACCAAGAGGAAGTCGATGACATCGATATATCTTGGCTGGGAAGATGTTGGCGCGATTTCGCCATCAATAATTACACTAAACAACTGTAATCAAGCAATTAAAATAGTGGCATTTGGGGGAAATGTCCTTCAGCCAAAAGGTTTGGGGTAAACTGTCATACTGAACTCTTAAGGGGACGTTTGGAATGAACTCTAGTTCTTAACTCTCGACTTTTTACATTAATTGTTCGAGTTTAAGAAAAAATTGATTTCCTTAATAAAAAGTGTGATGTAGGCTTTACTACAATATGCCGTGTCTATATTTAAAATTCCTTTATCGATATGTAGGGCTATTGAACAAAAAATAGCTAGCTTTTGGTGGTGAAATTCAGCATCCAAAACCGACATTCATTGGAAGAAATGGGATATCCTCAAAACAAGAAAGAATAAAAGGGGACTCGGTTTCAGGCACTTGATTTCTTTCAACAAAGCAATGCTTGGGAAACAGGCCTAATGTTTATACCAAAACTCATTGGCATTGTGGAGTCAACTTTTCAAAGGACTGAATTTTCCTAACAGAGATTTCGGGGGAGCAGAATAGGGAAATAGATCGTCCTGGGGCTGGTAGAGCCTATTAATGGGAAAAGATACAATATCTCCATCATTGATGTGGTCGATAGGCAATGGTCAGAAAGTCAATATTAGGGAAGACAGACGGTTGAAAAAGGAGTTATGCCATGAGGATTGAACCCAAACAGTAGTTGAGCTGATTAATACAAAAGATAATAGTTGGAAAGAACCAGTCCTCCAAGCCTATTTTGATGACACCACAGTAGAGGAAATTCTGTCGATCCCAGTGCGCCCACAGGTTTCTAAAGACCTGATGGTTTGGACTGGAGCCAAATCAGTGGTGTACTCAGTTAAGGGTGGTTACCACAGAATTAGAGAGGAGGAAGATAGGCCTAACCCTGCCCAGGCCTCCTCCTCCCTCCAACAATCTCGTCTCCAATGTAGCAGACTATGGGGTATGAAATCATCATTAAAAATTCGTAATTTCCTTTGGAATGTATGCTAAAATGCTTTACCAACAAGGGAGAATCTATTCCGAAGGACAATAATTGAAAACCCCACCTGTTCCCTGCGCAATCAAGAAGTCGAAACCGCCGAGCACAAATTCTTTCTCTGCCCTTGGACGAAATCACTATGGTCCAACCCTGCAATGAACGTGCAAATTCCCAGTCTTGGTCTTACAAGAATGGATGAATGGCTTCTGAACCGATTGTGGCCATTTTTTGGGGAATCTGGAAGGCACGGAACAATTTCATCTTTAGACACAGAGTCCCGTGTCAAGGGATAATAATTTTTTTCTTTTTTATCGGCCCTACTCTATCCTACCTTAAAGAGTTATCCAGCAATTGGCTTTCTTTTCCCTCTCAAGTCCTTATGGACCTATTACACAACAAAGCCCATCTCTTGAGGTCTTCAACTCTGTCTTAGTTTTCCTCAATAAAGGAATTTTTCAACAAAAAAATTTTAGGCCTATCAATCCTTTTCCAATATTTTATTTTTTGATTTTTTATTGTATTATTTATTTATTTAAGTATTATCACTCTACTATATGCCCAGATGTTGTTTACATGACCAGGTTATCATTTTTTGTATTCTTGTATTTTTTATTTTATTTTGAGCCCTTTAATTCAATCCAAATGAAATTTGAATGAAATCGAATAGGTTTGGGCCAATGAAAACACTAAAAGCCACTGAAGAATGGGCTCATGACATACCTAAACTCAATCCAATTATAAACATATTGAACCCAAAACGGTCAAAACTGATTTTACCCATAATTTTTTGTATTTTGAATGAAATCGAATAGGTTTGGGCCAATGAAAACACTAAAAGCCACTGAAGAATGGGCTCATGACATACCTAAACTCAATCCAATTATAAACATATTGAACCCAAAACGGTCAAAACTGATTTTACCCATAATTTGCTTATAGACTAATTTAATTATGAGGGAAGAGAGAAGAAGGAAAAAAAAGAAAAAGAAAAAGAAGATGAAAATGTCATTCAGCAAAAAAAGTTTAGAATAAATTTATTTCAAGTGGCATAGTTTAGGGTTTTTAATGGCAAAAAAAAAGTTGAGAGTAAAATTGTCATAAGTGGCATAGTTTGGAATTTTTTGTGGTACAAAAAAATTCGGAATAAAATTGTCCCAAGTAACATAGTTTAGACTTTTTGGTAGTATTTGCCCTATATTTTATGCGATTTGGCAGAAATGAGTCGGGAATGAATATAAGAGAGATAAAAGTCAAATAGAAGAAATCGAAAAGGATGGGTGGAAGGATGACAAAAACTTCCAAGCTCCGTTGCGCCAGTGTAAACATCCGATTGATTGTTCACTTTGATCGAACCCCCCTCTCTTTCTCCAGAAAAACTCTTAGAAAAATTAAAATATAAAAAGTGAGAAAATTAAAAACCATAAAAAAAAGCCTTATTCGTTTGTTTTTGGTCATATAAAAAAACAGCTTTATTCACTTGTTCGAAAATCTCGACTCTTTTATTGCGTGTGTGATAGGGGACATGAAGATGCAAATTCAGTTGCAGGAAAACCCTGTAGAATTTCTTTCTGCAGGACAAAAGAATGTCGAAAAGTTGTCCATTAGTACTTATTAAAGATATGTTTATTTATATTCCCAAAAAATGTTTAAAAAAAGAATGAGAAAGAAAATCTGTCCGTTTTGTACGAATTAATACTCTTCATTAATCGGTTCACGTTCGCTTGGTATTTTATACAAGGAACCATGAATTTCTTGCCAACACGGAAAATCTAGGGGGAAGTTTTGATTAAATTAATTATTTTTCCATTACTCAATCAATTATTCAAAATATACTAGAATCAAAAGAAAAAGTAAGATATTTTTATAATCTTGATTCTCAAGGAATATGAATCCCGAGACTACCATGAAAAACCATTGTAGGGTTAGTATGATGGCACCTATACCGAGAAATTTTGTTTTTTCAATTAGCTTATGATTGGAACTCTTCAACAAAATTAAAATCCCACACGAGTTCAGCACTCTTAGGACTGCAACTCAGCTTTATTTTCGAACGTTGTGATTCATGAAGCAACTGGACAACAGCACTAAACTACGTAGCTTTCATCAAGCTACATTTTGAGGTTTCATCTGCGCCATATGTAATGGTTGATGACTTAATGGTGACAGGATTTACCTCCTCGTCCCTCACATTGTAAAAAATTCATCATGAACATGAAGATGCTCTTGCTCCCGCTGCATTTGATACTGCACAATTGAAGTTTCACCTTGCGTATGCAAAAAAAATTTGAAACTGGAGGTACAGTTTCCTGCCTTCAAGCTCTAACTGTTGTTTATTCGTTAGAAAGCATATGCAGATGCAGAACATGCATACCATATGACTTGTTACAGGCAGCTTCGGGAATCTGGCCGTTCGAGACTAGTCATGCCAAAAAGAAGGTGTTTAGTAATTTCTTTGGTTAGTTTTAAGAATAAATATCACCAAAAATCTCAAACTATGTCATTTGTAATAATTTCTGGCACCTCGACTATTTCCTCGGAGGAGACTAGCATAGCAACCCACTGCCATGGCTCCCCACGTAAATCACGTGCACTTCCCTGGGAAATCAAACCCAAGACCTCAAAGAAGTCCAAGTGTGCCCTAACCAGCCGGGCCATCCATGGGTGGGTTACCCTGAACTTTTTTGTGCTACTAAAAACCTCAAAATATATCACTTGGGACAAATTTGCCCCAAACATTTTAGCATTTTCTTTTCCTTTTTGGACTATGGCAGTTGATTGTAGTTTGACTAAAATTACTTAGCTTATGTCCAGACAGGATTTAAAAAATTCTTTTTCTTCCAAATATTTGGCTGGTAAAACACCTAGTTGGAAAATGTCCATCTTCAACAATGAAATGAAGTGGATTGCAATTATTTTAGTGGATACTAGTAAATCCGAAACAAATAATTCAATACGAACAGAGAAGGAGTTCGTGAGAATTGAGATGTAAGTTATGCCTAAAAAAAGGAAAAAAAGAATTGGGATGTAAGCTTCTCACTTCTTAGCTCTTAAGTTGAAGATTTTCAATTTGCTACTCTCTTTTTTTCATTTTACTTGTAAGGTGACGTAATAAATAATAGTTTATGTTATTTGTTATTTAAAGTCAGCAATTGCAACTGTACAATAATCGGAAGGGATGCTACTTTTGTGCTCTTAATTAATCAATACCCTAAGCTCTACGTAATCTAATTGAAGTTAAAATAATGCTACTGCATTATAGTTTCTAGAGTTGCACTTCTTGGTAATCCATTATGTTAAATTTGGGTTGCGTTTGATCACAAGCAAGAGTATTACGATAAAATACAACAAGACAAAAGTGAGATTATTTGTTATATCATGTCTTTTTATTAATAAAATGTCTGATGTGACAATGGTAACGGTCATAATAATAAAAGGACAAATTAAAAAATTTATGAAAAAAGTTATTGAAGAAAGTAAAAAGTGAAAAAGGTGGCATATGAATTTTAAATTTATTTAATATAGTCCATAAATTTTAATATAATATGTAATATTATTCCTAAATTTTTAATTTATTCAATGTGATTTCTAAATTTTTGGTATATGTACAATTTAATTCCTGCAATATATAAAGATAAATAAATTTAAAGTTCAGAGATTATATTATACATTTGATCAAAGTTGAAAGATCATTTATGTCACTATTCATTTTCCGTAATTGTTTATGTATGTACTTTGATCGTGTGGGGAGTTTATTCCTTTTTTTATAATTGTTTTTTGTTTGCAATAAAATTATCCTTCCCCTAGAGTTTATGCAGGCTTGTCCCAATCCAAATGAAATGCGCCTTTTAACATGCTAAATGACCGAATGCCCTTTACCCAAAAATCCAGGATCCAACTCAAAAGTATTAAAAAAAAAAAAAACTTTTGCCCAAAAAGAATCAAAAGAAAAAAATTAAAAATGAATTCATGATTTGATTGGGACTCCATCTCCGGAGTGGAAAGGGGAATTACTCCAAAATGTACCTATACGTGGAATTCCCAGACACCTACCGAATATCCCTTAAGGACGGAACAAGATGATGAAGAAGGCAGCGAAGATATGGAGGAAAATCTGGGAAGAGAAAAAGGAGCGGAGAGGGATGACCAATCGATGAAAGAACATTAAACCATTCTGTTTCAATAGAGGTATGAGAAAGGTTGGGGGGGGGGGGCAATGAAGTAGGTAAAGTGGTTGAATTTTGCGAGCTGTTCTAACCACTGTTGGATGTGATTCCAAGAGCCAAACGAGAATGAATACCACACAGAAGAGTCAAGACCGGACTCCCTAGTAGAATGTTTAATCAACTGAATCTAGGGCAGGGGGAATGTCTTCTATTGAGGGAAATCTTTTCAGCTTCAATCGATTGCTTTGAATTGAAGAACCTTCTACGCCTATCTCTCTTGGTTGCCTGCACATCCTTCAAGATTACTGCCAAATGTGCAAAGGATGGTGTTTTAATGATTTGCCATTTTCAAGGTGAGATAATTATCTAAAAATTTTTAATTCATAATAATCAAGTGAGATATGTTCAGCAGAAGTCCTAAAATTTGTGAGGATAATGCAATTGAGTCCTAAAGCATACAAAAAATACAATCGAGTCATAAAACTTGTCATGTTGGTTCATTTGAGTCCTTCCGTTAACATCGTCAATTTACACTAATGAAAATGCTAACGTGACATTTTTATTTTATTTTTAATGCCAAGTTAGCATTTTTAATTATTATTTTATTCAATCTTATTTTAATTAAATTAAAAAACTGAAAAAGAAAACCTAAAATTTTATTAAAAAAAAATAACTGAAAAGAAAAAAAAAAAATAGAAGGAGAAGGGCGGGGGCTTTGGCCGCCGTTGCCGCCCATCATTTGGAAGAGCTAGCGTCGACGACCACAGGCGAGGGTGGCCGACCCTCGCGGCGAGCGCGAGGGCGCCTAAATGCGGGCATGCCGGGCCTTACGGGGGGCCGGCATGCCCAAATCACGGGCGCCCTCGCGCTCACCACGAGGGTCGCCGACCCTCACCTAGTGCCGGTGAGGACTCCCCCTCGCCGGGCGATGGTTGCCGGCACCCCCCCCCACGAGGGCCGACCCGGCCCTTCCGACGTGGGCAGCGGCGGCCGAAGACTTGAATAAATTTTTTTTATAATTCTACCACTTTTTTTTTCCAGTTTTGTTTTTTAGTAATTTTTTTGTTTTTTAATCTAATTTAAAAAGAATTGAATAAAAAAAAAGCCATGTAAAAATAAAAATTACTTTAAAATGCCACATAGAAAATAAAAAATGAAATAAAAATGCCACATCGGCATTTCCGTTAGTGTAAATTGACGGTGTTAACGAGAAAGGACTCAAATGAATCAACATGATAAGTTCTAAGACTCAATTGCACTTTTTGTAAGTTTTAGGACTTAATTGTACTATCCTCACAAGTTTTACGACTTACGCTAAACATATCCCTAATTAATTTAATCATAAATCTTTTAATATTTTAATTTAGTCTGAACTTTTTTTACGATTTATTAATTTAGTTTTTCGGCCAATTTTGACCAAAAATCAATAACTTGAATGCTAACGGCATTTGATATGGACAATTTTTGCAATTTTATATTGTTTGAATTTTTTCCTTTTTCACTTGTGGTCAACAATAGGTGGCTGGCCATTGCTTAGGAGACCATTGCTCACGCTAGATCTAGTGAAGGCGAGGATCTACAAGGGTCGCCATTGTCTTCACCAGATATGGGCAAGGGTGTCGCGATCCTCGCTTGTGACTAGCAAGCGCATCCCTCACCTGTAGTCGGTTGGGTAAAAGGAAAAAAAATTTAAAATAACAAAAATTATCTACATAAGCGTTGGTTGTGCTATGTAAGACAACCATTGTCCATGTTAATGAATTCCAATCAAAATTTACTCAAATGACCATTGGCAAATCATTAAAAAGTTTAAGATTAAATTGGAACAATTAAAAGGTTTATGATTGAATGTTAGCTATTTAATAAGTATAGGACTTTTGGTACATTTTTCCCTTTTCGAAATGTAATGTGTATTGTGCCACATTAATTTGCAGATCATATCAATAAATTAATCTTCACACCTCCAAACATAATTCATCCTACAACTGATCACTCTCACAAATATTATTCTTCATTCAAAGTGTTGAAATGGGTCCATTAACCCTTTTTTTCTAGTTATATTAACTGAGCTAGATTTCAAATGGGTCACTCTAATTCTACGAATGAGTTGTAAGAAACAAAGACCAGGTAAATATGAATCTAGATGGGTTTGACGTAGACTCATCTTTAATGCATTTCGATCAAGTTTGATTCGGAAATAGATTGTCCTATTCTCTCATTTTTTTCAACCCTAACAAGTCGTCTCATTATTGCAAATCCGTGCTGAAGATTTCAAAGTGATTAACATCTACTTGGTCATAGTTAATTTACACAGGGTAACCATTAGGTTTTTCTGGTCGTTGGGTAAACATTAGTTATTTAGTAGTACTATATTGACATTTGACAAGGCCAACCGGATGGTTGTTCCTCAAGTGGTTCGTTTTGCTTCAATGTCTTTTCCGTTGTAAGCGTTGTATTGGTTGCGTGTATAGGTCAAAACGCTAGAAGACATCTTTTTCGCTTGTCTTTTGCTCGCATTGTAATAGTCAACACCGTGCTGGCAGGAGTATTGTGAAAAGGATGATCCTCTTTGGGCCATAACTAGAGAAGAAACGTTAGTCCCTGGCGGATCTTACACGTTAGTGGGGAAAAGAAAATTCTTATTTTGGTTTGTGAAGAAAGCTTTATTTGCATCTCTAAGGAAAATGATTTTATAAGAATAACCTCTTAAGGGTTGGGAGATATGAAAATTACATGACCTTTTTGGTCGAACCCATTTTCGATCCACTCAAATTCGTTTCAATCGTCCACATGACATTTTCAGCAACAGAGCCAAATCCTAACATGTACAAGAGTTACTGATACATTTCATTATTATAGTTCTCTATTTTTCCAATCTGTTGTAGTTTTGCTTACAAATTTTCATATTTGACATTCGATTAATATCTATAGTGAAAAGACAAAATCCATGATGTGTATTCATCTTGCATGTAGATTTTGAATTACCTAACATCATTGTACACAATAGCAAAATGACATAAATCACTTACTATAATATTAGCGTCACACGATATACCCTTAAAACTCATTGAATTACTCGTCAATCTCTAACAATATACATAGACCTCGCTTAAGTAGCAAGCATGCAAGTAAATTTTGATATCCATAATCGAGGAAATACAATATGATACAATAACTAATTGATGACTCGAGGACGATAAATTTGCACTGATCACAACTTATGACACTATGTCATGTCATTTTTACTTATTTGTTTTACTAGATAGGAAAATGCGAAAAGAATATTCGTGAAAATGGCCAAAACTCTATATTCCATTCCACTTGGAGAGATGGGTCAGGATTTTTCATTGAGACCTTTTAGATATGGGGCCCAAGGATTGTTTCGAGATATAGGATGTATTATAAATATTCGAAAGTCCTTAGAGATGAGAAATTTTTTGAATAATGTTTAAGAGTGATGTACAAAATTGATTTACAAAAATAATGGGACATTTATTTCAATTATGTAGCATACAAATGTCAGCATAAAAGAAAACGACCAGTTATGTGTGTGTGTGTGTGTCTACGAATTTCAAACAACCGTTTGTGCATATTGGAAAGGATGCTACTTTTGTGCTCTTAATTAATCAATCTCCTAAGCTTGACGTAGTTTGTATGGAGTTAAATAATGCTAGAAATGCCATTTTTATAAAGCTGCAGCTCATGCTAATTAATTTTATCAAATTGATTTTTTTCTTTAATTAGTGAATAAAGAAATGAGATGTGCATGAGTCACACAAGATACATATAGAACTTCCCACATCATCAGATGCAAAAAATTAAATGTTTGGACTGTCTATTTAAAAATTGGCTCATGTCTTACTTAATAATGATGTTAAAATATGTCTCAAGTTTGAACTCGAAAATAAAAATTTCATAATTCAAGTTGGTTTCCTAATTGAATGATTTTCCTAGTTGGAGAAAGTTTCCTTAAAAAAGGAGTTTTCTAGTTTGGATTTGATTATTGCCTACATATATATGAAGTTGAGATAGAAAGAGTTTTAAGTTTTTCAGAGCCACATTTTGTAATTCTTGATTTTTATAGTGGATGTTGCGTCTCCTCACCCTGTAGCTTTTCCCGCAAGGGTTTCCACGTAACTTCTAGTGTTCTTTTATTTTTCTCAATTTCAATTTCGTCATAGTTTTAACTTCTACCTGCCCATAACAAATAACAAGGTTATTTGGTGAGTGTATGATTTATATGCTTAAAATGGATTTTTTTCCTCATAAAAAGAAAGAAGATAAAGCAAGAAAAACACGACTTGTAAAATATCCAATTCCACAAACAGACCGGCATCATTTTTTTTTTTTTTTTTTGATACTAAGGAGCCTACCCTATATAAATTCATGAAAAAGATCAATAGAGTCAAGTTTGCCGTGTAGGATTACATGATTTAATACACTCAGCGAACTGAATCACTCGTCGATTGAGTGTCTCTAACCATATCAATAGACATCACTTAAGCACAGACCGGCATCATTGTTTTACACAGAAGTCAATATGATCTATCCCTCTGCTCCACCAAACCCCAACCATGCAAGGGAATGAGTCAAACCAAGCCCCAATCATACCATTTTCTTTCTCTATAAATACTTTATCCTAAAGCAAGATCTCTCCACCCAACACTTAAGCCAAAAGCAAGCATCTGTTCCCTAAAACGCTTCCTTCGTCTCTAGATACAATGGCAGATCTTAGCCTCTCCAAGGTCATCAATTTGGTGGTGATGGCAATCTTTGTGGTGTTTTCCTTACTCATACCCACTGAGTTGGCCATTACTGCTCTGGCCGAGGCAGTCCCAGAACTTCAACTCGGTATGTGCTCTGAATAATTTACATTTTTATATGCATGTACATGTCGTTAGTTTAATGCGCACGAAGTTTGTATAAGATGCTGATCGTATAGGCAAGATCGACATTCAAGCATGTTTCGATTTCGCCAGACCACTCACGTAGAAAATTATTTTCATAATTTGAAATCTTTTTACGGAGAACCAAGTTTTGATCATTTTAATTACGAAGTACAATCCTCAATCGTTTTTTGAAAGATGCAATAAATGTGCAGTTCCCTCTGGACTTGCCAATTCCTCTCTTTTTTTTCCATGTGGTAACCCTTTTGAAAAAGATGCAACTCAAAAAGTTTTGAAAAATACCACTAAAAACCTCAAATTATACCATTTGGGACAATTTTATTTCAAATTATGCTACTTGAGATAAATTTACTCTGAACTTTTTTGTGCCACTAAAAATTATAAACTATACCCACTGTGACACATTTACCAAAAACTTTCTTTTGTGATATATAAAATCCTTAACTTATACATGCTTGACACATTTACCTTAAACTTTTTGGTTGAAGGGCACTTCTTTTTCCTTTTTCTTTTTTTCTTTTTCCTTCTTCTCTCTTCCCTTCGCCGACCATGGCAAAGGGAAGCTAGCGAAAGCCACCCTCGCAAACATTTGAGTCAGGTGAGGGCTACCCTAGCCTACCCAGGCAAGGGCGACCCTCGCCCCCTCAGCATCGGGCGAGGCAACCCTTGCTTGACTTAGGTGAGGATGACCCTCGCCTAGCAGGCCAAGGCAGCCCTTGCCCAACTTTGATGCTAGCGAGGGTGGCCCTTGCCGGCTTCCCTGAGAGAAGAGAGAAGAAGGAAAAAAAAAAAAAAAGAAAAAGATGAAAATGGCCTTCGGTCAAAAAGTTGGAGTAAATTTGTCACACGAGTACAAGTTCAGGATTTTTTGTCTCACAAAAAAATTTGGAGTAAATATGCCATAGTGAACATAATTTAGGATTTTTAGTGGTATAAAAAAAGTTCGGGATAAAATTGGCCAAAGTAACATAGTTTGGATTTTTTTGTGGTGTTTTTCCAAAAGTTTCTCCCCGTTAAAGACTTTCAAATATTGTCCAATTACATGTTATACGTCTTGTCTTGTCTTATCACTGATTCTTTATGCGATGGATATGACCTGTTTTATGAATATAACTTGCATAAAATTTTCGCATTGGAAGGCTACATATAGATTTTTGGCCAACTTAATGAATATAATATTTGCATTGCCCTATTTAATAAACTAAATAAAAATTCATTTTTCTTGACTCATTGTCTCATGTGCAGGACGCAAACTACTCCAGGATGGCTACAATACCACCGGACGAGGAGGGTACAACTGATTAACTTCTCTAATGATATCCAATAAAAGATGGTGATTACTAATAATAATGATGATGATGGTGATGTTGATGATAATATGCCCCAGTTTGTTACGTTATAGTGTCTTGTATTGGTCACTTATGAATGGCCTCCCTTTGATTAAGTATTGGTCATGTATATGCCCATGGTATTGGAAAAATACAATACATTAGTGTCATAATTCGTGATTAGTGTGAAGTTATCCTCCTCAAGTCGTGGATTATGATTGCACCATATTATATATCATCGTTTGGAGATGAAAAAATTTACTTACATGCTTGCTACTTAAGTGATGTCTATTGATATGGTTAGAGACACTCAATCGACGAGTGATGCAGTTCGCTGAGTGTATTACATCATGTAATCCTGCACGGCAAACTTGACTCTATTGATCTTTTTCATGAATTTATATAGGGTCCAAGATATGACTATAGACCCGGTATAGCTTGTGAATAAAAACCACTTGGTCGTTGCACTAACGTCATAATTACTGTAAGCATACACATCACATATTTGTGGTTGTAGAGTATGACCCAATGTATGTGTTCTCAATTAATTATGATCAGGAAGATACATGGACTAAGTTAGATTGGCCCTCTTCTAAATCGCCCTTGAATACGACTTTTTTCTTTCTTACGGCACAAGAGATCACGAGTCATAACTGACCCCATATCAATCAGCCAATGTCACGGGACAAGGACAAATTAATCTTTTCGTTGATCCATAATGATATTTGTACTAGTCGACTTTTCATTAAGCTATAAAGAATCCTTCGAACAAATTATACCATCGTTTTTTGGCCAATTATTTCGTCTGCTTTTTATTTTTTTCTCTCTAATCTCTCTTCGATTTTGGAACAAATAGCATCAGCTTAGTCCTTGCGATTAGATAGATTAGTGGGATGGCGTTTTCACACTGCTATCTTATTTTTCTTTTGTACAAAAAAGGTGCATAACGTTTCACTTAGGCATAGTTTATTGCCTCCCACTTAGGCATGAAATTGTTTGACCAAAATTCGAAATCCAATTCCATATTGGTACATCGCTGAGTTTGTTGCAAACAATCAAATAGTGTAGGTAATAGATAAGTGACCGACAACTTCAAGACCTAGATCACGCACTAGTGACTTACCAATGAATTTTCATAAGTATTACCACTTACTTATAAAAAATACGGGCTATGTTAATACTCTACTGACGTTTATCTTTGTTGATAACCAACGGCATCGAGGTTAATGACTTTTACTGGAAATTACCAACCTTAATCTAAGTTGAAGTATCAACATTCAATGCATTAAGATATCAATTAATTTTAGTCACTCCATTTTTTATCTTCCTCGAATTTGAGAAGTAACAACATTTCTTTATACTTCCAATATTACCAACTATTTTAAAAATCTATTAACATCAATTTTTTTTGGCTTAGCAATGCCTTGGAAGTTACTTATTTCAAATGTACACTTATATGTGGTTATTTTGCCTTTTTGTGTTTCTTGTCAGATTCGTTTTTCTAGAGCGGGCCTAGCCGACCCATGATTTTCTATTGGGCAGGGCCATACGAAGTTTTGGAGCAAGTGAGCGCAACCATTGATATTGTTAGGAAAATATGAAAAGTGTTTGATTGACTTCTTATGCTCTGCTTGTTTTTTGGTGTGTCTGGAATAGCTTTGCCTTAAAAAATTTACATTTTCTTTTCAGATCTTGCCGTCGACGCATTTAAGTTTTATCTTAAACATACAAACATTGACATATAAAATGGCATATAATATTTTCAAAATTTTGAATAATATTTGAAAATTTAACATGAAAGATAAAAGAAGTTTTCTTTTCTCTGAGTTAAGAAAATGGAAGGTGTTCAAAGATTGATTTAGCTCGAACATTGAAAGTCGAGAGTTAAAAACCATAATTCATACCAAACATCCCCTCTATATGATCAGTATGATAGTTAATCGTAATTTGACTAAAATTACTTAACTTATATCTAGACAGGAGTATGATAGTTAAAAAATTATTTTCTTCCAAATATCTTGCTGGTATGTTTAAATCAGAGAAGTATACCCATTCTTTAGATAATGCCTAGGGTTAAGTTAAAGAAACTCTAGGAAAGTCAATTTCATCAATGCTTATGGTAACAAATATGTAAACTTCTCCAATTTGAACACAAAAGAATAAAAACAACAATGTAAGAAGATGAAAATCATCAGATTGAATATATACATTAAACATATTTTTTTTTTCACAAATCTTACCATTAATGAGCTCAATGTGTGTGAGTTAAATTGGACCATTTAAATTTAGGGAGTGTATGACCAAAAAATTTAGGGGGTGTGCAAAGTCATTTGTTGGGTGAAAATTGCACGAGCCTCGTACTATTTTCTCTAGTTTAAACACCGTTAATTGTACGCGGAGAAATTCCAAGTACCACTGTATATTTCATGGCCTACTTGAAGGATCCTCTGTTCGTTTTTTCCACCTTGTTAATCTTCTGAAATGATGCAGCACAAGAAAAAAAACATTCTCTGTTCCTGTTGACGTCATTGCTAAGTCAGAAAATCTCCTTTCTTTGTCCTTCGTAGCTCTACGACACAAATTACTTCCCCGAGTGTAGAAGATGGTTGGTCAAAATAAATGCTAGTACTTCTTAAGAGATTACAGTTAGTGCCTACCAGCTAATTTTACTAGCATCCTAACGATCATTGTGGATCTCAAACGAATGGGCTATGGTAATCGAAGTCGCGGGACCGTAAAAACAGCCTCCCTTCATACATGAGATTGCTGGTCTTTGGTGCACTCCATTTACAATTAATCACCAGGGCTGGCCCTTGCCTCCTAGCCGTCGAGCCAACTCAAAATCCTTCCTCACTGCAATGAAAAGAGCGAAATAATATTGTAAGTGAAGCCAAGTACAGTCCAAGTATCAAGAGTGGCTGTCAACATGTGATCGATATCAGGAGATTTTCAGTCATTGGGATCTAACAGTTCATCGAGATCTGATCATATCAGTTGTATGTCAAATGTGATGCAAGCAGTTTCCATCTAGTCAACAGCAGAAGGCTTCACATCACTAGGAGTAAATAGGATATTTTGCTTCTCAAAGGGATTCTCATTAAGGCCAATGATAGGCTAAGCTAAACAGTACGATGCATAGAAGGATGTAAGGCATGCATCTCAGTCACTTCATAAGCTTTATAATACAATGTAGTACACGCATACATGTTCTGAATGTAATCACTTAAGCAAAATGAAGATGGTGTCAGAATGGAAAGCGGCTAAGCATGATCAGATTGTCTAGGGAGTATTAACCTTCAAACTTCGCCTTCCTAGCCTTGGGATGAACAAAAATTTGTCCATCCAAAACAAAATGAAAATTTATTACCCAAATTCCAGACAGGAAAAAGATTATTTTCTCCCTGCTTATCTATAGTTCACCAGTGTAGCATAATTTATTAATACCAGAAATTAAATAGGACTTACTCAGGGTAACACGCTTTGCATGAATAGTGCATAACATTGCATCTTCAAATAAATGAACCAGAAAATCCTCTGCTGCCTACATAAAAAAAAGAATGGCATTAGTTACAATAAAAAAGTACAACCAACCACGTTTAGACAAAAAAAAAATTGCAGATGCCACTGAAGTTTTTCCTAGCATTCGAGTATCAAATGATATAGCTTCTGCTCACTATACCGAGTTAAAGTAAACCAAAGAGTTAGATGCAGTTAACACATTTATTGCCGCTAACATGGCGCTGTATGTTCTGCTACGCAACTAAATATGACCTTGATGAACTTACAATATTATCCACACATTTAACCATGCAACTTCCAGTCTTGGGTTTTTTGTATCTCATGTTGAATATGGACAGAAACTATTACACTCTAGGTTGATAATCAAAGAACCAGTATTCACACAGCCACAACTTTCAAGTAGAAACTATGGGCATCCAGAGGCAAAGACTCAATCCAATGAAGTTATCAGAAGATAGCTTGCTTTGACACAACTTTTAATTAACAGAAGATATCACATTTCCCAAATGAAATTTTCTCAATAGTCACGACTCCAAGTGAAACATAGAGAATAGCAAAGGCAGCATGCTAATAGGTGGAGATCATCCGGAGTCATATAGGAAGAGCATATAGCATGATCAATGTCAAAGATCTCTTGGAAGACCATGCCACATGTGAAGCCACTGCTGCTCAAAGTATAAATTATATGTTGACATCAATACGATACCTCCTGAATAGCATATAGAGCTTCAACTGTCCAACGAGTGATATCAGGGGCTAGAGTGTTACTAATTTCTCTTACCTGCAATGACCAAAAAAAGAAAAGAAAATCCATCAGGAATGCCACCTGAAAGAATCAACTTAACAGATGCATGCAAAGGTTCCAATGGCCACAGCGCATTTAGTTTTCAAGATTTTCTAGTAAGAGATGACTTAGGTAATCAATACATCTAACTCAAAAGCAACTGAATCTGAGGCAATATCCCTCACTTACCACATAGGTTGAAAAGAAAATTTAGACATTAAAAGCATTTTAAATATATTAAGAGATTGATGAACTAGCTGATTAAATGACATTATATTGTTGGGATTGCCATGGAATGCAGATATAAATATCTTTAATCAGCTTGTTTTACCAAGTTAGAGACATAAATACGTCATCTGATCATTCTCCTCTAAGAGATAGGGACAAATATTAATTGTACAAATTTGATGCTCAGTTCAGAAATGAAAAAAGCAATAGTTCAGTAAAAAAATCCAAAGGCTAATCCATATAAGAATAAAAACATTCTGCAGGTCCACTAAAGATCTGTCAAATAACAGGAATTAAATTTACTCAAATCACAAGCACCACATGGCGACACTTGTGAAGATGGAATAGATGTGTTAATTTTTCTACACTTCTGGAATCATGAACAAAAGTCTGTCATCTGAAGTAAATAAAGGCCCTAATACACAAGCTATTGCAGCAAATGATGCCCAAATGGTGAATTGGTGTGCAGCACTAAAGTAACCACATGCAGTCGTGATCTAAAGCCACATTTATCACGAAGTAGATTCACCCATGTGCACAAACTTAAGCTACAATTTCCCACATACATGTATACAAACAAGATATTGAGACCTGAAGAAGAGTTCCCATAACTAATTATCAATTATCTTCAATGATTCATCCGCATGGAGAAGTGCTGACCATTGGCTGCTTCTATTCTAGTGAACATGCATATGCAATAATGCAAACGTATGCTTACAATACAAGCACCATATTTGTGTCACTAGACTTGACCACATGACTGTTCATACCCGCTAACTAAGCTTTAACTATCAAGCTTTTGGTTAAGCATAGACTCACTGTCCTAATGAAAGGAGCCTTCGGTATGAGGAGTTTCCAGGACTTTTGAAATTGTCGAATTTCCCGGAGAGCGACTGTTCCTGATCTGAAGCGTCGCTTCTTCTGCCCCGATGCCCCTGGAACTTAAAGGGAAGGAAAGAAATATATCAATCATTCTGCCAGCATTCGACTTTATCATAATCAACACGAATCGAAATGCATCAGTGGGTAGAGCGAAAACAGGATTCATTACTGTCTGCAAGACTCACCCTGTGGAGAGGCACTTGTCCTGGGGCCTTTCCTCGGGCTTCTCCTGGGGTTTGTACTCGTGCCGGGGGTCTTCTCCATCAATTGAGACAAACAAGATTGGCAGAAGAAAATGACACAAATTAATACAGAGGCAAACCTGGCACTAAGCATTGCAAAGTAGAATAAATACATAGAGAAAAGGCATGACTTGTCCAAACCCCTAGGGCTCAATGTCCTTCGGCTCTGTTCTTGCATTACCATAAAATATAGCTCAAAGGACAAAAGCACATAGCGAAAAACTAACCAAATCCTGCATCCCGCATCACACTAGACCTGCCGGCAATCGCATCGACGAATAAAATAAACATTACTCCAAGATGAATCTTTTTAGCTTAACTCGACCTCTTAAAAAACGAGGTTAAAACCGACATATCCAACAGCCCAACGCCGGGCAAAACCCAGAACGCCACATTTCGAGCACGAAGCAGAGGAGCGAAAGGGGAAAAAAAAAGGGTGGGGGTTGGGAATCGGAGAGAGACGTACGGAGCTAGGTCCGGCCGACGCCGGCGACCGCGAGGCGGAGGCGGAGGCGGAGCCTGCATTGCAGATTTCACGTTAGGACCCTGAAGAAACGACGAATCCCTAGGTTTCGAAACGCGACGCCGCGCTTCGACGAAGACGAAGAACCAGCAGTGTACAATTTCTAGAGAGAAAGAGAGAGAACCGGGAGGCGGGGGACGGCGAGCGGATGTCTTGTGGGCAGTGTGCTTGATTCTCGCCATGGAAAGGGAGTCGAGTCGGAGGTCGCGAGCTTGCTCAGAGACCCCGGCAGGAGGAGTGGAGGAGCGGCATTTCGTGGGGAGACTCGGGCGGGATTTCAATTTTCGCACTCCTCTCTCCCTCTCTCTCTCTCTCCCTTCGATATTCTTTTTTCCCCTGGAGGGAGCAACCCACCGGGACTTTTATACGGTTATCGATTACAAAGTGTTAAAAAATTTAAAAATGAAAAACCACTCAACAAAATATATTTCCCCGCCGCAAGTCATCGAGAATTACATTAATCAATTTGATTTTTTAGATCATTCCTTTTTAGAATTAATATCACAAAAAACCTCAAATAAATTTATTCTCCATTAATTTTTGTTATATTTTATCGTCAAATTTGTTGAATTAAATGGTGCGCGTGATTTCAACCTCCATTTGTTATAGGTGATTGATCGTGATATTAATAAATCAATTTAGGATTTCAACCTCCATTCTTGGTCAAAAGTTAGTTCTATGTAAATTTGTTACATGTATATCCATTTTAGATTTTTCTTGTAACTGTCCTTTTTTTTTCGTTATATTAATCCAATTTAATGAAAACTAACAAAGAATTAATTTGTCACAAATATACTAGTTTGAAACTTTTCAAATTTATAAAGTAAATTAAATAAAAAAAATTAGTAAATAAAAAAAAAAAATTCAATTAAAAGGATAAATTTGTTGCAAATATATCAATTCAGGAATTCTAATGGTCAAAAGTTTGTTCTATGTAAATTTGTTACATGTATATCCATTTTAGATTTTTCTTGATTTTAACCTTCCTTTTTATTTCGAAGCCGTACCATGAGAAGACTCCAAAGAGGGGCCGTAGCGACGGCACTCGCAATTGCAGGACCTACGTATGATGAGGTCATCTACGGGTTAAAAGTCGGCTCGATTGATGATAGCTGAGATCATGCTTGGCGACGAGTGGCTGTGTTCCGGCGGCTATGCTCTTTAAACGATCCAGGGGTTCTAGTCCTGGTGGCGGGTGTAACGGCCGAGGACAAATGCTGAGCAAACGCTATTAGATCGATTCATGGAGTGACTTTCCAGACAGGTTACCTTGGATCGCTTGCTTATCGGAGCACTTCAGGAGCGGACGGGCTCAGGCAACTTATTCTGCAGATCATAAGCATAAGCACAAAGAACCCACACGTACTCAGTCGTACAAACCGACCGACGTGGCCAACAATTACCCTTCATCTCCAGAAGAAATTCTGCTATATTATTCACGACCTCTCGAGATCACGTCTCCGTGTCCTATAATCATCGACACTGGAAAAGTACATTGGGACAAAGCAAAAGCTGCTTCATTCCCCCAATTTAACGGTAACAGCTGAAAACAATCGTGTAAAGTACACTGTTTCAGTGCTAAAATTCTATGGACAAAGTGTAGTACAACTAGTAGGAGCAACAAAACGACAATGAACACATTAAATCTTTCCAAGAAATTTCCCCCGCTTCCCATTTGGAGTCCCAAGATTTTTTGAGGGATCGGAAACAACACTTGACGGCACTGTTCTTATGTGATGGTACCGACTGGGTTCAAAGATAGCCGTCTAATGCGCATCTTGAATCAGATATTCCGATTGCTCCAGTTGAATGAAGAATCTGGGTGAGCCTGATGATAATGAACCAGTAGCAGCCTTAATTCTCAGTTTTCTCAACTCCCGCTGCTTTTTCTTTATCAACCTCAGGGATCTCATTCCCAGATTTCTCAACTCCTGATTCATCGGCTTTACTAACTTCAGAAGTGACTTCTGTTTTAGGTGACATCTCTGTACTGGTTTGGCTTGAACCTGGATCAACATGACCGGATACTGACTCAGCAGGATTGGAGCCAGGAGTCTCCCTTGCAGGCTGGTGATCTTCTCCAGCACTTCTCTCATTATCCACCGATGAATCTTTAGATGGAGAAGGTTCAGCCCCATCAGAGTCACTATGGTCACCCCTATTCTCTGACTCGGCAACATGATTGCCCGGATTTTCCGGCTCCACCTCACCATTGGGAACAATTGGTGGTTTATCCGTGTCAGGTTGATCAATGATGTCAGACACTTCACCCCAGTCTACCCATTCAGGCTGCGTTTCAGTTCCGCTAACCCCAACTTCTTTTACGTCCTTACATACATCATCAAGCAGAGCATCTTCTAGTTTTGCTGCAGGTTCTTGACAAGATGTTGCATCAGGGACCGAGTCAGTGCCTTCATCAACAGTGACCCCATCATTGCCACTGCTGGTGGGGTGCCTGATGCCGTCATCGTCAAGAGACGAGGAAGCAAGCATGTCAGTCGAGCGGTCAGCGGCAACTCTATGGTCATCAAAAGCAAACCAGTTTGAATTTGTGAAAAGTGATCCACTGCAAACCACAAAGCATCAGGATGTCAAGTTCATTACTGACAGCATAAAACGATGCACAGGACATAAGCATGTAAAATAATACTACTAACGGTTTTGATCCAAAAAAAACAAAAGTAAACTACTGAAAGCAAAAAGTTTACACTGTTTGTAAATCTTTTAAAGATGAAGCCATCTAAAGATCACAGCAGCAACCTATGAATTGACTTATGATAGCACCGATCTACAGATTAATAATTCAACTTCTGAAATGAATGCACTTCAAGAAACAAGGGATGCACAGGAAAAGTGTTGCAGACAAAAAGTTGACTTCGTGATGAAAGGATTGATGAAACTGAGATATCAACAAAAGGAAACATTCTAAATCTTGGCCATCCACCAACCTTTCCTGGTCATCTCCAAGACGCAAAGAAGATATGACCACCTCAGCAGATTCATCATCAAAGTAAACGTCCTGCGAAATACATAGTTAAAAGCTCAGTTATTTTGCTAAAATGTCCAAAGCTCAAGACATTACTTCATAGTTCTTAAAAGACAAGTACGTGATGAATCAATAGTGCCCTAAGGTTTGATCATCTGTAATATGCACAACAGACTATCTTTGCAAAAGGCCATTCACCAAAATGTTTATCCAAGAATGAATTAGCAATTCTTCAAGAAACAATCCATTCAAGTTATTTAAAGAGATTCATGTCCTGCTCATCGGCTAAAAAACTACAAGGAAGAAAAGGATCAGGCTGAATTGAAAAACAAGAAACTATGTGGTTAGAAAACTAGAGGGCAAACATAATGTCTTTTCATTTCAAGGACTAAAAAGCTTTCCTTCTAACCAGCCTTTTCATTAGGTCCCCACAAACAGCCTCCTCATTTTAGTAACCTCAAGATTGTTTTGCTATTATTTTAGTCTCTCCAACCTTTTTTCTTGCCTTTAAGAGTGAAAAATTGATAAAACACTACTAAATGGGACCAAGTCAGCAGCAATAAAAAAGACAAAGTACTAAAGAAAAAGTTGATTACTACATTTTATATTAAATATGAAACTTAAGATACCTACATTTTATATTAAATAAGTGACCAACAACAGTTTTCCAATAGGTACAGCTATCCCTGTTCCAGAGTCGTAAAGGACACCTAGGTCTTTTCAGATGGGTCTGCATACTGTAAGTGGACATCTCTTCAAGTCTTTGGTCACATATAGCCAAACACATAGTCTGATTGAATTGAGAACTCACCAAAAGTACATGGAAAAGATGTATACTTTTGATCAGAACAAAAAAAGTTATCACCATTTTTTAGACTAAAATAAGAGAGAATTGAGGGTAGTGAAACTTTTCAGGTTTTGTTGACTTTGAACCATAATTTGGGAATTGTAGAATAGGAAACAATGCGCCAAACACATTTACAGAAGATTGAAAAACTCAAAATTCAAAACAGTACAATTTTGCAACACTATCCGATAAGATGAAAAACGATATGCAATAAAGTTAAATGCACGCACTATGTGTCTCCTATCCAGATATCTTTAAGTAAAGAGAAGGACAACGATATGGTCAAGCATGAAATATAGACAATAATATTGCAGCCCCCATAGAAAAAAATAGGTTGCAATGGTAAAATGATTCACGAGGGGAAGAACAGTCAAAACATTATCTTACTAGCCTCACACTACATCCCCATCGTACTACCCAGACAATCACTCCTTGATCATTGGCTATGTGATAATAACATAAATTCAACTCCAAACCACAGCTTTAGACCCTCATTACATTAAAAACTTTAGATGCTTATTACATTCAATTTCTTTTTAGAACTTCAAAAGGTGTCCACTTGGCTCTCTCATCAAGTCTAAAGGTGATTTCATCAAGAATCTGGATTGAATCTGGTAAAGTATGATCAGTGACATTATAAATTAACTATTAAGAAAGTAATAAATAAGGCAATTTAGGTGTTTCAGAGTGTCACAAAATGTTCTGTAAACAAAGCTCTAATGTAATGTTTCTTCTTAAGTCATTGAGTAAGACAAAGCCTTAAGTATTCCGTCTTCCTCTCTCTTGAGATCCTAAGAAATTGACACGTATCAAAGCCACCAAGAGAGAGGAACCCTAGACAAAACCCTAACTGCCATAATTGATACCTACCTAATAGCTAAGTGTTAATATCACTAGTTAGACTCCAACAAAATCCAAATTTATTATAAAAAAAAAAAAAAAAACACCGGAAGGTATAGATAGAAAAACCTAGCCACTAGATGGCCTCACCATGGACTAGAAAAGTAATTGAATAAAGTAGCAGATCAGATTTCTGCATAAAGAGTGGCACTTCATACTTTAAATAGAAATAAGGAGCTAAAAGTAAAATGAGCAAACCCAGCCTCTATAATACCTCATCATCCCGTTCAAGTGAACCACGAGCCTGCAAAGAATGCAGAAGAAACTAGAAAATTAGCACACTGCTTCGAGTTATCATTATGTAGTAACCAGTGCAATCATAAGCAAAAGGAGAAGCTTGTAACTACAAAGTACCAGCAAAAGTTTAATACCCAAGATGAAATGTACCAGTCACAAATAAAACCACTAAATAAATTATATCAAGACCTAGATGTTAGCATCTGATGGGTGATATGAATAATGCAACAGCACCAAAGAAGAGTGCATAACTAAGCACAACCATAATCTCTTTGCAAAGCATGCTCTTTGGTTCTCTCTCTCATCTCAACTTTTTCTTTCTAATAGTTACTAAATTATTAAATGACATAGCCTGTTAGTCTATTTCATCCAAAGTTACAGCAAAGCTGGTATCTAAGCCAATAACTAAAAGCAAGTATAGCCATCCACAGCTATATGGGTCATGAATCCCATTCTTTTCACAGTTTCTAAGTAACTTCTCTTCATCCGTAAGATAATCGAAGTTTTTCTTCAAAAAGCTTTAGGAAACAACCTCATCAATATCATCATTGCTATAAATGCCATAACGGAAGGCCTGACTCAGATTATTTGCTAGGGCTGCCACATCATAGTCTCTGTCTTGATAATCATCATCATCACTATCCCTTGTCCGGTCCTGTAATGCTGTAGGCCTCCTATTACAACCAAGGTAGCAGTGTTCGATCAAATTATGAACATGTTAAATGAATCCAGTCACTTGAAAGTTTATCCTTCCAAAAAAAAACGACCATAGCAACAAATTGAAAGTCAACAGAACCTGTGGAAACACAAAATTCCTGTTTTTTCATAAAGACAAATATGTCCCCTAAAACAGTATCAAGAAAAAGAAATTTAATACCCAGCCCGTAATCCAGATATCCTGCAGTTGGCAACAAGACATTAGGAATGTTTTCTAAAAGACAGGATTAGATCCGCCTGAGGAAGTACACCAACACTAACAAGTACTTACACAACAATCCAATTAATCAAGTAGATATTGAAATCAACACCTTGCAACTTCACAAAATATTTAACTAGTGAACATGCTACCAAAGCATATCAACCAAAAACAACAGCAAAAGCAGGCAATGAAAGTAAACATTTCTCAAGCTAGTGCTCGAATAGTTCATGTGAATCACATACAAGTTTTTATTGCTTATTTTCAATGAAGATCAGAACAAGCCATACAATCTCATACAACACTTGTAATGCATATTTTCTACATGTGCCTAATAGCTTAATGATATTCGAGTGTCTCTTCTGACAATTGTGAGTAACCAGGAAATATACTTCTCCAATAAACAAAATGCCATTTCATATAAAAGTAATCAAAACTAGACAGCCATGGGTCATTTAGCAAAGCAAACAACTGCAGCAGTAACAACATTTTAAGCCTGTTTCCACTAGGAAGGCTCGGCAACATGAATCCTTTTAGCCATTTAGCAAAGCAAACAAAGAAAGAAGTCTTCACTTCTGTAACTCAATAGTCACATATATCACTGGAGAAACCATATTCATAAGGAAGGCACAGGGGCAGATAACTTTTTTTTTTCTTTAAATAGGCAAAAGAAGACACTCATATAGGGCACCAAGGAGATCCAGAGGCAGTAAACTTTTCAAGCAATGTTTTAAAAATGGCACTGAAGATCAAAATGTTTGATGACCAGTATGAGGTTCGACCGGTTAAACCAGCAGCTTTGGTCAAATTGATTTGGTTAATCTAATAATTATACAAATATAAAATAAGTTAACACAAGACATAAAAAGTCTCCCAGCTGCATTGGCTAAGCCAGGTAGCAGCTCAATTGAGGCCAATCCTTCCAGACTCCACCAACTAAAGTTTAAATTTTTGTCAAAATGGTGAAGAAACTTCATTTAAATTACTTGATTTTAATTACTCTAAGGAAGAACCATTAGCTCAGTGGGCTGAGCGTATGAACATGTCATCCAGGGCACTCAGGCCATTTATTTCTAATATGGTCTCAAGTCAGATGGGCTGGCCCACCTGTTTTCAGGTGGAATTAGGTCAACCCGATATAGAACAAATACTCTAACAGGAGGCCAGCCAGTACCTGGTCAAACCAGTAGAACTGGCTGGTTCTGAGTGGTTCTGAAAGCACTGTTTCCAAGCAAATTTTTCACAAGGAAAATGACTCCCTAAGTTACAACAGCCACATCTAGTATAAGCAAACTACGGCAAAACATGGGAGATAAGTGCCACAAAGAGATGAAAGGTTAATCAGGTCTGAACATAAGAACCAACATGAGATTGACAAAGCAAAATGAAAGAACCATGTCAGGTCAATTACTCATTCCCACCCATTATTATTCACACCAATAACTACAGGCTCCAGCACTCACTGACATATATTTCAACCATGATAAACACTCTTTCGAGGAGCAAGGAAATAAACATTAGTGTAGTGCCAGACATGCCCATGCGTGCATCTTTATTAATCGGAGCTCGGATATCGATTCCAGAAAGCTAGAAACATAACTGAAGAAGAAGACATTGAACAAACGTTTCAGAAAAGAAGCCTACCCACAGGACCACTGATATACATTTTCAACTGCATTGCGCTTTGACAAAATATTTGTTTGCCAATCAATCCAATCACCATTTTCCTGTTGGAAAAAGACAATGATTAATATCATAAGATAAAGGTATAATACAAGACCAAGCAATGAAGTAAGTACCACTAGAATTTGTTTATATTTGTTTGACAGTTACAAAACCAAAATCTAACCAAAATCAATGGCTTCAATCAGGACTGGCTATGCAAGCAGATTACTGGTGAAGTGCCATGATGTTTCCTCAGTAGCTTTCACAGTTCTGATTATTTACCATAATCAAATCAAATAAGTTGTGCCATGATAGGTATCTCATTCCTAATTTTTCGCAGTTGAAGCTCCCTTACATATAAACCTCAGCCTAAAATCATATCGAGTCTCTAATTTTATTTCTAAACCTCCAAAATACTAATTAAACATGTCACCTCAAAAACCTAAACATCATTTTCCATTCATATTCAATTCTACTCGTTTTAGCATTGCTTTGGTCCTACTTTGCATTCTTCTACTATCTACTTCACTAGTCATTTGGACTGTCAAGCCTAATCCCAGCATGATTTATGACGTCATACAAAATTGCCCAGGTTCTTGCCCAGGCTTTATTTTGAGCCAAATAAAATATGACTAGGAACCGATTTAATTATTTCAAAAGCTACAAAATCTACTACAGCACTTTGAAAACGTCATCATGAAGGCCAAGCAACCTCATCTCGAGAAGGTCTAAAAATTTGGATACAGGAACAGGGACCCATCTAAATCCAAGAAAGAAGAAAAGTGTTCTGTAAAAGTAACAAACTTTCTCAATGAGTAGCACACTAACTTGGGATTGTTATTTATGAATCTTAGTAGGCTTCCAGAATATTGGTAGGTGAGGGTAAGCTAAGAAACTCCTTCTGCATACTCAAAACATTTTTGGGCCAAATGTTAACCCAGCCCAACCCACATGACATTTTTAATCTGAGCATGAGATTGTCTGCCTCACTTATCGTTCTAGGGTTCTCTCTATCTGTGGAAGCAGATCTTAACTCTCTTTTTCTCTCACACGAAGGACGTAACAAGGAGTTTCAGCTAGCCTCGCCTTGAAGATTGTTGGGCTTCTCTATAGAAAGGTCCAAGTCCTCATTGAGGGGTCCAACACAGATTACATACCAACATGATGCCAGCCAACAGATCAAAGTAGTCATTTGTGTCCAAAAACACAACTTTGAGTTTTGGTGTAGAAAGGTTGTTGCTAAAATCCACAATCCAAACAAGTCTTACAAAAAATAGGATTCTTATTCCAGTTACATTAGTAGCACATCAAAAGTTTGAGTTCTATTAGGAGTTTCCATTTCTTTCAATTTGAAATTTAAAATTTTGGGTCACCTATTAGCAAGTCTTTGCCTTCTGGATTGTGTGTTTTCTAATTTTCTCTTAAATGCATTTCTTCTCTTAAGTGTGATGCTTAAGAAACCAGAGGTATTATGCCTAAAAAGCTTCTGGGTGTGATGCCTAGAAAAATGTATTCTTCAGTTAATTCTTGACATCAAACTCCAAACAAGTCTTACAAGAAATAGGATTCTTATCCCAGTTAAATTAGTAGCACATTAAAAGTTTGAGTTCTATTAAAAGTTCCATTTCTTTCAATTTGGAATTTAAAATCTTGGGTCAACTATTAGCAAGTCTTTGCCTTTTGGATTGTGTGTTTGCTAATTTTCTCTTAAATGCATTTCTTTTCTTCAGTGTGATGCTTAAGAAACAAGAGGTATTATGGCTAAAATGCTTCTGGGCAGCCTACAAAAATGTATTTACTTAATTCTTGACTTCAAATTCCATTTGTGTTTAAATCCAAAACAGGTTTCTCATTTCAGAACTCAATGTCCTGCTTTACCATATTTGATTCGTAATATGTGACATAGGTACCTGAGGGGTAAGAGATGAATTTAAGTAATGTGGCAAAATAGAATCTAAACTTAAGCAGGATTGGAAAAGAAAATACTATGGTAATTGAAGCTTCAACACAAATAGAGTTTTAACTCCGACCGTCAATCATTTAGCTTCACCTATTGAATATTAAGATTACAAAAGTAACGGGCGAGTCCATTTCCAGCACCAATATCAAATTCAGTATAAAACAAACCTGCAGGTATTTCTGAATTTCAGTATTGTTAGTCCCCAGCTGAACAAGCTTATTCGATATTCGTGTTAAGTGTCCAATGTTGCCTATCTTGGGAGGTAATCTGCCCTCAGAAGGAACTGTTGGCTGCAGGAAGATCCAGTGTAAGGAACAACCCAGAAATAGACATAAAAACACAATATATGATTGAAATATATGTTCAATATCAAGAAACAGAAAGCAACAGATACAAAAGCAGAGTGCTGGCAATATGTATCATATTACCTTATCTGGCTTAGGTGTTAAAGAGGAATTTTTTTCTGCTTCAAGGATTCTTCCTATGAGATTACAACCTTGAAGAACATGCTCAACAAGAGACTGGTCCTTATTTTCCAAGCATGATAAAATAATATTTTCAACATGATGATGCAAAAAGTTATTGTAAGGGTACCTGCAATTGCAAAAATTAAAGGAAGTTATAAAACTACTTAACCACCACCAACACTTTGACAGATGCTCAGAACTTACTCAAAGAACAAGACCAGTATTCTCTGAACTACTCCAAGACGAATCAGTTCCTTCTCAGCAGCTTCACTTCCGACAGTCAGTAAAACTGCAATAAACTCTACAATCTACAAATTCAGCAATGAGAAACTATTAGCTCAAGGTAGTATATAATGGAAATTCTAAAACAACTCATCTGAATCACTAAAGAACCTTGCTTCAATAAGATGCTGCAGTACAAGGAGAAGAGGAAGTGTGAGAAGTACCTTCAAACGGTGTTTTCCCAGAGGTGGCTGCAGCTTACCATAGGTGGTTGGCAATGTCTTCTCAGTTGACGATACGTCCAAAAGTTTAAGGAGATCACCTGCAAAATGTAACTTTGCTGATTATAAAGTATCTGCAGAAAGATTATAATGGTGAGCAGATTTACTTGTTTTTTCATGGATATGCAGTTGGATGCTCAATGATAAAAACACACAACATAATGCTGCTTCTGCATCAATTGAAAAGCCAGTTTACTTTGACTTCCTCCTTATCTTTCTCATTTTCAACAAACAGACAGAGAACAAAACATATTTATGAACAGAAAAATATAGAAAGACTAACTCCCAGCAGAATCAAATCAATTCAACGAGAGATCCATACTTACCATGCATGCCTCACTAAAATTGGTGAAGTGTGCAATTAATGTATGCCGAGGAAGACTGTCCATCAGATTCAGGTAACTATTAAATTAACATTTCAGTCAGGTTTAAGCGCAAGAGCTAAAGTCTTCCTCAATCTGTACCACCAACATGATAAAAAACAAGGCATGAAATTTGTTTGGTCTAGGAAGCTACTAAATCTGGTCCTTGCTAGCAGGTATTCAGTGGAAAAGAGCTAAGAGCATAGTTGGGCATTGGTAATAGCAAAGAGAAGAGGCAGATGATTCATTTCATCCCTCCAGCAGCTTTTTGGCTGATTTGGTGACTCCATATCTTATAAATGAGTCGGTAAATGGGATGGCATCCACTTGGTGTCTCTTTATGAATACTTTTACTATCTTTTTTAGGAAAAAATGCATTAATGACAGTCATGCTAATACTTTCACTGACCTGTTAGCATACAATAACAGTCATGCTAATTCCTAGCAATGGCTTAGGAAAGTGCACCTATACAGTATATAATATGCATATCCATAACACCTATTTTATATTATTCCCATAAAAAGATCAAGATCCTCTGGATTCCCAGAAATACAGGGCCAGTTACCGCCATCTATTTTACCCTCATTTACATGTAACAATGCTGCAATATCACATGAAGAAAGAGAACAAAAACCAAAAAGTAGAAACAGACTCCAAATTAAGATAAATAAAAAAGCACACAGGTGATAGTCCCAAAATCCAAAAAAAATGCCAAAAGGTGCCTCTTAAAAACTTGAATAACATATTGCTAATTTCTGCAACACTTCCTAGCATGTTGAAAATGAAAAAAGATGCCTACCCTGCTTATCAAAAGCTAGATTTCAAGTAAATGACACAAACTTTTCATCCATAAAATGGAGGGATAACAAAGAAATACTGATGAGATTATCAATCCATTTCTAGTTTTACTGAATAAACATAACTAAATTGGAGAACACCAATTACAGGGAATCTAGTCATGCACCTTGCATAGCATTAATATCATAAAGAATGATATTCTTGCATACAAGATGCTTATTTCTCCATCAGAGTTGAAGCAGAAAAAACCAGACATTATCAGAGTATATAACACTATAACCAGCATGGCAAAAAAACGGGGTAAACATGCTTTAAATAAATGATATGAAACTGAACTGAAATGTGGGACTCATTCTCCTTCCTTCCCAATGAGATCTGGTTCCCCAACTACAATGGTGCAAGCGAGAGAAGCAGAGTCTATTGGTGCCTTAGGGGCAATCAACTGCACCAGTGTTGGCAAATAAACCCTAAATGCCATAGTCAGAATTTATCACAGATCAAATGCCTCAGCTAGACTAGTTCATCTTTCCACATATTCAGCCTTGAGATATAGTATCCTCATAAATTTCAAAGCTGGACAGACCTAAGTGCAATGCACCAAACTTGCAGGACAAAATAAGAATCTACAGAAAAAGCACGGGTACAAATTGGAAGGGACTGACAATAGATTGGCGATTCTGAAATAGATAGTGACAGATGGAGTACAGATACATGAAGCAAGTGCGATGTGTGTGTGTGTGTGTGTGTGAGAGAGATAGAGAGAGAGAGATGAGTTTGCTTCTAACGAAAAAATGATAATACATCTCAATTTTTGTGAAAGGAAGTTACAGTAACATCGTTTTGCCTAGTAAGAGTCCAGCTCTGAAGCATTTGGGCAGGTCTGTCCCAACAATTGGCTTAAAAGCAAACTTATCAACATGATCAAAGAAGAGAAACTGCATAAATGTGGAGAATTAGATAGGCCCCATCAAGAGAGAGATTAGCAAAGAGAGCATCAGGGAGCATTCAACTGTGGGGTCAAAAGGCTATATGTCCAGCCAAAATAACAGTAAAATTAGCTTGGACCAAACAATTACAGTACCAATCCAGATTTCACCATGTCTCTTCATATGAATACCATGCAAGCAAAAACCTTACCTAAGCTCTCCAACATGCCTTCAACTGTCTCAGGATGAGCCGTTACAGTAGATCCATGAGAAAGTTGGCGGTTATAAGTGTGATACGGACCAAGCGTTAACCTCTTAGGGTCCAACAACGATATACATACAGACAAGGAGTTAACCAAAACTGACTTTGGCCTAGAATCTTCCAATGCGTGCCGAAACAATCTTCCAATAAACCTGACAAATCAAACAGTTTAAAATGAGAAAATGGCTAAGTCAGATGTTCAAGGATAACATGTAGAAAATGAAAACATAAAAAGCAAACAGCTACACAAAAGGCAATAAGAACAAAAGGCACAACAAAACTAACCCGGGACTAGAGATTTTAGTGGCAAGACTGGGAGGAGCAAATCTTGTTATAGCACAAAGTGTCTCAGCAGCATTGCCATGTACTTCTGGACAGTCCTGTAAGAAGCATTTCAAAGAAAGGCTTACAATGCTGTTGTATAGTTATGTATTTTCAGAGTAAAACTTACATCTCCACCATACTTCTATAACCAACACATTAGGATCTTTAGATTACATCGACCTGGTCACAAACGAATTTAAGCACTATTGATTGTACCAGTTCTAGTAGGTAAAAGAAAAACACTGCATGCAGCATATGCACCTAAAAGTCCACTTGGCTCCAGTGATTGTACATGTCAATGTTGACATCTATATAACAATGAAAGTCATTATATGGCACTGTGCAAATAATTGTCAATCAATGAGGAAAAAGGAACCAATGAGAAAACAATCGATGCAAAGAATGTATGCCACAGAGCCACAGAGAATTGGTAGAAAGAAACTGTAGCTTTCTAATTATCAACGCATTTTGTGACAATGGAAAGGCAGCAAAAAGAGAATGCAAGTTGTAATTTTCATTTGAGGATTTCATAACTTATTACAGACTGAATTGACAATAAATAAGTCAACTGTTGATATAAAATCCAAACACTGTGTCACAAGCATAAATAATGTTGAGAAACCTAGAGCCTTCCCTCTTCTACCCATAAGAGCTATAAACAGCAGTTAAGAAAATCAGTACTCTCAGCAGGGATTCTGCGTATAATCCAATTCAAAAATAAATCGATTATACTTACTGAAGAGCTGAACTTATCCGCAATCATCTCCAGGACATCTATATCTTCTAACCAGTTCATTGCATCTGTATAGTTCGTGTACAAATGCTCCTCAGCACCAATGAGTCTTATCAAAACCTGTTCAGTATTGCAAGGTAATTTTCACTCCCATATAAAAACTACAAGTAATGTCAGTTAAATAATTCATGCACAAAGGCAACACTTTTCAGAAGGTACACCAACAGACAAGCATGTTATACTATAGACAGAAAGTTAATTGACTGCTAGGACCTGAGGAGGTGCCTCTCTTACTGAAAATTCACCTGCTCTGAACAACCACACAAAATTCAAGAAACATCACCCAATCCTATTACCACCAAGTTATGAGTTGTCCTTATATAATGGTAAAGTGCACAAAAAAAAGCTTTCAATGCAACAAGCTAACATTAATGATGGCAGCTTCAACACCAATTAGTAAAAAACTGTAAACAAATGTCCTTTGGAATAAAGGATCTTCGATTGCCATGTCAAGGAGGCAAACTAATGAGCCATATTAAAGTTATAAGCAGCCAGCTAATTATTTGAAAAGTGCTAGAACCAACACCAGGCTACATGCAACTGGCACAAAGATAATGATCCAAGAGCAAAGAATAAAACTAGCCAAAAACAAAGAAAATAGCAAAGAATGGAAATGACCAACTACCAACCTCCATAATTGATGTGATCCCAATGAGGTCAATTAATTGCCTAACAAGTCCCAAATGATCCTGCATGACCATGTAAGGATATTATTTCTGCAATATTATTCCCATAACAGCTTACTCTACTGCTAGTTTAAAAAAAAAACTGCACTCTCGATTTGCATGAGAAAAAAGTGTCTGGAATAAAATTGTCACTTCAATGGCCAGGAATAAAACCGTCTTTGTTCATCTCAGCGCTCCTAGATTATGCCATGAGGCAATTCACAACTGAAGATTGGTGCTTTAGAAGGATACAACCAAAAGAAAGTGAACATACTAGAGTAAACAAAATTATATTAATACCACAAATTTGACCAGCAATGGTGAGAATGAATAAACCATCCAAATGATGATGAGCTGTAAAGTTTCTTTTTTTTCTTTTTACAACAAAGCCCACCTAAGTAGGTCAAACCGGAGCCCATAAAATACCACATGAACCAAACAAGACAAGCCAAGACCCAAGTTGGTAGCTCAAACACAAGATAATTTGCACTTGCTAACAGAAAATTGAATCTATGTCATTCACTTAGTCCATCCCTGTATATTTTTTCCTTAACCATTCATTCAATCCATGGATTACACGAGCAACTTCAAATTTCAGTAAAAAGAAACAAACAAACATTGAGACCAATTTAGCTCTCCGCATAACATACATATATTTAACACACACTTGTTGATAGAACTGTAGAGAAACAATTATAAAGACAGGCCTAGCTTAGCCTAATGCAGAGTGGATCATTGATAGTTTTGAGACCTATGGAAGTCTTTTGAACCTATAAAATGTAATGTATAGCATATTAACATCCCAAATTACAAAAACGAGAGAAGTAATAATAGAGTAAATTACTCTGGTAGAAGGTTGCTTTCACAACAAGGTTGTCAAAATTGCTTTTACATCATGGAAGGGTTGCATAGAATCACCCCCAAAAAAAAAAAAAATTTGACTCATAGGATTGAAAATTTTAAACCTCACCAGCAATTAATGCTGCTACTTTTCTAAAAGGAAAAAAGGACAACAATGAGAGCAAACTTCAAGTAATTTTATGAAGCATTCTCATCAAAAATATTGCTATTAAATGACAATTATTTGACTAAATGTACTAAACAGAATAAAGGTTCCATTAAACTGGTCAATTTTGCAGATAAATATTCGGTCAATTAGAAAATTATACTGTACAATTGTCATCTAGAGCTTTCCAAACAAGTCCTCCGGTATAACCCAACACTTGTACAAGACCCAAAGTTCTCATCATTTCACATGCTACTACAAAGAGACAACATCATCCCACACATTCGAAATAACATGATGACGGTCAGCAAAAAACTCAAGAAAAACCAATATTCAGCTTTGTTTGCAAGGATTAAGCAGAACTTGCATCAGAGAGAGAGAGAAAGATGAGATGTTGAGGCAGTCCAAGATATACTGGAATTCCCAGGAATAGCTGCGTCAATAGCTGTCCTCACTATTAGAATTGCTCACCATGACCATGTGTCATTAGGGGAGCATTGGAATGTCGTTCAATGGAAAATATCGAAGCGGTTCATCTCTACTACTTTAAAAGTACTTCAAGTATGAAAAAGATATGGACTGGCTGTTACTGTTTGTTGCTTAGGCTCGAGAAGCCCAGAAGCAACTGCTCCAATAAAAGCCATGGAACTCTAGTTAGCTCAATGATTCCAATACAGAAGGAGTTTTGCTATGATTGAGATCTCCTGTGATTTTTTGACACTTAAGCTTGGGAGTTTCACAAGGGCATTCCCAGTGATTTATAAAAAAAAGTACTTGTTTAAATCAAGAAGAGTAAAAGCAGGCTCAAAAGCTTGAATCATGTCACTAAAAATTTACCAGAAAAGGCTAACGCAGATCAGTGTCTTACAACATTTCTTTTACTACTAGGATAATAGAAATACAAACTATAGACATTGTCATCAGACTTCATCAATTTGGTGGATCAACATACTTACAGTAATTTCACATGAGAAAGGGGCAAGCCTACAATTTTGTCAAAACAAGAGGAGATAAAAGTAATTTAACCTCGTTGATGAAGCTACTGCTCTAAAAAAAGGCTCAAATGATCAATCATCCATACCTAAAATGCAAATGAAAAGGCAATTGCAGGACATTTCTATTGCAATTGCAGGTTTTTGTTTAGATGAAGCTCAAATACAATGCAAACCATGGAGCAAGATATCTACTAAGCATCATTAAAAGCTATTCAGCTTATTCAGAAAAACACATGCTGCACCTCATTTCTCTCCTTCTCTTCCAGGTTCAATGCAGGGGAAGAAAGAGGAGATTTGAGCCCAGCAGAAAAGTTATCACTGTGTCATGAATAAACTAGATAGATTTCAGCCCTAATTTTCTTCGACAGAGGCATACTTTTTCTAAATGATCAAGACTTGCAACCAATCCACTTTCTTTGAGCAGGAACGGCATATCGACTTATTCCTCTACAATATCCTACGAACAAGAAAGTGAAATTGGCAATATCGACAGATTCTTGTGGTGTTCAAACAAACATGAAAAAAAAAAGATCCGCCTTGTAATTTAATCTGTATGAAATTTGGATAAGAGAATAGCATATACAGTCATGATTCAATGTGTTAGATCTCCTTGAATTGTTTATCCCAATTCATTACATGGGTACACACAAACCTCAACCTCATCTTCATATTTACCAATACAAGAGAACATACCACAATCAGATTACCTCACTATCTATATATCCAACAAAAAGAACATATCACATCAAGAAATATCCACTTTCTTTGAAGGGAAATGACCATGGCTCTATGCATTTTGTGAAATATAAAGCACATCAGGGCCACTTGCAGCAAAACCGAGAGACCGACACAACCTCAATAATAAGTCTAAGGTAAACAAAGTAAATGCGGGCCATTTGCAAAGTTCAAAACAGTAGGGGTACATTGCATCAACAGAGCAGTCTATGCAAATCGCTGGAATAATTTAGCAAAGAAACTGATGATTAATATGGTAGGTTACTTACTTGAATATAATTCATAAAAGGCATCGTTTTTCGCAGCAGCAGACAAATGACAACCTAACAAAATGGCACAGCATAATAATTATAATCAAAACAAAAAACAGAAGTTCATGTGGTAGGGTATGGAGCAATAACGCCTCAAGGTATACAAGTGAGTAACTAAAAAACACAACATACCTTACTAAAGTACCCAGCCAGCTGTGTACTATGGTTACGATCAGGTTCAAGGAAAGAAAACAATAAGTCCATCAACTGCACATAGCCCGAGCGAGAAAAGTTTCAGTGACTGAATCCTACCAAACTAGAGATCTTTATGAAGACAAAAACCTTTTTACCTCTCGATCATCGACCAAAGTCCTCAGTATTATATCAACCTCACAAGTAAAGATCTCACATGCGATGAAAGGAAACCTATTAAAAATAATAAACATTGATTAAAAAAAGGGAATATATTATGAATGCAAGACCTACAAATTCTTGCACATAACCCTACTTGATTGTTCGCTTCTTGTCAGCATCAGAATCAGCTTCTTCCACAATGTACCGCAAAAGCTGTTCCACTTGAGGTTTTTCCCGCAAACTGAAAGATAATGCTTAATGAAGTAAGAGATCGATGCTTAAAGTCATGCACATAATTGCCGCACTGGAACTTGGAAAGATGATTTACATCAACACCAATAAGCAGAGAAAAGACACCAATACACCCATGTAGAAAAACAATTGCATAAGATCAAATAAGTTAAGAACACCTAATGAAATCAACCAAGGAAAACCCACGCAAGCACCATTTTCTAGACAAACAGAAGCACAGATGAGTTAAGTCAGATTGAAAGTCATTTCTAACAAGCAAAGGCTTATCCAGATGACATAACACTAATTGACACACCTATGCATTAATATAAAATAACAAGAGACATCTGGGACACTAATAACAGGATTGATTCAAATGTAAGCCTTGACAGGGGAGAAACCTCAATTGCATAAGTTAAAACCCCCAGAAATGCAATATAGTTTCAACATTAATTTTTCATTACTCAATAATCCCAGGTTTACACATAATATTTCTTTCCAAAATTACTATGAAAAGAGAGTAAAGTATAAGTCCAGAGGGTATCAATTGAAAGAAGAAAGATTTCGGAAAAGAATCACAACCATTAAACGATTCCAAAATCCAAGATTCACCTAAATACAACTCCTTGAATGAAACTTCTGCAAATTATTTACCATTCTGATATTACTCAGCTCTAATTAAGCCAATGACATATAACTAAATATTTCATGGAATAACCAGCATATTTGCAGTGCTACCTTTGGGATATTGTACTCATCATGCCCAAAGCATAGTCCAAGACAAGAACGACTTAACAGATATAAGGAGTCTAAACTAGCTTTGTGAAACTCGTTGGTTAAACATAGTAATCTTACTAGCAAGGTGAATGTCAAGAAACTACAGACAACTTAACCAAAAAAGAAAACTTCTTAACAAAGAAAGAAAGAAGGAAAACCCATGAGCATATACAAATGAAATAAGCATTACAAATTAATAAGACGGTTGTTAAGTGCTTTGCATTCTTGAATAATTTCATCCTCATCAAGAAGCTCCTCTAAAGTATAATTATCTTTGTCCAGAATAGTCTCCACCTGTGAAAAAAATGCAACCACAAACATTAGGATCACAAGGTGAGTCACGCAAATTTATGCTCAAGTCAGGTCCAAAAGGTCCTTGAACTGATCAAATGCAATAACAACATAAGGCTCGATTTACAATTAAACTAGTGACAAAAAATCAAATAGAAGCATTTACCTAAAAAATTTGCTCATCATTTAACTTCTATAAACAAAGAGAGATGGACATCAGTAGCAGATAAGCTACATACAAAATCAACCAAAGTCGATATTCAATTGCTATTCTCTCCCTCTAGCATGCGTGCATGAAAGGAATTTAAAGGCTGAAACATACTCGTTCATTAACTTTAAGGAAATACCAATGATCTCTTTCTTAAGCTAAAGTAACTGGACCCATTTGTTCACTCTAGCTTGGATCCAGAAATGAGCAACAAACAGAAAGACCAGTAGACAACTCACAGGAATGTATGCATATAAGCTGGGTCATGCAGGATCTTGGCTTCTTCTTATTAAATTAAAAAACCTACAGACTAGAGAAGTTTTGCAAATCGAAAATCTTCTGTTTTGCCAACCTTCATGAGATATGAATCCTGTCGACTTTATGCAATACCAGGAAATGATATGAGGGAAAATTTTGAGTGCCTAAACATAAGTTGGACATCCTAGTAACTTTGTTTAAACAACATAGCAAATTAGTTTTACCTTAAAAGTCCATGAATGAGGTGATACACCAGAAAAACTTATGCACACAAGAAAGTAGGTATCTCTAATCTGCTAAATTCAATTACCATGGCTTTATCTACCCTTTTCTCTCTTAATTCTCTTTGTTTCATATGACTGAGTAATCTCAACAAGAACGTCCATTACATACTAAGACTTGACCCAAAGATATAAATTAAGAAAATCAACGGAGGTTTTCTGCTCCCATCAAAAAAATATCTTTGAAAGCCACTAATAAGTCCTTCTAACACATACTTGTAACCAGATAAAAGAACTCTTGTCAATTTTTCACTACAAGTAAATATAAACTCCAACTAATGGAACTTGACTTAAGGTAAAAATTGGCAAAAACCCACACCCAGAAACTAATAAGAGCACTTCAGCCCTTTGGCACACAAGAAAGAAGGGGGGAACGAATTTATTCCAAAGAGATTGACGGACGTGAAGAATTGAAAAAATGCAATTGCAGAACTAAAGCAAAATGCTATCCGTAATAAGTCTGGTAGAAGTAGAAAGTTCTGGCTAAGAATGACCATAGACCATTCTAATTCCATGACATTGCAGCTTTCCGACCCAGAAGACGACATTCATCAAAACACTAATCAGAAGCAACCATTATCATTACAAGAAAGCCGGTGATAATGCCCAAACCAAAGTGACTCGGTAAATCAGGCTTCTCCGCTAAAGTCCTGCACCCAGATTACAAAACGAGAAGAGAATATCGAACCAAAAAAAAGACAACGAAACACTGTCTGCGCTCAGCCATTAAACCATCGATGAAACAGAAAATGATCAAAATTTTTGCGATCCCCATGAAAACCCGTGAACCATTCCAAGCAATTCTCACACATCCACCACCCTCGCAAAAAGCACAAGCGCCCATTTTCCTTCCCAAGATGCCGAAGCACACACACAACTCCAAATCAAAATCACCCCGCAACGGAAATCAAACCGCCGAGAAAGGCACTCACCGGAGACGCAGTGGACAATCCCGCCATACGCCAGAACATCTTGAAATCGCAAACAGAGACAGCTCGGATACCCCCGCCTTCTCCCCGGAAATCCGGACGAAACTCAGATCGGGGCGAATCCCGCAAACCCTAAAGAAGACTCGAGCGGCCACGCCCGGATCCCGCAGCGCCGCGACGCGAGGCGAGGAGCGCGCGCCTTATCGAGGCGCAATCGAAAACCCTAGAATGCGGAGGAGCGAAGCAAAGGGAAGCGGATTGGATCGAATCTCAGGCGGATGGACGTAAAGGGGCGACGAGAGAGGGCGAAGGGGGAAGAGATTACAACACAACAACACCCTTCTATCGCGGGAGGTTAAAGGTGTTTTGAAATGAATGAGGAAGATAGAGTGCGTAGGCACAAAAATACAAGCATGATGACATTACTCGATAATTCGATGGCATGGTCCTTTTAGGTGAAATGTTAAAAATTTTGGATAATTATGCAAAAAAAAAAAATTTCTCCAATTTTTCCCATTTTTACTTTTTGGGGATGGAATTGTTTTTTTTCCTTTTTAATTTGAGTCCCTCTTTTAATCGAATACCGAGATGGAAATCCCGGCAGTCTAGAGTATAGACAGGTGTACATAATCATTTTTTAGTGAAAAATATGGCACAGAAATGTGGACGATAAGTGCAACCCGATTTGCTAATGATTATGCAATTTTTCTCCAATTTTTACCCACTTTTTTTTGGGATGAAATTTTTTTTTATATAATTTGGATCCCTCTTTCGATCAAATATAAAGATGAAAAATCCTGTGATCGAGAGCACATATGGGTGTATATCACCATTTCTTAGTGAAAAATACAATGCGGAAACAAAGACAAGTGTCATCTAATTTAAAAATGGCTCTATGAATTTATACATTGAATTACGACCGTATAAAGATAAATAAGTCTGCAAAGATATTTTGGCACCAAGGACTTAAAATTTGATTGTGTTGTTTCACTACTTAATGATAAAATTAACAATATCCGAAAATATTATGATTATCTATATTATTTCGAGATGATTTTATAATTGTTATTATAGCATTTCAAAATTTGCAAACATAAGATAATGCACTGAACACTCAAGTTTCCAAATATAGGGCAAAGTCACTATTAATTAATTTTCGATGAATATAGACTGAAGCATTGGTAATATTATTATCAAGTACTACGCGTGAGGAAGGGTTAGGATTGCAAGACATTATTCAATTACCATATTCTCTAGATTTTAACAAATTGCATATTTTAAATTACTTACTGAGTTTAAAACATAATACCTGTATTATATATATATACACACACGTATTTCTACAGATATTTATCATTGCACAACATGGCCAGAGCTTTTGCACCCTGACTCCGGAAGCACGAGTACGGGTAGTGGACTTTTGGAACACGAGATGCATGAGTGAACGATGTAGACATGTACGTGATTCGGATACGCATCGGCTCTCTCCACCTCTCATTACATTTGGTGATGTATAAATACTAGTATTGAAAGTATGAAGTTGATTATCTAAAACATAAATACCACTAAAAACCCCAAACTATACCACTTATGACAATTTTATCTCAAACTTTTTTTATGCCACTAAAAACCCCAAACTATGTCACTTATGACAATTTTATCTTAACTTTTTTTTTTAACAAAAACCTCAAATTTTGTCACTTGTGACAATTTTACTCTGAATTTTTTTTGTACTTAAAAAAACCCCAAATTATGCCACTTTGGACAAATTTACCCCGAACTTTTTGGGTAAAGGGCATTTTCATTCTTTTTCTTTTTCTTTGTTTTCTTTCTCCTTCCTTCCCTCTACCATGGCTAGCAGAGGGAAGTTGGCAATGGCCGCCCTCGTAGGTGTCAAAGTCGGGCGAGGCAAAGGCTACCCAAGCTAAATCCAATGAGGGCAACCCTCGCCCGACGCTGGCAAGGGCCACGCCGAGCCTCGCCTGACCCAAGCGAGGGTCGCCCTCGCCCAACTTAGGTAAAGGCCGCCCTCACAAATCCGCAATGGCAACCCTCGCTTGGGTCAGGTAAGGCGAGGGCGACCCTCGCTAGTGTCGAGCAAGGGCCACCCAAGCTAGATCCAGTGAGGGCGCCCTCGCCCAACACTAGTGAGACGGCCCTCACCCGATGTAAGCGAGGGCAGCCATCGCTGGCTTCCCTCTACCGGCCATGGCAGGGGGAAGGAAGGAGAATGAAAAAATAGAAAATGGAAAAAAAAAGACAAAAATGCCCTTCGGCCAAAAAGTTTGAGATAAATTTGTCTAAGCAGCATAATTTGGGGCTTTTTGTAGTATAAAAAAGGTTCATGATAAAATTGTCACAAGTAGCATAATTTGGGCATTTTGATGATACGAAAAAAAGTTTATGATAAAATTATCACAAGTAGCATAATTTGAGATTTTTACTGGCACAAAAAAAGTTCATGATAAAATTGTCAGAAGTGGCATAGTTTAAGGTTTTTTATGGTATTTGCCCTTATCTAAATAAGCTATAAACCTATTATCTTTATGCCAATTAAATCTAGACCTTTTGACACTTTGCTATGATCAATTTCTGCGAAAATTGATAACATGGACTTCAATTGTCTCATGTGATACAATTAATACTAACATGAAATTTCTTTGAAATTTCTTTAATTTTTTCAAAATTTCAAAATTTTTTATTAATTTTTTCATTGATTATATTACTTTTCTTTTTCTTCTTCTCTTATAGGCAGCAAGGGTGTGCTTGAGGACTTGTGAGCCTACCCTAGCTCATGCCCCTTGCTCATATCAAGGCAATGGCTCACAACCCATGTCGGTCACCAAGTGGGAGTTGTAGCCCTCACCCAATGGCAAGCAAGGGTCATCGGACCTCAACTAGTTGTTGGACCCTTATAATAAAAAAATAAAAAATAATAATAATAATTTCAAAAAAATAAAAATTGTCAACGTTAATACTGATCATGCCATGTCAAATGATTGGCATTTACATTATCAATTTTTGACTAAATTTGGCCGGAAGAACTATATTGGCAAATCGTCAAAAAATTTAGGATTGAATTCATCAAAGTAAAAGATTTAAGATAGAAATAGCACAAATGCAACATGTTTGATACTTTTTTGGTATTTTTTCCAAGTCTCTAAGTGATAATTATACCGTCAAAAAAAAAAAGTGATCATTATCTAACTTAGTAGGAGTGAGCAAATGAGCCGGTGTGACTCGGGAGCAAAATTGAACCCGCGTCTAGGCCAATTTTGGTAAAATCGATTTGATTCTCGGTTTCGATTCTTATGGAATTGGCTTGAAAAGGGAGGAAATACCAAAAAGTCATTAACTTATTGTATTTGTGTTAATTCAATCCTAAATCTTTCAATTTAGTCTTAAATATTTTAACAAGTGTATTAGGTTTAACACTTTTTTGGTAATTCTTCCGAATCATTAAGGGCGCATATGATAACCATTTTATTTTTGTTCCAGAACTATTTTTTTATTCCAAATTTGTTTTGGAACAAAAATCCGTTTGGTTAAACAATTTCAATTTTCTATTTCGGAATAGATTTATATTCCAGAAATGGGTTTGGAATAGAAATTAGAAATAAATTTTTTTTTACTTTTCTATTTTTGGAATAGAAATAGAAATTGTTTCTCTATTTTTTATTTCTCTCCCTAACCCTAACCATTTACCCTCCAGTTGTTGCCACACACCACCGACCGCCGCCACCCCTACCCCCGCCGCCGCCCACACCGCCGCCGATGTCACCCCTCCCTCCACCACCCCTTCCCCCCATTAGTCACCCACAATGTCGCCGCAATCATCGCCCCCTCCCCCATCACCATCGGTTGTTAGCCACTTGCCACCAGCGCTATAGCCCCCTCCCCCCGTTGGCTGCCCACCACCACAGCCCCTCGCCGCCGCCGCCGCCTCCCACCACTGATCGCCGACCGCCACAACTCCTTTTCCCTTATCCCTAGTCGCCACCGCCATCGCCTCTCCTTGTTGGCTACCCACCACTACTGCCGCTAATCCCTCCCCTTACTGATGCCCGTCACCTACCGTCATTGCCTCCTCCCCTCATCACCGTCGTTCAAGAGAAAGAAATTTTACATTGTTATCAAACAAGTTTCTATTTTAGAAATATAAATTTTGCGTTATTATTAAACACATTTTTTTCTTAGAAACTCATCCAAGAATAGATTTAAAATATATTTCCATTCCAGAAATCAATTTATAATTAGAAATTTTATCATTCGCGCCTTGAGTGATCATTATCCAACTTAGTAGGAGTAACCAAATGAGTTAGTGTGACTTGAGAACAAGTAGAACTAGTCTAGTTCTCAATTCCCGATTCTTACGAAATTGGCTTGAAAAGGAAGGAAATTACCAAAAAAGTCATTAACTTATCAAAATTTATGTCAATTTAGTCATAAACCTTTCATTGTAGCCAATTCAATCCTAAATATTTTGACAATTTGCCAAATATTTCTTAAACCTTTAGATGATTTGTTAATTTAATCTTCCGACCAATTTTAGCCAGACTTCACCGACATAGCAATCTAGTTAGCACTAGTCATCCTACATGGCTTGGCCGGCGTCGAGAAGACCGATGATGAGATGCACAATTTTTGTAATTTTTTTTTAAAATTATTATTATTCTTCTTCTTTTTTCTTCTTTTCCAATGTTAGGCTAGCAAGGTCCATGGGCAACCCTTGCTTCGTCTAAGCAAGGGCATTGTAGCTCTCACCTACCACGAGTGAGGGTCCCCTCCCAAAAAAAAGGAAAGAAAAAAAAATAATAATAATAAAGTCAACAATTTTAAACAAAAAGATTGTAAAATGTGTCTATGTAGACATCGACTAAGTCGGCCATATCACATAAGATAGTTAGCATTGACTAAATCGTCGTATTAGCATTTATGGTTAAAATTGGCCAGAATGATTAAATTAGCACAATTAAAAATTTATGAATAAATTTGCTAATTATCAAAATATTTAAAAAAATTTTGGTAATTTTCCTTGAAGAAATAATAAAATGCAACTAGAGAGAATGGAACACACATCCTCTAACTTGACGTAGATGCACAAGACCACTCAACTAACAATACTTAATAGTTATATGGGCTACAAAATAATATACAATAACAATTAATTTATTCTACAAAACAAAACCAATTCCTTAGTAGAACTGGCCAATTCCAAACTATAATGAGGTCGAGTTCCATTTCCAAATTTTCAAAATAGGGATGTGTAGGCTAAGTTTCGGGTTTCATCCTTGAAATGGATCTACCCTAGAACTAGTCATCACTACAACTTATTCAATATGTTGTTGTAGAAAAGGCATTGACACTTTCAGCCATTTTCTTTTAGATACTTGTGTTATGTTTGCTTCTCAAAATGAAAGAGGACAGTATTATTGTTGATGCTTAAGCTTTGGCTAACCATTTAAGAGTAATTTAGTGGAAAATTAGGGACTAACTTTAGTCCCTAAGCAAAAATAATACAATTGCACATCATATAGGTTTTAGAAATATTCATCATATAGTTCGTTAATTGCATTTGCATTGAGCTAGTAGTGGTGACTAGACCTAAATTGATCACGTGATTTATTTCCTAATTTGCAACATGATAAAATCTTTTAATTTTATCTCTAAACCTGAATTATTAGTTTAAAATCGATGTATTGATCTTTAAGCCTTAAGATTAGGATAAAATATTCTAAATAACATTGCATGTTTAATTTGAATTGCGTGTTAGGATAGATTTTAGAATAAATTAGAATATATTACCAGATAGAATTTCTCTCAATAGATGGATAACTTAATATTGCATGTTATAGATAATCCTTGCATGTTTAGATAACACCTAATTGATAGGAAAAAGGTCTTCCTAATTGAAATATGATTTAATCGAAATTATTTCCTAAAATGGATAGGATAATCTTCACCTAAAGTAGTTTTTATTTAAGTAATTTTGAATTTTGAATTGTGATGCTCTAAATTTGACGTGTCTCGTGAAAGGAGTAACATGAAGCTTAGAATTGTGAGTGTATAAAATATTCCAAGGGGATTGGGCTATGGTTGATTTAGTAAAAAAGATATAGTAATTTTTAGTTGAACCTCGTGATAAAAGATTTTTTTTTGTGAAATTAATCATTAATTTCTTTTAGAAGGAAATGAAATTATGTTTATGCTCTAGTTGCAAACACGTGATGGTTGCATGAGTTTATCCATTGCATATAGGTACACTTGTCAAAATGAGTGCATAATCCATTTATGACTCATTTATATATTAAATGGGTCATAAATGGGTCGGGTTTTCTTTTTAAATGGGTAATAATGGGTTTAAAACTACAAAAACTAAAAAATACATGGGTCATTAATGGGTTAAAGTTTAAACCTACTTAGAACCCAATTACTTCCCAGTCCTTTGAGAGGAATCCTCTCCTCTCCTCTCTCAAATCAAAACGACGAAACCTTCCTCATCGCACGACAACGCATCATCTCTCTCCCACCACTCGCACAGTAGCTCCTCATCTCGTTTGCATAGTGGTGCTATCGCACGCGATCAACACCATCATTGGACCTCTCTCGATCTCCGACTATTGCTCACGCTCGCACAACCCTAGCCGCCCCATCTTGTTGGCTTGATTGGCCATCAAAACCCATGTGAGTCTCATTCCCCTATATGTGTGTGTGATTTTTAAAAAATAAAAATAATTTACAAAATTTAAAATAAAAATTATTAAGAATTCGATTTTTAAAAAAATAAACAATATTAAAGGAATATAATCTTTAAAAAAGATTATAATAATAAGTTTTTCTAATTTTAGTTAGATTGGGGGATGTTTCAACAATATGGGCTGAGTCGGGTATGGGTTAAAAATTTTATACTATGCTTAAATGGGTCATAAACGAGTTAATGGGTCAATTTAGGTCAGACCATTTATGACCCAACCCAAACCCAAGCCGACCCACCCGTTTAACAAGTCTACATATAGGCCTTAAGGACATTGTAGCGTAATTGTCGAGTTGACATCAAGCCCTAAAAGATCGAACGGAATGATACATAGATAAGTAAATCCCTTATGAATTACAACCCTTAAAGGGATTATAGTTTAATAAAAAATACAAAAAATATCATACACATGTCATGTAGTTTAAGATCATGTCATAGTGCTACATTATATTACTATGTCACGTGCATGTCATGTGATTTACATATTAGGCTCATTTAATTAGAAATTACATGTCGTCATAACTATGTCATTGTAATTAATTAGAATTGTATGCTATATAGTTTAGTCTTAATTTTAGAATAAAAGAAAAACCCCAAAAGTAATTGTTTGCTTTGGTATGTCTGATTTCTTTTCTTTCTTACAATTTGATTGCTTCATCAATTGATTTATTGTTATTTTTAATGATTGCACATCAATATGATCACTCCCGTGTGCTAGTGTCTATGTTAAAATCAATACAAGATGTTTGCTCAAACATTTTCCAAATAAAATGAAATGGTGCCAAAAGGGCGTTAGAGTAATCTATCATAATTAAGTTCCTAGACTCGTTGAATCTTTAGTCCGTGAAAGTAAAGTAATTCTCCTCCACTTTACTTAGATATCTAATTGACCCATAAAAACTAATTAGTGGCAATTTCAAGATAAAATTGATTTGTATGTTAATAACTTGAACCAAGTTGCAAATTAGCATGGATTTGGGAAAACTAGGGTTAAGTCTAGACTTAGTAATTTATTAGCCAAACCCTAGAGTAGTTCACTGTTAGAGGAGGTCACAACAATTATGTAAGTATTAATAAATTTCTAGTTTAGTTTTCAAGATGTATTAGTTGTTACTTCAAGATCATATAGTTGTTTGGTTTGTTGTGATTACATGAACTAATCTAAACTTAATAATCTATTAGCCAAATCCTAGAGTGGTTCACTATTAGGGGAGGTCATGACAATTATGTAAATATTAATAACTCTCTAGTTCAGTTTTCAAGATGTATGAGTTACTTCAAGATCATATATTTGTTTGGTTTGTTGTAATTGCGTGAGGAATAAATTAAGTCTGATAGTTGTTTTTTTTTTTTTTTTGGGTATCACACACACAAAGAATAAGAAAAGTATTTAACGCGATTCAGTAAACCAAGCGAAGGCCCTTAGAAGCCTATGTCCTAGATGGGAAGCCCCCTATTCTTCATATCACCTTAGGGAATTTTATTATCCTTAAATAAGATAGAATACATCTCTAGAGATAAACATGAATATTTATTGACAAGGTAAATACGTTTGTTATTTCCTTCTTCATTGATTTGAGCCAATCGCCTATTAAATTTGGATTGTGCTAACTAGTTGTCTTTATCTTTCCAACATTTTTCCTCAAAGTTAGGGAGAAGATGTTGTAAGAGGTTAGCTTAGTCATCACACATTGAAAAGCTTTGGTGCAAAGCATTTTATTAAATATGTCTGCCAATTGATCTTCACTTCTAATGTATAAAGTCTCAATCGTCTTGCCTTAAACTTTCTCACGGTTATAGTCACAATCGATATTTATGTGCTTAGTCCATTAATAGAGACCGGATTTAAAGCAATCGGAATTGTTGCTTGATGATCATAGAACAATCCTGTAGGTATTTGAAGCTTATTAAGACCTAAATCCTATAGCAATAAATGAAGCCAAACTAATTTACACGTGGTTGAACCCATGGTTCTATACTTAGCTTATGCACTTGATCTAGCTATCACATTCTGCTTTTTGCTCTTCCAAGTAATCATGTTTCCTCCTACAAAGGTGAAGAACCCTGTCATTGATCTTCTATCTATGAGATTTCTATCCTAATCTGCATTGGCATAACCTTCAACCTTGTGTGACCGTGTGATAATGATTCTTCATAAGAATACAATGTCCAGGACATGACTATAAATATCGCAATATACAATCAACTAATTCCATATGACCTTCAATATGATTATGCATGAATTGATTAGCATAACTAATGGTATATGTGACCTTTGGTTCAATTAATCTACACAACGCATGAAATTGCTTGATCGACATTCATCAGTTCTTCCCAGTGAAATAAGTTGGATCGTGTATGCTCACGGTTTGGGATACGAAACGGCGTTTCACTGAAACTTCAGCTTACTAACTTACTACACATACGAGAAAATGACAGATTACAATTCATAGGGAGTAATGGAAATTATATGAAGCATGAAAGAATGATTAGTAAGTGCCATTGGTATCTTTGGAGTTAAAACGGTATTTAGAGAAATTTAAGATAACAAAGATCCAATCGACTTGGACTCTAAACAATATGAGCAGCTTAATCCACATAATCAACATCAATTAAAATATAAATTGATTAACTTACCCATGATAAGGAGAACTCTAATGTCGATTATTGCTCTAGGGAGGAGGAGGAGGAGGAGGAGGAGGAGCCTCTATCCTCTTTTGGACAAAACTTCCCGCTTTTATAGAGTTAGAAGATTAGATCAAGGTCTCTTCCTCTCATGCATGCAAGAACAATAATAGCACTCAACATATAGTGATCCAGCGAAATCTTAGAGTTTCGTGTAAGGTATGAAAAGGAAAAAAAGAGAGAAATATTTGTAGTGATCCACCGAAGCATAGGGACTTCTGAAGACGCACCGAGAGAGAGAGAGAGAGGGGTTGAAACCACATTTGGTTCGGGTTATCCTCTATTGCAATTAATACTCGAGCAAGTTCGCATTAATGCTCAAGAAAGGATTTGAATTGGACGCCCGACACGTGGGAGATGTCTAATTTTCTCTTTTATCATTTCATTCGTAATCTTTCCATTAGCGAAAAAATTATGTTTACTCATTTACTCCTTCATATAGTGAAATTTTTGCTTAGTGAACGTTACCCCTAGTAATTATGACATCTCATAGTCTCCATTTAATTGAAACTGGCCCCATTAAGTGATTCATAAGTCATCACCCAACCCCAAATGGTCACTAATTATAAAATTATTAAACATACTCTTATTGGGGGTTTAGCTCACTTGAAAAGAATTAGCTCATTACAGATGATATGAGAGTAAGAGCTCATTTAGTAGATGCACAATTTATGGATAGACTAAGCCTCAATTCAACGAGTATGGGAAGTGATTGTTGAGAGAGAGGGTTCGAACATGGTCTGACTTCTAGTGGGCTTCTTAGATGGTAGGGGGACATGAATGGACCGAACCACAGATTGAATAAGAGGGAAGTTCGTTGGGCGGTACGAGTTGACATTGACAAGAAAATCAATTCTCCTTTCATGCATTCACCTCATGTATCGGGTTGAGTAGTTATAGTATTTTTAGCCTCGATCTAGAGAATTAAAAGGGATGCACATAATTAGTAATAAAGATGTAGAATTATAATTTTTTGTTGAATTGATCAAGGAACTTCCTTGGACATGTTATACCCTACAATAGCCTCCGAGACCTCCATAATTACACAATAGCCAAATACTCGTTTCCTAGAATTGGAGTAGTATTTGAAATCGTAAAAAGTGAGATTTATCCACCCATTTAGATACTTCTTTAGAAGGACATAAGAGTTCACCATTTCCATTAATCCACTATAGTTTTCGAAAGAATGTTGTATGTCTGAAATAACCATCAGGCTTATGACCCCTACCCATTGAAGGACAAACTCCATTACTTCTGGCTAAGCCAATTCCTCCCCAAACTATATATATAGCTCCTTCAGCCAATAACCAATTATAGTTGGAGGATATCCAAGCATCAGCCACCAGTATTCCAGTTGTACGATCTTGATTATAAATCAATCTTAGGTTTTTTTATGCAAAAGGGATTGATTTCTCTTGATGAAATTTCAATTCACAAGACCTCAAATCAAACGAAACACTAAATTATGGAGATAGCTACACAATTATCCTCAGTTTGAGGTTAACTATTCATTGAAACCACACGATAATTTCTTTGAAATTAACCCCAAAAAATGAGAGCTTTCATCCAAATGTGAGCTTTTGAGATATATCATTTGATATGTTTTAAGGAATAGTGTTTGTTTGACTCCTATATTGGTTTGGTTGCTCGTGCCTGCATTGGGCATTGATAATTTTAAACGCAAATGTCCAACACGTAATAATATTAGTCTCTATCTTATAAGCTATTCTTTCCTCCACTTTGGTTGGTGGAAACTCCATCCGTTCTTACCTCTGATCGATGTGTAACATGTCGTGGACATCACCCGCTTGGTGGAAGACCAATCAACAAACTAGTTGGAGGAAGTTCTATCCAACCGCGAAAAGAGGAAGACGTGACCTTTCTCTCAAATGCTACGTACATGATGACAAGATTTCCTCTATCACCGATTGTTGAAAGTCCTCTAACCACTCTTCTAGTTGAGTAATCATAAAAAGTGTAGACGTAGCCCATCTTTATTTTTATTCAATTACATGTGATGGTTATATTGATAACCTATGAATCAAAGACCTAGTTTGAAAAGGGAATGGAGAAAAATTCAATTAACGTATATATTCTTTGCGAACACTCATTAATCAACGATCAATAACTTGCATAAGCTCAAGAGAATAACAATTTTATATTGTTGAAATGATTAGTTTATCCAAATTGATGATGTGCACAACTAATTTCTTTATATGGTGAGATGCGTCTACTTTAAAGATATTGTCAGTAATCAATCTTAGGTTGACGGCAGATGCACTCAAAAGTAGAGGTGTGCAATCGGACCGGGTTTACCCAGAACCCGGACCGGACCATCCGAAAAACAGGGTCGGGAACCGGTTCCCGGTTAAACAGGTCCGGGTACAAGTTCCAATTTTTTGGAACCGGTTGAAATCGGTCCGGGAACAGGGTCCAAGCAAAGACCCACCCAGAATCGGATCAGTTTTGGAACCGGTTTTTACCCTGTTAAAAAAAAAAAATCGTCTCTCTATATAATGCTTTTGAGTCTCTTTGTCTTCGAAGAAATGTTAAAAAAAGAAAGATTTTCTCTGAATCAAGTTAAGAGAGAATTACTTTGAAAGAATTATTAAAAAGAACTGTTCTCATAAATTATTTTTCTTTTTTAATGATCCAACTTTCAACTATTACTATAGTCGTAGGATAAATGCTACTAACTATTGTAGCACTAATTTTCAGTCCAACTCAAGAAAGATGTCCTCTTAATAAGAACTCTGTCGCATACACATAAGTAAGCACATTATGTCATATTAGAAGTATTTGTGGGAATGAGACTAATATTATATTCATATTTGTTGCTAATGCTTATGTATTCTTAGGATTTTTGCTTTGTCTTATAATGTTATGAGAATTACGTTGTTGTTTTTTCGCTAATTAATGTAAAATTCAAAGCCGTATAGAATATTGAACGGTTACAAAACAGGTTCCAATGAAAACGGGGTTGACCCCTGTTCTTGGACCGAAAAACAGGTTGGGTCCAAAAACGGGGTCTAATAAAAACAGGGTAGGGTACGGGGTCGTAAAAGAGGAACCGATTATAACAGGGTCGGGTACAGGGTCCAGGTCTGAATCCTACCCACCCTGGACCCGATCACCCCTACTCAAAAGACTTACTGCATCATTAAAGTTAATTGGTCTAATGAATTTTTATAACAAATTTATTATGGTTTATCTAAAATGGTTAACATAAAGCTATTATTTAATGAATTTAATAACCTAAGCTAGCATCCATAGATCTTAAACATACTTATCTTTCATAGTAGGTCCAGTAATAACCATGGATAAAAAGCATAAGTACAAAACATAAGTTATTTCGGGGAAGATCAAAATGTATATTGTGTTATACTTAAATAAGTTTTACGTAATTTTATCTTAATTGTAAACTGAAAATTTTCAATTGTGGTTAATGTAAGTTGTATGCTAGGTTCCACCAACCTAGAACTCGGAACCTATTTATCGTAACAAATTCCTTAATTTTGAAATTTGAAACCTATCATAAATACCTTAAAACTTGGGATCGGATAGATTCATATTGGTCCGATTCTCATGTTTCAAGTTTTATCCTAAAATTATACTCACCCATACTCAACACATTCTTCAAGATTTACTTAATCCTTAAACAATCCACATTTGCATGTACCCAAACATGTTTTCCAGCAAACAAAAGAAAAATAAAAATGGAACCTGTTTTCATGCTCACCTAAAAAAACGAAAGCTAAATCAACCTTTGTAGATCACGACACTCGCTACTAGTGACACATTTGGTCTCATCACTAGTGATTACTGTACAGCATGTGAGCAATTTGAGATTATTTTTCAATTTCAATACGATTTGTTTATATGAGAATAAGTTCTATGAAGATGGCACCATATGATTTTGTTTTAGAATGATGCTTATTTGTTCAATTTGGATCAGAAGTTTAAATTGATCTTCCCCGTGGGGAGAAGCACACAATCGTTCATTGACAGGTACTCTTTCATATACAAGGAAAAAAATGAAACAAAACAAGTTGTAGCATTTGTCACGGTAACCATTGCCCTATCACAATAATGTTCATCGACAATTAAGCCAACTTAGATTTGATCTTGTGTTTATGTGTGTTTGATTCAGATTGGTTTTAAGTGTATGCTTATGTAATTTAATGCAAACTATCAACAATTTAGTTGTGGACGAAAGCCATTATACGATTTCATTTTGGAATTATTGAATTATTCTAGGCGATATGGTTGATTTGGACCATCAATTCAATTGTGGAAGGTCCAAATTAACCCAAAAAACAAATAATCAAAAGGATTTGTTGGTTTCCCGAAATGTAATTTCAAAAAAACGTTATCCGAATTTTTCAGCATTTATTTCATGGAAAATAAACTGGTCAAGGAAAATATTTTCCATCGACTGAAAAAGTCTCCTAAAATAGGGAAAAATATTTTCAACTTTTCAAATAGAGGAAAACATTTTACTTCCTCAGTTTCTCTTATCTCACACCTATTGGCCTCCATTTCTTTCTTCTTCTTCTTTTTTTCAAGCTCGCAAATTTGGTGAGGCTCGAGCCTCGATGATTTGGTGAGACTCGAGCTTGCTAAGCTTTGGCGAGCCTCGGCCTCAGGCTTGCCCAGCAAGCTCTGAGCTCACCGGAAGCTCTTCACCGATCGTCGTTGTGCCTAGTGATTGGTGGAAGAAGAAGAAGAAAAAGAAAAAAAAGATTTACAATAAAATATAAATAATTACAAATTCAATTTTTACAAAAAGAAAAGAAAAATGAATATTATTAAAAAGTGCATAAACGAAAATCAAATGGGATTTTCCATATTGCATTATGGAAAACTTTTCTAGCTCATTTTCAAGTTTTAGCCGAATACCATAAAATAATATCATTTTTCTAGAAAATGACTTCTTGGACAATATTTTTTAGAAACGCTACATTTTTTGTGAAACGAACAGAGTCTAAATTAACGAAATTATGTTATCCTTGTGAAAAATCACACACGTCAGGAACCTAACTCCCCAATTTCTCGTGATGTATCCTCCTCTTTATGGAGGTAAATTGAGAAGAAGAAAAGGGATGGAAACAATAAGGGCAAACGAAAATTTTAAACATTCATGGGCACAAACAATAATATTTATAAACAAAGGCAAAACATGTGGCGACCCAAACCTTAAGGGTGGGCAATATGGCCAGGATGACATGGGAGGTTGTGCCAACAGGTGTCTGTGACCAAAAGTAGGCGAGGCTAAACACATATCTCCCTGTCCCATATCGTTTAGGGGGGAGTCCTAAGTCAATTTATAAGACTTGAGTTTTCTACATTACATAACGCATTTCACACAAGCTTCCGTTGTGTTGAGAATAAAGCATTGAGGGTGAGACCATATCTGGATGGCAATGTGTCCTCATCAGTGCGGTAGGCCCAAAGAGGACAACATTGGGTTGAGCTGAGAGATGGCAATTAGTGGAATGTGGCTGCGCCTCTATCTTAAACAACGCGTTTTAAAGCCCCAAAGCATGTAATATTATATAGTGATAGTTTTCGAGTCCTTAAAAAACATGTTGAATTGGGTTGAACCATATCACATCTAAATAGCCAAATAAATCAACCAACCCACCAATCTTTGAAACATCCACTGTCTTTGAGGGGAGTGGTGTTGGTGGCAAACTTACCGCTATAATCCATAAATGATTGTGTTGGTTTAGTTCCCAATTTTCAGTTTCCGTCAACAAGTCTAATTCGTACTTTCTTTGTTATATTTCGTTGGTACGTCTATGATGGGGTGCAATTAAGATGCACCGGTTTGTCTTGATATGATGTGATGGAGAGACACCTTTTAAAAAAAGGTGTGAGAGGTTGTCTAGTGGGAGGTTATCTATTAAGAGGAAATTATTTAACTTTCCACATATAAAGAAAAAAAACCTTTTTAAGATAACCGCAATTATCAATTCCAAAAAGAACATCTGGAGAATTGTTCTCTATCTCCTCTCTCCATTATCAACGAACAATAAACAAAAGGCTTCCATTACTACTTTGAAAAATAATTGGCATTAATTCTGTGAAATGGGAATACCTTCATTGTGATTGTATTTTGATTAACATGAAATCGTATCGTCCATTGTTCACTAGTGCTTCAATGTACGTTCCTAGGTAATTTGTTTATCATGAATCGAAAGATGTTAATTATTCCTAACATGCTTTTATCCAATATTGGTATTAAAGCCTACGTTATGATTTCTGCCTTTTTTTTTTTGTAGAATTTTTTCGCTTGCTATTTGCTATGAAAATCAAGAGGATGAACTTCATATTGTTTAGATGTTCATTGCTTGGAAATTGCAACATGAATCATTGAAAATGAATTGGACGCAAAGAATGGGTTTGGAGAATGAACGAACACTTTGTTTAGGTCACTCTGTTTTGGCGAAAATCGATTTTGATTATATGAGGGGAAAGTACTTGTGGAAATGATCAAAACAGTGGGTAGCATGTCGCCGAATGACGCATGATGCGCCCACACGCATGGCCAAAAGCTGCGGCACGTGAGCACTATGTACATCAAGTGCTGCAACTGCCTAGCACGCAAGCAACATATGTGCATCGAACTAGTGCGTGTTGACGTCACCAATGAGGTCAATAAACCCTTCAATAACCGACTTGATGATGTCATCGATTTGACTCGACCCGATCTCTAACTCGACAACCCGACTAACGACCGACTTGGTTGATCAAGCAACTGGTCAGATTGGGTTGACTGGTCGACTAGTCGGATCAATCTAACTGGTCAGACTGGCTAGTTGGGGCTTTTTTGGCTTGGTGCATGTGGGCATATGTGATGTTTGATCAATACATGGTTGGTATTGTTATGTTCTTTTAAGTGTTTTAGATTGTGGTATAGTTATTTTACATGTTTAAAGCTTTTAAAGATATAAAAATGTGTACGTAACCCTATATACACTTATTTTTTGGGGGTATAAGTGCCTTATTCATTCCTTTTGACTTGTATTTTCCAATAGTTTTGGAAAAATAGAAGCTGGCCAACATGAAAATGATCATATATAAGTTGTGTAGAGCTTGGTTCAATGATAGCATATATATGATTTAATTTGCTTGCAATTTCCTAATTCCGAGCCATTTTCTAGTTTTGAGCAATCTTGAACAATGGCTAAAGATCCTTAATCTTTTTCATTGTGTCATGTATTCCACTTTTGATTATAGCTGTTGCATGAATACTCTATACGTTAGTGCACATCATGCTATGCCTTTTTTAATATTTCATAGAAAATGTGATAATTACATGAGGTTATGTAATTACTTTTACTAGTGAGAGCTAGTTGGTTGGTAGAATTTGAAGGACTTTTCACTTAGAACTTAAAATTTGTGCAAATTAAACAAGTTAATAATAGTAGGACAATCGTACAATGAAGCTGATTGGGAACATAGTTATTGACACATCTATAAAGATTGAAAAATTGAATTAGGAGTTTCCGATCACGGTGGAAACTTTTTTCGAACAAAAAGTTTCATTTTTTTAATTCTATTTGTTGGCCCAACTTTAAAAGGCAATTTCCTACCTGTTTCATATGAAAACTTGAAAAGTCAAATAGTTGACTTTCGGGTTGACTTTTTGGTCAATCCTTTTATTAAAAGTCAATCTTGAGTCAAATTTTGGCTTTTTGCACAAAAATGTTCCTTTCGAGTCTAATTTCACTTTGGAAGTGAAAATTTTGAAAAAGATTTAAAGATTTGACCATAAAATTGAACTCTTAGTTGACTCCTAATGAAAAGTCAACTAGGGTATGATAACTTTTAACCAAAAAATTTAAAAAATATAAAAATCACAAAATTACTTCATTTTAGCTTTAATTTGACTTTGGCATCAAGATTTTTGTGAAAATCGATTAAGAACCTCATTTTTCGAATTTTTTAATTTAGGTTCGAAATCAACCAAAAATAAAATTACTTTTGTGCTAGCGTCACGGATCCGAGGTTACCGTGACCAAGGGATCATGCTGTGTCAAGGAAGAACAAACAAAACACCCTTGGGATTTTCCAAGAGGTTCATTAAAATTTCTCAAGGACAGGTGAGACAATAATTATGCCATGGTCTAGAATTTTTCTTGGTATAAATGCCGATAGTTGGTAAGTGGGGCAGTACAATCTTGTCCATTGGATCGAATAACGATTAATGGTAGTAATCTAAGGGCATCAAGTATAGGAATGGGTGCCATCCCCTTCAATGTAACCAAGTAATCCAACCATTCTAGTAATCAAAGTTCCATTCTCTCTCAAAATTTCTTTATAAAAATTTCTCTCTCTACGATTTGAGTGAGTGTAAGCAATCGATCGATTCGAAAAAGACTTGGCTTAGGCACCCAACAATCCCAAGTGATCCAAAATAGCCTAAATCGCCGCATTGTCTCAATCCCAAACAATTGGCTCGTAACAAGTGGTATTAGAGCAAGAAGAGAGATCCGTTCCAAGAGATTGAGAAGCACCAATCAAGAGAATGTCAAGTCAAGAAACTATTATAGATGGAGATGCCATTTAAGTTAAGGAGTCTCGTGGCAAAAACAAGAGAAGAGAAGCCTCACAAGAAGCCATGACCGCACTTGATGAGAAGTTCGCAAGGATGCAATGTGCTGTGTCCGAGCTCATGGAAGAACTCAACAAGGTTCGAGACCGCATCATGGAGTGTCAAAGGCAATCTCCGTAAGAACTTCATGGACGCCATCAATGATGCAACAGTCCCTCTACAAGCTAAGGATGATGCTCTCGAATCGTCCATCGATTTCTTGAGAGATCGTGTCTAAGTGCTTGAGGAAGAGAACCCACAAATGGATGAGGTCAAAGCCATGAGATGGAGATCCAAGAGCTCAAGACAAAGCTCGCCCTATGCAAGCTAAGCAAGCAAATGGAACAATGCCCACTCAAATAGTGCCCAAGCTAGAGGTGTCAAAGCCAAAAGGATTCAAAGGAAATCAGTTCGCCAAATAGGTGAACAACTTTGGGTAGAGTATGGAGCAGTACTTCCGAGCCGTCAACATCTAAGACGAGGGTGTAAAGGTATAAACCGTAGCTATATTTCTTACCGATATGGCAATGTTTTGGTGGCACAATAGGTGTGATGAGAACAAGCGTGGTGTTGATTCTATGGAAACATGGGACGACTTCATGAAGGAGTTCCAAGAGTATTTCTTCCCCAAGTTTGCTTAACAAGAAGCCTGTAGCAAGCTCCATCACGTCGAGCAAAGAGGTACGGTCCGAGAGTACGTTAAGGAATTCACTAAACATAAGCTCCAAATCCACAATCTTGAAGAAGAGGAGGCCTTTAGAGTGTTCATAGATGGACTCAAGCCATGGGCGCAACTCGAGCTCATGTGTTGGGATGTGAAGACTCTTTCAAGGGTGTTAACCGTAGCCGAGTCACTCATGGACCTCACCAAAGCTTATCCAATGAAGCATCGATCAAGGAATTGGATGTCAAATCGATCTTTCAAGGATGATGGTGGAGATGCTCCTTGCAGCTCTAAAGACCAAGGCGGCTAAGTCAAGTCATAGAGAGAAGGATCATCCAAACTACCCATCCAAGGGAGTCGACCTTGAAGGAACTATGCAAGTAAGTTTGATCAACTTCCACCATCCCCTTGTTTCATTTGCCAAGGAAATCATTGGACGTAAAAGTGTCTAAAGAAACACAAGATCAACGCCATCCTCGCCATAGAAGACGAGGAGGAACCTAAAGGAGAGAAAAGACAAGTTCAACTTTGAGGGATGAAGCTCAACTCCGCACAAGCTCAACCACCACCCAAGAAGAATGAGCAAACAGACATGTACTTCGTGAACGTCGAGGTATATGGCTTAACTCTCTATGTGTTGGTTAATACCGATATGTCAAATGTGTTTATGGCTACCGTGGTAGCAAAGAAGTTCGGGTCAAGGGCGACACCAAGCAAAAGACAATTTAAGACCATCAATTCAAAAGGCATCATAGGTGTAGGCACTACTTTGGAAGTGGACGTCCAAATTGGTGGGTGGAAAGGCAAGCTTCCCTTTGAAGTAGTCCTACTCGATGACTACATTCTCATTCTTAGCATGAACTTCTTCGATTGAGCGAGAGCCATGATCGACATGGGTAGCAAGTGTATCATGGTGCTTGATCCCAAATGTCCATCCATGGTGCGGATGATCAAAGGGTGATGAACACCAAGACCATTACCACAATCCATCTCCTCAACAAGAGCTTGAAAGTAGCCAAGGGCATAGCCAATCCGCAAATGAAGCCGCAACCCTTGGTAGAGCCAAAGGTAAGGTTGGACCCTCCTACTCCAACTTGTAACATGTCAATCCACGTACTCTTCCCTGAAGTGGAGTACTTACCATACACCATGCTAAAGTTGAAGAAGGAGCCGTATAGCCGATTGTTTAAGATGCCATTCGAGATGCTAAGGGTTAAGCAAAACAAGAAGTGGAGAGCTTGTGGTTGTGCTAATAAGACTTCTGCTCGAGCTGCGAGCGCTGAAGGCATAACTCGAAAAGTGGGGGAGAATGTCACAAATCCAAGGTTTCCGTGACCAAGAGGTCACGTTGCATCTAGGAAGAATGACTAAGACGCCCCTAGGGTTCTCTAAGAGCTTCCGGAATGTTCTCAATGACGGACGAGGCGGTAATTGTGCCGTGGTTTAGAATTTTCTTGGCATAAATGCCAATAGTTGGTAGGTAGGGCAGTATGATCTCATCCATTGGATTGAATAACAATTAATGGATTATAATCAAAGGGCATCAAGTATAAGAAGGGAGTGCTCTCCCCCTCATTGTAACTAAGCAATCCAACCATTCTAGTAATCAAAGTTCCATTCTTTCCTAGAGCTTCTCTCTCTAAAACTTTCTCTATCTAAGATCTGGGTGAGCGTGAGCGATCGATCGATTCGAAGAATGCTTAGCTTAGGCACCCAACGATTCTAAGCAATCCAAAATAGCTTAAGTCGCTACACGATCTAAATTCCAAACGATCGACCCGTGACACTAGTCATAATTAAACTTAGTATCTCTTACGACATTTTATCTATAGACAATTACCCATTCACTCGTTCAATCGATTTTAGATTGGATCAAGCAAAATGTGAATTGTCATTTTTGCCCCCAATTAGGGTTTCGGATCCATTCAACGTGATTTGCAAGCGAATACTTCCATTCTACTCAATTTTGTGAATTAAGTCTAAACTCAGGGTTAATTTTGAAAGATTCACTTGTTGACTCATTGATTTGAGAAATTTAGTTTATTTGGCCTTAAGGAATTATGGTTATTGAATTTCTATTCGAGAAATTCAAGTTGACGCATTATGACTAATGTTTAATTTGTTGAGTTGAGGTTTAATTTTGACATTGACCCTCAATTTAATTTTGGTGAAAAGGTCGTACCACCAATTAAAGGTCAATTTAAATGCAATAAGTCCCCTTAGGCATGAGCAATTAGGCTAATAGGTGTCTCGCGATTTTAATTGAGTTTAATTTCAATTAATTTGCGAATTTCGATCAACAATTAGATAAAATTGCTCAATTTAAAGCCTAGAGAGTCCAATTAGGTGCACCCATGGCATGGCTCCAATAATTTCCATGACATTTAGTCAATTATATTAATAAAAAAATCATGAAATTGAATTTTTGTGATTTAATTAGTCTAACTTGATTAAAATTGGACCATTTCTTTTCAAAATTGGACTATTTCCTTTCTAATTAGGTAAAATTTCCGTTCAATTTAGTCCTCAAGGGACCAAATTGCATAAATTCAAGAGTGATAAGACCGAATCAGCCCCAAGAAAGACTGAATCGGTTGAATTGGCGTGAACCGGTCCAATCAACCACGGGCGAAAGAGGCTAGTTCGGCCCTCCTCCGGCTGATCCTTGGCTGGGGACGACTCCCATTACATGGCTCGTCCTTTAGCCAATCCTCCCATGCCCTCATATTTTTCAAAATTTTAAAAAATGCCCCAAGTTTTCATGAAATTACAAAATCATCCATAATTAAGTCTTTGATTGCAAAAATGATTTTTGACCATTGATCTTGTGAAACGTCAGCCGTTAAAATAAACATATGATTAATTCTAAACATGCTGAAAAGCTAAGGAAGTTTGTTAGATCTATAAAATTAATCCTTAGCCGTCGGATCGAATTGATGGTTAGGATTTGAGACCAAAAGGAGATATAAAAGGATTTTCCCTCCAAAATTTCAAAGGGAGGCTCATTTGTGCAGATTTTTGATAAAATTTTCAGAACAAACTCTCTCTCTCTAAAAACTGCCTAAGCGATTTAACTCAACTGTTGAATGGCCGCCCGCCACGCCTCCTCTGGTGCCACCTCCCCAAGCATTCCCCCCTCCATGATTGAGCATTTGATGGCCATCTCTTCCCTCCGATCCCTCTCTCTTTTCCCATCCTTGTCCGCTGGTTCGATTGGCTCTAAACCAAGCTGATCCGGTTCGGTTTGGAATCGGACCAAGGTCAGAGCCCCCTGAGCTTTTCCAACATTATCTGGCAAGTTTAGGTAGTCCTCGAGGTGTCCTTGAAGTTTTTTGGTGTTGTTTCATTGAAAAAGTGCATATCGGAAGTCGATCCATTGGAGAAAGTGTAAAAGGTAAAGATCCGAGTCTTGAATAGGATGAAGTGAGGCTGTTCAAAGCGTCGGGGCTAAGATTCGCCCTAGAGATGACTATGAGCTTGATTTTGATGTTATTTGGTTGTTATGAGGTTGCTTGAGTGATTGATGATCATGTTCTTGAAGATGATCTTGTTTTGCAAATTCAGATCATTATCTACTACCTTCCATTTTGCTAAATTTGAGCTGTTAAACGTCATTGGATGCCTTCGAAGTCTTTAGAAATTCGTAGAGCTCATTGAGAGCTTCATTTTGATATATAATATGCCCTGATTGGACGTTGTTTGCTACAATTCCTTTTAGGAAGTTGCTGACCTAATCTGGAAAAATGTTACAGAAATTTGTTCTTCATGCTTTATTCTATTTTAGCAGTTTTCTTTATTTTTTGTTGAATTTTTGGTTGAGATTTATCCTAAGGTTTCTTCATAAGGATTGTATGATATTGAGTTGGCAACAACATGTCTTCTTTTTCTTTTCTTTTTTCAGAATTTTTAGAGCAAGATTGGTAGGTGAAATCTACTTAAAATCGTCATCAGGTTAATCTACTAATATTTTTATCCGAATTTAGCATTTTTGTCGATTTTCTAGTGATTTTTCGATTTGGATTTTTAAATTGTGTCCTTCATGAAAGTTATTCCATTTGACTTGATCTATGGTTCCAAATTTTTCTGAGAAGTGTGCTCCGACGTGTATTTTTGCCAATTGATCGTGGTTATTGAGCATGTTCATCCCCTGATTCAATTTGATGATCTTATATTAGCTGATGTGTTTAGTTCTGAAAGTTGGTCTCTACATGAAAATGTTCCAAAATGTGTTGTTTGTAACACATGAATTTTTCGGAATTTTTAGAATATGTGTCAGGAATGCATGACATTTGACTTTTGCACATGCTAATCTTTTTTCGACCTATATCTTTGTTGAATTTTTGTGAATTTTTCTGTGATGATCTGGACATGAGTTCATCATGAAAAATGTTTGCATATGTCTTGCCTATGTCATATAATTTTTTCAGATTTTTTTGAGCTCATGATAGGCAGAAACCTTGGTGACTTGAGTTAGGGCCTTGTCTGCCTTGTTTTAGTCCGAATTGCATTTGCATCAAATTAAATATGCAATGGACATTCCTTGACCATAAAGTCCTTATGAATGCTATCTTTGCATCAATGTCATGCTGATGACATTTAAGCCATTCCGAATACATGTCATTATCTCATGTAATTCCATGTACTAGTGGAATCTTGTTTTGTCACTATGCATGTATTCCATAATTGCCTGTCTTTGCCATTTTTATACCATGCTTTGTGATTGCATTCAGATTTAAGTCTTTTAATGAAAAATGTTCATAAGTTTGTGCTCAATCTATATGACTTTTCCCACTTTTTTGCCATGTCATGTAGGAGTAATAAACCATATATCTTCATAATGTGACTGTTACCCTGAATTAAGCACGTTTGTGTAGATGTTCCAAATTGGACATGTAATCAACTTTAATTGAGCATGTGGCCTCTTAGCAAGTCTCAATACATTTGTCAAGCTTTCTAATGATGCTAGAATTGGTCCATTTGCATGTTTATAGGCCCCTTTTCCATTTTTTGCAAAATTGCTCTGAAACCTAGAAAATTGCAAATTTGGATTGCATGTAGGACTATTTTCATGTCTACACTTTGTTATTTTTGTATAAATTTTTCTATTAAGATCTAGAGGTCAGGTCTCACGAACTTTGCTTGTCACTATTAAGACTATCACGTGGTAAATTTTGAACTTTTTCAGACATCATTAGCATTACCATATTGCCATGAAATTGTAGTAAATTGCTACTGCCCTGTTTTGTCTTGATGCATTTTGCCATACTCTCTGATTTTTATGAAATCATGTAATGCTCTTTTGAGAAAACTTTCCCTATGAAAGTTATTCTATATTGTGTACTTGATGTGTCCTAATTTTTGTGAGGTCAATTGTTCAATGGGTCCCATTTAATTGCATGTCTTTTTATTTGACTCGTCATTCCCCTATTTTGTTTCTTGTGACATGTGCCAACTTAGGATTTTTGGAAATGTATACATGCATAACCGACTCTCAATGCCTTCACGACTTTTAATTGTCGTTTTTTACACTTTAAGTATAAAAGTTCCAAAAAATAAAAAGATCATTAAGTGTCTTTTTTCGATACTTTCAATTGTGCTTAGCGCATCTTGAATGAATGAAGTGATCCGGAGTCGGTTCATTAATTATTTGATTAGATTTAAATTACGGTACTTTGGGCTTTTTTTGGAATTTTCCCTATTACACATTTATATAGAGAGGGGGGAGTTATTGAATTTGGGTAAAAGTAGATAAACCGATTATTCTTCTCCAAATTTTAGATGAGGAAAATTCAGAACAGAAAAAGCAAAAGAAAGTTTTTTTGGGTTTAACGTGGGGATTTTGAAATTTGGCTGATCTGTAATCCTTAATACCTGTTTCTTGTTTTTTTTTTTTTAATTTGGCACATCTAATTTTAAATTTACCATATTAAAATAAGGACTTTTTCTTTTTCATTTCTATTTGGTGCATCTGTAGCTATGTGAATGTGCTATGGCCATGGATCATTAATGCATTTTTGTAGAAGATGCTACGAGATTGATGCGGCTATCACAATGACGAAAAAGACTTATAATATTGTTGTTTTGAGCGCCTTTATCGGCTTTTATCTTCATGTTAGAATTTTCAGCACAATGAATAATTGTATATTATCATCCCATTATCGTTGTCATTATCATGTTATACGTTCATATTATTATCAAGACAATGATAAAATGAATGCAGTAATGTTATTATTTTTTATTTCAAATTTGAAGAAAAGTTGCAATGAATTTCCTTCCACTGAAATATAATTGTGAAGATTTGTGTGGGCAATAACCATGAGTTTGGATAATAATCCGAATAACAATCATATCATATATTATATTTTCCATGTTTTTGTTAACATGAAATTAACATATTCATCCTATTATTTGTTATTTCAAATTTCTAGAAAAATATTTGAAAAAAGGGGAGGGTTTTTGTGTGGGCTTTTTTGTCCTACTAAAATAATCTTTAAAAATTCAAAAAGCTACAGGCCATTTGTGGCGGCTTTGAGGAATTCAATGGCTAGGCCACTGTAATTATGAAATTTTTACCTAACGCCTCGAAAAGCCACGACATCTATTTTATACGATGAATGTCATATTTTTTATATGACGTTTCCTTAAATATTATAATTTTTCTTTTCAATTACTTAAATGTCATCATAATTTCTAAAAAATATTTATTTAGGTACCATAACTTTCAATTGATTAATTAAGTGTCAACTAGAAATTTGACGTGGCATATCATTTGTAATGAAAATAAAATTATAGCGCTAACATAGGTTATAATACTCAAGTAATAAAAGAAAAAGTTATGACTCTCAAGTGAATCATACGAATTTTATGACATTTGTGATGTATTTTCTTCCTCCTATTTTATAACTTAGCATTTTTGAAAAACCCTACCAAAAACGCGCTCCCTTTCGGACTTGAAGTTTCTGTGTGCAAAAGCGGTTGGATAGATGGCTGTTGCCAAAGGTCGGCAAGAGCTCACCGGCACTTGGGGACAAGTTGCCACTGCCTCCGCCGTGGTGGTCAATTCCAAATGCTTGACTCGGACTCAAATCGGATACCCAACATCGACGAGGTTTGCCAATTTATGGACATGATTATTCAGGGTTGTCTGGATGGTGTCCTACTTTTAAATGGATCGATCCGGAATTCAGCGAATGAGCTGTTGATGTGATCAATGAATGTCGTGATCTCTCTCTCTCTCTCCGCCCTGCAATGGAGGTCAACATAATGACTCTGGTCGCCAACCGCGGATCGACTCAAATTTGAGGGCCCAACCTCAAATCTGCGTTTGTCTTTGTGCAGTGATGTGTTGGCCATGTTCGGATATGGTGGACAAGTAGGGCGGCGGTGGAGGCGGCGGCGACAAGTTCTGGTGATGCTGATGGTGGCGATGGTTGAGTATGGTGCCGCTGGTCGGCAGGGTATCAAGATCTAGTTTTGGGGTAGGTGTTTCACGATTGAAGTTGCTCTAGATTAATATTGAATAAAAATAGAAATAAGTATATGGGAAGTTTTAAAATTTGTCTTGCAGGAGGCTGCTCAAAAAGAATGTCTTGGGAGCGACAGGGTGCCTCTGGCCACAAGACAAACAAGACAGTAAAATAGAATAAAGAGAAAACTTTCAAAATTTCACTCGCCTAAAATTTGTTATAAAAGTGCAATTAAACCTTAAAATTTTCAAAATGCAATTAACGGAAGGACTTGATTTGATCAATTTAACATGTTTGAAAACTTGATTGAACTTATTAAAAAGTTTTAGTTGTACTTTTTGAAAATTTTAAAATTTAATTACATTTTCATAACAAGTTTTAGAATTTTCAATGCACTTATCCCATAAACCATCATGAGAGAATATTAAACAAAACAAATTATAAACCATCATGTTGTTGAGGTTCAAGAAATTAGTCAAACCTTTTAGAAACCATTTAGCCTTTGTAGGGGGAACCCGAAGAGGGCTGCTGTGCGCTGATCAGCTTGTCTCTCTGTATGGCGTCCTCCTGAGTGGGGGAGTCAGGGCAGACCAGCGGCTGTTTCAGCTTCTGCCCAGCAGAGTCAGGTTCCATTTTGGCACCCAGCTGCACGGGGGGTCGGCGTCTTCCATTTGCTCCTCATCCATATGCAGAGGACCCTCCCACAAATCAGCCATCTGCAGAGGAGGATTAGCAGGGGCTTCAGCTTGCAGCACAACCCTCTGTAGTGGAGGATCAGCAGGGACTTCATCTTGCATCAATGTATGATTCGGAATTGCAGTCAAGTCCACCTCCAGTAAGACCTGGTCATTGTTCACCGAATCCAGCAGAGAAAGGTCCTGCACGTGGGCAGGTTCTGGTTCTTCTACTTGGGCTCCATCGAGGCCAAAGGGGGCGGGAGGACAGAGCTACGGAGGTGTTTCGATGCTTGTTAATGGCCGCTAACGTGGGTACCGCTGGGAGGAGGTTCCCGTTGAAGTCTTGAACCACATGAAGCTGAGGGTCTACTTGGAGTTGGTCTCGCTAGCGTAGGTTCTGCTTTTTCTTTGCTCGCTCTACTTCGAACTATCTGCCATTCCTCAAGGGGAGTTGAAGTGGGAGCTTCTGAAAGTCGTGTTGGGTCCAAAAGGAGTGCCGATCGGGCCGCAGCAGCATATCTTGAGGGGCTTGAACCCCATGCTGGTTCTCTTGCACATGCTGAGTACTCCTTATATTAGTGGCAGAGCATTTGTGGCCAAAGACGCCACACGATTGGCATGAAATGGGCTTCCATTCGTACTCTACCTCTACCACTCGGACAGCCCCATTGATGAATACATTTATGGAATCGTGGGGCGTGCTTTGGAAGCCTCCAGTTCCACACATACTCGCGCGAAGGAAATCATTTTTAACTGTTCCGTGCGCTGATCAACATATAAAGGAGTACCCAAGGTACTTGCAACTTTACTTATACCCCGAGCTGACCATAAGCCATAGGGTAAGTTCTTCAACCGAATCCAAACAGGAACCGAGGAGTGCTCTCCTTTTCTCAGTTCTAGCATAGGTTGCCATTGCCGGAGAATGAGAGGCACCCTCGCCACCGTTAACGGGCTCCCCTTCAATGATTTTTCTTCTAAACTCCGAGTCCGGAATATGGAAGAAAAAGAAACCTTGGTCGTTCGCCTTCACCTCCATTAGACGGTGTCCCCACAGTGTTTAATGGCTGTCTCCACAAGCTTGAATGGGAGTTTTTTCCCGACAAAATACCCAACTAAACATTCTTTCCAAAGTGGATCTCGCAGCCTCTAAGTCCTCATCATTACAATTCACAGCATTATTTATACCCGTATTAGAGGATAATAGGTAAGGGAATACCCTTGCACCGTTGCTCTTGCCACATTGGCCCAAGACCGGGTTGCCGTGTTTTGTTTCTCTCGATTGTTCGCATCGAGATGGCCTAGTTCCTTCACCGCCGCTGTGGGTAAACCTCGGAACTCCCCTCAACGCGCCCATAGCAGTAATCCAGCACTATACTATCAGAACTAATTAATCTAACATCAGAGCTAGGTCTAATTCCATCATCACAGTTAGGCTCAACCAACTTCCTCACGCCTGTAGAACCATTAGCCAAAGCCTTGCCATTTCGAGCCTGGTCTCTCGAGGAGTTGCGCCCATCCGGCCCTACTCCCTGCTCCGGTTTCGACCCCCACCCAGGTCAGACTTGGCCTTAGGGACTGCTAGCTCTATCTCCATCATCAATACAGGGGAACCAGCCTAGCTAGAACAGGGGAAGTCGAGCAAGCCCTAACACCACATAGCTAAATCAAGGGAAGCAACCCTTACCAGAGCAAGGGGGTTCTGATCGCCTATCGAAGGGCTTCTTCTCTGTGCAAATCCGGCCTCAATCGGTGTCGGAAGTGTCCTCCCGGCGTCGAAGTCAGCGCCGGAGCTACAGGGGTACACGAGCTCAACTTAGAGAGAGACGGGGTGAACAAACCATCATGTTGTTGAGGTTCAAAAAATTAGTCAAACCTTTTATAAGCGAGAAAAATAACAATTTAGACATAAAACAAAGTCATTACAAAGTTTATAATCATTATAACATAATTGAATAGCTTGTGTTAATTTCTTTTCCCACTTGTACTTGGGATTTAGTAAAGGGAGTATTCCAAAAATGATGAATGAATTTTGACTCGAAATGCATCGTCATCCCTAAACTTTTGATTTGTTCATATGCTTTATGAACTATTGATAAATATTCGATTTGAATCTCTTACGTAAATAAACCAAGCGTAAATTTTTTTTTTTTAGGTTCATCAATCAAACTTAATAGATTAGAAGCCATATCATTAGATTTCGTTAACTTAAATTAATAGAATGATGATATTGAACATTTTTATATAGTTTATGAATTAGATTGAATATTTTACCTGTAGCTTAGGAATTAAATTTGAACAAATTAATTGCGTATTGGACCAAAATTTAGACACCGTTTATTTCATTAATAATTGGATTCATATTCTATGGGGTCAAACTATGGGACTTAAAAGAAATTATGAAAGGAAATTAAAAAACAGATGTAATTAAAGAAAAACAAAAAGAAGTAAAAGAAAACGAGAGATAGATGAAAGAGACATGTATCTAACTTTTAAAAATACCGGAAGAGCTCTTCCATGATCGGAACGCCTTGAATTTTCCCAATCTTTGACCGTATAGTCAACAGGATTACAGTGATTAGCTCTTAATTTCTCTAACTAAAGATTCAATGCATGAAAAATTAAAATGTCATTCCTGGGCTGTGACTGCTTGAGCAAATGCTTGAGAGAGAGCTCAGTTGTGACTCCTTTAGCTATGCCTTTCCAAAGTGCTTGCCTTTTCCCTTCTAACCCTTTCTCAATCCATTGAGCTTCTGCTTTCTCCGCATGAATATCTCTCTTTGATAACACGATGACTCGTAGTAGACAAAGAATGGGTCACTCTTGATGATTTTCCATGGTAGAAAGGTGAGTGCACTGACCATCATTAGATTTCTGTTTCCTACCAAAGCTTCTATATCTGCATACAGCTTCTTTTAAAGAGTCCAACAAAGAAGACACTCCTTTATGACACTGCGTTACCTTTATTCCCCTAGACCTCCTCTAAGTTTTGCTTTTCTCATCTCAGCATATTCGAATGAAGAATAATAAAATGCAGTTCTTAGAACTTTCTTTTCCAAATCCTCTTACTCCATCCAATTCACCAACTTCTGCTCATTTTACTTCGACTTCACTGAGGCATCAACCCATCAAACTTGGATACAATTGGGTTCTGTTGCTAGACTGTACACTTCATTTGGAAAGTTCTCTAGGCCACTCATGGGCTTGGGAAAAAGCAGCAGTCCAGTGAGGTCAATGTGGAATGGGAGGTCATGATGATATTTTTTACATGAGGAGGTGTGTAGAGCTTGCAAGGACAGCGATTGGCTGTACAAGCCCCAATCATATGGTGGGATGTGTAATTGTCAAGGATGGAAAGATCATTGGTGAAGGATTCAATCCTAAAGCTGGTTAGCCTCATGCTGAGGTCAGTTACATTAGCTCATGTTTAAGGTTTCACCCTCTATCTTTAGTTGCTTAATGACTAGGTGGACTATAACTTCACTTTCCTCGATTTAGAGGACATTGTATTATGTTTTGGCTGGTATTTTTATTTTGGTGGCTGGAGAAAATGGTGTTGGGGCGGTCCAATTGTGACCACTAGCCTTGAAGCTTCGTTCCCCCACCTTCCAAGGAGATGACAGGAGCAGAGGGCAGTTCCCCTCAGGCTGGAGTTTAGCCCTCCGAACTCCTGTGACTTCACCTAGGTCACAGCTGAGGAACTCGAGATATTGATGCTGCTTGTTCGCATTTTAACTGATGACGAACATTCTCTTTAGTTGTTCTAAAGTTGAGCATTACATGGTTCCAGGATGCCTGCTTGTATTGAGAAAAAATAAGTTCCCTGCAGAATGTCCCAAGTATATTGAACTGGTTAAGTAATGAAAATGCTTCACTTGGTTGACCTTGTATCCTTCCCTTTTATTCTATGGAAGAACAAAAACTTTTGTGGAACCGTGATTTAGGTTAAGAAACTTTGACCTTATAAACCGGTTGCATCCCTATACCCATGTGCAGGTGTTTGCTTTGAGAGATGCTGTGGATTTGGTGGAGAATGCAACTGCTTACATGAGCTGGGAACCATGTGACCATTATGGAATGATTCCGCTGTGTACAGAAAGCACTGATCAAAGCCAAAGTAAGAAAGGTGGTAATCGGGATGATAGATCCTAATCCAATTGTAGCTTCAAAAAGTGTTGACAGATTAAGAGCTGCGGGGATCGAGGTGACTGTTGGTGTGGAGGAACCACTATGCAGGAAGCTCAGTGAGGCCTATACCCATCAGATGCTCACTGGAAAGCCTCTTCTTGCTCTCAGGTGAACTTTCTACCGTTTGCTGTAGTATCTGAAGTGCAAAATGTTGATCTTCATGTTGAGATAAATGGCTGTGCATGGATGCTAGTAACTCATGCTTATACATGTATCTTTCAGCTGGCCATGACGAAATCTTGGTCGAATTAGTTGCTTCATAAAGATAGGTCCTTTGGTTATATATTTCCTTCAGAATTGAATATGCACCAATTTGCATGGGCAGGGGAGAAAGTATTTCTCTAATCAATACCGGAATTGTACTGTTTGAATCAAGCAACTGAAAAAGTTTCGAGTGCACAACCGAATAGTTTCGACAACTTTTAGGTACTCCATTATCCCTTAATGGTCAAGTTTCAGACCATCTTGGTGAAGGAGCCATTGACTGTGGTGGGTACTACTCCAAGTTACTGCAGGAATATGATGCAGTCATACTCTCTTCCACCTCCTTATATGATAAATCGTCACTTCCCACTTCCAAAGAGCCTGGTGCTGAGCAACCTCTAGGGATATTAATAGCAAGAAGCTCCAATGTCGCGCACAAAGTCCCAGGTGTAACTGCAGGAGTTAACTCCAAGCTTATAATCTTTACGGGCAAAGAGAGCGGTGTGGAATCAAAAGCATCACCGGAAGGAGTCAAGATGGTCATTTCAGATCAGATTAATATGAATGCCATCTTGGACTACTGTAAACGTCGAGGTCTGTGCAGTGTTCTGTTAGACTTCACGGGGAATACAGATGACTTACAAGAGCTTGTCAAGGAGAGCTTTGAGAAGAATATGCTGCCGAAGATTGCAGTCGAAGTATTGCCTTTATGGTGCGGAAGGGACGACAGAAATGCACGTTTCCTGTTGAACACGGCGGAAGTACGTGAGATGAAGAGCTTGCAACCCAAGATCTACTTGGAAGGGATCTGCTAGATCAAGGCCATTCACCTCGTAAACCTTGTGCTAAATGCTGTGCATTGAGACGATCAGTGATATTTGCTTTCCTCCTGAGAATTATCATGCATCGGGATCTGCTTGTGTGAGCTGGACTGTAAAATTCCGAAATGGATTTTCTTGATTTTTTTTTTTTTAGGAATTAGCCCGAAGAGGAACGGTGCATCTAGTCTTTGCCCAACTTTAATTTAGCATATATGCAAAATGAAAACCAAATTAATTAATTTATAACATGCTTTTAACGGTATGAAAATGATATACATGAACGGTTTTTTACGCTATTAATTAAAGAGAGTCGATAGTTAAAATTCTCAAATTAAGAATATAAAAGCTGTTTGTGTAAAATTATTTTTTTCATGTTGATGATATATGCTCCGATTTAATTTCATTTGTAGCTGCTAGTGGGAGAGGGAAATATGTATGAGATTGAGATGGTATATAATGGTCAATTATGTTATGGAGGGCTATTGTATAATTTTTAGGTGGTGCTAATGGCACGGTGCTCGTTCATTGTTTGAGTGACGGAGAGGAGGGACCAAGAGCTGACGTGGACGACACGTAGGCGCCATGGTGTACTGTAATTTTGGGCGAATTTCGAGAAATTTATTGACGATTAAAATTGAACAGAAAGTGACAAAACTGCGCGAAGCAAAATGAATAGGATTTGACAGATCTCTCGAAGCAGAAGAAGACGACTCGCGAGAAACCCCCAATTCTTTCCCCCCTGAATCATTCCTCCTTCGTCGTCAATGGCGTCGTCCTCTTCGCCGCAACTCGCCTCTTCTTGACCCTTCAATCTCGCAGGTTTCGCTGTCGCAGGGCAGTGCCCGGGCCCCTGCACAGAGAGAGAGAGAGATGTTGGGGGGACTGTACGGAGACCTCCCTCCCCCTTCGTCCGCCGACGACGAGAACCCTAGCGGCGCCAATCCCACCTCCACCGTCTGGTCCAGCAGCGCCAAGTTCGCGCCGCCCGCCCTCCGCAAGCCCTCCCTCACCCCCCAGACGATCCTCCGCCCCCAGAACAAGCCGAAGCCCCCTGGCTCGGCGCCGCCGCCGAAGCCCGCGCCGCAGCAGGCGGTCGCGCCGCTGCAGCCGGACGACGCGGCGGCGCAGCCCGCGCTGGTGGGGGTGACGTCGACGATCGTGGAGGAGTACGACCCCGCGAGGCCGAACGATTACGAGGAGTACAGGCGGGAGAGGAAGAAGAAGGCGATGGAGGCAGAGCGGAGGAGGGAGCTGGAGAGGAGGAGGCAGGAGGAGGAGGAGAGGGAGAGGAGGGAGAGGGAGGAGAGGGATAGAGAGAGGGAGAGGGACCGGAACATCTCGGGTGAGGAGGCGTGGAAAAGACGGGCTGCGATGAGTGGGGCGGCTCCGAGGTCGCCGTCTCCGCCCGGGGCTGGGGACGGGTTCACCATTGGGAAGTCGGAGACGCCAGGTTTGGGTGTGGGCGCAGGTGGTCAGATGACAGCCGCCCAAAGGATGATGGCGAAGATGGGTTGGAAGGAGGGGCAGGGGCTTGGGAAGCAGGAGCAGGGGATCACAACACCACTTATGGCGAAGAAGACGGATAGGAGAGCTGGAGTCATTGTAAATGCAAGTGAAATGAAGCCGGAGAAGAAGGTGAAGAGCGTCAATTTCAATGGCCAGCCGACTCGCGTTTTGTTGCTCAGAAACATGGTTAGTGCTTCTATCTGCTTGTTTTATCAGTATCGATATGTCACTTTGATTGCTTCTTGAGAAAGATCATGATTTATAATCATTTCCCACAGCTGCTATATTTCCCTCTTGGTTTATGCCCGTAGATTTCTGTAGCTTTCCTTGCTCATTCTGATATCCGCCTGCCATGATCAGTAATGTGAAATTAACTCTGCATCTACTTTTGTACTTGTTAAAATGAACGAACTTGTTTACTAGTCCTTTGCAGTTTAAACTTATTAAGAGTCTCTTGTACAATTTACAATAAGGGTTTCAGTGCCTAATAGATTCGCGTTGAAATTAGATGGCACATATTAGAACTTTATGCTTTCTTCTAAGTTAACTAGACTAAGACGTAGTTTTGTATCGAAGTACATTATGCTGTGGATTCCAGTTATTTACAATTCGTTTGGGTGTGAAGAATTGTGCTAACTCGAAACTGAAATTACGTAGATACTGCAATTGTGATAGGAACTTGCCGCTTCTTTGATTTGCTTAACGGATTGAATACTATATTGCTGGAAAAAGGGCATGCATGACCTGAGGCAAACCGAACATTTTGTTATTTTGTGCACGTTTTGGTGTTTGATTGTTTAACTTTTTGTGCCATAAAGCATTGCTAACCTTGTTGCTCCTAATTGAGTTTTCCCTTGAGCTTTAGTGGCATTTGACATTCACACAAGACTCAAAATACACTTCTCGATTTCATCCATTATACTTCTACTTCATTTGTGAAATATGCATCAATTTCATCATCTTTTTGCAAAATGGATTCAAGATATTGAAAGTGGTTACCTGTTGAGATTGCTTTTTTCAAATTCTCACAATTTTGTCATTTGAGTCCTAAATATATAATGTTGACCGTGTTCCCATTGCCCGTGAACATTCAATCTGATAGTATACACCCATATTTTGGCATTATGTATGTCTATTTCGTAAACAAAAAGAAGGATATAAGAGGATTTTATCTGATCTAATACAATTCAATGCAGCCTTGGGTGTTTACTCATGGCGAATGCAAAGATCACAATCTTTTGCCTCGTTCTAATGAATTGGAGTAGGTGGTGTTGCAGGCAAATACTTACATTTTTCTGTCATTTTCTTGTAATCAAGAGTCCTTAGCCGATTGTTTAGAAGAAAGGGACAGAAAAATAGAGAAGATTTAGTCTTTTATATTATTTAATGGGCATTGTTTCAAGATGATGGAAAGCTTAGGCTTTCATTGAGTGAGATTATTTTGAAATTGGTGACGATTTGTCAGCATGGTTAGAGCTTCTCAGAAGTTCTCAGAATTAATAATCCTTGTGGAAGGTGCTTTACAGGTGTGATTTGGCTTTGCCACTTTGTGATCTTGTTGCATCTTGGTGTGACTTGTCTTGGCATGTATTGTATTTGTTTTAGCAATAGTGTGGGAGGTTGTGCTACAGTGTTTAGAGTCAGGCAGTTTAGTGCTTAGGGCAAGATACATCCTTGGATCTTAGTAGAGAAGGTGAACTTTTTATGTTTCCTGTAAGGATTAGTTTTGTGTTCTTGCTGTGCCATTAACAAAAAATTTCTTATACATAAAGGTTTCTATGATCTTATTTCACTTGCCAGGTTTGTGTTTCTGTAGTATCTTGCCTGTTGTTTCATTTTCTAGTGGCTCCCCCTGATCAGTTTATTGTATACTTGTTTGGCCATTTTTCTTCTGTTGGATTCTGAACTGCATTCTCCCTTTTCTTCTAATGTGAAATGGTACAAAATATGGTGGGAAAATCGAGTTGTCTTTATGATTGTTCTTACGTCTACTTTCTTATAAATTTACCACCATTTACATGATTAGTTTTAGTCTTGCATTATATGATTGCTTTGTTGCACTTTCAAATATTAGATAGTGAGGATATGTGTTTTGTAAATATGAAACAAGCTAAATAGTATGAATAGTACGAGCGTTTGATATTATTTATGAGGGAAGATTTTTTATTTGGGAAAAGATTTATTCAATTGAGACATGTATTTTTTTTTTTAACAAATTCAATGAATAACCTGAATATTCTGGAAAGATACAAAAACATTTGTTTCCCAAGCGAAAGAGCCAATAATGAAGTTCAAATTTTAATGGCAAGAAGTTTGCAGGATCTATTAGAATGATATCATTAAACTTGTATCCCTCCAGAGTTCTCTATGTTATCTGATTATATGTTATTTGAACCAATGATTCATGCATTGCATTTCTGGAAAAGTTCGAATTAGAAGCATTGCCACACTCATTTATATCTGGAGAGACTACATACATTAGATAGCAAGTTTTTCATTTATATTGTGAACAGAAACCAGATAACTGTATCTACCGCACCCTATTTCCCAGTTGAACTCTTTATTTTCAGTAGCATGTGTATCGGCTAGTAGCAAGTTACACTGATGATCAATTTTATCATAGCAGCACAATATTTATCCTCACTTTAGGTCCATTGCAGTCTATGAATTGTGAAAGACCAGGAAGTTGGACCCAAGAATTGCTTGTTGGCTTTTTGCATTTAGTCCACCATTTTTGGTCAATAGATGGAAAGGAAACTGAGTATGGTTGTTGATCGTTCCCAGCACGTTGGGCAGGAAATCAAGTCCTGTTTGTGCTCGCCCATTGGAGTGCTTTGCATGTGCCTTCTGATTTGTTGGTTTGATTGATTTATCTGTGCTGGCGTGTCATAGGTTTTCTATGACATCATAAAGGAGAAAATGGCTTACTCTAGTGTTTTTGTTCTTCCTAAAGGTGGGCCCTGGTGAGGTAGATGATGAGCTAGAAGACGAAGTTGCATCAGAGTGTGCAAAGTACGGCACTGTTACCAGGGTTCTTATATTTGAGATAACAGAACCAAACTTTCCTGCCGATGAAGCAGTCCGAATTTTTGTTCAATTCGAGAGAGCCGAAGAAACAACCAAGGCGCTTGTCGATCTCGATGGTCGGTATTTTGGGGGTCGAGTGGTTCATGCAACCTTCTATGATGTAGAACGGTTCAGTAAGAACGAATTGGCTCCCATGCCAGGTGAAATCCCCGGTTTCTAACAGGCAGCATTTTCCTCTTCTCATGAGCAGCCTCGTTAAGCTATTTAAGGAAATGCCATGCCAGATTTAGTATTGGATGTTTATTAGGGAACATGGGAGTAAAAGGCTTAAACCATCGGCATGACTCAGCACTTTTGGACATCAATATATATGTTTTGTGTCTGAGCAACGCACGAGATTTTCTTGGAGTGGGAAAAGGTTGTTTGATGAGGGATTGTTATCATTTTGTTGGCAAGCATCACTTAAAAGAGGCTGACCAAATATGATTATCTTTTGAACAATCAATCTTGGGACTTTTGTGCACTTCTGCCGTAAAGTCCGTTGTGCTTAAAAGCTTTGTCGCTCTTTTTAATTGCAAACTGCATCTATTTCTACATTTATGGTTCTACGACTGGTACCTCCAGTTGTCAACTCACTTTCAAATTGTTTTGTCATTATTAATTGATCATTATTCATCAGTAGATAGGAGATTTAATTGTAAATGGAAGAAGCATGCTTATGAAGAATTCATGTTGTTAATGCACAATAGTATCCTTTCCCTCTGCTTTAGACGTCTATGGCGACTTTTTTTGGGTTGCCATGTACTGAGTGGCAAAACAAAATAACTGATGAAGGATGTAGTTAGACATCCGGAAAGAAAAATGAGACATGATAAGAAATGAAACTTTCTACAACCCTTGGAGAAGGGAAAACAGCATCACTTCGGCATCTTTACATGAAGGAGGAAAAATTCGAGACATCATTAGATTTGTGAATCGTCTTCGTGGCATTTATTGTAAAACTAGCGAAAAGTCCATGCAATGTGCGGTTCTGGAATTGATACACATTGTTATAGGCGGCTTGACATCTCCAAATCAGATGCGTTCCTGCGTATTCTGCAATGTGTTACTTTGTAAGGAGTTCATGAATCTGAGTGATGAACTTGCACGGGCTCGAGAGATTAGCCTTCATGCAATTGAATTTCATTAGCTTATTTTGATTTTACAATGTCCAGTATACTTGAAGTTTGCAGCAGATCTTTTTCATGAGGCCTCACTGTTAAAATCCATTATTGGGATTTGATAGAAATGAAGAATCAAACTAGCAATATAGTAAATGCGGTATCTCTATTTATTTTCCTCTATATTGTGAACTTGAGCTATGAAATTCAAAACATTGGCAGAGAGAACTCCAAATGTATTTCCAATACGCAAATCTTGCAAAAAGGAAAGAATGGTCGTCTATTTTGGATTGTAGTCTTGCAACTTGTGTATTAGTTTTACAAATCCGAGTCAACTTGTTAGTTGAACTTGTTGAACCTGTCAAATTCAATTCAACAAAGGAAAAGAAGTGCACAATCAAAATAAAAAAAAAACCAGTCTTATCATATAAAGAAATGTGACTTATCAAACATACGAAGCATGAAGATACATAAATAGGAGTCACAAAAATTTGCCAAAGATGCTGATGTGGAATGCAACAAATACAGCATTAGCATAATATAACGCCACTTGTTAACAATGATAGGTCACAATATCCAAAAAACTATCTATATAGACCAAAAAAACCTACAAAAGTTGAATTTCAACTTGCGTACAGAAGGATACAAACACCATAACCCTAAGCGCTTGCATCTCAATAATGAAAATTGAACATGAAATGGCCCCGATGAACAAACACATCTTTCATTTCATTTGGCTCGCAACCTAACTTGCACATGCATTAGCCTCTCTTCTAGCTTAAATCCTTTCTACTGATGATCAAAAACCTCTTCAAGAGAAACATCTTGTTATGTCTACTCAATTTTCTGGTTCCCCTCACTTCTTCTCCAATTAATAAATCTCCACAATCACTCTGCCAATTTACTTTTTTAGCTTAGGTCTATCACTTCTATTGACCAGCGTTATTGCTATTCTTTTAGCTTAGATCAAACAGTTCTAATCTCAAGTCACCATAACAATGCCAGCATTCACATTAACAGCATCCTTCCGGTGCTTACACTTCATCTTGGCACTCCATTGCACATCCTTCTTCCTATTCTTATCTTTTTAGTGACAAGGAAGCAATTGTATCTGCACAAATTTTCGAAACAGGTAGGCAAACTCCAGCTGCCAGCCCTTTAAACAATTCAGGGAATGCAATAACGTGCAGCTATGAATTCACATTGATTCCCTACCTCTGACGGTGTGACCAATGCAAACACTTGACTAGAAACTTTACAACATGTATGGTATGATTAAGACTTCTCTAAGATCCCCAGATAAAACAGCTTGATTTCTTGCTTTCCAAATCAAGTACACCCGCATTCTCGACCATACTCTAGCTATAAATCTTAAAAAATCTCAATTACTAATCCACTTTAGCTCATGTTATACATTTATGAATACTACAAAGTGCTAAAGGCACAAACTACCAAAGCCAACTCTTTCTAGCAAAGATCTCTACAAGCATGGTTGCACAGGAAAAGAAGATACCAAAGCTAACTCTCTGTAGCAAACATCTCTACAAGCATGATTGCGTAGGAAAAGAAGATGCATTTATAAGACTTTAATCCACAAGATTAGTAAACTATCACAGGTAATTCTTTGATTAGGATTAATGTCGGTCCCAACGAATAATGACCCCGATAAAATACCAATGACATTTTTATTACTTTCCATATTGCAATAATGAGACATAGTTATAAATGGAGAGTAGTTATGATCATCCAGCTAGACTAAAAAGTACAAAAGGATCGTCTCATAAAATCATCACTAGACTAATCAAGCCACATCCAACACGTAATTAGAAAACACAACCATGAGCTCCCCTGCCATAACGAATAAGCTTTGTACCCATCACGCCATTAGTCATGCTAAGCTGAAGTTTATACACAAAGCTAGCTCTTTTTGAAAGATATGCTATTCAACACTACTCCGAAAGCTGAGAAAAAACATCGAATCTTTCCAACACCCCATAAGATTTATGAGATCTCTACGCCATAGGCTAATAGGCTACTAGTTCTCCCATAGGGAAGCATTCTAAGCAGAACCGAGAATCGTTTAAAGTCACTCAAGTCCTCAGTGGTGTCTGATTCAGAATAGCATGTCATATTATTAAAATCACAGATTTCATATTAGAACAGTATATGAATAGAAGTCAGAAACTTCGGCATAACATGGACTTAAAGTATTCCAACAACTAAAGAACCCAAGAATCCACACAGACAAGTCAACACACAACACACCAACGACCGAACGACTAAACCGATGGCAGAAAGAAAGGCATAACCTTGAAAGGGAAAACAAAACAGAGAGATAAGTTCAGCAATAGAAAAAAACATTCGAAACACTCCGACACAAAAGGACATGGGAGAACAAACGAAGACGACAAATCGCACAAGCCAAACAGATTTCACTTTTATATGCGAAACGGGTAGGTCTAGTTACACAAACCTCAAGTACCCGTTCCCGATGGCAATAGGAAAGGTAGAATCTTCGTCTTCTTCCTCGTCGCACCGACTTTCCTCAGTCACCCTCTCTAAGTGATTCCCGTGAATATACTCGAGCATGTACCTATTGTCCTCAAGGGTGATGACGTGCCCGTGCCACTCCCACGACCGATAGTTCGGAACGGACCCATCTTGGAAGTAGACGCAGACGGAGTGCTCCCCGAAGGTGATGGCCTTGCCGGAATTCGGCTTGAGCGAGTCAATGTTGCCGGAGCGGATGGCCCTGATGATCTCTATCTCGATCCTGCTCTCTTGATCAGCAACCCAGTCTAGGTTGCTGCTCTCCCACTTGCCGCGATCATCCACGGATGATGGGTCCGAGAGGGAGTACCCAGGGGACCGGCAGGGGAGAGGATGGGTAGCTGATGCTGCTGATGGGTTGCTCAGGTTTGGGGTTTCGGGAGGAGGAGGAGGGAGGCTGTCCAGATTGTAGGCGGAGGAGGAGGAGGAGGAGGAGGAGGAAGTCTTGGCCATGGCCATGCCCATGATCGTCAACCGACTAAGGAAATCTCACGTACCCTGTTTTTGCAGTTTTGAGGTTTAGGCAGAACAAACTTGGCTTGCCTTTTATAGCGCAAATAAGACGTATCTAATATTTTCTCCAAGGACGATATATTCACTCTGGACGACAACTTTCTTCTTTTGTAACCGGACGACTTGGTTTTTCTTTCCCGACCAGAAAAACAAAAACATGGTTTTTCTTTTTCTTTTTCTTTATCGTTTTTCCCTTTTTCATAAAAAATCAAATTTGGTGTCGGGCTCGATGTGAATGTGATTTCTTTCTATATTTGCTTGATTTAAATTTTTTTCTTATTAAAAAAATAAAAAGATTAGACAATAAACTAAAGTAGATTCTTTTTACATAATATTGCATATTTAGGGTAATTTCTTATTCCGATTTTTTTTATAAAAATCTAAAAATATTGCCCTAGATTAAATTCGATTCCATTTCCTTTATTAAAATTGCATGTTTAAATATAGGTTATTTTTATTTCGAATTTTAATAAGAAAACATAAAAAAATTGTCATGCTCATGTCATGTAAAATTCGGTCATCTTCCGCATGATATCTAGTCTTTACATGTTTAGGGTCATTTGAATGTGTGATATACTAGAATAGTTGCATTAAATATTTCCTGGCATTAGATTAAATCAAATAATTAATGTTGCGTGATATATAGTTTGCATATTAGGTTGCACGTTGCCTGCTATTATAGTTAGACACTTTCATATCATGTAGTTTTAAGCCTCATTAAATAAGTGAAAACCTTAAACAATATTTCAATGATTGTGTGTTAATTAGAAATCATATCTAGGATTAGTGATGTGATTTTTAAGCTAATATTGCAGATGCTTTTGTTACTTTGAGGTAAGTATCTATTCCCTGTGCTTGCAATTTATTTATTGTTTTGCTTTATTGAGTGTTAAATAATGATGCGCACTCGCATGATCACATTGCATGTTAGGGAGTAAATTAAAATCAATACAAACTGCCTGCAAATCATTTTTTTAAATAAAAGAGAAAATGTACCAAAAGTGCGTTAGAGAAACCTAACGTAATTAAGTCTCCGATTTTATAATCTCTAATTTGTAGGAGTAAAGTAATTCTCCCATTACTTTACTTGGGTTTCTAATTATCCCCAAAAATGATTAGTGGCAACTCCTTATTGAAAAATCATTTGTATGTTAATAATTGAACTTAAGTCGTGAATTGATATAGGCTTGGGAGAGCTCGAGCTAAGTTTATGCTTGTAATCCATTAGGTAACTAAACCCTAGGTGGTCCAAACTGCTTTTGAAGTTGAGGTCGTGATAAAAGGGCTTTTTCATATGATTTGCACTCGAAGCAAATGTTTTTTTTATCAATAGACATTATAATGTTTGAGAAAGTGGAGAAGCACCATTGCTCATTTATCTATCCTGCAGTGCAAATTCTGCCATGAGTTCAGTTTGTTCTAAGCAAGAGAGGACGGATTTCTTGCTTTGGGTACAAATTTGCAGCGTACGAGCTTCCTTTTATCCTACAAAACCTTCAACAATTTTTTTTCAAGATGATAATTTGTCTAAAATCAATTCATAACATTCTTTTGTCCAAAGGTAGTTTTTGTTTTTGTTTTTGTGCTTTTGGACATTTTTATTTTTGTCGGTGTCCTTTTGGACTTCAAAGTTAGTGAGCTTAAATGCAATCTCGCACGTGCTATTTAAATCGCATCACGCTTGTATTGAGAACTAGGTAACTATCACATCAAATTAAATTCAAATCAATAAGCTATTCAAAGACACATCAATGCTAGATAAGTGTGATAATTATTTTTTGTCTAATTAAGGTAGAGATTGTGTGATTGGTGTTAAGAAAGTGGGAATAATTGTCCAAAACTCCTTAACTTTTTTTTTTCCGATTCAATCTTACATATTTTAATTTTACAATTGACTCATAAATATTTTTACATTTTGTTAATTAAGTTAGTTCCACCAAATTTGACTAAAAATCGCCGACATTGATACTGGCTATCTTATGTGATACGGCCCGTGTTGATATTGACAAGTTTTAATAAAATTCTAATATTTTTTGAATATTTTATATCTATATTTTCTTTTTTCTTTCTTTTTTTTTTTTGTCATCTTCCTTTGCCAAGCCCCTACAATAGCTGGTGATTGACCAAATGGCAACTACCAATGAGGGTTGTCCTTGCTTAAGGCAAGCGAGGGCCAGCCTCTCTAGCTTCTAGGGAGGCTCAACCTCACTAGCCCCAGGCAAGGCTCACCCTTACTAAATCTTACGAGGTCGACCTCGCTCAAAACAGGCTGGGGCCCCCTCGTTGGCCTTTGGCGAGCCTCAAACTCGCAATGGGCTCGCCTAGTGACCAACGATGGCCCAATGACTCTCTCGAAAAACGATGTTAAAAAAAAAGAAGGAAAAGAGAAGCAAAGGAAAAAAAGAAAAGGAAAAGAAAAGAAAAATTCAAAAAAATCAATAAATATTAAAATATTATTAAGAATTATCTATGTCAACTTCAATTGTACCAATCATACTATGTAGAATAGCTAGCATCTGCGTCAGTGATTTCCAATCAAAATTAGTTAAATGGATTCACATGAAAAATGTGAAATGTTTAGAATTTAATTGGTATGTTAAAATATTTAAGACTAAATTGGTAAAACTGAAATAAATTTAAAAGATTTTGGATAATTTTTTCTAAGAAAGTAGGAGGGGAATAGAGCTTTATGATTTTGTGACTCAATTGCAGGACTATTTATAGGCACTGATGTTTTAGATCAATCAAAGTACCTCGTATAACTAAAGGTGCTCATTAATTTTGGGACAATTAAAAGGCAAATCGTAAAACATGTCACGATTATGCACTTCGATTGTTATTGCATACATTTAAATCTTAAAACATGTAATTTTAATACGTTCACTCTATACACTTTGATTGTTATTTCATACATTTAAATCTTAAAACTTGTAATTTCAATACGTTCACTCTATCCATTGTGATTAGATGGGAAAAGTAACGTGATTTTTCATTATTCAATCCTACATGTTTATGGTAGAAAAAACCACGAAGATTTTCCATTCAATAAAGTCTGACAAAATTATCGGAAGAACTAAAGTGGACGTATTAGATAAGTCTTAGACTCAGGCTGTAATTGTTCCAATAATTTCTAATCAATTTTCATTGCAAGACGTTGATATGAGCATTCAAGCTTGCAGAAAAACGATATCGTTCTTCCTATAGGTTAAAGTTTTAATTTAAAATTTGTGACCAACATCATATATTTATACATATTTTTGGTCAGACCAACATCACATTTTGACTAGCAATAAAGGAGAAAATAGTATGTGAAGAATAATAAAACACGCAATTACTTCAACCGAATTTTTTCGAAGCTCAAAAGATGCATCATGGACAATCTTTTACTAGAGATTTAAAAAGAAGACAATAGATATGTCAAGAACTCATATTTTTATCATTCTTTTCAAAAGATTCTTGGTATGTCATGGTAACTGCTTATTAGAACATATTTCTTGTCTCTATCAGTAAAATGAGTGTATACGCATTGAGGAAAGTCTTTTGAATGAAAATTTTCAAATATGTGAGCATTGTTGAAAAGGGTTTGAGAAAAGACTATACACAATATAGAGGAAAACAAATAGAAATATCGCATCTCCTATATAATTGTTTCCTTTGTTGGGCCTTCCAAACAAATAAAGTTGATAAAAATCAGGAGCTATAAATCAGGCAGTTTCAGAGTTACATAAAAATTACATCATAGAGGATGAAAGCAAAAGTTTTCTATTGTTAAATCCATCGCATTTACACTGCTAGCGATGTTCTTTGGTAATCAATCTCAATTGATACCCACCGTCATTCATGTGTTCTTTGGTAATCAATCTCAATTGATACCCACCATCATTCATGTGTCACGGGCCGATCGTTTTGGATCGCTTAGGATCGTTGAGGCCTAAGCCAAACCTTCTTTGGATCGATTGATCACTCAACTCACGAGGTACGGACCTCTGGAGTGCCAAAAGTTACAAAAGGTATACTTAAGTGCCAAAATCGGAGCAAAAGGGATCACTTAAGTGCCAAAGGCGAAAAATTCCGGCCAAATTGCCATGTGTCAATTTTCAGGCGACTTAATTTTCGACAGAGCATTTTTTTCAAAATAAAAAATCCACGTGGCAATTTTTTAAAAAAATTGTCCACGTCAGATTTTTAAAAATTAAAATTGATTTTATTTAAAAAAAAAAAAAAAAAAAAAAAAAGGGGGGGGGGAGGGGATCGGCAAGGGCTGTGCGGCCCCGCCGCCGCCGGTCGCCGCCCCCACCTCGCCGGAAGGGTCGGCGACGGTGGGCGAGGGTCGGCCGGGGTCGCCGGGCCCGGCCAGCCTCCGGCGAGGGCTGCGCGCCCTCGCCCGGATCCGGGGCGAGGGTCGCGACCCTCCCCCCGCATCCGGCAAGGGGTCGGTTTGGGCGGCCGATGGCCCTTGGCCCGGTTGGGCGAGGGCCGACGACCCTCGCCGGATGGGGGGAGGGTCGCGACCTCGCCCAGATCCGGGCGAGGGCGCGCAGCCCTCGCCGGAGGCCGGCCGGGTCGCCGGCCACGGGCAGGGGGGCCCGGCGACCCCGCCGACCCTCACCCACCATCGCCGGCCCTTCGGCGAGGGCTGCACAGCCCTCACCGATCCCCTCTTCCCCTCTTTTTTTTTTTTTTTTTTTTATAAATAAAATCGATTTTATAATAATATATATTTTTTAATTTTTTAATATTTTTTAATTAATAATTTTTAAAATCCACGTCGGCCCAAAACGACGTCGTTTTGGCTGATTTTTCGATTCAATTTCCGGCGAGCCACGTAGGCAAGAAAATTAATAAAAAATTGCCACATAGGATTTCCGGCGGGGTTCCGGCGACTTGGCACTTAAGTGATCCATTTTTTTAAAAAATTGGCACTTAAGTTTACCTTTTGTAACTTTTGGCACTTAAGTGTCCCTTTGTTCCAACTTTTGGCACTCCCGCTGTACTTATGCCCTCAACTCACCCAAGAAAAAGTCTAAAGAGAGAAAGTCTAAAAAGAGAAGCTCTGAATGAGATAATGGAACTTAGATTGCTAAGAGAAGCTTTGAATGAGAGAATGGAACTTAAGATTACTAAGAGAAGTTCTGAATGAGAGAATGGAACTTAGATTGCTAAATGGTTGGATAGATACAAATGAGAGGGGAGGGCACCCCTTCTTATACTTGAGGCTCTTGGATTAGAACCATTGATCAAGTTTCGATTCGACGGACGAGATCGTACTGCCCCAACTACCATCTACTGGCATTTATGCCGAGAAAATTCTAGACCACGGTATAATTACAGTATCACCCATCCTTGAAAATGTTCCGGAAGCACTTGATCCTTCTAAGGCCCTTGGATTAGAACCATTGATCGAGTTTCGATTCGGCGAACGAGATCATACCGCCCCAACTACCATCTATTGGCATTTATGCCAAGAAAATTCTAGACCACGGTATAATTACAGTATCGCCCGTTCTTGAAAATGTTTCGAAAGCACTTGGATTCTTCCAGGGGCGTTTTGGTCATTCTTCCTCGATCGCGAACGCTCCATTGATCATGGAAACCTTGGATCGGCGACATTCTCCCCCACTTATTCGAGTGATGTCCTCTACAGCATGGAGAGAGTTCTTCTTGGCACGAGCTTTTTCTCGCTTCTTCCTATTCCGCTTGGCGCTCACCGACTCGAACGGTACCTCGAACAGCTTTTCGAATGATCGATTGTGCGGCTCTGCAATTGGTTGGACGCACGATCCTTTCTTCAACTCGAGCATGGCACGCGACACGAACTCCACTTTGGGGAAGAGGGCTTTGATCGGCATGTCGCGAGTTGGTGTAGGAGGTCCCAACTCTACCTTCGGCTTTCGATTGGTTGTGTTTTCAGTTTTTGATCGGCCATGCGCTTGGCCGCCTTCAAGCTTTTGTCGAGGAGATGAATCGCGGCAATGGTTTGGTGTTCATCACCCCTTTTAGCACCATGGACGGACACTTCGGATCGAGCACCAACCACCATGATGCATTTGGACCCCATATCGATCATGGCTCTCAATTGCATCTCAATGATGAGGTTGTAGTTGTCAAGTGGGACTACTTCGAAGGGAAACTTACCTTTCCATAGTCCAATTTGGACTTCCACCTCTAGAGTTGTGCCTCCACTTGCAAGGTCTTCCGAATTGATCGTCTTGAATCGTCTCCCATTCGGTATCACGTCCAAACTTCTTTGTTACCTCGGTTGCCATGAACACATTGGAAGCACCCGTGTCAACCAAGGCATAAAGGGTAATACCACATACTTCGATCTCGATGAAGGACGTTTGCTCTTCTTCTTGGGTGGTCGATGGGTTTGCAAGGAATTGAGCATCATCCCACCAAGTCAGACTTGGCGCTTCTCCTCCTTGGGCCATTTCTCTTCTTCCATAGAGAGGATGGCATTGACTCAATATTTTGTGGACACTTTTGTGTCCAATGATTTCCTTTGAAAATGAAGCAAGGAGTGGGTGGAAGTTTATCGTACTTACTTGTGTAGCTTGCTTGTGGTTGACCCCTTGGACGGGTTGCTTGGACAATCCTTCTCCCTAAGTCTGCCGCGGGAGTTGTCTCCACCTTCATCCTCGGAGGACCGATCCAACCTCCAATTCCTTGATCGATGCTTCGTTGGATCGAACTTGGTAAGGTTGATGAGTGATTCGGCCACAGTTAAGGCCCTCAAGAGACTCTTCATGTCCCGACGTATAAGCTCTTGTCTTGCCCACGACTTGATTCCATCCAAGAACGCTCCGAAAGCTTCCTCTTCTCCAAGGTTATTGATTTGGAGCTTGATTTGGTGAATTCCTTCACGTACTCTCTAATCGTACCTCGTTGCTCGAGGCAATGGAGTTTGCTACGGGCTTCTTGTTAAGCAAACTCGAGGAATAAGTACTCCCAAAACTCCTTCATGAAGTCATTCCACGTCTCCATACGATGGGCACCGCGCTTAGTCTCATCACACCTATTACGGTATCAGTAAGGAACCTAGCAACAGTTCGTACCTTGACACCCTCGGATGTTGGCGGCTCCGAAGTATTGTTCCATGTTCCAAGCATCACGAAGCTTGGGATTTTGTGAGGGACGAAATTCAAGAAGCCCTTAATGTCTTCAAACAAAACAACCTAGATTCCTCCACCACTATGATCCTTGGGGGGGTCCACTCTTACAAGACCCTTGAGGAAACACCCAAAATCACGGCTCTTTCTTCGATTCTTTCGGTGCTAGTTCATCTCACCAACCTGATCTGTCGACAAAAGAAATTGAGAATCTCATTTGCTCTTTAAAAGAGAAAAAGACGGAAGCTCCAGTCCATCAGATGTAGATGAAGATGCTCTACTCAAAGCACAGCTAGCTCATCATAGCTTTGATGATTCGGACTATGACTATAATGTTAGGGATGGGGCATGGCCAAAATAGCCGCTACGAAATCACTGTAGCAATATTCACTATTCACTATTCACTATTCACCTAGCCAACTGTTCATTATAGCACGAGGCATAAAATCGCTATTTATAGCCTGTCATGGGATTTCTTTAGGATTCCCTATGTGTGTAACCCATAAGTGGCTAGTGTGTTCTCATAATTGTGTCCGAGCATGGCCAGCTTGCCTGCTCTTGTTGTTTATATCCTCCTCTGCCTATATAAGCAAGGAGTTTCCATTGTAAAAATCAGAAAATGAAATAAGAAGTGTGTTGTATACTCTACTATCAATATGATCTTCTAAACACTCCCATTCTCTTCTAGTCCAGAACGGTGGTTCTGAAACAAACACTATGATTGAGAAAAATCCTGGAAGCATGCTCTACACTTGCCCTTTTGGGATCCTGGGCATAGAATTTCCGATAATCTAAAGATTACTATGATATAAGTTTGTGACTTAAGAAGGAACTTAATGGCTAACAAGCAGTCCCTATTAAAGCTAGGAGAGCTGTGTGTGGGATAGCATACTTGCTATAAGTTTGCTGTGCAAGTTGTCGAGCCTAGTTCATAGGAACCCTTTTGATTGTAAAACACCAAAACCAATATGCGCAACGAAATTAAAACATATATGTTTGAGCCATAACTTCACGCGAAGAAAAATAGATCAGATTGATAGTAATCAGCGATTTGTTGGAATGCTAGATCTTTCTCTCTATGACTTATTTTATTATAACAGCTTTTAACTAGATTCAAGCAAATGATAGGTATAACTTACTTTTTTATAGGCTAGAGAAGGACCTAGCAAACCCTAATCAATAATGTGTCAACTTGGCCCCTCCCATTATGAGCTTCAATTTAATATAATTGCCTACACTTTGCTGCTCAACTAGGCCTGTTATTAATAGATGCCAAAACCCAATTCAATAAGATCATTTAAGAGTTTAATATATATTGAAATATCCATTAACTTGATTATTCAAAATAGAAAATTGATTAATTAATGTAAGCGCATTATAGAAAATTTTCAACATTCTCCCACTTGGGTTACATTAATTAACTTATTTTATTTTTGAAAATGATTTTATTTTGAAAACGACACTCTCGGATTAATAACTGAAATTTTTTTTATGTGGCCACAATTTTGAAAAATAATATTCCAATAATGGCATCTCAAAACCAATCCAATCCTATATAACCTCATTATAGAACTATAACGATCAATATTTTAAGAAAATACCATAACACATGACCTTCATTAATCACATACAATAAACATTATATTTTAATGGATCATGGGTCTAGTAGTGTAGTAAGAAATAGTGCCAACATGTGATCAAAATATACACTATTTCTTATCGGTCCTCAATGCAATTTCTTAACGACATGAAACTGCATTAATGCAATTTATAAACAATATGAAATTGCCTTAGTGCGATTTCTAAATAACATGAAATTGCACAATTATGTCACTATCCAATATGAGATCTCAAAATTAGTGACATCTAGTCATCTTTAAACTAAAATTTGTTTAAATATATTGTTTTATATTTCCATTTTTCAATTGATAGGAAAAAGGATAACAATAGAATCAACAGTGATGATCATAAAAAATAAATGCTTTAATAGACATCATAAAAGCATTATTAGTTTGCATATAACTATAATATTTAGAAATGTAAGCTATATAACTCCCACTAACAAAAGTGATCAAAAGACTCTAAAACACCCATATTCTTTACATGTTATTTAAACAAAATGAGTCGTAAATCTTTTGTTAGATGATCAACTAACATATACTTAGTTATAATATTTTCAATTATAATATCTCCCTTTTTGACCAAGTCCTTAACAATATAATATTTGATTCCAAGTGTATAGACGCATTGCTGATCTTGTTATTCTTAGAATAAAACATAAGTACAATGTTGTCACATATAATGTAATAAGATTAATTATGGGTAATTAACAATTCAACAAAATAATTAATACATTGTAAACTCTCCTTTGGGCAGAGTGTACAATACACCATTATTTTATACAGCATGAAGTTTATAAAACAACAACAAGGAGAATTATATATAAATTGTCAAGAATTTATTCTCTTTGGGCAGATAAATCCTTTAAATCATACATCTCCATAATATTAATATATGATAATGAGAATTACATATAATCTTCAATGATCTATCCCCTTTGGGCAAATAAATCCTTTAAATTATACATCTCAATTATCTTAACATAGAGGGGAATTGCATGTAACTCTCAAAGTTTATCTCCTTTGAGTGGATAAAATTTTTGAGTTACATATTTCCATAAATCATCTCTAATATCAATATAGAGGGAAATTACATACAACTTTAAAAAAAATTCGTTCCCTTTGGGCGGATAAATCTTTTTGAGTTACGTCCCCATCTTTTAATTTTGGAATTTATCTTTATGCAATTTTCAAATTAATATACACAATAACCCCCTTTGGGCATGTGATTGTCTATACTAATTTTTATCAATAAGGAACTTCAACAATTTGTAATAATGTTCAATTTAATCAATGCTAAAAAATTCATCAAATAATATGAAGCACTTTACGACATGTGCTTCCCAAGATCATTTTGCACTTATCAAACAACAAATTTTTTTTTGCTACAATTTTATGTGCCTATTTCTACAATTAATCATATAAGATTATCTAGTTAAACAAAACAACAAAGTATAGATAATCTATGATAAATTAAGGAAAGTGAATTTTGTCATCCTATCCCTTATACACTATAATAAATTTCCATAAATTAAAAATTAGAAAAATAGGCACAAAATTATTTTTCATGGAATTAAATATGGATAACAATAAATAATTCCAAATAAAAATTTAAATATGCCAAAATTAAAATTTACCATACCAAAAAATCATAAATTAAAAATTATGCATAAAAAAAATTTGGAAACAAGCTCTAACACTAGGACTCGCACGGCCCAAGCCTTCACACGGGCCCGCCTCGCAGGGGCTAAACTCCTGCCCATACATGCACCATTCTAAGTACAATCTATGCAAACATGTACCGAAAAAAAGGAAGCAAGCACGAAATTCTCATCCGAATATAATTACCTCAATCTAAAACCTGAGGGTTTCATCGCATATATGCTTGATACACCAAAAACATTCCGTCATTGATGTTAATGAAAAAAAAAATCAACTAGACAATAACCACAAAGAAAGAGAAGCAGACTTCCCCATTCCTCAAACATGTCAAGACTAATTAGGACATTTGATTAGTGCATTGATTACATCTTGTGTAAGCTTAGAAGCATTTATACCAACCACTAGAATTCGAAACACAAGCACAAAGGATGCATCTCCCAATAGCAAAACCATAGCTCTAATTAGATTGCAAAATTTCCTCCATCAAATTGTAGGAAACAATTCAGCCAACTCAAAGTACCGACAATTTAGAAATATTCGCACTAGATTAAGCCAAAATTGCTAAAAATAATACTTGTAAAGATTGACTACAACTTGGAGTAGGAAAACATATAATTTGGTGAACCGGTCTAACTTGGAATTTCCCTTCTTTTGACCGTGAGTTCAATAAAATTAAGAAAGTGAATTCATGTATAATTAAGACAATGTTGCATCCAATCAAAATCCGAGAGAAATTAATGGAAGAAAAATCGAACTAAATCATCCATATTCAAGCTTCAAAGTTTCGCATCTAATATCCATGGCTGAAAATTTGGTTTTCTCAATTTCAAGCCCAAAAACTTAGCTTATATAACAATACTCATGTAACAATTTCTAACATATATCATTCAATAGAAACAACAGTGGAAGGAATTTCCTTCTTAATGATTTTGTCAAATTTGCATGTCCTTATAGTATTTACAAGATCAGCATCACATAAGCCCCAAACCAAATTCAATACATAAATATCCCCATGAATCTAATAATAAAATCAACACATACATGATAAAAAGAGGGCAAAGTTTGCAAAATTGGATTTTAAAAAAAAAAATTCAAGAGTGATAATAATGGTGAGTTGGTTTCACTCCGAAAGAGGAAGAGCTGCACAATATTGCTCAAGAAATTGCTGGTTCAATAAAACTTGTACTGCTATAGGATTTTAATGATTGCATTGGTTCCATGCCAAAAGATAAAATGATGGGCAATTTGCTTAATAATCTGTTGCCAAAGATTACATTAAGCCTAGATGAAGAGAAGCTGAAGTTGCCCTATTATTGAAAACCCAAAAGAAAAAAAACTTAATTTCATCAATATCAAGAAAATTCAGCCCGTTAATTCACCATATTACACTCTTCCTAGAGTCAAAGAGAAAACTCCAAGCAAAGAAAAAAAAATTGACATTCTCGAGTTCACTGCAACAACAACTTCCATCCAAAGGTGCTCATTCGACTCCATACAAAGTTGTCCATCTCTTTGGTGGATCGATCGCATTTGAATTTTTTGAGCTTCGGCACCTCTATCTTTGGCACCACTTGAGTAGGTACCGCTCCATTCGCAATGCTCAACTTACATAGGGCGAGCTCCGTCTTGAGCTCTTGGATCTCCACCTTCATGGCTTCAACCTTGTCTCGTCGGGGTTCTCCTCATCCATTGCTTGGACTTGTTCCTCAAGTCTTCGATCGATGTTTCGAGGGCATGATCCTTGGCTTGGAAAGGGACTGTCGCATCGTTGATGGGTCCGTGAAGTTTTGCGAAGAGAGCCTTCAACCTCCATGATACATCATCGAGTCCGTCAAAGGCTTCCAACAAGGTTCTTTTTTTCTTCAGCCATGAATCTGCCACTTGGGATCTTGGGCTAAGTCAAGGCTCTCCATCCAACTCACTTGGCTCGAACATTCTCGAACAATGCCAAGCTGATGTTTGGGATCGATCTCCTCTCGATAACTCAACTCTCGGATTGCCAATGATAAGAAAGTCTCGGATCGATCGAAACTCTAGAGAGAAGCTCTGAACGAGAGAATGAAACTTAGATTGCTCAATGGTAAATGGTTGGATGGATACAAATGAGGGGAGGGCACCTTTCTTATACTTGAGGCCTTCGGATAATAACCATTGATTGAGTTTGATCCGACGGACGAGATTGTACCGCCCCAACTACCATCTACCAACATTTATGCCAAGAAAATTCTAGATCACGGCACAATTACAGTATCCCCATCCCTGAGAATGTTCCGGAAACACTTGGATCATTCCAGGGGCATTTTGGTTGTTCTTCCTCGATCATAAACGCTCCATTGATTATGGAAATCTCGGATCCGTGACACATGTCTCTCATAGATGAATTGAAGAAATTACATTGAGAATGCACATTCTATCACGTAGAACTGACCTCGGGTGAAATTACTTTATGACAATGAATTCACGCCAAGCCATGCGGAGATGATTTCAACTATTGAATTAGGGAAATCTATCACTAGACTTTGCCTATTTTTAACTGTCACGATAATTTAACTAAATCTTGTAAGTTAGATAGATGTATTAAGATCGAACATATGTAATGTTCACTAGATACCCTTCTTCTAATAACATTCATTACAAGTAAACATCAGAGGAAAAGGAAAAAATCGAAAGAATCGCATGTGGATTGACCGTAAGGGGAGAGGGGTGTTTCGCTGATTCTTGGGGATTGAATCCCAACCCTTCGATGTCCGTCAAATAAAAAAAACAGACAGAATCTTACCCCTTAATTAAAAAGGCTTTCGAGTTTTTGGGCGTGGCGGCATTTGTATAGGAGTTACAAAAAGGTGCAAGAAGTTACAACCCCAAAGGCCATGGAACTGCGCAGGGAGAGAATGAGAAATTCATGGAGGGTGGTTCACATATAGAGAAGGATCACTGCGTGGGAGATTGTCATTTTGGCTGGCTGATGGTACACAGAATACGCTTATCGTGGCTACTGGGAGATCTGTATTTTATTGCTCTTGATTCATTGAGAAACCACGAAATGGCAATTGTAAAACAATGGATCGCCCAAATTTCGATAGAAAAAAGACAATCGGCATAGAAACAACCCATTTACTTGTGTTGCGGCACAAAAGGAGGCATTGAAGTTCATGACAGAATTAAAAGTTCGGGAAGAATGTATATATTGAAGATGAAGATCCTTTGTTTCCATACAATGTTTTCCATCCGTGACACTAATCTTAACCATCGATGTATACCATCACAAATTTCAGAACGGATGACATACAAATGGATTGCTATTAGAATGACTGAAATGCCATAGAGTACGAATGGAGATAGGATCTCGTCTGCAAATAATCTCACTTTAGCTTTCAACCCCAATATGAACTTCCAACAGGTTACTCGTTTCAATAGACTAGTACCACAAAGGCTTTTGATCCAGGAGTAACCTCACATCTTAAACCAAAAATCAAGAGAAGGAAAAACGCAGCATTGTTTTAACTATATAGGGATGTTGATGTACTAAAAGCAGCATGAGATGCCAGATGCTTGAATATATCTTTCTGAAAATGGTCTTGGCAATGGGTGATGGCAGTAGCTGATAAATTGTGCCAACCTAGACTAACTTATGCCGACTAGTCAAACCAACTCACCGGCTGTTAGTGGTCCATGTTGAAAACCATGGAAAAGCCATGTCATATGTCATTCAGCACAAAATTTGGACGGCGATTTTCTTCTGAATTTGACTACTGACTCACAGAAATACCTTCACAAGTAGTTTGAGCTGAAGTGGGAAATGTGGGGGACACTAAAATATGTCAAAAGAGAGAAGTCTCTATTAGACTTTATTTAGTAAGGCACCAAGCCACTTCAGAAGCACCAAAGATGATTGAATTTTATTTTTACATACTCCAAGGTAATTCAATAAACTGTTATTAACTCCATTTCCTAGAATAAACTATCATTTTGAGGCTTCAGACACTGGAGTGCCACTCTAAGTGCTGGCTCAAGAGTCATCTTGTCCAACTTAAAAACTCTTGTTTAACCTTCCCATATACTTTAATATATACTCTCACACAGAATATAGCAATGGGCATGCTCGAAATAAATGAACATTGTCTTGGCCCCGACCTGTCTGTTACTCCTACTTGACGACTGAAACCTGACCCCATATAATAGGATCTTCAACGTGTCGAAAAGCTAAAGAAGAGAGTGTAACAGTCTCTGATCCAGAATACGCATTGCAACCAACCAAAGAAGGGAAGGCATCTGTGTGCAACACATTGAAAGAATGATCAACCAACGACTTTACACTCATCCTTCACTGCATCAGCTTTTACCAGTACCACTTGCACCTCATGTCCCATTCACTTACATCAATCACGAAAGAGATTTTAACAAAAGCACGGGTACATGCAAGTTTTGCCCTGAATTACTTATAGATATCTGAGTGTCTGCAATTATTCATCCATGACAACTAGAGTATCAGTTCGCAGATGGCCAATCCAACCTATTCAACGCATTTGGCCAAAGAAAAACCCACTCACCATTGATGTTGCCTAAAATAATTCAGTACCATGAATCAAAAAGCATTGAGCAGACTACAACTTGCACTACTCCAGCCAAAAAGAAACTTGTACTACAGGCTCTTCTAAAAACAAAGTGAAAAATCACCAGTTAAAGAATTTAAGGAAACATATTGCTTTGCGAATATACCACTAATGGCAATTAACACAAGACACCAGGCAAGATGGTTCATGACTGCTGCTCATCTGCCCTTCTTCTATCCCCACTGCAGCAATAGAAATGGGGCAGCTTGACACGACCGCATACCCTAGAACAATGAGAAGCAGATTATGCAATTAAAGATATAGATCAAGTTATCTCCAAGTTTAGTAACATATGGACTTGCCTGTTTGACTTTTGCAGCAGCACAAATGGTACAAATAGAATAAGTAAAGCATTTAGTAAATAAGAAGTCAAAAATACAATCAATGCGTGGGATATGCTCTCTGAGGTCATGGGTTGATGCTCAAGTCTCCCCGCCAGCAGTCTATCACAGCTAAAAGTAATGCATAACTTTGAATAAATTGTTCTGTATTTAAAAAACTAAACTGAAAAGATGCTTGGCTGAGGCGATGAGATAACCATATGTTTTCAAGGCCAAGAGTTCAACTCCCTACACCTCCCAAGACTTGACTGAAGCAGGTTATTGATTCAATTGATGGAAACACAACAGATGGAACCACACACACACACTCTATCTCTCTCTCTCTCATGGTGATTCTGCAATGATACAGTTGTAGAGAGTGCTAGCATTCATATATCTTTCTCTCTCCCCCCCTCCCTCTCCCTCCCTCCTATGGTGATTCTGAACTATAGAGTTGTAGACGTAGAACGCTAGAGAGTTAAAATGCTTGGATATTATATCCATAAATTCCTGCTTCTACAGTTCAGTCCTTATGAAAGTGATATAGAAAACTCTTGAGTTGTGAAGCACCACATCAAAGTCACAAAAGGACACTGACAATTAAAAATGCAATTGTTTTTCTTGAATATTTTCCCATCATTATTTCATTTAAAATGTTAGCTCAAATTGTCACACTCAATTAGATTTAGGTCCTTATCAAAATGAGTTATAAATAATAACGTGAAGATACTTACGTGCACCGAATTATCACTGGAACAGGTTTTAGAGCCTTGGGTCCATTCCTAATGCCTTTCTTGTGGCGGGAAACCTGCATTATTGATAGAAGCCAGCAATAACCCAGACACTGTGAGAACCAGTATCTCCAAATCGATGATCTTCGTAAGCACAGTCATGCACAGATTTGCATTATTGTCAAGAATGAACCTAATGTAAGCCTAAGAAGCTCATGTGCCAGCTAAAAATATTTATCTTAAGGCACAATGAGGTACAGTACATCAAATTAATCTAAGCAGTATAGGACATTAACTGAACCACAGAGTGTTATATATGAAGTTGATCACAATATAGACAAAGTAGAAAGTGGAAATGGCCAACAAAGAACAAAGCAATGTTCCCAAGGAAAACGAGAGCATCAGGACAAGGTGAGATGGATTATAAAATGCCAGAGTTTCTACGCCACAGAACTTTCCCTACACTGACAAGATAAAAGTTCAAGCCACACCATCAAAACCAGGAGAATGCATATTCCAAAGGGTAAACAAGTTACATAGTATACAAAATTAACAAACTTATATATTGCTTGAGTTCCATAGAAAGTGAATAATGCAGGACTTTAACCAATTTAATCAAACTCAATACAAGCCATTGGCCTTGTACTGGCAATGACAAGTACCATATGAAGCACTCTCTAAGCTACCTTTCTTTCTCTATTCTTGATGGTCAGTATAGCAAATCCTCATGATAGGTTCTTTACCTCCAACATTAAAGCCCCTTTGAGAAGTTGGAGTGCAATCACTTCCAAGATGATGTGGAACATAGACAGTGGCCAAAGTCAAAGTAACATTGCGAAAAATGGGAATGCAATGAATCCATTGTCCATCTTGTGATTACAATACAAACAAGTCGACCATCTATAGCAAGAATGATCAAAATGATAAGAGAACAACTATCAGTAAAACCTCAAGCCATCAAAGATGACCACCATCTGTCTACATCTTTCTTGGAATATTCTTGCTGCACATGGTACTACAAGAAAATTTTCAATATCTCCTTTTCTGCTTTTCTATTGACATCATCTTATACCTGGCAAGAAAAGCCAAATGATCATAAAACATCCACCAAAAAGCAAAAGAAAATGAACTTTTGATCCGAAAAGCATTCTTGTTAAGTGCCCAATTATCAATCAGGCCATATCACATCCACTTTTCCTATATCTGATCTAACCTTACTAATGCGAATTTATTGAAGTTCCCATTTCACAAGCCAAATGACTACATACATTTTTTAGACAAATATATCTATGGATCATAGGAATCTCTATTTCATGAAGAACAATTTTCACGAGTTTAACAGCAACGTAGCATCAATAAAATTCACAAGAAAAAAAAACCTCGATTCAAACGACCAGTCCTCAAATTCAAGTGACCACCAAACTTTAGTCACCAACAAAACGAAATATGCAGAAAGCAAAACCAGAGTCAAGAATCAAGAACACTGCCAATACAAAACCCCCTTAAAACCCATCGACCAAACAAAACTTCGTCACCAGAAAAAGGCAGATACCTTCTTCTTCGGAACGGCCATGAGCTCCATGGGCCCTCCTACGCTGAAGCTCGGGAAATCGATTCCGACGCGGCTGTCCTCTGGCAACTGACCGTGCTCGGGCAAGACCAACGGCGGCGGCGCGACAGCGGGGACGACGAGGTCATTCAAGGACGCGGGTCGGGCCAAGGCGTGGAACCCGCGGCTGAGCCCTAGCATTGAGCCGGCGCCGCGGCCGGCGACGACCCTTTGAATCGCCCTGTGCGACGCCATCGACGAAGCTTTTCTTCTTCGGCGAGATGCCTCTCAGTGAAATGGAGCAGCGAGAGCTTTTCCCTTTAGACCCAGATGATTGCTCCGGGTCGGGTGGGCTTAAGTCCGGATCCCAAACCGGCCCGTTACTTCTCTCTTCTTCTTTTTTTCTGGCCCATGACTTAAAAAGGTACTTTTAATATATACATGAAAAAATGACATAAATTGTTTATAAACTTTAGCCTCATATATAATAGTCCCTGAATTTTAGCCCAATATGCAATGTGATTTGCAGTCTTTGGAAATGTTTAATATTGTCCTGAAAAGGGTTACATTGAACATTTTTATATAGTTCAGAGACTACATTGAACATGTACCAAAATTATAGGGGCCATGTTGAATAAATCAAAATTTCAAGGATCACATTGAATAAATTAAAAATTTAGGCACTAAATTGCATGTGTCCAAAATTTAGGGATAATTTGTATCATTATTCCCATATAAATTTAGATCAACGCTCGGCCATTTGTGTTGTTAGCGTGTCATAAATTCATAATCATAATTGTAGTTCACGTCGGTCACATTGGCCTGAAAACATTGTGCTTTTGAATTCCCAAGACAAATGATTAGCTTACAATGAAAACGTGATTGGGAATCGCCTCAATGTAATACATCGGTTAAATATGTGTGTCGTGCCATGTTCGGTTTTCAGGTAAAGCGAGATTGGGACGATGGAGAAAAATAAAATTTTCAGAATTCCCTTCGACAATGGGCGGGCCTATTAGGATCAATTGACAACATTAAAATTGAGAGCAAATATTTCCCCTGGATATAGCAAATTAACCAAAGCAACACCAAAAATAAAATAGCCAAATATTTGACCAAATAACAATAGAATATATTGAGATATTGCGAATTGTAATGCTAACCGAATAAATTTTCATTACGCATTCATTTTTTTTTTTTGAGGCAAGAACGTAGTCCAATCATTATATTGAGAAGGTCTTCGCTTGAGGTCCCTAAGCCTTGAAATAGGGTTAGAAGCTTGTAGCAATAAACGTGAAAGTGGAATAAAGTAGTGAGGATGTGAGAGGAAGAGCTAGCAATTGTAGTGGCGAATGCCAACTGATAGGTGAAGAGTGTCAAGTAATTTATTGCATATGGTTTCTCCGCGATTAGCAGCTGAGATTAATAAATACGTGGAAGTTGAGATTTTTGGAACTCCTCCAACTGAGTGAAATGATTGGGTAAGAGGATCAGAAAGATTGGTTAATAGGATCAAGTCTCGTAGCAATCTTGGTATAGGGAAATAAAGGTAGACAGGTTGCCCATATGTTTGGGGGAATAGGCCAATCATGAGCTGCCATGTGTATAGGAAAACAATAGCTGACATTAGTGGTGAGTATGGTTGCAAGATAGAACCAAGAACTAATTGGGTTCCCGATTCCCTATTTTTAGAAACTTGTACTATGTAGTTTAGTTTCCGATTCCCAAGGGAACCAAATCGAGAATCGAGTGGAGACCCTATAAATCCATAAGATAGAAATTGAGAGTTCAGGCTAGTGAGGCTTGCCTGCGGATGATTGCATTCACTATAGGAAGAAGAAGAAAAGCAATGAGAGCAGACCAAGCTAGCTTGTCTAGCACAATCGAAGTACATAGTGATGGGAAGCTCATTTGTGTTATTCCAATCTCCTTAATTGTTGCGCTGAACACAATAAAATAAAATAAAATAAAATAAAATAAACTTTAGACCAAAAAGGAAACATAATTTGGTGATAAAGAGACAAATAACATGAGTCAAATGATGGAAACTTACTTCCATACTGCACAACCCAGCCCAAAAAGCCAAGGAGGGAGGGAGGGAGTAGGGAGAGAGAGAGAGAGAAGGAGAGGGAGAGAGCTGACAACCGAGAACCGAGAGAAAAAAATGAGTTGAATCTTTCTTTTTCTTATTTCTTTTTTTTAGGCTTTTGGGGATTTCTTAAATGAGTTGAGAGCATAAAACTTATAAGGGGGAGTTATCCTAGGATGGCTTAGAAACTCCAAAGGCTCCAAACTCAAATCTAGTTATGAGTTTTGTGAGCTGAGAAATTTTTTTTGTCATAATACAATTTTTATTTATATCATAAACTGGACTTAGCTAGTGGGGCCCAAAAAAGGGGCATCATTACATAGCATAGCCCAAAAGCGCCTGAGGAGGGGAAGAGAGCCAATTAAGTGGAAGACATTTCTTTCTCTAAGCCTGTGCTACCCCAAATTAGCTATAGAGTTTGCAATTGTTGCACAAAAAGTTAGGCCCACTCTTTGTAACTTTGAAAGCAGAAAGGAGCATTCAGCGATAAGTGCCCTTACTTCCTAACTGATCAGTTGTCCTCGCTACAATGCTCTTATAGGTTCTATATGGTCCAATTCCAGCTCAACTCCTTCCACTTTGTTCTATGCCATATACTTGAAGGCAGCGAGAAGAGCTATGATTTCTATTTGTGTTGGAGAGGACACTTGAACAAACTAAACAAAGCCATCGATAAGGCAGCCAAAGTAGTCTTGACAAATGAAAGCTATCGCACTGTCCATCAATCCTTCACCAACCCACCAACATTGATTTTTAGAATATCCTCCGCCAGAGCTATCCATGCTTGCATTGAGGTGAGATCTCCTCTTGTTTCTACGTTTTTTTTTGTTTGAAAGGCCCACTTTTTTAACATTTTGTTGCATCATCCAAGCTAATTCCACTACTTCTTTTGCATTCAGTTTAACTCCTATGAAGATCTGGTTGTGTCGGCCCTTCCACACATGCCACGGAATAGCTACCATCGCCTCAAATTTAGGTAGTTTCTTTGAATTTCGGATGTAGTTCATCAACCACACATTGATTCAAGTAACCCCTTCTAATAGATTTTGAATTTTGAGGCTAGGGTTGGACCATACAAGTTTTGTCCAGTGGCAAAGCAAGAGCATATGTTCGGCCAATTCTATTTCTTTCCAACATAAGTTGCACACAGGGTTAGCTACAAGCTTTCTCTTCCATAGATTTTCCTCAAATGGAATTGCGTTTTGACATATGGTCCAAAGGAAAATCTTCATTTTTGTGCAAGTTCGCAAGTTCCATATGGTGTTCCATAGGGCTTTTAAGGTTTGGAAAGATGTGTATGGTTGTGTTTGATGTACTTTGTTTGCTTCTTGTTTGATGATATTGTATTTATTCTTTCCAAGTAATTTCCACTCCGGGTGCCCATCCATACTAGTTCGTCATTGGGATGCTAATGTTTAAGTGGAATAGATAGGATCTCTTGTGTGGTCTGTTCGTCAAACAACTTAGAGACTCATCAAAACTCATCAACTAGTTCATTCCAACGTTCCTCATCAAAACTCATCAACTTAGAGACAAATTGTGGCATTTCTATTCCCTGGACCCCCAATTATACTCCTCTATAACTACCTATCTATTTTGATGTTAACCTTTTATCCTTTTGCAATTACCCATAACACTAAGTTCAAGATTGCTTCTCGTCCTTTCAAGATACTTTACTAACTCCAAGATGGTCTGTAACCTTTCTTAGCATTTTAGAAGTCTTTATCATTAAAATATAATCCTTTCAATAGATTACTCCATAGTGCATCAGGATTCTTCATAATCTCCAAGCTTGTTTTCCTAGTAGTGCTTTGTTAACACTAATTAAGTCCTTGAATCCCATTCCTCCATTATCTTTTTTTGGTTTTCATAATTTCTCACCTTTTCCAAGTGTATACCAGCTATTGATTCACTGTTTTTCTATTAGAAATTGGCCATCTTTCGCTTAATGGCTTTACAAACTAATACGAGTATTTTAAAAATTGACATTGCATAATGTGGTAATGCTTGAACCACTGTTTTTAGTAGAATCTCCTTACCCACTTTACATATAATTTGTTCCTTCCACACCCTTCTAGCTTCATATTAATTTTCCCTAAAATCTAGGCAAACATATGTCTCTTGGACTCTCTCCCTAGTCAGAGGGGACACCAAGATATTTCTTTGTATGACCTATTTTTTGTATTCTCAATGTTCTTGCCACATTCTCTCTTAGCCTTTAAAGGCAACCTTTGTTGAAAAAGGTACTTGATTTATTTAGGTCTATCGCTTGTCCGAATGCATAGCAATACTAGTTAAGCACAATTGAGATATTTTCACGCTCCTGAATGGTTCCATCTAAGAAAATAGATAAAATTGTCCGCAAATAACAAGTGAGATAGGGTTGGACAATACTTCTTTAGCTTGATTCCCTTTATATGTCAATTAGTCACATCATTCGCCGTTAAGGAGGATAAGCATTTTGTTACCAAGATAAAAAAGATAAGGTGATAGGGGATCCCGTTGTCTAATGCCTATAATGGTTTATAAAAAAGGAAGAGATTCTTCATTTATTTTCACACTAAAAGATAATGTAGCTAGCATTGCATTACCTAGCCAGCCCATTTTCATAAAAACCCATTTTTAGTAAACATGCTTCCAAGAAGTCCCATTCCACTTTATCATAGGCCTTTTGTATATCTAATTTTAGAATAACCTAAAAATTTTCTTTCCTTTCCCTCACTCTTAGCCGATGCAACACTTCTTGCACAATTAATATATTATCTTGAATTTGTCTTCCATTTACAAATGCACTTTGTTCCTCAAAAATCAATTTAAGCTTCCAAGATTTAAATCTATTGGCCATTATCTTTGAAATAATCTTATATGTAAAGTTGCACATACTAATTGGGCGAAACTCATCAAGTCTTCCTAGATTGGGATTTTAGATACAAGGATGATATGGGTTTCATTTAAAGCTGGCTCTAGGATTCTCGATATGAAAAAACCATTTACTACCTTGAAAACATCCTGTTTTACTACTTCCCAATAGTGTTGATATAATATTCCATTTAAACCATCTAGTCCAGGAGCCTTACTTGCACCTAATTGAAATGCAATAGCTCTTACCTTTCCATGGTTAGTTTTTCCATTAGAGGTACATTCATTTCATCTCTGACTCTTCTTGGGCGTATTCAGCATTGGCTAATAGTTTCTAGGGCCAATTAATGTGTAAAGATCTTGGAAGAAGGATATCATCAAATTCTGAAAATGTTGTTTGTCTCTATTCTAGTTACCTTCTAATGATCTCAACATCAAAGTTCTGTTTTGTTGCCTCCTTTGGATAGTGGTGGCATTGAAATATCTCATGTTTTTATCACCCATTTTATCTAGTTAATTCTAGACCTCAATCTCCAATACATCTCTTCTTTTCTCCATAGGTTTTCAATCTCCTCCTTGATGGTTTGTATTCTGCCACTCTCCTGTTCAATGCTCGTGCTATTTGTTAGGGCCTCAAACTCTTACTTTAATACTTTATGTTGCGATAGTCCAAGTGTATCGCTGTCCCAACAATTTTTACCTTAGATTATTGTGCACATGTAGAAGCGAAATAACAAAACTCCCAACCAAAATAAACGGGAAATGATAGCAAGGAATGTAGCAATAACACAAGAGCAGAAGCACAACCGTAATAATATTAAACAACAGAGGTTCTTCCAACATACAAGCCCAATACTATAGGGCCACAAACTACAAATTTTGCAAAACAAAAAACAAGCTTACAAGCCCTTCTTGCATGGGCCTACTATAAGCCTATTTTACAAGCATTGCTTACAAGTTTGTTACAAGCACATCCACGCTTGACATACACAAGCCAGGGCAAGCCTATCTCCTCCCAATAGCCATGGCTTTCCTCTTCAACCTCCATTGGAGCCTATGGATTGTACCTTGGACCGAGGGGAGGATCAATGGTGGAACCGGGCGGACTATGAAAAGGACCTTCAAGGCCTCTGCTCTCCCATCAGTACCATGCTTCAAATATTATGAAAGGAACCGCTTCAACTTCCCCATTGTCCACCCACACAGTAGACATGTACTTCCAATAAGCTAATCCGATGATGTTGTTGATGATGTTGATGGGGTTGTACTCAATCTCGGAGGGAACTCCATAGTGAACCGAGAGAGGGCTTGACATCCTAAAACATGGAAAGAAGGGGAGTGAGAATAAATCCCAATGAGTAAATTCGCTAAACCTCGCGTAGGAAAACGCCTTGCCACCATACTAACGATTACCCAAAAGTCTCGACTTTTTGCCAATGGCAGATCAATATCAAAGGGTCCGGTTCCACCCTTGCTATGTCTATAAGGAAACTCAAGTGCACAAGAAAGGGTTAGACAACAAAACCAGTTTGCGAAAATTGCATAAAATCCACACAAGTGAAAACTGCACTTTTTCGGTAAAAATTCACTTTAAAAATTCACATGTGAAAAACTATGAATTTTCACACGAAATTCACAATAAAACTTTCACATGACATATGCTTTAAAATTGTCAAGTAAAAATCAGAATTGCACACTCGTGAAAAATCGCTTGAGAATGTCCTATACCATCTTTTGCGATAATTCACACACATGCACCCTTCATTAATTACTAGTCGAAATCCTTCGATTCTTTTGAGTATTCGTGCTTCGCCAACTCAAATACGTCGGCGACAATTCCTCCGAAATCCTCCGGGCATCTGAAACGATGTTAGGCATAACCACCACAAATACGGGGGTGATTGCTCCTCCAATAATCCTACCAGGCATCTAAACAATGTCGGGCATCACCCCTCAAATATGCTAGTGATGGTTCTTCCAGGTTATCACAAGCATTACCCCAAACTCTTGTCGGTGACGGAACCCATTGTGCGACAAAGCATCAAAAACATTTTTGAAAACTACCAATTATTATCTTTATGCTTAGCCAATAAAAACGAGCCTATAGGCATGCACAAGTGCAAGTGATTTTGAAAACATTTTTGAGAAGGTTATTCAGCTTCGAGAAGAGGTTCATGTTGGCTCGAATTCAAGTCTGATACTCGAATCATAGACGTAACACCGATCTACTACACTTAATATTAAATCGGTATGCCTCAATACCATCTAATATTTAACAAGTTTTGATCCGACGTGCCATTGTCTCAATGCCGACAATACTTCTTTCTAACACTTAACATAAGCTAAACTCTCAAAAAAAATACCCAAAAAGAAGTAGAAATCCTTTTGAAAAGATGAGGTTTAGAAAACCATTGAAAACGTATTCATGCACACATTTACAAGCAAGCATTAGGCATGCTTTCAAGCAATGCAACATGCTACCCTAAACAAAGCTTAGAGAATCTACTCACATGCACAACAACAAGCAATCTCCAATGGTAGCGGCGGCGGGCAAGTGAGAGAGAGAGATGAGGGCATGAGGAGAGAGAGAAACGGACAAGAGAGAAAGAGAGCAAGAGAGGGTGAGTGAGAGAAAGGGGTGGAAAAAGATTATGGCAATTCCTCTATTTATACTTCTCCCAATTATTGTCTCTCATCCACATGTCATTTTCTTGTCTAGCGAAATGGATGGCCAATGAGAACTAAAGACAAGTATAGTCTTTCTCCACTTTCTTATCCACAAAAGATGACAACCATCAATCCTTGTCTCCCTCCATTTATAGGCATCTATCTTCACATCTAAAAGCTTCTAATAATTGGCTTCTCTCTTTTTGTCTCATGCAAGAATCATCAACTAATTGGGTTTAGTCTAAAACTTGCTTAGGAAGGCAAATCTAAGTAATCATTATAGAGAATCCTACGAATGGTGAATCACCTCTTTGCATCTAATGAATAATCATAACCAATGGCGACTCACATCTTGCATTAATGAACTACACGCCAAGTTCTATTAAATGCTACTTGCTCATTGAGCCAATTTGGTTCTGGATCCTTCCATTAATCAGGTGACTCATTTGGATCATCATAGTGCTCATTTAAGAGCCTAATAGGCAATAACGAACATAAATGACAATTGGCAATCTCTCATTTAAGTGGTGCCTAAACTCGGATCTTTGCACATAAATGCAAAGATTTTCAAGCAATCAAGAAGATCTTTCTTGATTCTCAAGGCTCTTCTATAGGTAATGATGCCCGAGATTAATTAGAGACACCTCAACTGGCTCATGATTACTATGCTTATGTCATTCGGTTTTTTACCCATCAATGATCCAATTTTACTCTTGCAAGAACATTCTAGAATGTCTTTGCAAGAAGGGTTTTGAATCATCCATTCTCACAATGATAATTCAAAAGATCATTTTCAAACCGTTCGTAAGGCATTTGGTAGCTAGAAGATTAGAGAAAACTCTATAATTCTAATTGGGTAGAAAATTACCAAAATACCTTTGCCCAATTTCAAAATTTACCATTTTGGGACTTGAACATTTTTGTTCATTTTTCATATTTGGCAACCCTTGTACAGTCCCATGGTTGTCTTGGATTGGCTCACCCATTGGCCTAGTCGGTCCCCGAGCCAATTCTAGTCGGACGCTCGACCGGGCATACAATCGGGCACAGTGCTAGGCTCACGGCCAGGTACGACCTGGTTGCCTGGTCCTAGATCGAGCACTAGGCTAGGCATAAGGCCTGTCCTGCCCCTCCTTGGCCGAATCTCTATTTGTCCTTGTTCTGTCTCATGCGTTCCCTCATCGATCGTTGATTGTCATGTAATTGAGCGAAATCGATCAATTTGTGACCAATACACAATCGAATGGGATTGATCCATGATTGACCGTGACCAATACATGATCGAACGGAATCACCTGCGAACTAGAATGTGATTGTGCAAAATCGATCCATGGTCATTCCCCTTGAGTCATGTCGATGCTTAACCATCCCACGACCAATCCTTATGGTTGAATGATCAATTTAGAACATGGTATGGCACGGTTAGGCACAAAACATGGCATGACACTCTCGATCATAAGCATGGATCAAAACACTAAGTCTTGTCCATGGCCAACCCTCGATCCATTGACACTAAGTCATGATCAATTCCCATAGTCAAATTTTGAAGATGTTACAACTCTCCCCCCTAAAAAAAAATTTTGTCCCTGAAATTTAAAAATTACATACCTTCTTGGTTGAACAAATAGGGGATGCTTTTCTCACTTTCCCATGTTCCCATTGATCTGCAATCCGCACTGGCTCCCTTACATACAACACATTGTCGTTTACTTTGACCTCTTCAAAGTTTAGCACGTGCGCCGGATCCGGCTCATTTTATCTCAACATTGACACGTGGAACACACTATGTACTTGAGCGAGCTTTGGTGGCAACGCCAACCGATAGGCCAAGTTTCCAATCTTTTCTAGGATTTCAAAAGGTCCAATATACCGTGAGCTTAATTTTCCCTTTTTCCCGAAGCACGACACTCTCCTAATAGGTGAAGCTTTAAGAAAAACATGATCATCTACCTAGAATTCTAGCGGCTTCCTCCACCTATGAGCATAGATTTTCTGCCTACTTTAAGCTGTCCTAAGTCGGCTCCTAATGACTTGCACAGCTTCTATTGTGAGTTGGACAATCTCTGGACCAGTGACGCTTCTTTTCCCGACTTCATTTCAACAGGCTAGCATTTTGCAAGCTTGAACTTTGCTGATAGCTATTGTTATATGCGAACTCTACAAGATGTAGACGTTCGTCCCAACTTCCTTAGAAATCAATAGCGCATGCTCGCAGTATGTCTTCCAAAGCCTGGACCGTCCTCTTCATTTAGCCGTCAATTTGAGGATGATATGCGGTGCTATATTGTAACTTTGTCCCCATCGCCTTCTGAAGGCTTTGCCAAAATGCTGCGATAAACTTTACATCTCAGTTGAATGTAATTGTCACTGGGATCCCATGCAACTGAACAATTTGTCGTATGTATAAGTAGGCATATTCTTCCAATAAGTAGTCCTTCTTCACGGCTAGACAATGGACTGATTTGGTGAGTCGGTTAACACTCACCCAAATGGAATCATTTCCTCTTTGGCTTCAAGGTAAACCAAGAATGAAATTCCTTGTAATATGCTCCCATTTCCACTCTAAAATTTCTAGCAGCTGAAGTAATCCGCCAAGCTTGCAATGTTGAGCCTTGATTTGTTGACACGTTAAGCATCGAGCAACGTGTTTTGCGATGTCCATCTTCATTCCATGCCACCAATAATATTGATGGAGATTCCGGTACATCTTCGTGCCTCCGGGGTGAATACTGTAATTAATACGATGAGCTTCCGATAATATTTCTTCCTTTAGCTTCTCATTGTTGGGCACATAATTTTCCTCGGAACTTTAAAATTCTGTCTTCGTCCACATGGAAATCGGTTTCCTTCTTTTCCGAAACCTTCATTGCGATCCGTTGAATGACAGGATCTAGTTGTTGCAGCTTCTTTATTCTCGATAATAATTTTGGCTTATTTTGAGAGTAGCCAGCAAGCCTGAAAGTCTTCCTTCCTCAAACTTAAATCTTGAGTCTCAAGCTTCCTCAAGTAACTTCCATTCCTTAACCATCATTTGAGTGATGGTAGACTTTCGACTAAGGGCATCAGTGACTCGATTCGCTTTGCCAGGATGGTACAATATTTCACAATCATAATCTTATATGAGTTCCATCTAGCGCTTTTGCCTCTTTTTTAGTTCTTTTTGAGAAAATAAATATTTGAGGCTCTAATGATCAATTTAAATGATAAACTTCTCACCATACAGGTAGTGTCTCCAAATCTTCGAGGCAAAGATGACAACGGCAAGTTCCAAGTTGTGTGTTAGATAATTTAGCTCGTATGGCTTGAGTTGTCAAGACGCGTACGCTACCGCCTTGTCATGCTGCATCAATACACATCCCAATCTTTTATGGGAGGCATCACTATAGATATCGAATCCTCCAGAACCATGAGGTATCATCAAGACAGGAGTGGTCATCAACCTTCGCTTGAGCTCTTGGAAAGTTTGCTCGCATTTTCCCATCCACTCGAACTTTATGTCTTTTTTCAATAGTCACATCAAAGGAATCACAATACTAGAGAACTGTTCCATGAACCTACTATAGTAACTGGCTAGGCCTAGAAAACTATGTATCTCAATTACAGTCGTTGGTCTTGGCCAATTTGTTACAACTTCAATCTTGGCCGGATCCACCATAATTCCATCACTAGTTATCACATGATCGAGAAATACCATGCAACTTAGCCAAAATTCGCATTTGTTGAATTTGACATAAAGAGTACTCACACGAAGTGTTTGCAGCACTATTCTCAGATATTGTTCGTGCCCACTAGAATCCTTCGAGTACACCAATATGTCATCAATAAAGACAATGACAAACCAATCTAGGTAAAGCTTGAATACCCGGTTCATCGAGTCCATGAAGGCTATAGGAGCGTTTGTTGGTCTGAATGGCATCACTGTGAACTCGTAATGATTGTAACGGGTCCTAAACGTCGTCTTCAAAATATCTTCTTTCTTGATCCGAAGCTGATGATAACCCGATCTCAAATCGATCTTGGAGAAAACTGAAGCACCTTGCAATTAATCGAATAAATCGTCGATCTTTGGGAGGGGATATTTATTCTTGATGGTCACCTTGTTGAGTTGATGGTAGTCGATACATAATCGTAGAGAACCGTCCTTCTTCTTTACAAATAAAACCGGTGCTCCCCAAGGTGAAGCATTAGGGCTCATAAAACCCTTATCCAGTAGCTCTTGTAATTAAATCTTCAATTCTTTTAGTTCCGTCATTGCCATTCAGTAAGGAGCTTTTGATATTGGCTCCGTTCTAGGAACTAAATCAATCGCAAACTCAATCTCTCTTTCCAGTGAAAGTCCCGGTAAGTCCTTTGAAAACACATCGGGAAATTTGTGTACAACTGGAAGGTCTTCTAATCTTGGCTCTTCCTTCTGCTTGTCTTCCACCGTCACCAAATATCGTCGGCAACCTTTATCCTATAGTTGGGTAGCCTCAAGTGCAGAAATCAAAGGGGTAGTAGGTCCTCCACCGTTTCTGACAAAAGTATAACGTAGACGATTGGATGGATTAAACTGTTATAACAGTTTTAGACTTCTCCGCTTCTTCTTGCATAACCGCATACAATCTTCCTTGAATTGGCATTTGATTAGCGTTCTCCGGGGGTTGCACTTCATTTTGTTGCATCGGTTGGTTCAGGTGTGGCTGCATCATTAGTTGTCTTCGTGGACAATTCCTTAAAAGATGGCCTTGTTGACCACATTTGAAGCACACGCTAGTTTGGGCCGAGCACGGACCATTCTCGTAGCATCTTCTGTAGTGACATTACCGATCATTGAAATTGGAATTTTGCTTTTTCTTGTTGGCAAATAATGGGCGCTTACTTCCCATCGAAGCTCTTACCTTTACGATGATCAAAAGACTTCGTTATGACCATCCACTCAATCATATCCTTCTCCGCCAATTGAACTCGCTCATAAAGCTCATTGTAATCTTTAAGATTCAATAGTATAAGTTGGCCTCGAATTTCCGGCTTCAAACCATCTCGGAATCATTTCGCCCTATCCACGGGGTCCTCAGTGAATCTTGGAGCGTACCTCAATAGCTCGGCGAATTTGCCTTGTATTGATCCACCATCAAGTTTCGTTGTTAAAGTTATAGAAATTCTACCATCTTCTTGTCATGTGCGCATTTGAAAAAATATTTTCCATTGAATACCTCCTTGAAAACATTCCATGATACCAAGGTTTTTTCAGGAAAGACTCTTCCTTTAGTGGCATCCCACCAATAACCAGCGTTGTCGTGAAGTTGATAGACGGCCAACGTAACTTTATCTTCTCCAGAGCATTGCAATATTGCAAAATTTTTCTCAAGCTCCTTAATCTAGGACTCGACCTCTTCAGGATTTCCATTCCCTACCAACTTTGGGGGTCACAGCTTGAGAAATTGCTCGACTATTCCATGAGTCAAACGGCTACTATTCTCATTCTCGTTACCAGCATAATCGGAAACAAAAGCCATTTGTTGAGCTTGCTATTCCATTAAACTCCTAATGATCTCTAATGCTTGCAGAATTCCATCCATTCAAAAATCATATCTTTTTCCTTTGGAAACAGTCGGATCTTGAATAGCTTTTCCTCTAGCAGTCACTTGGTCCTAGGCACTCATTTTCCTATCTCATGAGATTTCGAAGCTTCTAGGTATTAGTAGTTAAGCTTACTATCTAAGAGTTCAAACAAGCAACAAACACATGCATTAATCGTTCTTCCTAGCTAACTACCCAATTCCCGAGCACCTTATCACTCCAGGTAAATAAATTCCCACCTTGATACCACATTAGGCTGTAACGCCCCGATTCATCATCGGTGGTCATTACCCTCAGAAAATTTATTTTGTGATAGCCTAAGTGTATTGGCATCCTAACAATTTTCATCTTAGATTATTGTGCACATGCGGAAGCAAAATAACAAAACTCCCAACCAAAATAAACGGGAAAGGATAGCAAGAAATGTAGTAATAATACAAGAGCGGAAGCACAACCATACTAATATTAAACAATGGAGGTTCTTCCAACATACAAGCCCAATACTATAGGGCCACAAACTACAAAATTTGCAAAACAAAAACAAGTTTACAAGCCCTTCTTGCATTGGCTTACTACAAGCCTAATTTACAAGCCTTATCCGCTTACAAGTTTGTTACAAGCATATCCATGCTTGACATACACAAGGCCGAGGTAAGCCTATCTCCTCTAGACAAAAACCAATAGCCATGGCTTTCCTCTTCAACCTCCATCAGAGCCTACAGATTGTACCTCGGACCGAGGGGAGGATTAATGGCGGAACATGGCAGACCACGAAAAGTACCTTCAAGGCCTCCGTTCTCCCATCAATACCACACTTGAAATATTATGAAGGGAACTGCTTTGGCTTCCCCATTGTCCACCCACATGGTAGACACACACTTCTGATAAGGTAATCCGATGGTGTTGTCAATGATGTTGATGGTGTTGTACTCGATCTCAGAGGGAACTCCATATTGAATTGGGAGAGGGCTTGACATCCTAAAACATGGAAAAAAGGTGAGTGAGAATAAATCTCAATGAGTAAATTCGCTAAACCCCGCATAGGAAAATGCCTCGTCGCCATATTACCGACTACCCAAAAGTCTCGCCTTTTTGCTAATGGCAGATCAATAGCAAAGGGTTCAGTTCCACCCTTGCTATGTCTACAAGGAAACTCAAGTGCATAAGAAAGGGTTAGACAACAAAACCAGTTTGCAAAAATTACATAAAATCCACATGGGTTAAAACTGCACTTTTTCAGTAAAAATTCACTTTAAAAATTCACACATGAAAAATCACTTTGAATTTTCACACAAAATTTTTACAATAAAACTTTCATCGGATATATGCTTTAAAATCGTCAAGTAATAATAAAATCGCACACTCATGAAAAATCACTCAAGAATGTCCCATACCATCCTTTCACAATAATTCACATACACCCTTCATTAATTACTAGTCGAAATCCTTCGACTTTTCCGAGTATTTACTCATGCTTCACCAACCCGAATACGTGGGCGATGATTCCTCCGGGCATTTGAAATGACGTCGGGCATCGCCACCACAAATACAAGGGTGACGATTCCTCCAATAATCCTACCAGGCATTCGAACAACGTCGGGCATCGCCCCTCAAATACGTGAGTGACGGTTCCTCTGAGTTATTCTAGGCATCGCCCCCGAACTCTTGTCAGTGACAGAACTCATTATGTGACCATACATTGAAAATATTTTTGAAAACCACCGGCTATTATCTTTATGCTTAGTCAATAAAAACGAGCCCGTAGGCATGCACAACTGCAAGTGATTTTGAAAACATTTTTGAGAAGGTAATTCAACCTCAAGAAGAGGTTCAAGTTAGCTCGAATTCGAGTTCGAGACTTGAATCATAGACGTAACACTGATCTACTAGACTTAACATTAAATCGGTATGCCTCAATACCATCTAATATTTAAGAAGTTTCAATCTGACATGCCATTGTCATACGTTCAATGCTGACGGTACTTCCTTTTGACGCTTAGCATAAGCTCAACTCTCAACAAGATACCCAAAAAGAAGTAGAAATCCTTTTTGAAAAGATGAGCTTTAGAAAACCATTGAAACCACAATCATACACATATCAACAAGCATGCGTTAGGCACGCTTTCAAGCAATATAACATGCTTACCCTAAACAAAACTTAGAGAACCTACTCACATACATAGCAATAGGCAATCTCCAACGGCAGAACCTACTCACATACATAGCAATAGGCAATCTCCAACGGCAGAGAGAGAGAGAGAGAGAGAGAGAGAGAGAGAGAGAGAGAGATATGGAAAAAGATTATGGCAACTCCCTTGTTTATACTACTACTCCAAATTATTATCTCTTATCCACATGTCATTTTCTTATCTAGCTAATTGCTAATTGGATGGGCAATGAGAACTAAAGACAAGTGTAGTCTTTCTCCACTTTCTTGTCCACAAAAGATAATAACCACCAATTTTGTCTCCCTCCAATTATAGGCATCCACCATCACATCTAAAAGCTTCTAATAATTGGCTTCTCTCTTTTTGTCTCATACAAGAAATATTAACTAATTGGGTTTAGTCTAAAACTTACTTAGGAAGGCAATTCTAAGTAATCATTGTAGAGAATCCTACAAATAGTGAATCACCTCTTTGCATTTAATGAAGTAATCATAACCAATGGCGACTCACATCTTGTATTAATGAACTACACCTAAGTTCCATTAAATGCTACTTGCTCATCGAGCCAATTTGGTTCTGGATCCCTCCACTAATTAGGTGACTCATCTGGATCATCACTGCACTCATTCGAAAGCCTAATAGGCAATAACGAACCTAAAATGACAATTGGTGGTCTCTCATTTAAGTAGTGCTTAAGCTCGGATCTTTGCACATAACGAAGATTTTCAAGCAATCAAGAAGATCTTTCTTGATTCTTAAGGCTCATCTATAGGTAATGATGCCCTAAATTAATTAAGGACACCTCAACTGACTCATGATTACCGCACTTATGTCATTCAGCTTTTTGCCCATCAATGATACAATTTTACTTTTGCAAGAACATTCTAGAATATCTTTGCAAGAAGGCTTTGAATCATCCATTCTCACAATGACAATTCAAAAAATCACTTTTAAACCATTCCTAAGACATTTGGTAGCTAGAAGATTAAAGAAAACTCTAGAAATCTAATCAGGTGGAAAATTACCAAAATACCCCCTACCCAATTTCAAAATTTACCATTTTGGGACTTGAACATTTTGGTTCATTTTCCATGTTTGGCAACCCTTGTATGGCCCCATGGTCATCTTAAATCTGCTCGCCTGTCGGCCTAGTTGGTCTCTAGGCCAATTATGGTCGAGCGCTCAACCGGGCACAATGCCGAGCTCACAACTGGGCATGGCCTGGTCGCTCAGTCTTGGACCAAGCGTTGGGCCAAGCACGGGGCCTGTCCTACCCCTCCTTGGCTAAATTTCTATTTTTCCTTGTTCCATCTCGTGCATTCCCTCATCGATCGTCGGTTATCATTTAACTGAGCGGGATCGATCGATTCGCGACCGATGCCAATCGAATGGGATTGATCCATGATCGACCGTGACCAATGCACGATTGAGCGGAATCACCTACGAACCAAAATGTGATCATGCAAAATCGACCCATAGTCATTCCCCTCGATTCATGTCGACACTTGACCGTCCCCTGACCAATCTTTGTGGTTGAACAATCAATTTAGAACATGACACGGCACGTTTAGGCACAAAACATGGTACAACACTCTCGGTCATAAGCACGGATCAAAGCACTAAGCCTTGTCCATGATCGACCCTCAATCCATCGACACCAAATCATGATCAATTCCCATGGTCAAATTTTAAGGATGTTACACGGCAATTATTGTTGGAGAGTTTTCTTTTACTCCAATGTATTAGCGTCTTGACTGCAGCTTCCAATTTTCCTTTCAAACCAACATCTTTCATCGATTGTTGCTCCCAAGTCTCTTTGACCACTTCCTTTCATTGAGCATCCTCTATCCAAAAAGCTTTGAAATGGAACTTCTTTTTGTCTCCTTACTAGTTCTAGTATAAAGGATAATAACAAAAGATCATGGTCAAAGCCAATAGCCAGGAAAGCAAAAGCTTCAGCATAAGGGAATGAAAGTCTCCATTGCAAATTGCATAAGACTGTATCCAGCTTCTCCTTAATTAAATTTGTCATTTCCCTATTGTTGGCCCAAGTAAATTTGCACCATTTACAATCAATGTCCATTAAATTGCAATCATTCAAACAATTTGGGAATGCATTCATTCGATAATATTCAGCCATCCTAGCTTCTCCTAGTGATAAAGTACTTCATTAAAATCCCCAAAACAAATCTAGGTGAGTGCATCATATGAGCTAATATGCCTCATTCTTTCCCACAGTCTTTGCCTTTCTTGAAATACATTTGGAACATAAATAAGGGTAGTTCTCATTTTGGTTTTGTTTTTATTGTCTACACAAATCATGTTCAGCATCTCCTGGGAGGCGGACTCTACTGTAATTTCCACTGCAGTTAAACCCCCTTGCAATCCTTCCGGGGTTCACGGCATAACTATACTGAAACTTTAAACTCTTCTTAACTTGTAGTACTACGTGCTCTTGATTCTTTATTTCCAAGAGCGGTACCACATTGAGCCTTTCTTGCACCATTAAGGCTCTCTAAGTGTTTGGATTGTCTGAGGTGTGCACAGCCCCTCACAATTCCAGCATATTACCTTCATTTGTATCCCAATGGCTTATTGGGCTAGCCACCAAAGCCCATATTTGAGCTTCTTCTACTGTCTGGATCGGAGTGTCCATTAAGCCAGCTTCTTCTAATGAATTTTCCCCGATTAGCTAAGTTTCATAAGGGGAGCATCTCTTCAATTTCTTACTAACTTGGGTCTTAAGACATGTCCTCTTCTTTACTTTCTCGTCTTTTGCACTATTGTGTTGGATACAAGCTTTAAGTACTCCACTTCTGCCGGCAATTCAAAATATGGAATTACGAGTGACATCTCCATTTTGTCCTAGCTATTCCCATCTACAAAGACGTCTTTCCTTTTTTGAGAAAACTTGTTGCAATTCTAGTTTGCATCTACATTACTGTTATAAACCACCATTTGTCCCAAATTAATCGGCTTGTTCTGGGACCTAGTCCTCTTCCATTAATTCATCCAAAGGTTTATCATAATTCAGAAAAGGTTGTGTTCATTTGCCTCCGCCTTTACCCATGATCCAAAGGACTTGCATCGTTGAAACAATCTTCATTGTATGGCACCTCCTCACAATACTGCACATAATGCCCCAATTTGCCACATAGTGATAAAAATGCAACAATCTTTCGTACCAAAAATCAAGCCATATTTTTTCTCCCTTGTTGTTGAAAATTGATCCCAATTGAAGAGGGGCCAAAATATCCATTGTAACTCTCACCTTTCCCAATTTATAGGACATGTATCCTCTGGCTTCAATCTTTACTTTTGATACCCATCCAATCTCTCCTGCGACTCTTGCTACTACTTCCTCTGACATCCATTCGATGGGTAGTCCATGGATTTAGACTGTGCATGAATTGAAAGTATAACGAGCAGGGGGAGTATTCGGTTTCCAAGGTTTTAGCAACAAGAGATGATTAGCAAATAACAAAGGACCCTTATTTAAAACCTTTTCTCTATCTACCAGAGAGGCAAGCAAACTGTACATTTTCAGCTCTCCATGCTTTCCTCATGGTATTCTGAAATGTTTATCTTTAGATATTGGTGTAGTTGTCCAATTAAAGTCTTCCAGTGCTTTCTCTATTGTTATCGCATCATCTACAACCGCAATTTTCTTACTTGGCCATAAGTTTCCTAATCTTTAGCAGAGTGCCGCCACATGGATTTCTGATTCTTCCAATTCTACCATATTGGAATTACTATTAGGATGCAGCAGGGTTCAATTCTCAGATTAGGTTTGGCAATTTCTGGGTTAGGGTATGGAAAAAAGATGAAAGGAATGAGGAATATTAAAGTGAAATGGCCGAGGGTTAAGGGATTGTATGCAGTATGGAATAAAAAGGTTTCCGTTGAAAATAAAACAAGATTTTGGAAAGTAGAAGTAGTAATGAAGAAAGGGTTAGGGTTTTACGGGGGAAAGAAAGCTGGGTAGCTTAGTTAAAGTATGTAAAGCCATTTAGATTAAGATGCAGGGATATGGGCAATGGATTCAATGAGAAGGTCAGAAGCAAAAAAAAAAAAAGTTTTAAGGTTTAGACAGCTACCATGGAGGTACAGGGAGCTCTCCGGATGAGAGAGTCAGATGATAAGTTTTGTGATTGCGAGCAGATAATTTGGAGAGCAAAATTAGTGAATATTGAAGTTGAAGCTCAGTTTTCCATTTAAAGGCAACATAGCAAGAATTTATGGATTGTTTATTTTATATTACATGTTCATATTCTATGGATTGTTGCTATTAACAAATTAAAAAATTTCATTTTTGTTATTATGTTTGGTTTCATTTTGTTTAACTAAAAATGAAATTAAAAAAGAAGAAGAAAATGGGTCAGTTCTCATGTAGACAGTTACAAGATATGTATAGTAGATTTAAGGTTTCAAAAAATGAGGAATTGATTCCAATAGTTAGGTTTTAGGTAGAACTTGGAACAGTTCGCCCCTAACCGACATGAAGCCCACTAGAATGGGTTAAGGGATAGGTTAAGCCATAATGAGCCCCGCTACAAGCTTGCTAATCAAAACTCTTTAAAATATTCCAACTGGAAAATCTATAATCCTGCCATCAATGCCCGTAATTCTTGCGTGCTACAGTGCTCACATGAAGTAAATTGACAGTAAATCCCTTAAAATGACATTTGTTAGTAAACTCGTGAAATTATATAAAGAAATAGCGTATATTTGTTGTTTATAAATATGAAATGACGCTTGAACATTTTGCCCCTTACATGACAATTCTTGGAGGTATACAGAAAGAAGTGCCATGCGTAGAGAAGAATGCATAAGGTAATATATAAGATAACTTTTATAAGCAAACCAATAACAAATCCCTCACAATGGCATTTATAAATAAATTCAGGAAATTGTTAATCAAATAATATAATTATGTTTCATTAATATGAAGGAAAAGATACATGCATTAACAATCAATCGCATGGATAATCATGTCTAGAGTGACATTTGGGTTTGTTCCAATTCAGCTCTAAACATTTTAATAGTGGCAAATTAATTTAATTTTTTTTATGTTTAGTTAATTGAATCTATCAGGCTAATTTTGGCCAGAAATGATTGATATGAACACCGATCGTCTTATGTGAACCAACCAGTGCTAATATGAATTTTTTTAATTTTTTAATATTTTTCTTTTCTTCTATTTACTTTTTTTTGAAGGGTTGAGGGTCGACAAGCGTCACTGGCTAACCCTTGCTAGCACTAGGCGAGGGCATTGTAGTCCTCATCGGCCAAAGCAAGGGCTCAAAGCCCCTCACCCAGTTCTAATGAGGGCCACAATGCTCTTGCCAAATCTAGGCTAGGTGAGGACTAACCAACAATCCTACCAGCCCTTAGCAACGCCCCCCCAAAGAGTAAATAGAAGAAAGGAAAAAGAAAAAGACCATAAAACTATATTAAAAATATTAAAAAATTTATGTCAAAGCCGGTCATGCCATGTAGGACAGCCTATATGCATGCTAGGGATTGTTGGCCAAAATTGATCAAATGGATTTAATCGGCAAAACATGAAAGAGTTTAAACTGAATTGATAAAATTAAAAAGTTTATAATTAAGTTGGTACAAGTATAATAGGTTTAGTACTTTTTGGTGATTTCCTTGCAACTTTTACTTTTAACTTTTTGTTTCTTCTTTTTTTGAAAGTGCTACACACACACTGTAACCATTTCTTTAGTCTTTAATATGTAAAATTTTCACAACATAAAAATTGTGAATATTACCAAAAATCCCAAGTTGGCATACCAATGCCACATTTATCCTGAACTAATTTTCACATCACAAAAAATCTCAAACTAATACGTCCGTGTGACATTTTATCGCAACCAATTTTCACATCACAAAACCCTAAATTAATATATTCATGCCACATTTATTTTAACCTAACTATTGTGTCATAACAAATCTCAAATCACGAAAATTAGGGATTTTGGTGATTTTTGATTTTTTGTAACATCAAAATTAATTTGGGTTAAATGTGGCACAAAATGTCCTAGTTTGGAACTCTTTTTAAAGCAAAAAATAGCTTGGGATAAATAAGACATAAGTATATTTGTTTGTGATATTTTGAGACATGAGAATTAAATTGGGACAAATGTGGTGTTGATGCATCGATTTAAAATTTTTAGTGATATTAATCCTAAAATTATTGGCTGATATATCTCTGCAAAAGTTTTCTAATTTCTTAAATTCGAAATAAAAAGGAAATTATCGTTGACTATTCAAAAGTCCCAAGCCCAACAAATAAACTTTAACGTCATTTTTTTTTTGTTTTTTTGGGGGAGGGAGTGTAGCTTCAGCAGTAATTATAAGGGCCAAAGACTAGCAAACAATTACTCATCTGTATTTTTCATGACTTATTTAACTCACGTTCTCCACATATCTGATCATCTTGTCATCTTCTGCCAGAAGAACATCATCTCTTCATCAAACTCGTCGAGGAATCAGGTGGGGGGAGAGAGAGAGAGAGAGAGAGAGAGAGAGAGAGAGAGTAATCCTCTTATCGATGGATGGAGGAACATGAAAGGAATACGAAAAAGAGGGTCAAAAGGGTGCGCTTGTTTCGTTGATCACTTCGAATAATTCAAAGGAAAAGGCACCGGTTCGAAGAACAAGACATACAAGACACGACAAACAACGTTGCCTCAAAGATGAAGAATGTCTATCTGAATAACCTAAGAAATTTCAACAAATTTTCTGTTCCTCTATTTTCTTTTCTTTTTTCCCTTTCTTTTGCTCTCGAAATTCAACCGCTTAATTATTTGTTGACACCATAAATTTGTCTTTTTTAGGACTTCTTTTCTATTGCCAACCACTTAGAAGGACTTTGCGTGATATTTTTTAATCCTCTACAGCATGAGAATTTGGGTCGTTCGTCCATTTGGGGCAATTTTACGAGATTTTCATTTTTCCCTTATATCGTGCTTAAGTACTGCTAGGTATATGACCAGATTAGATCGCTATTTTCCCTGAGGGATTAGGATAATTGAAAGTCAAAAGGGTTTTTTCATTTTCGTGGGTCTCATGAGATGCATGGTTTGATATGAGAAGTAAAACAGCCGAAATTGAAAGAGGGTTCATCGAAGTCAAGAAATCATGTGTGGATTAAAATAGATTTTGAAAACATTTAACATTGAAACTGATGAGATTGACGATTGGAATACGTTGCTCTTTGATAAATGTTTGGCAAATAATTGATAATTAACTTATCGTGGATTTAATTGCACTGCCTAAATTTAAGGTGGGCGGGGCTTTTGCCCTCCTCGTACCCTGAATAATTATTAGAAAATTTCCATCCAACTTTTTCAAAGGAGTTTTTGACGTGAGACCTTACGAGGCTATTGCATAAGATAATTCTTTTTAGAATTCAACGATGTTAATTGACATAAAAAGTGCTCGAATTACTATCAACGTATTTAAATTCCAGAAACTAGGATTGTATAATTTGACATTAGGCGGAAGGACTTGTAGGTAGTTCAACAAACTGCCTTCACTTGGAACCTCGACATTTTCTGCTTATTAGTGTTTAAAGTTTCTTTAACGTGCAAAGACAAAGAAATAAAAGAAATAAATTCATTCCGAACCTAGACATTTATATCTCGATAGAAATTGCAATAAGACACAAGATACGTAAGCACTTTTGATGATAAGCTGAATAAATGGGTGTTTTCTAGGACATGATAAACGGGTTTATTGGCATTTAAAATGAAATCGAGTTAGGTTACTTGCGAGCAGCTAGAGCTTGACCGGGTGATTACTCGACATAGGTTCACCTAATTTCAAGTTAAATTCGACATTGAGCTACTCAAGTATCTTGTAAAGTTGAACTCGAGTATCTTGTATAGTTGAGCTTGTGCTTGTCAATTCATAGCTTGACAAGCTCACAAGATCAAATAAGCTTCTATTATTTTTACGATTTAATAGTTATAAAAGGACATAAAAATCCTTACAATTACATAATCGAGCTCATTAAATTCGACCTTGACTTTGTTTTAGCTTAATTCTAGTCGAGCTAAGTTAAATCGAGCAGGAAAGTGATACTAAATCAAGACTCGAGTTTCGAGTAATGAGTATGCAATTTGACTCGGCTTCATTATACGAAAGTATAGCGGCCATGCAAAATGGCCCTTGTGATCAGCGATCACACATTATGCTCTATTTTTCATTGAAAAACATAAGACCCAAAATCAGGGAGGATGGTGGTGGTTTAGTGTTACGGGTTGTCATTCCATAAACGTGGGGGGCCAACATCGAACTCTCTTGAGACAGTCGTGTGGATACCCAGCTCTCGTGCCTGAGTCCCTCTAATAGCCGCGTCTAGGTATCCCACATCACTAGTACCTGAGCTTGAGTCCATTGAAGCTAGGCCCAAGACCTAGGTGCCCCTGCTCAAGTCCTAGACACCTATGTTCAAGTACCCTCCTCCCCACACCCAAGTCTCCATTGCCCAAGGCTAGGTCCACAAAGGTCGAGATCGAGACCCTAGTGCCTATACTAGAGTACTTGGCCGTCATGCCTGAGACTTGGATGCCCATGCCCATGTCCTCTATAGTCATGCTTAGGTACCCAACTCTATCACTCATGTCACTATGTCTCAAGCCCAAGTCTACAAAGGCTAAGCCCAAGTCCCTCGAAGCTAGGCCCAAGACCTTAGTGCTTGTGCCCGGGTAACCAACTCTTATGTTGATGTCACTGGCACCCAGGCTTAAGTCCATCAAGGCCAAACTTAGGTCCCTAGTGTCTATGCTTGGGTTCCTAGTGGTTGGGTTCAAGAATTCCCGATGATTGAGTATCCCTTACATCATATGAATAGTGCACATCTCTTTAAGAAAATAACTTTTCTGGTAAATAAGAAAATAAATTCAAGTTTTCCTATTGAAACAACATAAATAATTTTCAATTCATTTTCAAATTTCAATCAAACACTAGAAAATATTATTATTTAAAATTAACAAATTTCTATACAACAAATAGAGCCTTAATCATCAAATGCAACTTTTTTGCTATAATTAAATGGATACGATCCTCTAAAATTAGTGGGCAACTTTACTTGATAATATAACCTCTTGCACTAAAATGTCCTTGTGCTTTGGGCCGTAAACCGCAGAAGAAGCGATGGTCGTGACATGAGTTGCATTGACGAGCCTCGAGCCTCGCCAATCCTTGATGCCCGCCGGCCGCCACTCACACATCCGCGCCTCCAGCACCGTGCCCCTCGCAGACTGAACTTCCCACCATTGCCATCTAGCTCGTGATCGCTGATCCCCTGGTGCTCTCTCTCCCATCCACTATCAGGGCTCAGTGGTCGCAGCCTCAAGAGAGCCAAGGTCGCGATCCAGCATCACGAACCCAGACTCAGCCAGCAACCAAGAGATTATGCAAAGCAAGCGATAGTCGCTAAAGGAGCTCGGGGACCGGCGATGGAGAGGGAGGCGTCATTTTGCAATGAGGGACGGGACTGGCAACGTCAGGCTGCAGTACGGCAGGGGAGTCGTGACCGTGGTCGATGGTGATGTTTGCCTTGCGGTTGGGCACAACTAATGGTTGGAATGATTGAGCACTTGTGCAGATGGTCCCAGGAGCAAAATGGCGGAGATAAAAGAGGGCAACATGGGAAAAGGAAAGGAAAAAACATATGGCTGATTTGAACCGGCCAACTTCCTTGTCGCTCAGAACTTTAAAAAAAAAAAAACTTGGTTGTTGCTGATGTGTCTAGATCTTAAGGGGGTACATTAATCTGGTGTTAAAAGAGTGTTAACTTTAGAGGGTCTCGATCCTAATTAATTGCAATCAAATGTTGGGGCACTAATTATGCACCGACGTATTTATAGTGAAGTTGATTATTATTATTAATTATGGCCCACATGATATTATTAATTAATAGTTTAATAATTATTCAAATACAAAAAAACTTGTTGGTTATAAGAAGGTGTAACTCTTATGAAAAGATGTTTAAAAAAAAAAACCGTGCTTTGATGGAAGACATCTCTTTAAGGCACTTAAGGAAGGCACCTATTAATAGACTATATATAAAGTCTGGTTGCCTCTCCATTATACATAACAAAAGTTGTATTTAATCATCCATCACAAAATTAAAATTACATTAAGACTAAAGTGGGTTTTAAGAGATAAATCAAATTTCTTCATTTCTCATATTTCTACAACAATCATTTTCTCAAAATTATTGCAATGGATAAAGATTTGTTTTCATCCTTTTTATTGTGAAAATATATATGAATATCTAGAATTCTTTAATTTAGAATTTCCGCATTGATAATTATGTTTTTGCTAACAATAAGAGCTCCCAAGTTAGATCTTCCACACTTTAGATCTCTACCAAGAATTATTCATCGTATCCGTCATCACGCAAAAAACGTTGGCTTACACGTGAAAAGCTAGACGTCAAAAAAACCACATCAAATATATAGTTGGGGCAAGGACCCTTCTACTCCGTCTGGTGCCTCTATTCGTAGCATATCAACAATCTCAACCGTTCTTATGCTAATCATAAATTTCATCACTTCATACGAATCATTGGTTTGGATCCTCATTCTTTTAATCGGTGAGCCAGAAAATAATAATTAGGAGCCACAAGCAGAAAAATAAATAAGACAGCCTGAAGCTTTTGGAGGTTAATTAATCCAGAAGCTTAATTAACTTCACAAAGCGGATCCATGATGGGGATATCCGCACCACTATAAAGCATGATCATGCTTCCAATTAGCATAAACATCTTTTCACATAGACTAAAACACATGCATGTTGACTGACTAATTGCAAGGAGTTATGCATGCATGTTTGATGTTGTCAAGTTGACGTTGACTCGACGACATTAGTCCTAAAAAAAGTCTCCCTCACCAATAAAATCTCCCTTCTTCTTTTTTGCCCTTTTGCTTTTCCCCTAAGGCTTAGACCAATGGAATTCGCATACTTTAGTGCGACTCCTCATGTTGTAGGTAGGATATATGATATGGAGTGCCATCATTGGTGCCAAAAGAGACCAAGATCTGCCTTGGGCATGAGCATCCCATGAAGGCATCAATAGCTAGTGTCTCTCCTTTTGTTTGAGTATCAATAGTATTTAGAAGGCTAGGGTTTTGTTCTTTTCCTTATTAATGGCCGCCTTTACACCTCCTATCATGCATGAGAGAGAGAGAGAGAGAGAGAGAGAGAGAGAGAGAGATGTAAAATGGAAGCAAAGGCAACGTAATCAAGGGTGACAAAAGTGGAGGGTGGGGTTCACTTAATTTTTGAATTGAGAGATGTGGGGAGTTCATCTTTTGGTGCATGACAAGAAGAAAAAACAATGGGGTCTCCATCTCAATCCTCCACCCAAGGGGGCTGTTTGGGGTCCCTCCCTTTGAAAAGTACTCCCACATTTTTTGTTTTATTTTTGCAAGATCACGCAATGTGATATTGGGGGAAGCATGCACGCTTATTAAGATTGGCCTGCGCCTATGCATGGTGGGGAACTCTACATGGAAAAAGTTTTTTTCCTATGAAATAGAGTCAAAAACATAGATAGGTGTGTAAGAAAAATGTAAGACTCTTATCGTCTCTGCTCTTGGACTTACGTAAAGCGTGGATCCTCTAAACTTAGGAGGGTAAATATATTTTCTAAATCTATCCTTAAAAAGTCAATATATTGGACAGCAATAATTTAATTGGTATATATTTGGCCTAACAAAACAAACCCTCTGGTTGTGAGTGTGTGTATGAGAGCGTGTGTCGGCACACTCGCGTGCCCAATCGATCACATTAGCCCCTCATGGCCACAGCCCTTCACCTCTATTAATCTGCCTTAACTGCATCGCCTCTAGCAGCCCGCGGACATTACACGCTACCTCTCCTACTATTTACTATCTCCAAAGTGGTCATATCACTCAATAATACTCTCCTATTTAATGTGTGGCCCAATCCATTGCTGACCTCCCCTCGCCCTATCATCTTAGAGCTATAACTTGTCCGAGCTCTCTCGTCTCAATAATTACTCCTTGTCCTCATTAAATCAGGTATGGGTCTAGATCTTTCCACGAACCATACATCTACTAAAGGGAGCTTGTTCCCACACCATTTGTATAGTTCAACCCGTTTCACTTAGGTCAAGTCTCCAAAAGGAGTTCTTTAAGTAACCACAAAGTTGTTGACAATTTGAGAATGGATCTTACTTACAAATAACATCATAAGGTCTCACCCATCCAAAAGGTTTTGCACAGATTGTAGGCCACACCTTCAGCAATTTAGAGTGTGCTGATGTGTCAATTATCTAAGAAAGTAAACTTACGACTTGGATTTACCTCATTAAACTTAGATGATTATTGGTGACATTTGTTATCTGTTAAGATAATGCAAGTGCCGTTCACAGGCATGCTCCTTATTACATGCAGGGGAAGGAATTTTACTACTTGTTGATTTAGGCAAGCGGGTATATAAGTACTTACTTAACTTAAAGTATAGCACAACATCACTTAAATATGATGTATACATATGTAATCTTAGGAATATTTTTGTTAGACTTTATAATATAGTATCAAGATCTAATTCCACCTGGTCGAACTTTTTTTTCGTGAAGAAATACTGTGAGGTATGCTTTAACCATCAAGATGTTACACAGGTAGAAAATTTTCATTCACTTAGTTTTTTGCAAAAGTTTCTCACTATATGACATAGTTTTACTATAACGTGGCACCAGCAATGCTGCGGAAAAAATTAAATTTTCTATATATAATACATTTTCCAGCTAACAGATTATTTGAACATCATTATCTTTCTTTTTATTAAAATTTAATCATACATCCTAAAAATTACAATCAATGATACCATTTGACAATAATATCGTACTATTCCAATTTCTCGTCTTAAATTTGATTTTCATATAATAAACTTATTAATGGTACGTTAATTGATTGATTTGAAAAAAAAAATCAAATTTTAAGGACACTTCCATGCTTAAAACATAAGTTCAAAATGAAAAAGAAATTCATTAATTAGATCAAGGATAATGAATAAAGGGGGGAAAGGGGGAAATCACTAAGCTATATAAAATCTTATGATTGTTTGGGAATAAAAAGAAGGACAAAATTCTATTAAAAATGAGAAAACCAAAAAAAAGAAATAAACAATGGAGGCGCTAGAGCTGGGATTCAGCCCTCGACTTGGCGTATAGAAAATTGGTTTAATTCCTTTTAAAATAATTCTCAAATTTAGGTTCAATCTCAATTTTCCTTGAGCTTCTTTTTGTCTAAAAAAATAACAAACTTTCACTATAGTCTTAAATCTGTCATTGCGTCAAAAAATCACCATTAATTTCTTCAAAATTATCAACATTAGGACTAGTTAGATATTCATGATCAGAATATGTGTTTTCACCAAACCTCTCATTTTTGTATGGAATGAAAACAACCTCCCGACATTGATCATCTTGAAAAAACTAGTGGCAACTTTTTGACGCAAGTAGATTTGGAGTTAGAGTGAAAGTTGGTGATTTTTTTAAGACAAAAAAAGTTCGAGACAATATTGAGATTAGACCTAAGATTGGGAGTTTTTTAAGGAATTAGGCCATAGAAAATTAGTATGAGTTAGTGGGTTGGACAATCAATCTCTGCTTTGATGCACGACATTATATTTTCAAAGATTGCGCGTTCATTGTGATTGTCAAATTTATGAAAACTGATCGTCAATAAGAATTTCCTGTGCATGGTGATAGCACCTTTAGAGAGAAAGAGAGAGAGTCATGATAATAACATTGCCAAGGCCGACAGGAGGAAACACCAAGTGAGCCTGTGTGGCCATTGACTCGCCCTTGAGCTCCATCATGAGCCCTTACTTGATTACAAACATATGCATGAAGAGAGAGAGAGATTGACTTTTTTGGACGCACAAGGTTTGACTTTTTTCTGACTTTTGAAGAGTGAAACAGTGTCGAAAGCATCCAAGGCATTTGCTACAGAGAAAAGAGAGGGTGCGAGACGTTGTAATGCCGTGTTGGGTCGCACTTTCTCCTTTCGGACTTTTCATGAGTGAAAAAGGTCCCAATGTACGCGCGGGCAGGAAAAGACAAGACTCGTGCTAATTTAAATTAATATGTTGATATTGAATTCTCGTTTAATTTCCTCGTCAATATCAACATATTGACAAGGAAAATCTTGCAAGGTTTGGATCGTGGTAATTTAAATGCTTTTAAACAAGAATTCAATATCAACATATTACTGAGAAAAAAGAAAATCATTTCCCATGCGAAACATTATTCCTAATTAGATAATTAGGTTCTTAATCCAGTGGACATATACTGTAATGAATTAGCCGTAGTGACCAAGTGTGTGCTTTGAGAAAAAGACGCGTCATTCATGAACCTTTTTGAGGCTTGTGAAGTGTCCTAAAATCTTGGTCGTATCATTCGAATTGTAGATGAGGAAAATTTTGCAGGGGTTTGAACCAGTCCATTATGACACATTTGCGCACCGAAATTGGAATTTTGTGGAATTTGTCTATGAGATGATGTGATACATTATTGTCGGTGCCAAAATAGACTGCTGGCTTGAATAATCATATATCGAGTACCCCATCAATTACCAAAACAATTTAGTATAGAATAGCATATATTTATCTCTAGGATAGATAATCTTGAAAAGAATGTGACCGAAGTTTTTGAACCATGGCTAAGAATTAGCCTGAGAATCTAGGACGTACCATCTCATGTCGGATATTAGGCCCCACGGATTTGCCCAGCAGCAAGTACTCGCGGATGAAGATTTCCGCCATCTCTGCAAGAAATTTCCTCCAACCACACATGCCTTTAATTGGAGGATGATTTTCAGAACCCGTAATTCACCAACCGGACATCTGGCTGGCGGAACTAAGGATGTAGAAAAACATTCCATTAATTGTCCTTGTTGAGATCTAGACAAGACACATTCAATAATCAAGCTGAACAAAATGGCAAGTTTAATATAGGGCAAAAGCCACCAAAAATCTTAAACTATACCTATTATAACAAATTTATCTTAAACTTTTTTTCTATGACATCGAAAATCCCAAACTTATATCTATATGATACATTTTTCCATTAAAATTCTATCAATGAGAACCGTTAAAAATATATTTATATTGACGTTAGAAAGCAAACAATGTTAACATGGTGTCCACTTGACTTAAGTGAAATAAGAAAGTCATATTTTAGCTGAAAAATCATTTAATGGAATCTTGGCGAATGGTTAATATGTCACATGAGCACAAGTTTGGTTTTTTATGTCACAATAAAAGGTTTAGAGTAAGTATATCATAGTGGGAATTGTTTGGGATTTTTTATGTTACAAAAAAATTTGGGATAAATGTGCCACAATGAATAAAGTTTTGGATTTTTTGAGACTTTTTCCCTATGAGAGTTGACTTCTCAGGTATAAAGATAAACTATTACTAATGTGTAAAAATTTATTTGAGTATATGGTTTTCACACGGATAACGTGTTAATCACTCACTTGATCAAGCATGTCTAAGGATATTAAAATTGATTGAAATAATTAATTCATTTTTATATGGCACAATTAGATGCAAGCGAAACAACTTATATACATTTCAATTACACATTATTTTTTGCCTAATTGAATCTTCAAAAAAGCAATTCATTGAACTTACAAAAAGCAGAGTGAGAGATTCTAGTAAAGAGACCATCTAGTCAATAACCAAGCATGAGAACTATAGATGTTGGAAGAGATGGGTTTGCGTATGGGATTATAAATTAGCTAGCTTAAGTGGGAAGATAGAAATATGAAGTACTTGCATGCCACAATCATGAAAAGAAGACAAATGAATAAGATTTCTATACTGAAGATTGTTGAGCAGAATTGGTGTCATGAGCCTAACTTGTTAAAGCGATACACTATAGACTTCCTTAAGACACTTTACAATATTGTGGGAACAAGAGCTTTCCAACCAATACTAGAACAATGCTCTTATATAGTTTTTAATGTTATGAATGAATCCCTAAAGGCTCCAATGACTTTGGAGGAAGTGAAAGAGGTTGTATTTCATATGAGAACATTGAAAGCTTCAAAACGTGATGGACTTAACGGCCAATTATATCAACACCATCGAGAGGGCATCAGCTAGATGTGTTTCAAATGGTTAAAAGCTTTTTTAACACAGCTACCATTGATCCCAATTTGAATAAGACCTATGATTTACTTATTCCTAAAATCTAAAATCTAGAGAGTTTGAACAAGATTAGACCTATCAATTTAAGCAACTTTGATCACAATATCATTTCTAAGGTTATGACTAATCATCTTCAACCTTTGCTTCTTGAAATAAACACCACTAAGCAAAGTGCATTTATTAGTAAAGACAATTTGAAAATAATATTATGATTGTTTAAGAAGTTTTGCATCAATTGAGAATTTGAAGAAGAAAAAAGAAATCTCAGGCAGTATTGAAACTTGATATGCGTAAAGCTTATGATAAAGTGGGATGAGATTTTTTGGGCACATGCATGCCAACAATGAGATACTAAGATCAATGGGTTGTTTTGGTTATGCAATGTATTTCCTCTATCACTTTAAGTGTGAAATTTGATGGGACACCTCCGCAACATTTCCAGTCAACATGAAGAATCAAGCAGGGTGAACCGCTTTTTTTTCATATCTATTCATAATCATGGCCAGTGTTCTTTTCATCTTTTGAGTAGAGTAATAGGTGGTGTTAGTATCAAAGGAGTTGAAATGAACAGATTTTGTTAACGTTATCTCGTTTACTTTTTCAGGCAATGTTATTTTCTTTCTTGATGAAAAGGTTAGAGAATGTCATAACTTAACCATTGTTCCGAATGAATATTGCTTTGCAATGGTCAAAGCCATAAAATTTCAATAAATCCAAAATTTATTTCGGTTGCTAGTAGAACTTAAGGAGAAATATGGTTTAAAGTTGAGAGTACTGGTAGTAGAGAAGATAGGAAAGTATTTGGATCAATTAAAGAAGCAAATATTCCCTTGGGTAAATATGAAATTGGAGGGATGAAAGGAGAAGCCAATGTCTAAAGCTAGGATAGATATCAATTTGTCAATATGCAATATCTACTTTTAAGATCTCAATCTTTGTTTATAAAGCCATTGAGCCAAAGCTATCTTCATTTCCGTGGAAACAAAGTGACTCCAAATTTGACATGCATTCGAAGAAATGGGGATGGGTACTTATATCAAAGAAAGATAGTGGTATGCTTAGTTTTAAAGACCTTATCATTTTCAATAAGGCAAAGTTAAACAAGCAAGTTTGAAGACTTTCACAATCCTCATCTACTCTATGAAGTCAATTATTAAAAGGAATCTACTTTCTAATAGGAGATTTGTGAAATGCAAGATAGGGGTCCCGTCTCTCGTGGAGTTGGCAAAGTGTGTGAATGGGTAGAGATGCTATTTATTGAGAAGTAAAATGGTCCATAGGTAATGGAAATAAAATTAACATCCACAAGAATAGATGGTTGATTGCTAGATTGATTGGTGAACCTATGAACTATGGAGATCCTTAGAGAGTGGTGGATTTGATAACTAAAATGAATAGGTTGCTCAAAGAGCATACTCAATATAATTTAGGGGAAGATGAGCTAGTATGGATTAGAAATAAATCAAGTACTTAACTAGTTAAAAGTGGGTATGACAAAATGTGCTCTATAGACCATTAGTTGCGTTCAAGTCAAGCATTCTCCTCTTATTAGACACCTAGCACTCTATGGATGATGATCAGTATGCTAAATTGTAACATTCGAAAATTTCCATTTTCGATAATAATATTTAGTATTAATTTCAATGACTAGATCGCTAGGAGTTTGAGGCATTAGAATTGAGTTGATAGATTTCAACGCGTGTGTTAGTAGTTTAAGGCGACGATATTGAATTCACCGCCAAATTATCTTTAGAATAGGGTTGGTATGTTCGAATTTTAAAATTTGAAGATATTCGAGTGTTAAATTTATTATATTGAGATTATTCAAATTTTCATATCCTTCATTTATGATTTTAGTAGAAAATATTTTCAGACTAATGAATATTCAAAATCATATGTTTAGAACAAAAATATTTTCAGATTATCAAATGTTCGAGAATGAAACTATTTTCAGATTATGAGATGTTTAGAATGAAAATATTTTCAAAACTAGATGTTCTGAACAAAAATTGATTTCCCCAATCTATTTGTCTTCAACTTACAAGCCACTTCTCTTTTATTTACTAAATATTTTAAAATTTTTTTTTTTTTATTTTGAGACGTTGAACTTGGAAGCTTTAATAACACTAATGACATTATCAATTTTAACTTTGGTCCATTAATGCAATTGATGGCTCACACCCACACTTGGCCAAATGAGAGAGGCATATTTTCATTCTTATCAAAATATCTTCTAATGTCCAAATTTTATTGAACCGTTTGTATCCTAGCTAGCTTCATGGGGACATTTGAAACTCATCCATTAGGATATTTACTTTTTAACTAAAGTTTAAACTTTCTTTAACCTTAATTTAATCAATACTCCTTCTCGATTACCATTGAGGGCTATTTAAAAAATTATTATGCTTTGATTTCATGAGAAAAATAATGGCAAGCTTTTATTTTCTAAAAGGATAAGTTTCTCTTTGTTAACTTCAATCCCTACTTACCTTTTCTTTGCTTTCATTTTCAAGAACCCACAATTAGAATGGAGGTCTCACACTTGAATTGATTGAAGTTTCTTTTTCAACCTTCTGAGTTTGAACTAGGTGAATTGAAGCTCCGAATTTGAAATCGTTTTTTGAGGTAAGTAAAAATCCTAGGCGTTAAGTAGTGTTGATTCACTTAATACTTTTGACTTGGTTGGTTGTTATGTGTAACTTAGTGTAAGTATATGAAATAAGAATATGAATATGTTGTGATGGTTTGATCTATTTTGTAGATTTCATTCATGGCTATAAAGTGTTTAATTATTTTTTTTAAGTGTAGCGACATGTGAGATATGTAAATGATAAATTTGAATTTGTAAGTGTTGTCTTTGTAAATTTCAAAATTAATTAGTTGTTGATAATATTCACTTATTAAGTATGAATTTGATTCGTTTTTTGAGTTTGATGCTCTCTATGTTCCATTCACTTTTAAGTCTGATATACTGACTGAGTCTAACTTGTTTTTTGAGTTGGACTCTCTCTGAGTCTAATTTGCATTTTGAGTATATTCACTCGTCAAATTATAACCATTTCCTTATGTTCAATCTTTCCCAATCCATTTCCTTACAATCAAACTTTTTCGTTTAGAATCACTTCTTGTGTTTCGAACTTTCTATTCAAAATTATTTGCTTGTGTTTTAAGCATTTCGTTCAAAATTACTTCCTTATAATTCAGACTTTCCGATCAGAATCATTTTCCTATGTTTCATACATTCTATTCATAATCATTTTCTCATGTTTCAGATTTTCCCGTTCAAAATCACTTCTTTTGCTTCAAACTTCCCTATTCAAAACCATTCCCTTACATTAGACTTTTCGTTTAGAATTATTTGCATATGTTTAGAATTTGCCGCTCAAATTTATTGTCAAGCATGCTAATTCTTGAGTATTGAATATATTTGCTCGAGTAATGGAAAAGAGGTAAGCATGTGAGTATTTTTATTGACGTATGTGATTACTAAGAAAATAAGGTAATGATACGCATGAAAATACGTTGTAAGATGCTAATTGTTGAAATGAGTATTGGTTTCATTCTTGATGCATAATCATGTGTTAATAATGATATGTGCATGACATCTTATGACTATTTATGAAGTGTAATGCAATTCCGTCATCATATGGTGATGTGTAACAAAGCCTTGGAGTTAAGATGTCCCTGGGAATATTCTGGGATCTCAAGAGTTGAGATGCTTCATAAATTGAGATGCCCCGGGAGTATTTAGGAGGAGAAAGGATGATGAGCATGATGCATGTTCATGTGTGTGCATATCTACTTATAAGTAATTAATGGATTGTAATGCATACCTCATGAAATAATATGTCATTTACTCCCGTCAAAATATATACTCCATGTGGTAAGACACTAGATAATATTGATACATCATGAAATGGTATGCCATCCTTTTGCTATTATGTGAATGAACACACTAAGTTGAGTATTAAAATGATCTCTTACCTTAGGCCTAAAGATTTCATTTACTAGGCTTTGGCTCACTCCTCATTTTTTCAAAAATGCAGGATGGACTGCTCACTGCTAATGCTTCTTGGAGTCCCTATGCATCACGAGTGTAATTATGAAACAATGTTTGTACCTGGGTTGGACGTCTATTATACTAAGTGTATGTTTATTTTATGGGTCAACAAGGGCCTTCGAGAATAGGTTCCTACCATTTTGTTGCTTGGTATATCAACATCAATGAAAATTAAATCGGGTCGTTGAGGGGCTTTGACGGTGAAGGTGACATATCTATGGGTGAAGTTGTGGATCAATAGAGGATGGTTTATCTTTGGTACAAGCAAACTTTTGGGCAAGAATAGTACAGGAGATAAGTTATGCTAACCCTTCCCATGTCTTATGCTTTTTGTATGTTGTATAAGATATCATACCGAGTTATAATATAAAGTTTTCTTTTTTTGGTCAAAGAGTTGTAATATAAAGTTAACACAATGAGATATATATGTGTAATATTTTAACTCATGTAATTGTGGTGCTTCTGCGAGAGAATAGAAATAACACACATAATGCATGATGTACCTAGAGCGTCACATAAACTCTTACCGAAAAATGCGACTCTTTATGTGGAGTTTTGTGTTAGAACCCACTACCATGCGAAAGAATTTATTCAAGAGAAAGGCCTTGGCCTATCTTACTTTGCTTTTTGTGTCAACAATTTTCAAAAATAATAGAGCGCCTCTTCCTTCCATGGCACTAAACAAAAGCAATTTGGTCAGACCCGAGATTGAATATCAAAATCTCGTGCCAAGATATAACGAGAATAAACAAGTGGGTGTAGCAATTTTTTGACTCAAATATTGCCTTGCCATATTAGTGATCACTGGAGTATTTTGGCATCTTGGGAAAGCACAAAAAGCTTTCTTCTTTCGGTCCCGCCAACCCTATCCGAACTTGATTGTTGATGTAGCTCTTGCAATAGATAAGATATTTATGAGATGGAACCCAAGAATTGTAAAGCAAGATAGAAGGCAAGTAAATCAACTTGTATAGTGAAATCCACTGGTAAATGGCTCTCTGAAGTTCAACATCAATGGATTTCTATTGGAATGATCTTCCAAAAGCATAATTGCAAAAGCATGTCAAGATTCCAATGGAGTTCTCGTTGACGGGTTTGCAAAATCGATTGGAGCTTTTTCTGCTATTTGTGTCAAAACCTTAACTCTAAAGGAGAACCTTTCGTACTAAGAGAAATGAAGTGATCTGAGGAGTGGAATTCATCTACGGCTATTCATTGAAACTTATAGTTTATCTTTGCTTCTTTATGTCTCAGATGCTAATCAAATTCCATAAGATTTGCAGGTCACGATTGATGATTGTAAAAGACATATGGCTGACTTAATTTCATTCAAGTGGTCCATTGTCCCGGCAAATCAATTGAGGGACTGACTTGTCAAAACCCATCATAGACAGGCCATTCCTTCTAATTAGTTGATTAAACTCCTCTAACCTAGGATATTTCATATATAGAATTGCATCAATTTTGTTTTAAAAGTCTTGGTTAATGGAATGAGAGGTATATTTACGGAAAAAAATTACACAAATTGTGAAAAAAATTAGCTAGTTCATGAAGAGAGAGGATGCCAATAGGTGTGCAGCTCTGCTAGAAAAGGGTTGGAGGTTAGGGCCAGAGAGTATCAAGTCTGAGGTTCAATCCATGTGAGCACCGTACACATGTACATAGAAGAGATGAGTAAGATAAAAGAAAATTAAAGGATAAGGGTGGTTGTGTGCCTACCTCTGAACTTTTAAATTCCACTATAGCCCATTTCTTTAATTATTCTAAAATTCAAGCCTCTTTAACTTTGAAAATAGAATTCTAAAATTGAAGTAAGACTATATTTTGTATACATGTTTGAGACAAAAAATAATTATCAATTAACAATTAATTCCAATCCCATTTTCTCTACAATCACACAAGGCTTCTTAAGAAAATTGTTGGGAGTATGCATAGATCAATAAAGGTATATTATGATGTTTTTGTAAATATGGCTCTACATGGCTCCTAAGAGGATATTCAAAAGAATGAAAGGGTATTTCACATGATGGTTACAGTAAATGTCACAATCATAGTGTAATTAGCCAATAAAAATGATAATTTCAAAATTTAAGTAATATGTTGAATGATAAACATATTGCATGGATAATGTGGTTTGCCGGTCATATCACATCGTTAATTTGATCGACTAGTGTTTTTTCCCAAAAAAGGACCATCAATAGTTATTTTCTTGTTTCTTTAATAAGGAGAACTAAAAATGTCGAATATCTTAAAGGGTTGATACTACAACCCTAAACTATTTCTACTAAGACACAAATATCTCAATTTTTTTTAGATTACTAAAAACCCTAAACTTACATAGTGTGACACAAATACCTCAATTATTTTTTTGTGTCATACAAAGCTTTAAACTTATTCCAATATGACCAATATACTCTGGATAAATTTGTGATGGATAGTATGTCAGGAACACATGAGTTTGGATTTTTTTTATTGTAACACCAAAAAAAAAAAGTTCGAAGGGTATGTTACAATAGATAAGTCTAGAGTTTTTGATGACACAAAAAAAGTTAGAGATATTTATATTATAAGGGGTATAGTTTAGGATTTTTTGTGTTATTTACCCTTATTTTTAAAAGTTTCCTACAATTTGACGTTGTATAATAAAATTATCATGAATTCAGAAATTTATCCACCAGAAATTGAGACATTTATTTGCTGAGATGGTAGCTAAAATTGGCAAATAATTACTTTAGTGTATTAGTTTATGTATTTATTACTTCTTAATTTAAAAATGAAAAAAATATATGGTAAAATTTTAAGGAAAAAAGAGACGGAACAAAGGCAAGCGACACATATGATCTGCAATCAATGGCGTCGCACAATTGCCCTTCTTTTGGGCAAGACAAGGAAGAGTCCCATAGATCCTCATCACAACAATCGCCCAAACCCCACCACAACTGGACGATGATGGCCGTGTGACCTTAATCAGCCACAAAGGACAAAAAAAAAAGGATAATTAATTTTCGACGGCAAACCAAAATATTGAGGTTAGGAGGGAAAAACAACAAAAAATTAGTCAAACATGTTAATTTTCCTATTTACATAAATATAAGAAATTATTGGACATAAAAGTAGCTATTTGGTTTACATCATATATTTAAATGAGTGTAAACTTAGGAGATGCCTACGTAATTGTAATTTTGTCATTGAATTTTATTAATGAGTATCTCCGGTCTTCAGATTAAGCATACTAAATAAGGCAAATTGCAATTTTCAATAAACTAATTATATATTTCATTCAAATAATTAATGCATAGAAAACTATAATGTTGTCTTATTAGTGACTTATGGGATGGCCTTAGAACACTAATTACAAAATTCGTCATTCATTTGACCAAGGAAAATAAGGTACGCTTCGATCCAATTTAATTTTCTTTCTTCTAATAGGGCTTGGCATAATTAGTAGATTACTCCCTCTTTCACTTCACTACTTTCTCTAAGAATAAAAATGGTGGGTATGAGGACTAAGGGTGTGAATGGTAACCATTGCATTTATGGAACAATTTATACTCAGAAATTGATTATCTTTTATTATGTTCCCGGACATAATTTTTAAACATTTAAAGACATTTGGTAACTACCCAAACTTTTTATTTCCCGGAATAGAAATGGGTTTTGTAGGACTCTTAAATTTTTTTGTTTCTTTTAATTTTTTAATACTTTTATTATATTTTTCTTATTTTTCTCTTTTTTCTTTTTCCTCCTTTGAGGCCGATCGTCGCCGCCAACTGCAGCCGGTGATCGACGAGGTGGGATCTAGCAAGCCCACTTCACCCTCACAGATTTGGGTGAGGTCGAGCTTTGCTAGTGGTTAGGTGCAGCTAGGCAAGGTTCACCTAGCCATCAATGAGGCTCGGCCTCATTTGAGACTCGTGGTGGCCAAGCAAGCCTCCGGCGAGCTCGCTAGACCTCGTCGGCCACTGCCTACACTGGTAACTGTGGCAGGCAAGCAATGATAGGGTAGTAGTAAGCCTGTGATGGGCTTGGAGGAAGAAAAAGAAGAAAAGGAAAGAGAAGAAAATGAGAGAGAAGAAAAGAGAAGAGAAGAAGAAAATTTAGACTTGATTATTGGAATTGTTCCTGAGAACAAAAATCAACTTTTTTTTTGTATTCTTAATTTTGTTCCAAATTCATTCTCGAGAACAAAAAATTTACCTAATAGATTTCTATTCCAAATCTACTTCCAAGAATAAAAGAATAGAATCCGTTACTATTTGGCTAGTTAGGGTGCAAATGATAACAATTCTATTCTTAGGAACAATTTTTTCTCAAAAATGATTCTTTTTTATTTTGTTTTCTAGAATAATTTATGAGCATTTAAAGGCGTTTAATAACTATCCAAGATTTTTATTCTCATGATAGAAATATGTTTGGTAGAACTCTTAAATTTTTTTGTTTCTTTTAATTTTTTAATACTTTTATTATATTTATTTATTTATCTTTTTCCTCATTCTTTGTGGTCGATTGTTGTTGGTGGTGTCTGGTGACCGGCTGGGCAAGGTCTAGCGACCTCACTAAAGGCTTGCCTGGCCATCGGTGAGGCTTAGCCTTGTAGCTTGATGAACCTCATCAAGCTATCGGTAAGGCTCGATCTCACCCAGGCGACATGAGATCAGTCTCGATGTGGCCTGATGAGGCCCAACCTCGCCAGTGGTTGGCCAAGGAGAGCCTTACCAGCCGACACGAGGCTAGGCCTTGCTAGGCCAAGGCGAAGCCGACCTCGCATTGCTTGGGTGAGGATCACCGGGCTGGGTGAGGCTCACTTGGTCACCAGCAAGGCTCGGCCTCGCCTAGATCTACAAGGTCAAGCTTCGCCGATGGCTAAGTGACCTTCCAACGAACTTGCCGAATCTCACCTTGGCTTAGTGAGGCTCTAGCAAGCTCATCGGATCTGGCTTAGTCACTCACTAGCCACCGGCAGTAGTGGCTAGAGCACAACAATGGGGTGGCAATAGGCCGGTGATGGGCTAGGAGGAGGAAGAAAAAGAAAAGAGAATAAGAAAATTAGACTTGATTATTAGAATTGTTCTCGGGAACAAGAATCAATTTTTTTGATTCTTGATTCTAGTCCAAATCTATTCTAGAATAAATTCTTTTTTGGAGACACAAAATTTACCAAACGAATTTTTATTCTAAATTTACTTCCGATAACAAAAAAATAGAATTAATTACTGTTTAGCCGATTACTATGCAATCCCTTACCATGCAAGCCCTACAAGAACTACCTCTTCCTATATTAAAGGCCTTCTACTTGTTAAGGAATGTTCAATCTTAAACCATAGCTATTTCTTCTTTACTTGGATTCGGAAAGTTTGAGATTGATAAGCCTATTGTTGCAATTTTATTCATGCATCAGAAGGTTCCTTGCACCAATTTTAAAGTACTTGTTATTTCTTGAAAATACGATCTCTTTTACTATGCTACTCCGCTCGATTCTTTTGCTCTTCATTCTTTGTTTTTCAAATTACATGCTCTCTAGACTCGATGGTATATTGTATAAAGTCGATTTTCCTGGTCCTGTCACACAAGAACCACCCATTGCATTGAAGGGTAATAGAGGATTTGTAAGGAGTCACACTTTTTTGAGACCATGTAAGAGATCTCATATTTCCTAACACAGGATATTCTAGTTGTACACAAACTTAGCTAGTTTCCAAGCTAGCCCTTTAATCACGTTTGCTCTGAGTATCCATTTCACACAGGGTATGTATTGAGCAAACGATGGGGATTGCACTTCGAATTACTAATTATCACATGGATAAGTGCAATAACATATTAGTAGATCGAGTCACGAATATCAATTTTCGTCAAGCGAGTCTAGACTATCAATTTCAGTCCAAAAAGCATATGTTGACTTTAGTTGCAAGATCAATTGGGCGCAGACTTATGAATCTTGAAATTCAACTTAAATCGACAAAAATTGAGATTACATTAAAGACTCAAAGGACCATATGACAAAAAAAATATTCAAGAAATCAATCAGACAAGACATTCTCGAAGGCGTCATTCGATGTTTTCTTGGCTTTTCTCTCTCCTCCCCCGCCATCATTCGCTGCGCACTCACATACATACATGCGCATGCGCATGCATGCATCGTCACTCACGCATGCGCATGGGCATTCGCTCATGCCCATGTTGTCTACTGCAATGTGAACAAAAAAACCAAGAAAAAAGAGAGTAAATGCGCCTTTTTTTTTTCAGATTTGCCATTTCATGTCACCCCAGAGAACTGTTGCAGTAGAGAGAGAAAGTTAGAGAGAGATATTTGCAGAGCGACCCAGAAGAGAGAGAGGGGACACCTCACACCTTGCCGTCTCTTTCTTCTGCCATTGGCTCTTCCTTTTGTATTTTTCTCTGCCCTCTCTCTCTCTAAAGTCTCTGGGTTTGGTTGTGGTTAATAGGATCCCTTGAACAGTCTCTCTCTACAGAAAGCAGAGAGATTCTCGAGATTGGCGTCTTGGCGATAAAAGACCAGCACAGGGACCATCTTCTTCGTCCCCATTCCCCCTCTTGCGACTAGAGCAAGAAAGCTCTGTTCGTCGCGGAGGAAGTGCGTGAAGAGAGCTCGCTCGGGACATTATTCTCATGAAGGAGATAGGAGGCTCTCTTCGGCCGAGAGAGCCCGCCTCCGGAGAGAGCCTGCCCGACTGACCCCGACAGACATTGGCATTCGCGCGTTCACACCTCGGAGCTCGTTGTGAATTTAGCCCGGTATTCGTCGTCTTCTCCCTCTCGAGAATCTTTAGAGAAAAAGCGAGCGGACGGGGCTGCCATGGCGCTGGTGATGCACAAGGAGTGCTCGAGCAAGCAGATGGACGCGAGCAAGTACGTGCGGTACACGCCCGAGCAGGTGGAGGCGCTGGAGAGGGTCTACAGCGAGTGCCCCAAGCCCAGCTCCCTGAGGCGTCAACAGCTGATCCGAGAGTGCCCCATCCTCTGCAACATCGAGCCCAAGCAGATCAAAGTCTGGTTCCAGAATCGCAGGTGATAAACCAGAATGCTTACACATTGTTGTCTCTCCTTCTCCTCGTGTCTCCGTTAGTCTCGCTCCATTTCGTCACATTTGCGAACCTTCCGGCGAATCAGAGCTGGTGTTTTCGTTTGCTCTTCTCTTTCTTCTCGAAAGACAGAATATTTGCATGAGTTGGAAGTATGTTTCTTTCTTTCGAAACTTTTCTGGGGTTTCATTTTCTTGTCGCCATAGGAAAAAAAATTTGAAAATTTCTTGGTGCTGCTGAAAGTTTGTCCAGAAACGTGATGTTCTTTCGTCGGGCAATGTTCATTTTTAACATGGTTTTCGCTTTTTCTGCGGTACCATATGTTGGTAAAAATGTAGAAAGGAAGTTACTGACTGCTCTAAATATTCGCTTGGTCGCCCTCGTTGGAGTTCTTTGTTTACATTGATTCTGCTGGAGCTTTTGGTAAATCCTCGTTTATTTGGGCTTTCCTTCAAGGCCACTTCATCACTCTGTTGCTCTGGATCTCTTTTTCCCTTCTTTGGGATGTTTTGCCATTGAAGGAAAGAGACAGAAACCAGATAATTTCTTGCTCTATTGTCGCCTTGTTTGATTACCTAAGTAAAAGACATTTTGCATTGTTGATTGAAATGCTGTCTTCATCTGGAAATGGTTGAACTCTTCTCAATGGCATCTTTCGTTTTGCGGCATCAGAGTGGGATCATTTTGATCTCTTCCAGACTGATTATGTCCGCTGGGCAGTGCACTGTTTTGAAAAACTCTATTTTGGGTTTTTTTTCCGTACACGCATACCTACTGTTGTTGCAGAATTGGATTTTTATTTTTTGTCTGAACAATTTAATGATTATAGACAACCCGTGGAGGGAAGGTAGTCAGATCACGTTTTGATTTCTGTTTCCTTGGTGAGCAAGTGAAATTCTTTTGGTCTGCTCTGTAAGTTTTTTGATGTAATAATGTAACCCTGCAAAGCTATTGTTTGTCATAAAGCATGTTAGGACTTCGATTACCTATAGACTCATGGAATGTGGTGTAGTTTGCTTGTGATGTTTCATAGAGAGGCTAAGTTGCGAATATTTTGTTTCACTTCTAACCCAAATTACTAGAGATGCCACCTTTGTCTATCCTTTTTTCTCTTTGGTTGAAGTTCACACATACTGAAAATTCGCTATGCTATCCTTATGCAAACACGTTATCTACTCTAAAATACAAAGTACTATTTTCTGTTAGCACATTAGATTGAGTACAATCTATACGTGGTTCTCTTAGTGTTCTTCTATTGTACTGTGTATTTTGCTCCAGTGGTTGGTTTAAGTGATATACGTTTGGGTGTATATGTAAATCTTATACTGGGTCTATCCGGTGCGTCACTGATGAATTAGCCTTTTTATGTAGATGCCGGGAAAAGCAGAGGAAGGAAGCATTCCGTCTCCAAACGGTTAACAGAAAGCTGACTGCCATGAATAAACTGTTAATGGAAGAGAATGATCGCCTCCAGAAACAAGTTTCACAGTTGGTTTATGAGAATGGCTACATGCGGCAGCAGCTGCATAGTGTAAGCGGTTCCCCTTTTTTACCACAATGTGTTTGATTTTAGATGCCGTTGAGTCTTCCACATGGATCTTCAGTGCAAATGGCATGACAAAATTTGTTCATTGACAATCGCATTTTCTTAGTCTTCCAATGCTATAGATTATGTATACCATTGAAATCCGGTCAGAAGTTTATATTTTGTCCATAATATAAGCATATTTTATTTCCTTATAATTCTACATCTTGAGTCAGGTTCCTGTTAACCCTAGTGCTTTTCTTGTCAATATGATTGGGCCATAATCGTCACATATCTTGGCTATGCTCTCATGATGATTTTGTATATTTGGCTGTCTTTGAGGATGGCTCATTTCATTCATTCTCAGCAGGCATCAACGGCGACCACAGACAATAGCTGTGAGTCTGTGGTCATGAGTGGTCAGCACCAACAGCAGCATAACCCAACACCTCAGCATCCGGAAAAGGATGCCAGCAGCCCAGCTGGGTAAGTAATTGATTTACTTGGAAATATATTCTTTGCACGTGAATGTTTCATTTAACAAATGATGTTGCTGGCCTAATGCACTTTATTTCAATGTATTGCTCTCTTAGTCTTCTTGCGATTGCTGCGGAGACCCTCACACAGTTCCTTGCCAAGGCTACTGGAACTGCTGTTGACTGGGTACAGATGATTGGGATGAAGGTATAGTTGGTTGACTCTTTTAGAGACCTTGGTTTCAGAGACATGCATCGTACTCATAATTCACATGGTGATTTGTAGCCTGGTCCGGATTCTATTGGAATCGTTGCTGTTTCCCGCAATTGTAATGGGGTAGCAGCGCGAGTCTGCGGTCTTGTGAGTCTAGAGCCCATGAAGGTATGTCTATCCTAATTGACTTCAATTATCCTGAGTAAGGCAATTAATATTCGTGATCAACCACCCACAGGTCGCTGAAATTCTCAAAGATCGTCCATCTTGGTTTCGCGACTGTCGATGCCTTGAGGTTCTTAATGTGATCCCTGCAGGGAATGGAGGGACAATAGAGCTTGTATACATGCAGGTTGTTAGCAGCCTCAGAATTTTGGCAGTGGTCCCTAGAAAAAAATTGTTTTTTCTGTTCCTGACTGTTTATATGTTACTGGTTAGACGTATGCACCCACAACTCTGGCAGCAGCACGTGATTTTTGGACACTTCGATATACCACTACTCTGGAAGATGGCAGTCTTGTGGTAATTAATCCCTGGAATCTTTGTTTTGACCTATTCTTATTTAGAATTATGTGAACTCAAGATAATTTTATTGGAAACTAATTTTGAATAAGTGTGTTCTTTCGTTATGCTACTATATGTTTTCCTCATTTAGGGTCATTGATGAACTGTAATCAGATTGTGGCTTGTTTCCTTCCCTGATTAATTTTATTGAGGGGCCTAGCTCTACTTGTGGTATGCTTTGTTTCTAATGAGACTTGATTCAGAGGTGGTAATATATGAAATATTCGGCACTGAAAAATTGTATTAGTGTGCTTGTGATTTTGTTTGTTGTCTGAAAATTCTTTTTGCAGATCTGTGAGAGGTCAATGACTACGAGTACTGGAGGCCCATCAGGGCCGTCGTCTTCAAATTTTGTGAGAGCTGAAGTTCTTCCAAGTGGTTATCTCATCCGACCTTGTGAGGGAGGTGGTGCAATCATTCATATTGTGGATCATGTTGATCTAGATGTGAGTGCATAATTCATTTCAGCTATTTATATGCTACTTATGTTTCTATTAAGTTATATTAAGATATTTATGTGGATTTCTTTCATGTTCATTCTCTTGTTAGGCTTGGAGTGTTCCTGAAGTTCTCAGACCACTTTATGAATCGTCCAAAATTCTTGCACAGAAGATGACTGTTGCTGTAAGAAGGGTTCCATGTTTCTTTTCTTGTTGAATTATTATTTATCTTGTGCTTAACTGTTCTAACCGTGATTTGCAGGCTTTGCGCCATATTAGACAAATAGCCCAAGAAACTAGTGGGGAGATACAGTATGGAGGTAGCCGACAACCTGCAGTCTTAAGGACATTTAGTCAGAAATTGTGCAGGTACATAACATGAGCAGCTTACATTGAACTGTCTTATGAGCCTGCCTCCTTTGTTTGGTCTTTTACTTCTTTGAAGATGCAAACGCCAGGTTCTTCATGATTTTCAACTGGTGTCTTAATGCTTGGAAACATGTATTCTAGGGGGTTTAATGATGCTGTGAATGGCTTTGTGGATGATGGTTGGTCTGTCCTAAGTAGCGATGGGGTAGAAGATGTCACCATTGCTGTGAACTCATCTCCAAATAAATTTCTTGGTTCCCAATACAATGCATCCATGTTTCCAAATTTTGGAAGGGGGGTGCTTTGTGCCAAGGCCTCCATGCTTCTTCAGGTGTGTTTAAAATAGCATGACAAGATTGCCCATTTGCACTAATGGTGGCTGGAGCCCCTATCTCTCCCACCAGCTGTTGCTTTATAGTTTTTTGGTTGTTGCTCCGGACTTGCTTGGCTGATTAACTTTATCTTTTCCTCGTACTTACAGAATGTTCCGCCTGCTGTGCTTGTACGCTTTCTGAGGGAACACCGCTCTGAGTGGGCTGACCATGGAATTGATGCATACTCGGCTGCATCTCTGAAAACTAGTCCTTACGCCATTCCATGTGTGAGACCTGGTGGCTTCCCTAGTAGCCATGTCATTTTGCCTCTTGCCCACACTGTAGAGCAGGAGGAGGTAATACGTAATAGTTTTGTCTATGCAGACTGATCTTTCTTTAATTGCTTTCAGTGAATTCTCTCTGTTATTTCCTTTTGCATCACCACTCACAAGTTCTCATATATAGTTCTTGGAGGTGGTTCGGCTAGAGGGTCATGCATTCTCACCTGAAGATATACCTTTGGCACATGACATGTATTTACTTCAGGTTAGCATTTTTCATTGGCTTTTTACATGGAAGTGCTTGTCATTTTTCTACCTTACATGTTACGAAGCTCTTTGCCACTGATGTTACTTTCTCAAATCATTGGTGCAGTTATGCAGTGGGGTAGATGAAAATGCAGTCGGTGCCTGTGCTCAGCTTGTCTTTGCTCCTATTGATGAATCTTTCGCAGATGATGCTCCTTTGTTGCCATCTGGCTTTCGTGTCATACAATTGGATCCTAAAACAGTTATGCATCCTTGATGCTGCCTTCTTTCATAAAGTCCTGCTGTTGGGGTATCATTGGCTGGGACTTAGCCTGATGATGCTACTGATCTACTTCTTGTTTGCTTTTCTATACCACTTACCATGCAATACAAGCTAGAAAGCAATCTTTACTACACAAAACTATTTTGTCACTGGGTATTGCTTTATTTCTCTCATGCATCTTTCAGAGACTCGAAATAGTGAAATAGAAAAGCTCTCAAGAATGAATGGCTGTCAAGAAGCTTGTTTGAGCAGTTTCCTAAGATTACTTGAGACTCCTAGCATGCCGTTTATCTGATCTTTACTTCTCTGTTCTTTCCTTGTTCAGGATGGGCCTGCCCCTACTCGGACGTTGGACCTGGCCTCTACGCTGGAGGTGGGATCTGGTGTTGCTCGTCCCACTTGTGAAGCTGACGCTAGCACCTACAACCTGCGATCCGTCCTGACCATCGCATTCCAATTCGTTTTTGAGAACCATTTACGGGATACTGTTGCCATCATGGCCCGTCAATATGTGCGTAGTGTTGTGGGATCTGTCCAGAGGGTTGCCATGGCAATTGCACCTTCCAGGCTAAGCGACCATCTGGGGCCAAAATCTCTATCTAGTTCTCCTGAAGCTCTTACACTGGCGCAATGGATCTGCCGAAGCTACAGGTTTGACTCTTAGCAATATGTTATATATCACTCGAAATCTGGGCTCTCTAGTTGCATATACCCGTGAGAGCTGAGTTAAAGAGGAGTGATACTACTCTGAAAATTAACATACCAATTTTTCCTGGTGATACGATCACCTACTGTAGTTATCCCAGCTCTGGCCAAAAAAAGGCTAAATTTATCCACTGTGTTACAAAATAACTGGGAGCTTTGGAGAAAAGGCATTGGTAGATTAGGGGGTTGAATAAATATAATTTAAGATGGATATCTGTGTAAGACTTTAATAGCGTGGACAATTTACCTTTGAATTTGAAAAACTTTACTCTGATTTTTGTGGGGTTTATTTTAAAGAAGCTGAGCTGTTAATGTGTTGATATCGCACTTTGTGTAAGCTATTATCAGCTCAGTCTATACTTGATATGTCTGATGATGTTTTTAACATTGTGCTGCTGTTTGAGAATTTGCATCGATGTTTTTGCTTTTATAGGCATAATTTTGCGTCCATTCCTCGAACTCTTTTCTACCCCCTGCTTATAGCCACCGACCAATTCTTTTGTTTATAGAATTTGTGCTGGAGCTGAACTGTTAAGAGGGGACTCCCAAGCTGGTGATGCTGTTCTGAAGCAATTTTGGCACCATTCTGATGCAATTATGTGCTGCTCTGTGAATACAAATGTGGTACACCCATTTTTTTCTCTTTAATTATATTTCATTTATCAAATTAGTCGTGCCTTTCAAATTACAGTTATATTTGACATCTGAGTATTTCTATTGCCTTTAAAAAAGAGAAGATTACTGCCTTCTTTTTTATATATACCTAAAGAAAATGGATCGCAGGCCTCTCCCGTCTTCACCTTTGCCAACCAAGCTGGACTTGACATGCTCGAAACTACTCTGGTAGCCCTCCAAGATATTATGCTGGAAAAGGTTCTTGATGAAGGTGGCAGGAAAGTTCTTTCTTTGGAGTTCTCGAAGATCATGCAGCAGGTACAATTAGTTTAACCCTTCATCCTAACATGAGAAGCTGCGAACTGTAATCAAGCTGCAGACTCAGGCTTTATAATGAAACGCATGGGAAAAATTAAAGCAGATAGGCAGGTTTCGCCTGAAAAAAGTGATTTCTTTAAAGCCAATCATCTCCATCACTTGAAATAGCTCGATCATTCTTGAGAGAGAAAGCGGGAACAGAAGCGTAGATCGATCAACTATTGCAGAGGTGGGATACAAGTCAGCTAAGTCTAATGTTAATTCATTGTTTGCCAGGGCATCGCCTATCTCCCAGCCGGAGTGTGCGTTTCTAGCATGGGGAGGCCGGTGGCTTATGAGCAGGCCATCGCGTGGAAAGTTCTCAACGATGACGATTCCCACCACTGTCTGGCCTTCATGTTCATGAACTGGTCTTTTGTGTAGAATGAACACAGTATTCAGCGGTCTCATTTTGGCGTGTATGTACGCTTTAAATTATATATAGCATGTCTTGAGTAATTGACTGCTAGAACTCTAAGACCTTACATGTGAATGTACTCATGGCACCAGATCACTTTTTTATTATTATTATTATTATTATTATTATTGCATTTCACGAGATCGTATGTGAGAAAATTCCTTATATCGCGTGATATGAGGACGCGTGCTAACATCTGTTTCTGTAAAGGTTGGCAATGAGGCCAACCTGACTGGATGGATGAATGAGTGGTGTACCAAAAGTTCACATTTATTCACTTTGGAGTGCACCAATTTGTCTCACTGCCGGACCTTTTTGTCTATTTTCTAGGACACTTGTCCACGCGATGATAAAAAAGAATTGTTCTGGCTCAGCTTTTGCTCCTGCTTTGCCTGGCATGGAGAATGAAATGATGACTTTGTTGAGAGCGTGTAGTGTATGTTACGCTGATGGACGTGTCCTGTCCTGTTTGTCTTTTCCAATGTTTTCATGGCTTTAATCTTTTAGTACTAGCAGGAGTAGCTAGGTATGGAGCACGCGCCTACTGTGCATTTGCTAAGGAATCAACTAAGGAAATTTGACCCAAAAAAAAGTAAGGAAATCGTGCAGCTATTAGTGAACCATGTTAGTACATCTTGTGTTTATTTGAGGATAATGATAAATGATTTATGAATTTTGGTTCAATATATGGTCTCTAAATTTTATGAAATGTGTAATGTGAATCTTGAAATTTTAATTTGTTCAAATATGATTTATGAATTTTTAGTACATATTTAATTTAGTTTTCAAGTTTTACTTCACAACTAATTCCAAAACACAACAATAAACTTGCGACTAGAGTATTGAAAAAAAGCTTCTCTTTGATAGCGGGATAATTTGTTATGAAGACACATGACAAATCTAGAAAGTATTTTTTTTTTGCAAGTCACGAACATTTTTATATACTAAATTAAACATCTACGTTAGTCCAGACAAGTAAAGCCTAAAAGAGATACCGCAAGGGGACTGAATACTTGCATTTGCTAACTGGGGACAACATTACACGTTGAGTTACGGTTCAATAATCATATTAAATAAATTACAATTTTATGAATCATATTGCATATTAAGCCAAAATTTATGAATTATTTATATTAGTTTCTTTTATTTAATATCTTGAAAAATGATTTTTTTCTGAGAAGTATTCCCGTGACATTTGGAGAGGGAGGGACGGTTCAAGGGAAGAAGAAACTCTTCATGCAAAATGGATATATACACAGTTTAATCATCTCCACAGTAGTTCCCTCCTTCTAAAGATAGGTGTTAAGTAAGTTCAGAAACGGATGTCATGAAATATTTGACATTTATAATGTGTATTTTGGTCATAATGTCTGGGCAACATATTCGTATGCCAAATAGTTAATGAATGCATATCTTGTATATTGTGTATTATTTAGGTAAAATTGTCTTCACAGTGACGTAGAAATTATATATTGTATCGGCTTTAATTGAGGATACGTGCAGAAACAAGGCTTAAAGTTTGAATCGTTAGTCCATTGAAGATTTAAGGTTTTAGTTTGGTCAATCAAGGATTTAAGGTTTTGAAAATGCTCCAATCAGGTTTTGCGCTTGTCGCTGCCCACGAAGGATGTAGTTAATTCTATAAATATATCATTTTTGAAAATCAAACAAATGTGCTATGGTAAGATTTACAGATCAATCTAATTTTGACCTTATTTTAGTTTACAACCCTTGTGGGTCTATAGCAGGAGGCTATCTAATGATATATCAAATTGGTGATATTTAATTTCCACGGAAATATTTACTGAATAATTTTATCTTTGTATAAACTTTAGCACAAACTCAATGAGTCCTCTATTGTATATCTAGTGATTTATAACTATATTTGTAAGCATCCCCACTCAGCTTACTACTATCGATATGATATTGTTCACTTTAGTCACAACTCATCTGCATCCACACCACCTTAAAGACGTGTCAATTCGGAGTTGCACCAAACATATTTATCAAAACAACGGCCTAGATCTAAGATAATGTAAGATCAGAGACTTATGACATCTAGCACCTTCACTAGTGTCGGTAACATCGAGATATCTTCCGCCCTAGCCGGACTATTCGACGTCTACACAGCTTACAAACATTTGTGGGCCGATTGCAGTTGAACCAAGTTACAAATGGAGTGATTCAAAATTTTCTCGTATTTATGGATTTTTATGAACAACAAAGATAATGAATATTGAACATATTTTATGATTTAAAAGCTGTAGCAGTTAACAGAAATCGTCTTTTAAAGAAAAAAATTCAATTTAGAAGGTGAGCTAAACCTAGAGCCAAATTTTAAGCAGATCACTAACTTATTCTGAAGAGATTCAAATACTTCCTTTTTTTTTTTAACTTGATTCATTAAATGTGTTGGATTTGGTCTAAAACTCAAAGTACATTGTCATTAACAGCCCAAAAAGCAGCTACCTACAAAAAATAGGCTTAGCATCTTTTTCTCAGCAAAAAATCTGTGAAAAAACTAATTGCTTTAACTGACTGACAAAAAGATCTTCCTTGAGAGTCATAAAGATAGAAACCTAATCCTAGCATTTATGTCATGGAGCTTTAATTCGGACAAGCACTCTTTTATTGAGATTTTTGCAGTGTGGAAAGGCGCTATTGATGAGGGATCGTTCTCATTACGGTGACAAGACGATTGACCAAATAGGGTTTTTCTTTTGAACCATCAACCTTGCTTTCTTGCTCAAAATCTTCCTCGCTCTTTTTTCAATTGAAAACGGCACCTATTATCATGATTCCATTGAGGAGTAAAGTGAGTAGTACTTCATTTATAAGTTAATGGTTCTAACACTAGTATGTCCGGCTTCCTTCTTTCGAATTGTTTCTCGTCATTGAGAAGAGGCAACGATTGTTCAATTGATCGGAGAATTAGCTGCAAATGGAAGAAGTATTTGGTTGAGAATCCATGTTGTTAATGCTCAAAAATGTTCTCTTCGTCTGCTTTACATGTTAGAACAATTCGTTTGTCTTGATGGCTAGTTTCTTTCTTGGGTAGCCATGTCCTTGATGGAAAAACAAATTACTGAAGAAGGATGAAGTTCCTCATCCGAAAAAAAAAATGAAAAAGAAAAATTGATGTATATTAGAAAGGGATAATGACATACATAACTCCTAAACTTTGGCAAAATATGCAATTTAATCCCTAAAATGTTGGTACATGTTCAATCTACTCCCTAAATTGTATGAAAACATTTAATATGATCTTGAATAATTATGTAATGACTAGATTAAATAGTTTCATACAGTTCAAAGATTAGATTAAAAGTATATTAAAAGTTTAGAAACTACATTAAACAAATAAAAAGTTTAGGGATCACATTACACATTGAGTTAAAATTGAGGACTATATTAAAAAAATCAAAAGTTCGAATCAAATTGTACATTGGAACAAAGTTCATGAATTATTTATGTCAATTTTTCTAATAGAAATAAACTTTCCTACGACCACATCGTATGAAGAGGAGAGTCTGGAGATATGTACAAATATTGAAGTCATCGTTTTGGCCGTTCTTTAATTGAGAACTTGATTTTCTTTTGATCACTTAGGGAGTTAAGGTTTAAAAAATACCTCAATCAAATCTCGAGGCCGCCCTTGGTGGAAGTCAGGTTTAAGAAACTCGTGCCTCCCACGTCTAATATCGGGTCCTCGGCCACGTCTTTATGATTGCTTGATAAACAGAGGTGGGTGAGCTTTGGATCTGATAGTGGCTTTTTTAAGACTATAAGATTGTATTTGGTTGTATAGATTTTTAGCCATAGTAGTAATGGATAGAATATGATATATGATTCAAGAACTCTGTTATATCTTATTTATATTTAGTAAATCGCAATAATAAAACCAGATATGCATATCAGTGAAATGAACTTGAAAATGCACAAACAAAAATAGTAAGAATCTCTCATGATTCACAGTAAAAGAAATCACAAATGCACAAATGAAATTAATCTCCAGTGATCAGCTTGTGATTATCGTACGATATAAACCTTCAATAGCAAAGGAGTTCATTTCAACATTCAAAGCTGTAAGTTCTACCATGACAAGAAATGTAATTGAGTTACGGCAATATTAATGAGATTGATCAGCTAAAGAGTGCCAAATCTCATAAGAGAGAGAAAGTATGATCATCTATGTTCGTGATTTCGAAAAATATAATACTTATATCTTTTGTTGCTTTTGTGAAGTTTCAATGTGAGCTAGAGAGTTATGAAGGAGAAGGAGCAAAAAAAGCTTTGATTTTCTTATCATGTAGTGGAGCTTTGATGTGCCTTAAAAAAGTTATTTAAGGCACGCATGATAACTATTCTAATTCTGTTCTAGAACTATTTTTCTACTTTAGACTTGTTTTTGGAATATAAATCTATTTGGTAAAATAATTTCATATTTCTATTTTTCGAACAACTTTTTATTCCAAAAGAAGGTTTCGAATATAAATCAGAAATTGTTTATCTCTTTTTTACTTCTCATCCAAAGTAATATCTCCCTAACTCCTAGCCATCCACCCCCCTTTGGTTGTCGCCACCCACCACCGTCGATACTAATCCCTCCCCTTGCCGGCCATCGACACCACTATCCCCTCCCCCATCGCTACCAATTGCCTACCGTCGCCACCGCCGCCGCCACCCCTTTCCCCCGTTGCCGCAAATCATCGACTACTCATCGTCGGTTGCCGCCCCCTCCCCCTACCATCACTAATCATTGGCCGCCGCCACCACCCCCGACCACTTTGCCCCCTCCCACCATCACTCGCCCACCACTGTTGTCTTTGCCCCCCTCTCTCATAAGCCGACCATAGCCATCGGCTGCCGCCACCCTCTCCCCTCGCTATTGTTGCTACCCCCATTGTTATCGCCACTGATCATTGGCCACCGCCACCCCCTCCCTCCGCTGTTGCCGGTCGTCGGCAATTTCAATGTGAATTAGTATTATAAATGTGAAGGAGAAGGAGAGGGTTGGGTTTTTATATAAATCTCTTTGCCCCTTATTCTTCCAGAATTAGAATGATCTCTTTTCAAAGTTGAATTTGTTTATTCAAAATCTGGATTATTCTACTTCATTTTTATTTACTTATCTTTTAGCATTTTCTCCTCTCTTATTTTTATTTCTAATTTTTTTCAATTCCCTTCCAACATTTGTTAATTAAAAACTTATCAAATATCAAACTACACTAACATACCTAAAAAATATAATAAATATAAATACCGAATACATATATATATATATATATTATACATTATAAAATAGAAAGAAATTCGAATACATAAATAAAGTAGGAATAAATAAAAACGAAAAGTATTGTTACTTTGTATTGCTTTTTTATATCATAATCTTAATATTATTTCAACTTTAAGGAAGTTAGCAATATTATGATACTTAGGACATTTCCTTTTATTTCAAAATCTAATTTGACTATGCTTCATTTTGCATATCCAATTTGATTTTCTCTATTTAGGCTTATAAATAGACTTTCTATGTATTCTTTTCAATATATATTAAATCATATAGAAAATTTCTCATTCTCTTTTCTACTTTAAATTCAACTTGGTATTAAAACCTTCTTTTCTGAGGCAAACTTAGAGTGCGCATGACAACGTTTCTGTTTCCGAGAACAAATTATGCTCAGAAATGATTCTTTTTTATTTTGTTCCCGGGAACAAGTTTTGAACATTTGGAGACATTTGCTAACTGTTCAAAATTTTTACTCCGGAAACAGAAATGCGTTTGATAAAAATTTCCAATCTTTCGATTTTTTTATTTTTCTTTTTTTTCCTCCCCTTCTTTCTGTTGCTTGGCGCCGGCAAGCTCGCCGGGCAAGGCTCGCTGGTGGCGACCGAGCGAGGCTCGCCTCCCCAGATCTGGGTGAGGCAAGGCTCGCTCGGCCTCGCGCCGCTTGGGCGAGGCTCGGTCAGCGTGAGGCTCGGCCTCGCCCAGATTTGCAAGGCCAAGCCTCACCGGTGGTTGGGCGAGGCTTCGGCGAGCTTGCCGGACCTCACCCTGGCCTGGCGGCTTGCCGGCGGTGGCGATGGGGCGGTTGAGGGGTGGGAGGAGGAAGAGGAAGAAGAAGAAGAAAAAGAAAGAGAAAGAAAAAAGAAAAAAACGAAAGGAAAAAAAAAACTGTTTCTTAAAGTTGTTCCCGGAAACAAGAAGCAACTTTTTTTTGTTTCTGAATTCTACTCCAAACCTGTTCCGGGGAACAAAAAATTTACCAAACGCATTTTTATTCCCAAGAACAAAAAATTTGCTCCCGGGAACAAAAAAACAGAAACAACTGTTCTCGGGAGCGTTACCATGCAGGCTCTTAGTGTATCCGATGCACTTCATGCACCAAGAAATTTCTTTCTGCTTTATATTTTATGCACCCTTAATAAAATAAATTTGTCCCACCCTCAATAGTGCTCAACCCAATGCCCCTATTCCCATTTGAGTATGCACAATGGTGGTCGTTTTATGATGTCTCTAATGCGTCACCAAGTCAAATTAAAATTTTCTTTTCATGAAGGTATATTTTGATACCGCGAAGATGCGTCTTTGCAAAGTGACTTTTTCCTTGGTAGTGCTTGACTTATCCACTTGCTGTAATTACACTAGTCATATAAGCTACGTTTAAGTTACTATCCTAACAGCAAAGTCAACCACAAAGGACACATGCTACTCGGCTCTAACACTTCCAATTCTTGACGTTTTGTGTGTCGTTTTGAGAAGCCACACCACCACCAAAGAACTCGCCGCCCTTAAACAAGTCCAATCTAGAAGATGCTGCCTCACACACGGCCCCATCACGAATCAACAAGCCCGTCCTGCCATGTCATTAGAGGAACAAGTTTTTGTGGCACCGTTTTAAACTCCAATTGACGATGTCACTTGAATTTGAAGGATGTTAGTGTTTTACATATCTAATTTGATTTAAACCTATAAATAGACTTTCGATGTACTCTTTTCAATATATATTGAATCATATAGAAAATTCTTAATTCTCTTTTCTACTTTAAATTTAACTAACTTGAAGAAGTTTGTTACTTGAAAAAAAATAGTGTTTATACATTAGATATGAGAAATCATATTCCTTTTTATCCCACCCCATGCTGGATACTTTATGTGAGCTATACTTTTCTTATATCTTATCTTATTTTATCTTGAACAAGAATCAAATACATGATATTCAAAATAGGATGACTTTTATCCTAACTATCAAACACTGTCCAAAGTACTTTCATTTTTCTGAGGTGTGCCCGTTGATGGCATTACCTTGTTCTGCAACTTTCGTTTTTGCCAAAATCTTGTTCAAACTTTGGCATCAGGCGTTCTGATTATGTCCACCACGTATGGGGCGATGCACTGAAACCGGATGGCAGTGCCCATTACAACTAGTCGTCCTTTTGCTGACGCATCTCTCGTCTTTTGCCCTTTGTAAGCCACTCGAAAAAGGCTTTTTCACTGTTTTTACTTGTCACAGCCTTCCAAACGAAGACTTGTCCCTGTCCCTCTTGAAATTGACCAAACATGTCCCTCGTAATTGTTATCCCCAGGCTCCTTTTGTCCTATTTTTGCTTCTCAGCCAAAAGAAAAAACAATGGCGAACCATCAATGTCCGTTTTGAGGGCAAAATTTATTATGCTGATCTTAATTCAATTCTAAAATTTCAAATTTTATCAATTTAATCTAAAATTTTTGCATAAAATTTTAATGTAATATTTCCAAACAATTTTTGCTAAGAGTTACTGACGTTGCGGTCCAATTATTATTTGATGTCTATGCGGCAGACCGCCACGCTAACAATTTCCTACATTGGAATTTCAACTATGGTTTATGACTCAAATGAAAAAATTGTAAAATTTAAAACTAAATTGTCAATCATAAAATAAGTTTAGTTCATGATTGATTGAACAATTTGTCCCCAATTTGAGTATTTTGACGTAATGAAACTGAAATATTTTAATAAAGAAAAAAAGGTTTGATTTAAGTAGACTTGGTAAGAGCCTAAAGTGATCAATGTAGTTTTAATATAATGCCCCAAGCTTGTCAGCAAGCTGCTGAGAACCCACGATTCTTGTGTGACCATTTCTAAGCCACATCGAGGGCAATTTTCAAGGTTTTCAATTCTATGGAAACTGAAGATCTCTTCCTAGATCTACCAACAACTGAGTACCATAGACTAATGTTTATAATGTTAGAGTAATTAAATATTAAACAACATCATCTAATAATTTAAGTTTTTAAAACAATTGTCAGTTGTTCATAAAATCTCACATAGTATCGGAGCTGGAGATCCTAGGTTTGAATTTTTCCAGGCTCTTATTTATCTCTCCAATTAAATTTCACGCTTAGTATTAGGCAAAAAAGACTAGACTAAGTATGAGGGGGAGTGTTAAAGTAATTAAATATTAAGTCATGTCTTCATCTAACGAACAATTGATAGTGATTCACAAAATTTCACACTTAACATCAGACATAAGGGGAAATTGAGATTTTGATTTTGATGGCGTTATCGTTAATTGACTTAATCTGCAGCTTCTCCTTCTCTCAGGAAACTTCAACAGAGGATGACGGAAACTAGCCTCTTTTGAGGTGCACAATGAGACGAGACATGAAGAATGGATTTCGGATCTTTGTCTTCTTGTTTATGGACAGTGTAATTTCAAATTATTTATGTATTTTCTTTAGACCCCAGAAAGGGAAAGTTTCTTTTTCTAATATTATGTTTGCATGCAAATATTTCATCACTTGCATTTTTCTTTTCTAGTATTATTTTGCAACTTTAACTTTGAGTCGGCAACAATTGCACCTGACAACCTTAGTTTACAACATGATTTTTGCATCAATTTTAGACTATTTCATGAGTGAATTTTCAATAGAATGGCTTGTGGTGTATTGTCTAGCTACAACATATCCCATGCAAAGATGTTTCATATTTTCTAAAATCTTGGTGGGGTTGTACTAAGGAGCTTACCAATCTGGGGTTTCGAGTATTAGGTTCTTGAATCCAACATTTCGTAATGGATGTAAAGTGATCATAATGATGTTCAGAAAGAATAATTATCTCTGATTGTCCCTTCTAATGCTCTTACCGGTAAGAAAAAGATATTTGCTCAATTCATTGTCGTTGAAATTAGGAATAATTTACAAACTCACCGTTAGACTCGGATATAAATTCGATTACGAAACTAATTCTAAGCATACGCATATATACGACGACCATCCAAGGTTAATGCCTGGTCTGGGTTTTACCCTGCCATGCATGATGGATGGAACCGTGATGTGTCCACGTTTCTATTGAACATGCATGGATCGGATGATGATATGTCGATATATGGGCTAAGACGCAAGAACTCAGCTAGACTAGGGGGGCTTCCAGAGAGGAATTAGCCTTTTCAGAATTTTGAATTTCCCTTTGTTTAGCTGTCATTTTTCTTTTCTTTTCTCTGCAATTCGAGGCCCTCCCTCCATCTTAATGGGATGAGTGCGAAAGGCACTGTGCTCTCGAGCCTCGTGCACACTGGCCTTTCTTGGCTTTCTTCAATTGAATCTGTTTGAATGCGATAAGAATCATCATCAGACAGTATTCTCATACCCATCAATGTATATACACACACAATTTTATTATCTTGTTTCTGAAAGCATTGTGATTTTCAGTATCTCATTTCTGGCCAAAAAAGAAATAGTCTCTCTCTCCCTCTCTCTCTCTCTCTCTCTCTCGGTACAGGGCAAAATTTAAAGAACTGCTCCGCGCATGGACAGCCATTGCTTTCTGCTTTTGTCGATTGGATCACATCAACATATCTCTCTCTCTCTCTCTCTCTCTCTCAAATATTGGAAACTTTATTCAGTTGAAAAAACAGTGAAAAGACCACTTTTTCCATGAACCCTTTTCAAGACCACCAATCAAAAGCGGCCTGAATGAGTAAATTATCTCGGGTCTTGGTTTTTGCAGCAACAAAGGGTGTGTAAATGCAGCAGTAATGAAAGCTTCTTATTAATTAACCTGAAAAAGGGTTTCTCCTTTAACCTTTTTCGTCTTGTTTTTTCTTCGTGGGGTTCGGACGTAAGAGATCTTTGGTTTTTGCAGGTCAGAAGATTTAGTAGAGAGTGACTCTCCATAGGGTAGACCCATCATGGGTCTCTGGAGTCTAGTTTTGGAGAAATTGGGGTTTTTGAAGATGAAAGGTGTTGCTCTTTGACTGGGGTATGCATGACTGGGGTTTTTGCATGGAGGCATCTTGTTCTTGCATGGGAAATCGAGGGTTTCTAGGGTTTGAGGGAATTTTTGCATTTTTATTTTATTTCTCGGTAATGTGCCTTTGAATTCATGAGATTTTCTTTTTCCTTTGTTGTCGAGAGGGAGTGATGATGAAGAATTTTGTCATTTTTAGTTGAGTTGCGTTTCTTGTCATCAGAGTCCGGGGTTTAGGGTTTTGCAAGGTGGATTTTGGGAAAACTTTGAGCGATGACTTCTTGAAGTTTGTGTAGCAGTTGGACTCCCGAAGAAGTTTAATGGCAGATCTTATGCAGAGAGATCTAAACATCTTGCAATTTTCAGTATTGGATTCTGACAATTTTCCCATTTTACCGTCATGTAATAGCCCAATATTATTCAAACTTTGTGTGAAAAATCTATCTAATGCTCCAATGTTTTGGACGCCACCGAACAAGCGTAATACCATGCTTTTATAGGAGCTCATATTTTTAACAAGTTTAAACCCAACAATCATACGAAAAATACCGATTATTGCCGAACCGAGTAGTCACTAATTTATCCCACGCTGTGTTAGGATTTGCCACACAAACATAAAGAAAATAAAGAGTAAATGTGAGAAAGAAAATTTGAAATGCATGGCTTTATCCTAATTCACTATGTCTATCGGAGGATCTCACTATAATTAACAATTCCACTTATTTGACATCCTGAAATTCAAACCCTTTGAGGAATGAATGACCGTGAATTTCGTTGAAGCATTATTAGTTAATCTTACTCGGAACTGATTACTTTCAAGATACTAACTCTGAAAGGAAAGGCTAATGAGGGCTGAACACGAACGACTAAAGAACTTAACCTAGGATAACGACTCGGCTATGGGATCTGAGTAAGGACGATCCTATGGTTATACAGGCCGATTTAAGGAATGACTAGAAGTCGATTCGCGAACAGGGTATAATGGGACAATCGGTGATTCTTTTACTATTATCGAAACCGCGATTAGCCCTAAGTCAATTCTCAGTAATTGTGTACTTTGAAATAAGAATCGATCATTCGCAATTTCATGATAGTCAAGGACGTCTATGTGTCGAGAAAATTTGAACATGGTTTGACGCTGAGTCAAGCATGAGTCGGTTACGTGTAAATCCGTGAAGCCGCCTGTTAGTCCAAGACATACTAAAATTGTAGTCGATCAAAATTGACTTTGTATATAAATCTGATATTGGAGGTCAAATTTTCAGGAACGTCAGAGGTGAACCTTTGGACGATGTTTCCATAACCTTCAAAATTATCGGTAAGCCCGAATTGTTTGAAAATGATTTAACCGGCCGAAAAATTGAGCCACAAGGAAGTGGGCCAAGCAAGACCCAAGTGGGCCTCATGCCCAAGGAGGGGCAGCCACAAGTGTGGGCCTAAGGCAGCCATTTGAGCCCATTGAGCCCAATTAGCCCACTTGACCTACTTTAGCCCATTATCCATTCTTGAACAAATTTGAGCCCAACAAATTCCCGAACTCATTCCTATTTATTCCTAGCCTATTTCTTAGGCCCGCTCTTCATCTTCGGTCCATGGGTAATTTGGTAATTGTGCCAAGGTGGAAAAGACTAAAATGCCCTTCTAGGCATTAATGAATGGAAGACAGAAGAAGAAAGAGAAAGTCTTGGATGATGAAAGCTTTTGCATGGGGAAGGAGCAAGGGTTTATGAGCATTGAAGAGAGTAAACTAGGCCTTCATCTTCTTTCTCTCTCCTCCTTAAGTTGGCCGACCACCTCTCCCCTCTCTTTTTTCTTCTTCTTCTTCCTTTCCTCCATTTTCATTGTTGGTTTAGCTTTGTCACCGTTCGAGCCACCTACATCAGCGACCAAGAGCTCCAATCCATACCCCCTGTCGTCGCCGCTCGCCAATCCTGGTTGCCGGTCAGCTCATTGGCCACCCTGAAGCTACTACTCCTTTGCCCACTTGCACTTCCAGCTGCTGTACCGGCTAAAAACGCTCAACCGCACTTGTTTCCACCTTGCTGCCACCCAGACCAACCATCAGCATCTCCCCCTCAGTCACTTAGAGCTGTCGGGACACCGGCCAGCAGGTCGCCAGACCGTCGGTCAACCTGGCCTGCAGGTCGCCGGACCATCGGTCAGCCCAGCCAGTAGTGGTTCCTCATGTTCAACTCAACTTCCTACATAACAAAGGAGGACCGGCCCTTGCAGCTGCTGTTTTCACCTTGGAACCGCCTTGGGATGATGTTGTCGAGGTCCTCGCGCATAGCCCTCGCCACCGCTGTCACGCTTGTGTCTCCGACCTAACTAATGGGTAAGTTTACGCTCTAATCTATTGATTAGTACGTTAAACTTGTTTAGGGGTAGTTTAGTTATGATTAATCTTAGTTAAGAGTTTAATTATGGCTAACTAAGGTTAAGAGGGCTAGTTAGAAAGATGACCAAGGTTAGGTTAATTAACCAGGGTTGGGTTAATCAACTAGAGTTAGATTATGGTTGGGTTAATTAACTAAGGTTGGGTTAATCAACTAAGGTTGAAGCATGGTTAGGTTAGTTAATTATGGTTAGTTTGGATTAAATTGTTAATCTTGCTTAGTACTCATTAATTATGATTAATTAGAATAATCAAGGATTAGGGGATTGACCTTGATTAGCATTATTTTATTAAAAATAATTGTTTTCTTTTAATAATTTATTTATTTATGAAATTCGGAATTTATATTATTATTTACTAAATCATAAAAATTACTGTTCACGAACTACTGTTCATGCGGTACTATTCATGCAAAAGTGATCATAGTCTTAATTCGATGCATTCGTGATTGTTAAGGCACATTGATTGGTTGTTTGTATTAATGATGAATTGATTGTATGAATTGCTTATCAATTGTTAAATACCTTGACATTTCAATAAAATCGCGTGGGTATAAAAAGGGAAAACCTCGAAGTGTTAGATGTATATTTATGTTAAATGTTGCCATGAAAATAAAAAAAATGACATGTTTTGTTTATAAGGCATGAAAGTTGGACAGTTTTTGGGATAAAACGTGACCACGCATGATTATTTTACTAATTTTGCGAGCATGTACCACGTATGCATTGGTTAATACTCAAGATTAAAATGGGCTATGGTGGTATGCTTGTGTGGTCACTAAGTTAAACCCGTCATCCCGCGCGGGAGATTGGGGGACAAAGTCCAACTCGTCGGAAATCTCGACGGGAGTCCGGATGCGGAGTCGCGACAGAGGCTAAGCCCATGTTCCTTGGGGAATGCTGTTTTAGGAGGGAGCCTTTGATGTAGCCGCGCCTCATGAGGGAGGGTGATGCCTGGCTATGCCAGTAGACACGGCGGGAGTTCGGTTGTAGCCCTGATGGACATTAATAATTAGAACACGCATGAATGCAAAAGTGCATGAGAAACATGGCGTCATTGGTTTTGATTATACATGTGCTTGTTGCACTATTTGTGACATGCCTGAGTTGATAACGTGTAGGGTGTGGTAATGGCCAGATGAGATCGTCTACGATATGACTCGAATATGACTGATTGAATGCATTACTAAAATGTGGTATGCATTATTCGTAATATGTATGTGTGTATTGTGCAAGGTATGGCATGACCGGGTAAGGTTACCTGCAAGTCGACTGCTTGTCAATATTATTCATGGAATTGCTGAATATATTATATTTTGACTAAAGTACTTAGTATGATTGTCATTGATCTACATGAGGGGTTGTTTTTATGATAGGTACTCTGAGATGAGTTGATGTCCTATTTAGGACTTAAGGTAAGAACTCGTTGATATTATATCTCATTGTTGTATTAAACCATTTCAGGTCCTTAAGATGTCGCACCCTTTAGTGCGATTTGGGGTCTCCAAGGACTGGGAGACCATTGTGATACACCACCGCTTCCCGGGTCGAGTGCATCTTTACGAGAAGTATGTTTCTACCATCTTGGTGGATGAGGGATCGGGGCTATAAGTTCCCCACCGGTTCCTAGCATGGCATATTAGGGAGGACAATCTCTTGATCAGTCCTCTATGCGATTTTGATGGGCCATCTGGTAGAGGCCCCGAGAATGCAAACTGGGATCCTATGGAGTTGGACCCTCCAAATGGAGTCGTGGTCGATCCTAACCTTACCCCACCTATAGCTGACCTAACCCCTCCGATTACGAACCCGATAGAGCCTGAGTCCGATGGGTCATTGCACTTTCGTAGTCCCTTGATGGACGTAGAACTTGAGGGTTTTTTTTTAGGGAATAGATTAACCCAGCGTTGGCCTCTTTTTATTTGACTTGGAAAAAGGAACTGATCCAATGGTGGGCTTGTAATTTGAAAAAGTTCCTTGATATTTAATCTAGTAATTAAATAAATGAGCTAGTTTTGCTACTATGATGTTGTTCATCCTTATATCCCTATTGTGATTGATTGATTGATTGGGTGTTAGTTCGTTTATGTTTGCGCATAATGAAATAGTAAAATGAGTGGTCGACAACGTGTCATGGGACGTCGCATTCAATTAACCAAAGTGAAGGGGGTTGTCGCGTACTCGGGGTTCGAGGCGTGACATCCCCGTCGATTTTGGTATCAGAGCCCGGTCAAGGCCTGGAGTGATAATGTGCGAAGGGGTATGGGATAGTGAGATATGGATGACATTTATTTTACATGTTTGTGATTGCTTATATGACCTTGTGTTAATGTGGGTTGTTAATAGTTTCTAATTCCTTGTTGGAATTGGAAAGTAGGATCAATGAGGATTCTGCAAGATGAACAATCTTGAGCAGAGATTCCCTAGGCATAGGGCAGTGTCTGGTCAGACAAGTGCTAGGGGTAAAGCGCAAGGGGATCCTAGGTTAGAAGGGATCCTGTAGGTGCTAGAGATGTTGATAGGACAACAAGTTGAGGATCGAGCTGCCGTCGCCGCCGCCGTCACTATTCCTTTTGCCCCTGCTGCGGTTCCTGTGGTAAAGAATGAGGTATGCGAGCGACCGATGCATAAGTTAGTGGGGCAATTCCTAAGACTCAAGCCACCAAGGTTTAGTGGCATTGGCGACCCTGAGGCTGCAACCCTTTGGGTCAGGGACATGGAGAAGACGTTCGCGGTGCTGAAGTGCTTGGATGAAGACCAAGTACGGCGGACCGAGAACCGGAGAACCAAACCGGAGGGTCCAAGTTGAGTTCCTCATTTCCGAACCGGAACCGGTGGCCTACACCTCCCCTTAGTCTTTCCCAAAAATATCCCCAATTCTAACCCTAATTTTTCCCCCTTTCTAATTGAGTCTCACGCGGCGCCCGACGTCTTCGGTTCTTCTTCGCCTTGAACCCTCGACCGTCGCCGTCGCTCGTGGCTGCTCGTGGCCGCTCGTCCGCCGCCGCTCGCTCGCCGCCCACCCGCAGCTCCGCCCGCCCGGATCCGCCCGCCCGCGGCTCCGCTTGTCTACTCGCCGCCCCGCGCTCCGCCCGCCCGGACTCCGCCCCCCGCGGCTCGGCCCGCCCGCGACTCCCGCTCGCCCGCGGCCCGCTGTCTAAAGAATGCCCGCGGCTCCGCCCCCGCCCGGACTCCACCCGCCCGAAAAGGTATTTATCTTCTATCTTGTACCTGGTTGTGAAGGCACTTAGTCTCACTTTACTCATTGTGCAAAGCATGGAGCTGTTTATAAACTTGCTTTTGGACCAAAAGCATTTGTTGTTGTATCCGATCCTATAGTCGCAAGGCACATCATTAGAGAGAATGCGTTTTCATAAGATAAGGTAATGAAGTTGGATGCTCTGTCAAGGTTCATTTTGTACCATCTATGTGCTTGTGCTGGAAAAATTAAATAGCAAAGTTTTCCAATTTTGTATTAGAGACTATTTGGTCATGCGAAAATGATCCAATAATCAGATCCAGAGACAATTTTGTAATTGAGTATTTGCTAAATGCATAGGATTTCTATCACAAGTTTGAGAAAGAGAGAATGGAGTCTAAAAATTTTGGATGATCAATATAGGCTACATACTTCAGTTTGAGAGTTCCATCATATGTTAGTATCCATTCTAAAGGTTCACAGCAAGTGTTTTGTGCTATAACGGGAGTTCTAGCTGATATCCTAGAGCCAATAATGGGAAAAGGACTTATACCTGTTGATCTTGACACTTGGAAGCAAAGGAGAAGAGGTGAGCAAATTAAGATTATGCCATTATCAGGTTTGAGCATGGGTTTAGACCAATCTAGAGTATCTGCCAATCAGTTTTAGTTAAAACTCGAGTATAATGCGCTTTCCTCCACATGAAGTAGTGTATATGTAATTCAAAATATTTTCCTAGAAAAAGTTATTGGCCCTTACAAGTAATACAGTGTATAAATTATCTCGAGAAGCAATAAACAACTGTTTGAGAGAAAAAAAGTATACAATGATCAACTTAATCCAGATCCTTGCTTTATTCATGACTTAACAAGTTTGAGAGAAAAAAAGTATACAATGATCAACTTAATGATGTTGCAATTGAGCTGTAAACCAAGCCTAATGATGACAAATTAAGAAAAAGTTTCCTTTTTTATCTTTTGGGGTGGTTTAAGGGGTTTGTTAGGTCATGGAATCATTCAAGTTTTGATTTCGCCGACTATTTTAAACATGCTTCATTTTTCTTGCAGGCGTGGCATGCTTCATTTGCCAAGTTGGCTTTCTTTGAGGTTCTTAACGGCAAAACCTGAAATTGATCTAGAAAGGGACTAGAGAACGGTTTTTGCTTACTAGGTAAATTTTTTTTAATCTGTTTTGCTTTAGCTAGCTTAGATTATGTGAAATTGTCATCGTGTGACCTTATTTCTGATTAAATGGTTGCTTGGCAATGTTGTTTGTTGGACTTATCAACTTAACATGTCAATAGAGGAGGAGGGATATGACTATGAGAAGATGACTCCTATTATAGAAATGGAAATGTCGGGCAATGAAAATGAACAAGAACAAGATCCATCCCCAAACATGAGTGGGACAGACAAGGTACTTGGTTCTTCTCTTCCTTCTCGTGATAAGAAATATACATTTGAGTGCTGGAATCATTATACGAAAATCAAAGATAATGATGGAAACCCACATCAGGTGAAGTGCATTCATTGTGGGTCTTTGTTAAAGTACCGTGTTTCTAATGGTACTTCTGCCATGAGGAAGCACTTAACAACATGCAAGAAGTTTCCTCGTAATATAGAGAAGAGGCAGAAATTCTTTGTACCACGTAATGTAAGTGGGGCTAGCAAGGCAGGAGGAGAATCCAGCACTGGTAATGTCTTATCAACATGGTCATTTAATCAAGAACGTTGCAGGGAAATGCTTGCCCGGTTCATCATTATTGATGAACAACATTTTTCTTTGGTGGAGCGTGTTGGATTTCGTGAGTTTGTCTCTGAGTTACAACCTCTCTTCAAGCATTTATCACGTTTTACAGTGGCTAAAGATTGCATGAACCTATATTTCCGCGAAAAAGCTTGTTTGAAGACTTACTTTGGTAAGATTAAGTCTAGGATTGCACTTACAACCGATACCTGGACTTCTATTCAAAACATGAATTATTTGTGTCTCACTGCACATTTTATTGATGATGATTGGAAATTGCATAAAAGAATCATCAATTTTGTAGTGATGCATAGTCATAGAGGTAAGGAGATTGGAAAAATGATAGAGAAGTGCATTAATGAGTGGGGAATAATAAAAAAAGTGTCAACAATTACTGTTGACAATGCTAGCTCCAATGATGTTGCAATTGGTTATTTGAGGGAAAAGCTTTTAAAAGAAAGGGTGGCGATATTAGATGGTAGTGTTTTGCATATGAGGTGCACAGCTCATATATTGAACTTGATTGTGAGAGATGGCTTGAGTATGGTACGTGACTCTATCTCACGTATCCGCAATGTGGTTAAGTATGTGAAAAGTTCTCCCTTAAGAGCCAAAGCATTTCAATCTTGTATTGAGACTGAAAATATCACTTACAAGGGTTCGGTTATTCTTGACGTAGCCACTAGATGGAATTCTACTTATCTTATGTTAGACACTGCTGTAAAGTTCAGGAAAGCTTTCGAAAGATTGGAAGAATATCATTTATCTTTTGTAAGTGAGCTTAACCATGATATTCCTCAAGATGATGATTGGGAAAATGCTGTTATTCTTTCAGAATTTCTAAAGGTGTTCTATGATGCTACAAATCAAATGTTGGGAAGTTCATATATAACTTCCAATGATTATTTTGAGGGGATAGCTCTTTTGTATAAATATTTGAAAGATACGGCGGATGATTCGGATCCTAAACTTCAAGCTATGGGTTTGAAAATGAAGGAAAAATTCGACAAATATTATGGGAGCTTAGACAAAGTGAATATGATGGTGTTGATTGCGGTTGTATTGGATCCTAGAGCCAAGTTGAGTTATGTGAAATTTTTGTATGGACAAATTTATGACGATGAATCAAAAGTTAATGACATGCATCATAAGGTGAAGAACGCATTGGAGCGTTTGTTTGAATTTTATAAGCAATCTTCTTTTGATTCAAGTTATCAGAATTTTGGTGTCCAAAATTGGAGTGCTAGTAGCAGTGGTTCCAACGCCGATGCTGTTGGCAATAGAGCTAACAAAAGGAAGTATGACGCCCAAGCATGGCGAAAAACCTTTATGAACTCGAGCCAACAATTGTGTGATGTCAATAAATCTGAGCTTGATGAATATCTTGAAGATAAAACTGAAAAAGTTATTGATCTCGACATTTTGATGTGATGGAAGACTAGTGGTTCAAAATATAAAATCCTATCTTTGATGGCTCGAGATATTTTGTCTATTCCCGTAACTACTGTTGCTTCGGAGTCGACTTTCGTTTCGGGTCGTGTACTTGATGGCTTTCGAAGTTCTTTGACTCCCAAAGTAGTAGAAGCTTTGATTTGCACTCAAGATTGGTTGAGAGCTGTTCGTGTACCTATTAATGTTGAAGAGTGCATTGAGAATGCAGAAAAATTTGAGTTGGGTAAGTAATATTTCTAGTTTTATATGTTGTAAATCCTTATATATGTCTAATAAATGAATGCTTTATTTAATCTCTCTCTTCTTCTTTTTTAAAGATATGGATGGTCTTAATGAGGAGATCACCAGTAAATAGAGTTTACCAATTAAAGCGAAATGAAGCTACGTGGTAAGGCTTTCTAATAATTATTGTTTAGCATGGATGGAGACTTTGCACCAAATGGATGAACTTGTGAGATTTAAGAGAAAGCATGATTTTCTCTTAGTCATTAATGATGTAAGTCCCTCATTTTGTAGATAATCTTGTTATTTAATTTGTGAGACTTGTGCTGTACCTCTTGCTTTGCAATATGATGACATGATTGTTTTATGACTTAGGGAGATCTTCATAGAAATTGTGTCGTTATCATTATAAAAACTATGTTGAAAGGGATGATCACGGTTCCCGGTTCTAGGGAGGGAGGTTCGGTTTCCCGGTTCTTCTTTTTTCTAACCGAAACCGGTTCCACTTAAATGAAAAAAAAAAAAAAAAAAAACCCGTTGGACCCGGAACGGAAGGTAGGAACCCGCCCGACGTGGTGGGAAGCTACTCGAGGAAGAGTGTTCCCTGAAGGCACGGCTCATATGTGGAGTGCCTTTCTAAAGCTTTTAATGGAAAGTATTTTTCGGACAGTGCACGGGAATACAAGATGACGGAATTTCAACGGCTTCGTGAGAATCAAATGTCGGTGGATCAATATGAGGCGAAGTTCATTGAACTATCCAAGTACGCACCAAGGTTAGTAGAGGACCCTTTGGATAGGGCGAGAAGGTTTAGGGATGGCTTGAAACCAAAACCAAGGATAAATTGGTGCCCTTAAACCTGAAAAGCTATTACGAGACGTATGAAAGGGCCTAAATGATTGAGAAGAACATGGTTGAGAGGGCAGCCGCGTTTGGTTCACGGTTTGTGCCTAACCGAGACAATTGTCGACTTGGGAAGAGGTCGACATGGGAAGAAGAAATCTCATCCCACCCAACATGAAGAACTAGGTAGGAAAACTGGGAGGTACGGACCCCAGGAGTGCCAAAACTTGGCACGAAGGGACACTTAAGTGCCAAAAGTTACAAACGGTACACTTAAATGCCAAAATCAGAGCAAAAGGGATCACTTAAGTGCCAATGACGAGAAAATCCGGCCAAATTGCCACGTGTCCATTTTCCGTCGACTTCATTTGCTGACGGAGCATTTTTTTCAAAATAACAAATTCCACGTGGCAATTTTAATAAAAAAAATTGTCCATGTCAAATTTAAAAAAAATTAAAATCGATTTTATTATAAAAAAAAAAAAACAGAAGGGGATCGGCGAGGGTTGTGCAGCCCTCACCGCCGCCAATGTCGCCGGGAAGGGCCGGCGAAGGTGGGCGAGGGTCGGCTGGGGTTGCCGAGCCCCAGCTGGCCTGCGACGAGGGCTCGCGGGCCCTCTCCCAGATCCGGCGACCCTTGCCACAGGCCGGCCGGGGTCGTCGACCACTGGCCAGGGCCCAGCGACCTCGGCCGACCTTCGCCCACCGTCGCCGACCCTTCCCGGCGAGGGTGGAGCGGCGGCGGTGGTGGCGACGAGGGGCTGCACGGCCCTCGCCGATTTCCCCTCCCATTTTTATTTTTATTTTAATTAATCAATTTTATAATAATTTATTTTTTAAAATTATTTAATTAATAATTTTAAAATCCACGCAAAAATGACGTCGTTTTGCACCGATTTTTCGTCGTTTCAATTTCCGACAAGCCACGTAGGCAAAAAAATTAATAAAAAATTACCACGTAGGATTTTCGGTAGGGTTCCGGCGACTTGGCACTTAAGTGATCCACTTTTTTTGAAAAGTGGCACTTAAGTATACCGTTTATAAGTTTTGACACTTAAGTGTCCCTCCATGCCAAGTTTTGGCACTCCCGCTGTACTTATACCGAAAACTGGCATCCAGTTTCATGGGAGCATGCCGACTATGTGGGAGGAGACATGGGAATCTCCCTTGTCCTTCAAGGATGGGAGCCTGTTTTGGATGTGGCCAACAAGGTCACCAAGTGAAAAATTACCCTAGTAAGCCTGTGAGGGCGATCCTACCACCGCCACAGGGAGGTCAACCTACTGGGAACGCGCCACCAAACGACCAAGATAGACCCCAAGCGCAATGAAAAGTTTATGCTGTAGCCAAAGGGAAGACAAAGGATTCACCCTCCGTCATTACAGGTACGATATCGTTGCAAAATCACGCTACTTATGCATTATTTGATCCTGGTGTTACGCATTCTTTTGTTGTTGATCGGTTTGTTAAGCTAGTGGGGTTAAGTCCAAAACCATTGGGAGTGATTTATGGTATTTCTATTCTGTTCAAGAGTAAAATATTGTATGGGTTAGGTTGTTCTGGCATTAAGCTAGTTTTGGGCGGTTGCAAGGAAGTCATTGATTTGATTATGATAGCGATATATGACTTTGATGTCACAATCAGTATGGATTGGCTCACCAAACAACAAGCTATTGTGAATTGTCATGGAAAGACAATTCAGTTTAACCCAATAATGGGTGACAGTTTTGAGTTTGTCGGAAATCGAGGGGGACCCTCAATCCCTCTAATTTCGTCACTTGAGGTGACTCGACTATTGGATTCATGATATCAAGGGTATTTGGCATTGGTAGCGAATACACTAGTGGAGGAACCAAAGATGGAAAGCATCGTTGTGGTACAAGATTACGTGGATGTATTTCCAGAGGAATTGCTTGGGTTACCTCTAGAGAGGGAAATCGAGTTTATGATTGAGTTGGCCCTTGGAATGGAGCCGATTTCCAAGGTACCTTATAGGGTGGCACTATCATAATTGAAGGAATTGAAAATGCAAATGCAAGAATTACTGGACAAATGATTTATTTGTGTCACGCCCCGAACCCCAGGCACGCAACAACCCCTTACCATGGTCAATTGAAAGCGACATCCCAAGACTCGTCGACGACCATTCATTTTAATCTTTCATTAAGTACAAGCGAAATACGAACCATCCCCAGTCCAACAGATAATCAATCAAATAATCAAACAAATAATCAAACAATGATAGATGGATGAATAGTAAGATAACATAAACTACTCATTTATACATTCTTATTGGATTAACCAACGGATGATCGTTTTCCGATTTACAAGCCCAACTAAGGGGTCAATCCATCCACTAAGCTAAACCAAAAAGAAACTAGGCTTGGCTAATCTATCTACACAAAAAGAACCCTTGGGTTCTGAATTACCATCACTCTAACCTGTTGGACTCAGGCTCCGTAGGATCGTAGTACAAGTCGTCCGGGTAAATCACTGGAGGAGCAGGGACGGGGTTCTCCACTGCACCGTAAGGAGGGTCCAGCTCCATGGGATCCCAATTGTCATCTTCAAGGCCCCCACTAGGTGGTCCATCGAAACCTCATAGAGGACCGATCAGCAGATCGTCCTGCCAGATGTACCATGCCAAGAACTGATGGGGTATCCATTGCCCCGGTCCCTCATCCACCCAGATAGTGGTGACATACTTCTCGTACAAGTGCACTCGACCGAGGAACCGATGGTGCGTCATTATGGTCTCCCAATCCTTAGGGATCTTGAATCGTACTGGCGGGGGCGCTATTCTAAAAGCCTAATAATGGTTATAAATTAACCAATGAAATAAAATCTCAGCGAGTTTTCCTCTTAAGCCCCAGTTAGTACATCAAGTAAGTGACCTCATCTTCTCTCTCTTATTTTGTCTTTTCCAAATAATATCTAGGAGTAAAATGGTCATTTCCACCTTGCACAATTTCCAAACTGCCCTTGGGCTGAAAATGAAGGGTAGGCCTACGAAACAGGCTCGGGAATTTGTTGGCTCGAATTGGCTCAAGTTTGGACAACGAGCTTGGAAGGGTAAATGGGTCGGTTGGGTCTAATGGGCTCACTTGCTTGTCTTAGTCTTCCACGTTGGCTATCCCACCTTAGGCATGAGGCCCACACTGGTCTTGCCCAGCCCACGTCCTCATAGGCTCATTTCTCTGTTCGAAAATCCCTTTTCCAAAAGCTTGGCTTAACTGACATTGTCGACCGTCGAGGAAGCATCGTCCAAACGTTCATCCTGGACGTTCTCGAAAATTTGAAGTCTAATCTTGGATTCAAATGCCTTGTCAATTTCCCCCTAATGTCATTTTGATACGACTCAGACTGACAAGCGGCTTCGAAGACTCACAATTATTCATCCCTCAAAGGGCTTGAATTTCAGGACATCACAATTCGTCCTAGTGCTTCTCCTTGGGGAGCGCTAATGTTGTTCGTAAGGAAAAAAGATGGGTCCTTGCGTCTCTACATTGACTACCAACAACTTAATCACGTAACTATTAAGAACAAGTATCCGTTGCCAAGAATAGATGACTTATTTGATCAACTTCAAGGAGCTTCGGTATTTTCCAAAATAGATCTAAGGACAGGCTATCATCAATTGAGGATTACGAATGAAGATATACCGAAAATGGCATTTCGTATGCATTATGGTTATTATCAGTTTATCGTAATGCCGTTTGGTTTGACGAATGCTCCTGCAGCCTTTATGGACTTGATGAATTGTGTGTTCAATAAGTATGTTGACCAATTTGTGATTGTGTTTATCGATGATATTTTGGTGTACTCGAAAACTCCGGAGGATCATGAAAGACACTTAAGATTAGTACTACAGACCTTGAGGGAACATGAGATCTATGCTAAGTTCAGTAAGTGCGAGTTTCGATTAACTTGTGGCATTTTTGGGTCACATAATTTCAGGTGAAGGGATTTCTGTCGATCCGGCTAAGATCGAAGCTATCATGAATTGGCCAAGACCCACGACGGTAACTAAAGTTCAAAGTTTCTTGGGATTGGTAGGGTATTATAGACGATTCGTGGAGAAGTTTTTTGCAATAACCATGCCCCTAACGAGGTTATTAAAGAAAGAAGAAAGATTTGATTGGACAGATAAGTGCGAGCGTAGTTTTCAAGAGCTCAAGAATAAGCTGACTACCGCACCTGTCTTAACAATACCATTTGGCCTTAGAGGGTACGGAATCTACAGTGACGTGTCATACAAAAGACTAGGCTATGTTTTAATGCAATATAGTAAGGTGGTTGTATACGCATCATAACAGTTAAGATCTCAAGAGTTTAATTACTCGACGCATGATTTGGAATTAGCTGCAATAATCTTTACACTCAAGATTTGGAGGCACTATTTGTGTGGAGAAAAGTTCCCAATTTTCACGAACCATCAAAGTCTGAAGTATTTGTTCTCTTAAAAAGAGTTGAACATGAGACAACGACGATGAATGGAACTTCTTAAGGACTATGATTGTGAGATTCTGTACCATCCTGAGAAAGCTAACAAAGTAGCTGATGCACTTAGTCGAAAATCGTCGATTGCACAAATGATGATGGTATGAGAATGGATCATTCTCGAAGGAGTCCGAGATTCAGATTTCAAAATTGAGGTAGGCTATCTTACTAGTCTAATGGCCACTCTTAGGGTGGAACCTGAGATGCAAACCAGGATAAAAAGTGCCCAAGCGTCGAATCCTGAAGTCCAAAAGATTCTACAAATGGATTAGGTCAAGAGGAAGGCCAACTTTTAAGTGTCTGAGGATGAGACATTGAAGTTTCATTGACGATTGTACGTCCCCAATGATGCCGAACTTGAGGAAACAATCTTGACAGAAGCTTATCGTAGAAATTATAGCATGCACCCCGGCAGTACGAAGATGTACTAGAATTTGAAGCAACACTTCTGGTGGAATGATATGAAATTGGATATCGTAAAGCACGTGGCTAAGTGTTTAACATGCCAACAAATAAAACCTCAGCATTGTAAGCCTGATGGATTGCTGCAACCCCTTGAGATTCCCAAATGGAAGTGGGAGCATATAACAATGGATTTCGTGATGGGATTGCCAAGGAGCTAGCGAGGTAATGACTCGTTTTGGGTGGTAGTTGATAAATTAACGAGATCAACTCACTTTATCGCCGTATAAAAGGATTTCGCGTTAGATAAGTATGCAAAGTTGTACATGTGACAGCTTGTGCACCTTCATAGAGTACCAGTGATGATTATGTTTGACTGTGATCCCAAGTTTACGGTAACTTTTTGGAAAAGTTTGCAATCTACCATGGGAATGAAACTACAATACAATACGGCGTATCATCCGTAGACAAATGGTCAGTTAGAAAGGACGATCCAAACACTTGAGGATATGCCACGAGCTTGTGTTATAGACTTTAAAGGAAGTTGGGGGGAACAACTTCATCTGGTTGAGTTTGCCTACAACAATAGTTATCAGCAAAGCATTAAGATGACACCATTCGAAATTTTGTACGGAAGGCTTTGCAGAACTCTGCTATGTTGGGACGAGGTCGATGAATGAAAGATTACGAGACCGGAGTTGGTGCAACAATCTTTGGATGCCGTCAAGATTATTCGGGACAAGCTAAGGACAGCCTAGAGTCGTCAAAAGAGTTATGCAGACAAGCGACATAGGCCATTGGAATTTAAGGTGGGTGACCATGTATTCTTAAAAGTATCGCCAATGCGAGGTACTTCAAGATTCGGCGAGAAAGGAACATTGAGTCCAAGGTACGTTGGACCCTTTGAAATTTTGGAAAGAATCGGGAATTTGGCATATCATCTCGCGTTACCTTCGAAGCTTGCATAAGTGCATGCTGTTTTCCACGTGTCTATGTTGAGGAAGTACGAATCAAACCCAACTCATGTGTTAAATTTCAAGGAACTGGGCATAAACGACAATGTGTTGTATGTGGAAAAACCTATCCGTATAGTGGATCGCAAGGAGCAAGTACTTTGGAACAAGACTATCGCCTTAGTTAAGGTGATCTAGCAATATCAAGGAATAGAGGGAGCTAAATGGCAAAGCGAGGAAGTGATGAAACATCAGCACCCCCATTTTTTTGAGGATGTTTTTGTAGATACAAATTTCGAGGACGAAATTTCTATAAAGGGGAAGAATTGTGACGTCCTGAAATTCGAACCCTTTGAGGAATAAATGATCGTGAATTTCGTTGATGCATTATTAGTTAATCTCACTCGAAACTGATTATTCCCAAGATACTAACCATGAAAGGAAAGGCTAATGAGGGCTCAACACGAATGACTAAAGAACTTGACCTAGGATAACGACTCAGCCATGGGACGTACGTTAAGACGATTTTGTGGTTATACAGACTGATTCAAGGAATGATTAGAAGTCGATTCGCGGATAGGGTATAATGGAATAACGGGTGATTCCGTTTACTATTATCAAAACCGTGATTGGTCCTAAGTCAATTATCATTAATCGTGTACTTTGAAATAAAAATCAATCATTCGCAATTTCATGATAGTCAAGGATGTCCATGTGTCGAGAAAACTTAAACGTGGTTTGACGCTGAGTTAAGCACGAGCCGATTACGCGTAAATCCTCAGAGCCGGCTGTTAGTCCGAGACGTACTAAAATTGCATTTAATCGAAATTGACCATGTATATAATTCTGATATTGGACGTCAAATTTTTAGGAACGTTAGAGGCAAACCTTTGGACGATGTTTCTATAACCTTTGAAATTATTGGTAAGCCTGAATTGTTGGATAATGATTTAACGGGTCGAGAAATTGAGCCACAAGGAAGTGGGCGAGCAAGACCCAAGTGGGCCTCATGCCCAAGGAGGGGCGGCCACAAGTGTGGACTTTATGCAGCATTTGGGCCCATTGAGCCCAATTAGCCCACTTGACCTACTCTACCCCATTATTTATTCTTGAACCAATTTGAGCCCAACAAATTCCCAAGCCTATTCCTATTTATTCTTAGCCTGTTTCTTAGGCCCGCTCTTCATCTTCATCACATGGTCAATTTGGTAATTGTACCGAGGTGGAAAAGACTAAAATGCCCCTCTAGGCATTAATGAATGGAAGACAAAAGAAGAGAGAGAAGTCTTGGATGATGATGGCTTTTGCATGGGGAAGGAGCAAGGGTTTATGAGCATTGAAGAGAGTGGATTAGGCCTTCATCTTCTTTCTCTCTCCTCCTCAAGCTGGCCGACCACCCCTCCCCTCTCTTTCTTCTTCTTCATCATTTCCTTTATTTCCTCCATTTTCACTACTGGTTTAGCCTTGTCACCGCTCAAGCCACCTGTAGCAATGACCGGGAGCTCTAGTTTGTACCCCCTATCACCGGTCCTGGTTGCTAGTCAGCCTGTCGGCTGCCTAGAAGCTACCGCTCCTCTGCCCACCTGCACTTCTAGCTGTTGTAACAGCTGGAAACGCTCAGCCGCACCTATTTCCACTTTGCCGCCTCCCGGACCAGCCACCAGCATCTCCCCCTCAGTCACCTAGAGTCGTCGAATGCTGGCCAGTAGTTCGTCGGACCGCCAATCAACTCGGCCAGCAGTGGTTCCCACTATTCAACTTGGTTCTTGCATAACAGAGGAGGATCGGCCCTTGCAACTGTTGTTTTCACCCCGGGACCGCCTTGGGTCGACGTTGTCGAGGTCCCCGCACGTAGCCCTCGCCGCCGCCGCCGCACTCGTGTCTCCGGCCCAACTAACGAGTGAGTTTATGCTCTAATATGTTTATTAGTACATTAAACTTGTTTAGGGGTAGTTTAGTTATGGTTAATCTTACTTAAGGGTTTAATTATGGCTAACTAAGATTAAGATGGCTAGTTAGAAAGATGACAAAGGTTATTTTAATAAACCAAGATGGGGTTAATTAACCAAGGTTGGATTATGGTTAGGTTAATTAACCAATGTTGGGTTAACTAACTAGAGTTAGATTATTGTTGGGCTGATTAACCATGGTTGAAGTATGGTTATGTTAGTTAATTATGGTTAGTTTGGATTAAATTGTTAATCTTGCTTAATACTCATTAATTGTGATTAATTAGAATAATCAAGGATTAGGGGATTAACCTTGATTAACATTATTTTATTAAAAAGAATTGTTTTCTTTTAATAATTTATTTATTTATGAAATTCAAATTTTATATTATTATTTATTAAATTATAAAAATTACTGTTCATGAATTACTGTTCATGTGTAAGTGAATCATAGTCTTAATTCGATGTGTTCGTAATTGTTAAGGCACATTGATTGGTTGCTTGTATTAATGATGAATTGATTATATGAATTGTGTATCGATTGTTAAATGCCTTGACATTTCAATAAAATTGCATGGGCATAAAAAGGGAAAACCCCGAAGTGTCGGGTGTATGTTTATGTCAAATGTTGCCATGAAAATAAAAAGGACATGTTTTGTTTATAAGGCATGAAAGTTGGATGGTTTTTGGGATAAAACGTAACCACATGTGATTTTTTGACTGATTCTGCAAGCATGTACCACGTATGCATTGGCTAATACTCAAGATTAAAATGGGCTGTGGTGGTATGCTTGTGTGGTCACTAAGTTGAACCCATCACCCCGGCGGGAGATCTGGAGACGAAGTCCAATTCATCGGAAATCTCTGCGAGAGTTCGGATGCGAAGTCGTAGTAAAGGCCGAGCCCATGCTCCTTCGAGAATGCCATTTTGAGATAGAACCCTTGACATAGCCATGCCTCATGGGGGAGGGCGATGCTTAGCTATACCAGTAGATATTGGCGAGAGTTCGGTTGTAGCCTTGAGGAGCATTAATAATCAGAACACGCATGAATGCAAGAGTGCATGAAAAACATTGCGTCATTGGTTCTGATTATACATGTGCTGGTTGCACTATTTGTGATATGCCTAAGTTGATAACGTGCAGGGTGTGGCAATGGCCATGTGAGATCGCCTGTGATATGCATTATTCGTAATATGCATGTGTGTATCATGCAGGGTATGGCATGATTGGGTAAGGTTGCCTACGAGTTGACTGCTTGTCAATATTATTCATGGAGTTGCTGAATATATTATATTTTGATTGAAGCAGTTAGTATGATTGACATTGATCTGCATAAGGGGTTGTTCTTATGATAGATACCATGAGATGAGTTGATGTCTTAACTAGGGTTTAGGGTGAAAACTCACTAAGACTATATATCATTGTTGTATTAAACTATTTCAGGTTCTTAGGATGGCACACCCTTCGATGCGATTTGGGATTCCCATGGACTGTGAGACCATTGTGACACATCACCGCTTCTCGGGTTGAGTGCATCTTTACGAGAAATACGTTTCCACCATCTGGGTGGATGAGAGATTGAGGTTGTAGGATCCCCACCGATTCCTGGCATGGTATATTAGGGAGGACGATCTCTTGATCGGTCTCTACATGGTTTTGATGGGCCACCTCGTAGAGGCCCTGAGGACACAGACCAGGATCCTATGGAGTTGGATCCTCTAGATGGAGCCGTGGTGAATCCTGACCTTGCCCCACCTTGCTACTATGATGTTGTTCATCATTCTATCCCTATTGTGATTAATTGATTGACTAAGTGTTAGTTCATTTCCGCTTGCGCATAATAAAAGAATAAAATGAGTGGTCGAAGACGCGTTTTGGGACGTCACATTCAATTAACCAAAGTGAAGGGGGTTGTCGCGTACTCGGGGTTCGGAGCGTGACAACTTATATGTTACATTTCTCAATTTACAAGAAAAAGAGAATATATATATGGCCAAATCGAAACTACTAATAAAATATGGGTTTAAACTATAAAAGCCCACTAGTGTTGCAATGGGGCGCTGCCCTATATAACCCCACCGGCTGGCCCTCTTGGCTATCCAATTAATAGGGAGTATAAATCACACCCAACACATCGATTGTGAAAGGAGCTAATTCAACAATTACATGGGAAATATGGGTTGTTGCCACTCTAACCTAAGACCCGATATATGAGGGAGAGACTATTGGAGTTATCCTACATCGGTTTTAAAAATGGACTGACGATATAAAGTGTAAGGAAAAGTCTCACTATTTGAAAAAAAGTTTTTAAAGTGAGAGAGGCCCAAGACCATTTAACAATTGTTGTACCCTACTCGAGTTTCAAAGTGCTATCTTGTAGATGCAAAGTCAAGGGCTCTCTTCTTAAGCTCAAGAAGGCAGAGAGAGAGAGTCCTACTCATGTCCTAAGGGAGAGCTATTCTATTTGCAAAATGGAAAGGTTGTTTGATTATTTTTTACCTCTTTTGACCATTATTCGATCAAAACTTCTTGAATTATCTTGATTTGGAGTAGATCTCCTACTTTTTCTTATATTACTTTTTTTTGGGTGGAATATTCTTATATTACTTGATCGGCATGAAATAGGCTATTTCATTCATATGGAAACCCAATAGGATTTCGATACTTATTATTATTAGACACGTCAACATAATCAAGGGTACTAAGATTGGCAGTTGATTGTGTTGACTTGACCTTAGGCACGCCACCCTAGTAGTAGGCCTTTCACCTCCACTCGCTCATTTCAAGCGCAAGAAGCTATCATACCTATCTATCTAATAGTAGTCAGAACCAAAATTCTGAGGTGGAGTCTATCTTCCCCACTGTGGGCTCTAGAGATGTCAAAATGGGTCATAAACCCATATTATGACTCACTTTTAGTTAAATGGGTCAAATATGGATCAAGTGAAAGTTAAGTATGGGTCAAATATGGGTCAAGTGAAAATTAAATATGGGTCAAATATAGGTTGAGTGAGTTATTAGATAGACTCATCATCTCTCTCCTTCCATCCCTCTCCTCTATGTGTTTTGACCTCATTGCTAATCTTGCCATCACGCCGCCGTCACCATCACCGATCTCGAGCTTGCCGTTGCTGGCTAGAGCTTAGCTTGGATCTGGGCAAACAAGCCGCGACAGAGCTTGGGCTAGCGAGCCCTAAGCTCGTTGGTTAGAGCTCAGCCTAGATCTGGGCAGGCGAGTCGCAAGGTCGTTGGCCTTGGCCAAGTTACGACTCGCCCGGATCTAGGTAGGCGAGCCCCAAACTCACTGGCCGCAACAGAGCTCACAGCTCGCCAGATCCGGGCGAGCCCGAGCTTGACCACTGCCGACGACCTCGGTGAAACCTAGATCAGTCGAGCCTCGAGTTTGTCAGCCTTGGTCGAGTTCGAGCTCATTGGCCTACGTCTTAACCAGTCGCCATCGAGCAGCACCAGCAAAGGAAAATGGGGAAGAAGAAGGAAGAAGAAAGAAAAGAGAAAAGAAAGGGAAAATACAAAGAAAAAGAAAAAGAAACAAAAATAATAAAATAATAAAATAATAAATTCATTTTTTTAAAAAATAAAAAAATTTTTTTAAAAAAATTATTTTCCAAAAAATATTTCAATTTAAAAGTATCCACATTTTTTTATTTAATAATTTTTTTTTATTTAATTTACTTTATAAATTTGATGTGAAATTTTTATTCAAATAATTTATATGTGAAAAGTTTAAAGTAGACTAAATAAGTGTGAGTAGATTTTCTTAAATTAAGTTAAATATTAATATGTGTTGATAATATGGGTTGGGTATGGGTTGGGTATGAGTCATCAAATTTACATTGTATGAAAATAGGTCAAAACGGGTTAAATGGGTCGATGTGAGTCGAACCATTTTTAACCCGATCCAAACCCGACTCGACCCACCCATTTGACACCCCTAGTGGACTCCCTTAATTCCTAGATGGATTTTTTTTTTCTCCACTTAGGAGAATACAAAGGAGACATTGCGGGGCCTCCTACCCCAGGGCGGATCACCAGCTTATATCTTCCCTTTAACCCTTTAAGGACCTACTCAAGTCCTACTCCCCTACTTAATCTTATATTACTTAATTTGCACGAGATACACTATTTTATTTGTATGAAACCTATTAGGGTTTCGATATTTCTTATTATTGAGGCCAACGCTTAATTATATATAATACTAACTATAGTGAATTGGGGTCATTATAGAAGGGGGAGCTCTTTAAACCGTGCGCCTTCCATACACGTGATCTGAAGATGGGATTAGGGATTATCCACGTCGGAGCGCTCGAAAATTGCACAGAAAAGGCGATCGATAATGAAGTCGAGGAGTTGATCTACCCATTTGTGGGAAAGTTACGAGTGATTATTGCTTCTTGAAATTTTGGTCTTGGTCTTGGGGACGGGACTTTGTGTAGGAGTTGGGCACCTTGCCAATGAAAGAGCGTAGCTCTATGATCCATACGATCACTTCGTAGGTGAAAAGCCATAAGCTCCTCATAAGCTCGAATGTACCGTTACCGAATCGAATGCCTTGAAAGAAATGTCCTTATTCAGTTATTCTTCAATTCTGCAGGTTTTCTCATCTCGAAATGGTCTTCGTCTTCATGCATCTTAGCTTCATCTCATCAATAAATGAAATTCATTGCTTTTTTGCCTCGAATTCTGTAATGTGGCACTCCTAAAGACGTTATCGGGCTGTTTCAATTTTCTAATGAATCGCACTGAGCAAGGTATCGCCGGTCTCATGATACAAAAATTTGAATTTCCACTTTCAGCGAGTACTTGACAGAATAAATTAGCAAATGCTTGTGAAAAACAAATCCATCGGACTCGCTAAAACAAAAAGATCCTCACAAAAGAGAATGCTTAACATGAGAACAAGGCTCTTTACAAATCAGTATTCCTAGCGAAAAAATCATCATCATTATTAATGTTATATTTGACAACATAATCATATCCGACAAAGAATAATGTACAAACTAATGATGGGCAAAATATCAGGCTAATGTCAGTGGCTCAGCTTACGCTTCTTCATTTTCCTCATCTGTTCTCGTCGTTCCTCCTCCTCGATTAGTCGTTGTTGCTCCTCATCTTCTTTCCTTGCAATTTTAGCACTGTATACCCCCCAGCAGGCAAACAAGTCCGAATTATGTCAGCCCTCACTAGTTCAATATTCAAAGCACAAACACACTACGCATGGAATCAAGAAAAACCAACACAATCAATTCGACTACTAGGAGATGTTTCGCGTGAATTATATCCAAATTCAAAGTGCAAGTGGGCTTGATTTAGAAAGACCATCAATATGACTATTTTGAGTTGAAGATTTTTCAGAGGGCAATAGACTTCAACATTTTTCAGCCCTAACCATTTTCTTTCTGAAATCACACCTTATTCGTGCAAGCACTGAGCATGTAAAGTGTAAAACAGCTCTCATCTCACATATAAAAGTTAAGGTGCACCTATCCCCTACATTCAGCAACCCAGTTTCATTCTTTATTTATTTGCAGTGGCAAACATGCTGCAAATGACACGATGATGATGCAGCTCCACTACATTATGAAATAGATTTGGTGGCAGAACCCAGTTATAAAGAAACCACAAGATCCCGAGGAAATCACTCATAACATGACCAGTGTGGTGGCAGCAGCTGTGAACTTATAGATACAGCAGGCTCGCTGGTTTAAGCATAAAATAATGCAGTGCCATGAACACTCAAAAAACAGAAGATGAAAAAAATAATTGAACAAAAATAGAAAATAAGTTCAAGCATGACAATCATTGTTCAACCACCATGGTAACTAAATGGTACATGAAACAAACCTTCTCTTCTCCTCCTTCATAATTTCATCGAAATTTGCCTCCATGTCACTGTCATCGTCATCCCGACCAGCATATTTTTGAGGATTATACCTGCAAGAAAATTATGAATGAGGAATATTAATCTAAAAGCACTTGCATCAAGCATCTAATCAAATGTAATCAAGTATAAATATAAGATGAACCATATACACCAGTACCATAGCCATTTGAAATTTTCCCTCAAGATGCATCAGATAAATTTATAATTACCTTGTGCTAAGAGAAGACATCAGTTTAATGGGAAATAAACCATGTCAGGACCATAAATCTAATACCTGAGAAAACCTACGTAATCATTCACATTGAACCCAGTCCACCCACTAGTTCACAATAGCATTGAAATGGAGTACTCATGAGGTGATTTGTGAACAGCACAAACTAACAACATACAAGCGAACATGAATAGCTTGCTGTTGCTGTTGATGTTGATGTGTTCCAGATCACAACAATACCACAACAACCATAGCTTTTTTCCAATAAAGAAGAAATAGCCCGGAGGGAACCACACAAAAGGAGTGGCTGTAGCATGTGGTCAGACAAGCTTTTCGGAGCAAATGACACGTGGCATAAGAAAATCCCACCTCACCCACATATTCTCGAGACCTGTTTGCTTATCCTCACCAAGATCAACCAGCAACCAAAGAGTGCTTTCTGTTTTAAGCTATCTTAAAATTGTCTTTCCATAGCCCAAATGGAAAATAACATTTATTTTTATATTGACAATAGCATTTCACAGAAGTGTCACCATGAGGATATCAATCCTGTATACAAAAGCATCTACAGAATATTGAGTTGACTAGGTCCAGAATAGCATATTATCAAAACTCATGCTATGTGAAGAAGATTTGCAGAATATCCATCTTGATTAAAGCAAGAAATACGCCAAATTAGGCATCTATTCTTCTATTTTGCACATACTTGAAGAGAAATACTTTCTATCATCTTGCTTAAATACAATATTGTACTAGTTGAATAGTAGAATTGTGATTAAATATCTGCTGTATTGGTTGAACATAATCATCAGTCTCAATTTGCAGCTCATATTTTCCTAAGAAATACAATGGGAACTGTTAGATTTGTGTGGAGAGAGGCAGGCAGGCAGGCAGGCAGGGCAGGAAAATGAACTTCATCTAGGAGCAGGGGACAAGCTGGAGATATGGGGTGGTCCTCAAGAACATAGGTGGCAGCAATTTTGCAGAGCAAAAGCAATTGTTGTATATCTAGAGAAAGTGACAGATTATGCTACCACGGCATAAAAACCTCCTCTGCAACTCATTTCAATTTGACAATTTAAGGAATGGAAGGAACTATAGGACAAGGAAGAAATCACCGGAAAATATCAAAGATTGTGTATCCAGTTGTTTGGATTACCATATCATACAAGCTGTATACGTGCACATGCTTATGCTCTAAGTGAAAAGTCTAATTTGCTGATCAATATCGGCCTGGTATCCTTGGATTCTGAACAGGTTTTGGGAGGGACCGATTTCGTTAGTTCAAGGACAAGCAGTTAAAAGCATGGCCACTTATGCCATCATGACATTCCTTTTTATTGCAGAGAATAGTCAAAATAATTGAAATACACAATGGCAACAACTACCAATCCTTTCCAACTAAGTGAAGTCTGCTAAAAGAAATCATTTCACGCTGTTACTGTATCCTACCACATCTTCCAAGTCTAAGCTCAACATTTTCCGTTCTTTATTTGTATTTTTCTTTTCAACATAAAAAAGTAGAACGAGAACACACAGGCTGAGCACATACAAGCTGAGTAATTGAACAGGCATCGATGGCTTCCATATCCTATAAAAATGTTTTAAGATTAGGATTTTGAGTTGAAGAGTCACATCTCTTCCTACAAAAGCTATCTAAAGAATCCTGTCATTACCAGAAGCATTCTGCTAGCAAGCATACAGCTTCAGTAACCTACAAACAAAAATTCGATAAATACAATTATCATCCACAGCTGGTCTTTACAGCATCTAAACAAATACACCATCATGGCCAACAAATGCTTTGGGAGTAACTAAGTTATGGCAGGTGAGCATAAACTGCCAGGTAAGAATAATTACAATGGACGCTTGTGCCAACATTCAACTATGCCATTGTCACAAACATTACAAGACGATTACCAGAAATAATTTCCTTCTTATGACATATCACCACCTAAAATACCACTCATAATCTGGCTTGCACGTGAGTGGGGTGTTGAAGTATTATCCCACACCAATTGACAACGGGTCCTGAATGCTTTATATTCAGTTGGGTTGGACTTTCTAATTTATTTCATGACATTGAGCCTTTCCTAACAGGCCACCACAAACATTTAATTTAAAAATTTTGCCATCAAGTTCCTGAATTAATGCATGAATAGATTATCTAGCTAGAAGGAATCTTTACTTAATTGACTCGAAGTACTTTGTTGAAACTAACTCAAAATCACAAGCAAAGACAGAATCAGTCTTGTTTATAACTGAGCATCTCATGAACCTGTCTTGTGAAAGGAGTTATCCCAAAAAAGCACACAGACAGAAATATTATCAGGCCATCAAATATAAATAGAAATAGAATGACCTAGTGCAACAATCACAGAAGCACAATAAGACAACATACATAAAACACTCACCCGAACATCTTCCTGATCATATTAATAGCCATTTCACCGTCATCTTCATCATCAGAGAATGGTCTTATAGGCCTCTTCTTGGGCTTCTGATCTTGGGATTTAACAGCAGATGAAATTTGTTTTGGAGGCTTGTTCATCTGTTTATAAGATAATCATCAAACCAAAGTGACTATAACAGATGCCCATCTCTAGTGAAATTACACGAGTATGCATATATCCCCAAAAAACAAGCACAATGAGATGGACTTAAACCTGAGGCTTTATTGAAGCAACTGGCTGTTTAGGCAAAATTTTGTATCTGTTGGGATTCCCTGCATCCTTTCTCTGTTGCACATTGTGCTTCAAAGCAGGCGACGGTGTATTTGCAACTAGAGGTTTGGACATCACAGGAGCAGAAATCTTAGCAACTTGTGAAGTCTTCCCTGTGATGGCAAGAGGTTTCTTTTGTTGCAACCCATTTGACAATGCAGGCCGTCCAGGACCATTTCCATTGTTACTATGAAGCTGCCTTTTGTCTGCTGCCAACATCGAATTAGATTTGGTAGAAGATGAGAGCTTAGTTGGGCCTGCTCTAGAGTTTGTCTGACCATTTACGGAAGATGGTCTCTGACCATTTATGGACGATGATCTCTGACCATTTAGGGAAGATGGTCTCTGATCATTTACTGAAGATGTTCTCTGACCATTTACCGAAGATGGTCTCTGACCATTTACCGAAGATTGTCTCTGACCATTTACGGAATATGGTCTCTGACCATTTACGGAAGATGGTCTCTGACCATTTACGGAAGATGGTCTCTGACCATTCACGGAAGATGGTCTCTTATCATCTCGAACATTTTGAGGGATTCTACCATTGCTACCAGATGCTTGCTTGCTTGGCAATGGCATTTTAGCTGGCCGTGCCTCTTCAAAACCACAAAGAGCCATATAAGCTTATTAATGAAAGATATAGGCAACAGATTTATATATGTGAGAGATTTCATCTAGAACATAGTAACACATCAGAGGTAGGAGCAGAGGTACCTCGTGAAGAGGGTTGCTTCGCCGGAGCAGGAAGTTCAGCATCATCAGATAATAAAAATGAATAGTCTCTTGTATCCTTCAGTTTTTGAACCTTCTGTTTAACCTTAAAAAATCAACAAAAGAATTTATTAGTGAAAAGTGGCAACAAAGTTTAAAAGCTGTAAGAAAATCTCTGGAGGCAATTTACCGGATTGTTTGCTTTAGGTATCTTGTCATGAACAACAGGCCTTGATCCTGTAGATGCTGAGGAAGAACTCTTCTGGTTCTGGAATGCATAAAGATCTCAGCAAAGAGCTGATAGCATGAAAGGTATGATGAGAGTGTTCACAACTAAGATACATGGAAATTAGGAAATGTCCTGAAATTTCAACAACTAATGTCTGCCTAAGTCTGCCATATTAAATTTGGATCATGGAATACAGGTGGCCCTTGTGGATGTAAAGAAACCACTTTCACCATAAAGATCCTATTATTACCTAAATACTGGCTGTTTAACTTTATATTTGCATGTCTCCTTCCTGTCTTGTTATATGCGGTCAATCAGATAACACACTCAATATCAGCCAAAAGTTGTAGTTTATTTGTTGCTAATTGTAGTTGATAGGGCGATTAGGGCCTCATGAATCCCAAGCTGCCAAGACTCAAGGGAACAAAGGTGGAGGAACTGATGCCACTTATACCTATTAGGTGTGATGAATGTCCATTATGAATTCTCATGTGATCTCCCAGAACAATAAGAGCGACAAACGGACCTTGTACTGTGACTGTAGAACTCGGCTAGCCAAATGTTGATTCTCCAAAAGTGACTTGCTTTCTTGAATCACTCTCTGCGCAATGACTGGCTTAGAAGGGCCAAAGAAGGACCCATAACTGTTGAAATGAGTGGAAAAAACCTTAAGCATTGATTCATAAGTTACCAGTGCAGCACATGCATATGAAAAGCAGTCCAAAAAATAAAGTTTTGATACAAGCAAGAACGACTTCAGAAAACACTACACCTAAGCCATTATCACAGAGATTGAAAATTTCAGCAGGGAATGAAGTGATAGGTCTGAAACACACGATGGGAACGAACGACAACGACACAAATACCTTTTCTTGGCCATCATGTGACCAGATGATAGAAAACCTTGAAAATTCCTCATAGATAAGGGAACTCGAGAAACAGATTCAACTGGATCTTGCAACGAGTTAAGGGCAAACTCACTTGTCATTCGGAAGCTTCTTTCTGTCCTGGGAAGCAGAAACACCTTCCTTCTTCATCTTCTCCTTCCTGATCCCTTCTTTCAATTTTTGCCTAAACTCGAGGTAGTCCACCTCCTCCTTGGAGGGTTTTGGCTCTTCTTCCTCCTCCTCCTCCTCCTCCTCTTCATATTCCTCGCCCTGTTCTCCTCCATCCTCCACGTAGTCATCATAATCGTCGTACTCCTGCACCAACCGGGCCCCCGTCAACACGGCAATCTTAATTACTCGCATTACCAACAAAAATCAACAAGACACAGAATCAAATACGAAAGACGGAAAACCCGGCATTCCAAGGAGGAGACTGTGAACAGCAAGTGTCGGACTCACCTCTCTGTCGTACCCCCTCATCGCTCGAGCCAATCCAAGGAAACCTGAAGGCAGCGAACCCGATCGAAAGTGATTTTGCCGGAGAAATCAGATCAAGTAGGGGCTCCGAGATCGGTCGTCGGCCGGCGATTCGCAGATAGCGGAACGCACGTCGGGGATCGTCGGATGCGGCGTCCTCCGGCGGATCCGAAGGAGCAGCGTCGCCGGTGGCGATCGGATGAAAGCTGATTCGAAGTCGAAACCCTAACTCTGTTCGGGAAAACGCAGGAGTAGCGCGACGACCGCCTCACGCGTTTGGGTGCTTTAGCCGAGAACGCCAGAGTCCGAAATAGAGTACGAATCTATCCCGGAAGGAAATGTCGAAAGTGCCCTTGCCTAAAATTACGAGCACTGCCACCGAGCCTTGTTCGGCGTTGTTTCCTTTCGGACCGGACCCTTTTCGGGACCGCGACGCTCTTCTTTTTATTTGTAAGGAAAAGAAGAGGAAGTAACGGTAACCGGCGCCGGAAGAAGGAAGCCGACTTCTCCATACGAAAGACATGGCCGGTTGTCAATTACGCAACTGCCCTTGGTATTGAAGCTAAGGGTAATCGGTTTCGGAGTAAGTAGGTCCCAGCGGAGTTTTACCCGAGAATTATTTTTTTTTTCCTTATTTTGATTGCATTTTTTTGCAGCAAAATATTATATGCAATAAAACGGTTCAAAGTAAAAAACAAATGAAGATGAGCGAACAAAGGTGAGTTAGGACTGTAAGGCTTGAAAGAACAAGGGCGAGCCATGAGCGACCAAGGAGGAGGGTGAGTCTCGAGCGGGGGAGAGTTGTGAAGTGTCTAAATGAAACTGGAGAGAACAAAGAAAAAAGAGAAAGAGAGAAAACAAATGCTGAGAGAGAAATTAGGATTTTTAAACTTTATGAAGCCGATTCCAAATTCGATTTGATTTTGAGAGGTTCTTCACTCGAAACAGGGAATCTAGAATAGAATTGAATTTTCAATACATTCTGATCCAATCCGAGTGCATAACCCTACTTTGTATATTTTCACATGAGTGACATGTGTGCTAGTACGAGTTCCTCGACTTCAGGATAGATAGTGGCTGCAAACATACCGTGCACTCTAACTCACCAAGGATGACTTCTAGGGATTAGCTCAATGACCACAACGATCAATAAAAGCTTCAAATATTGTCAAAATCCGACTCGAGTGCAACCCAATTATCTTGCTATTCAAGCAAATAGGGCATGAGGTGAGGACGATAGGTGCAATAAAAACTAACCCAGATTGTGACATAGATTATCATCAAGTATGGAAAAAGGGGTTGATTCGACGGAAGAATCTACTTTTGGCAAGAGATTATATTAGAATAGACATGGCTAGGTAAAGCTATATGATTGGTCTAATTATGATTGTATAAGCATGTTACGGAGATGGTTTTACTTACTTGTAAGGAATACACAAAATAATCACAAAAATAGTTCGTGATTTAGAGCACTTTGCCTAGTCATCATCATTCACTGCATTAAATACTTAACTTTGAACGAGAGAAAGATGTATAAGCATGATATTGTAGAAAATTTTCAATCAGTTATAAACTTATTGTAACTTATAAGAATGTCGATTTTGTTTAAACTTTTCAATTTTACTAATTTAATGTTAAACCTTTGCTCGAAGTTCCAATGTAGTTCTTTTGGGACTGAATTGACATCAATACAATATAAATAGAATAGATTGAGTAATTATCCTACATGGGATCAGTTCATTTCTTGTGTCTATTAATTGGAAAAAAGCTTGCCTATTCATGTAATTTGCTTTTACTATCCATATGAAATGGGAAATGAATTTTTTTTTTTTGTCAGAAAAAATGATTTTACTTGCTTCGGATTGGTTTCCACAAGCTGTGGTTTTCCTCAAGGGGGAGAGGAAATTATTGTATATTCACGCACTTTTTGTAGTCACTATCTTCATAATCTGTTGGAATGAGAGTGTCGATTGCACAACACTCCAAAGTCCAGGCTTAAGCCTGACTAGTTTGCACACAAGTACTTCCTATATCCTTTAAGACCTGTCATGCAAGTGAAGTATCATTCTTTAAGTTTCAATGAAAGCATATGAAAATGGATCAGGCAAGGGTTGAGCCTCGCCTTGGCCCGAGAGGCACGACCTCGCTAGCCCTCCCCTCTAGTCAATCGATATTAGTTGGAGGAAGAGGAAGGGAAAAAAAAAAAGGAAAGAGAAGGAAAAGGGAAAAATAAAAGAAATAAATAAAAATTCGAAAAATATTAAAATATTATTAAAAGTTATCCACGTCTATAATATTTCAACAAAATTAACTAAAATGATTGAATTGATATTAGGTCAAAAAAATTCAAGACTAAATTTGTACCTATAAAAGTTTTATTACTAAATTGACATTAATACAATAGATTTAGGATTTTTCAAATAATTTTCTCCAAAATGGTCAATAACAAAACAATGCATAGTTTCAGCCTTAAATCCTTGGGACTAAGTCCACAACTAAAGACAAATAATACATGAGAGGCCAAGGTTCTTGTTAGTTGGTGATATATCCTCGGTCCTTTTAAATGTTTCACATTAGATAAATGCTTTCTGTAGGGAAAAAAAATAATCATGGTAAAAAATCTAAGATTGACAAAGAATTGTCGTTCAAACTTGTTTGGATATTATTATCTTATTGGCTCCAGGATTGTGAGCAATGAGGTCATAGTGCCTTGACAATAAAGATAAAAACCATATCAACATTTTCACAAGCTACTAATAACTCTATTTTTAATAGAGTATTCTTGCTAATTTAGACTTGATATTTGCTAAATTTTGATGAATTTTTGGTGAATTTAATTGCTACTCACGTAATTTTATTTTATAGGAAATATTTTCAGATCTTTCAAAATATTGTAATATCTTTCAGAATATTTCATCTTAAAAAAAAAGCCAGCCCAAATCAAAAATTTGGAGAATTTGACCATAATTGAAGATAAGGTTCAAAGAAAATCAAGGACTTTTCCAAATCCTAGTAGGAGTCGATCTAGGGCAGATTTTTGGAGGCTATATATACTGCTCTTGTGCCGCATATAAAAGGAGGAAGAGAGAATCCTTGGTTTCCTTATTTAGATTTTGTTCTTCTATTTTAGTAGAGTTTGCGCGTGTCAAGGAGAGAAGGAGGAACAAACCTGAAACTCCTTGTATCTCAAATTGGTGAATTTTTTTTATTTAGTATTATTTTTTCTTTAATTCTTGTTAGTTTAGTTTTTACTATGTTTTAAATTTCTTTTGTTAGAGCTATAATAGATTTTAATCATGATTGATTGATTTTCAAAGACTTTCATTAATAGAATTGTTTTGATTGTGTCATTCTCTATCATGATCTTACTGCTTTTAGAAATTTGGCCAACTTTTGAATGATTTTTTATATATGCATGATACCGGGTGGAGATTATGTGCATGCGCATTAGTGATATTGAACCATAAATTAAATCTAGATCAAGGTACATTAGGTTATTTATGTTACTGCGGTAGTAGATTTAGGTTGGGACTACTTAGATTAAATCCGGAAATTTTCACAAGAACTTAATACTTTTAGGTAGTTTAAATTTACCTAAGGTTAGTGTGGGTTAACATACCTAATTAGGGATTATTAGACCGAGATCGGCTTTTAATTCATCTAGGAAATTTCGCCAACACAATTGGAAATTAATTTGTTACATGACAAGTTAAGAAAATTAATTATGAATGACTAAGTGAAGTTGGATGCTCTAACGCTTTATGATCTTGATAATTATTAATTTTCAATTTGCTTTAGATTATTTTTACTTTAAAATTTTAATTAGCTTTTGAATTCTTTTAAGTTTTGACTTTTTATATTTTAGTATTTTAATTGGTTTAGTTTACTTTTTACTCGTCTTTTCAATTTGGTTAGCTAAATTTTTGAATTGATAACTTTTAGTAAGTAATTGGATAATTAAAAAAAAAATCTTTGAGGGAACGATACTCACTCATCACTTTATTACTTGTCGATATTGTGCACTTGTTAGGTGAATTGCAAGTATACAATATCAACAAGTAATAAAGTGATGAGTGAATATCGTTATGACAAGAACTGTTTTTTATTTTATCTAATTACTTACCGAAAGTAATACATCCAAAAATTTAGCTAACCAAATCGAAAAGACGAGTAAAAAGTGAACTAAACCAATTAAAATACTAAAATATAAAAGAGTCAAAATATTAAAGGATTCAAAGCTAATTAAAATTGTAAAATAAAAATAATCTAAAGCAAACTGAAAATTAATAATTAGCAAGATCACAAAGCGTTAGAGCATCCAACTTCACTTAATCATTCATAATTAATTTTCTTAACTTGTCATGCAACAAATTAATTTCCAATTGTGTTGGTGAAATTTCCCTAAGATGAATTAAAAGGCAACCTCGGTCTAATAATCCCTAATTAGGTATGTTAACCCACACTAACCTTAGGTGAATTTAAACTACCTAAAAACATTAAGTTCTTGTGGAAATTCCTGGATTTAATCTAAGTAGTCCCAACCTAGATCTATACCACAGCCACATAAATAACTTAGTGTACCTTAACCTAAATTTAATTTATGGTTCAATATCACTTATGCGCATTCACACAATCTCCACCCGCTATCATGTATACATCAAAAATCATTCAAAAGTTGGCCAAAATTCTAAAAGCATTAAGATCATGATAGAGAACAACACAATCAAAATAATTCTATTGCATGAAAGTCTTTGAAAATCAATCAATCATGATTAAGATCTATTGTAGCTCTAACAAAAGAAATTTAGAACATAGTAAAAACTAAACTAACAAGAATTAAAGAAAAAATAATACTAAATAAAAACAAATTCACAAATTTGAGATACAAGAAGTTTCAGGTTTATCTCCTCCTTCTCTCCTTGACATGTGCAAACTCTACTAAAATAGAAGAGTGCAAACTCTACTAAAATAGAAGAACAAAATCTAAGTAAGAAAACCCCCAAAATCTTATGCAAAGATAGTGTCTCCAAGGATTTTCTTCCTCCTTTTATATGCGGCACAAGAGCGGTATATATATAGCCTCCAAAAATTTGCCCTATGTCGACTCCTACTAGGATTTAGAAAAGATTCATCCTTATCTCCTTGATTTTATTTGAACCTTATCTTCAATTATAGTCAAATTCTCCAAATTTTTGATTTCAATATGAAATATTTCGAAAGATCGCAATTTTTTGAAAGATCTGAAAATATTTCCTACAAAATAAAATTACATAAGTAGCAATTAAATTAACCCAAAATTCATCAAAATTTAGCAAATATCAAGTCTAAATTAGCAAGAATACTCTATTAAAAATAGAGTTATTAGCTACTGGCTAACCCGACATAGTGAAGAAAGCTTAGCAAAGTTGTCTTAAAATTCATATGAAGTAGCATTCCTACATTCATCCAGTCAAATAGATTCTAAAAACACAAAACAGCTCTTTCTTCGAATAAAGCTAAAGGAATCATTGTTCATGCGGCCGAGCATCATATCTTCTTCTATGTTCGTCTATATGTTTGTATGGCAATACCCAGTAGAGGGAGATAGGAAACACGGTGTTCAAAAAATTTATGGATAAATAATATTAAAAACAAAAAATCCAAGGATACAAGGTTTATAAAATAGAAACCAGACAAAAGAGAACAAGTTAGAATTAGTAGCCAAAGTGGGTTGGCTTAGCTAGTAAGGTTCGATCTCTTTGTGTACCATACCAAGATTCGAATCCCGCTGCCGGCGATCCCCTTTGGTAGATGATATGTAAACCCACTGTAAAACCTTCTAGGCTTGTACTATATCTTGGCCTTGGCAAGGGGTAACTTCCCCTCCTCCTAAACTTTTCGATAGTCAAAAAGAAAATATATATAACAACTATAAGTGATGCAGCTTTAGAGTTACATAAGAATTACGTCATAGAGGATGGATGCTGACAGTATTTCGTTGGTATGGCCCAACAGAAACGAACAATCGAAATGATGATATAGCAGATGCAATGTTTCAATTTGTTTTCCTCTGTACTGTGTGCTTGTGCTAAGAAGTAGGAAACAATGGCAGGAGAAGTCCAAATTTGTATATCATTGCGCGAATCTCACAAAAAGAAAAGAATGATTTGCAATTTTAGACTATAGTTTTACAACCTCAAAACTAATTTTATAACTCTAAATTATGAGATTTTGATGGACTACTACTAACCATTGTAAAAGCTTTATTTATTAGATAAAGAGGCGGTTTAGTATTTAATAATTCTATCACTCTTTCCTCATGCTTAATTTGGTATTTTTTCCTAGTATTAAGCGTGGACTTATTTAATTGGGCAGGCGACATTCTACTTTGATACCGTGTGATATTTCGTGAAACCATTGCCAATTATTTTTAAAATTTACACTATTACATAATGACGCAGTTTAATATTTCATGATTTTATCACGGACAAACTTGTCAATTGAACCCATTAAACCTATCATATTCGATTCAAAAGGAGAAAATAAGTGCAGAACCAAAAACTAGAAAATCACTATTAGAATATCGAGAATTGTGAATTGTCAGATGACATAGGTAGCATAGACATGCGCCAAATAGGAGTCACAAAAATGTGCCAAAGAACAGATGATTGGTCATGAGGTCCATAATTCTATCTATGTAGATAAAAAGACAAACGTTTTTAAATGATGAAAATGGAACATGAAACGCATTAATAGGAAAAAAAAACCATGGTCATTGCCATATGGAGTTCGTGAATCTTCAATGTTGTTATTTGATAAAATATAATGAAGAGACATACCCATCTTTCATTGCATTTGGCTTGCAGCCTGACTTGCACAAGCATTAGCCTTTCTTCCAGCTAAAATCCCTCTTACTGATTATCAAAGACCAGCTTTAAGAAAAACATATTGTAATGTCTTCTCATTTTTCTAAATTCCACTTCTTCCATTTCGATTTTCTTCACTTGATCTTCGATTATCACTTAGTGCTTTTGCTACTCTTTCAACTTAGATTAGCTAAATCTACATTGTGATCTTATGTCAGAATACAAATGCTGGTATTGATATTGATAGCATCGCTTCCACTTCATCTGGGCACTTTAATACACTTCATCTTGGCACTTTAATACACATCCTGCTTATTGTTCTTCTTTTGTGATAAGGAAACTATTTGGTAAACTCCAGCTATAAACCCTCTAGTAGTTCAGGGAATGCAATAAATTCACATTGATTCCCAATCTCCAACAGCATGATTAATGCAAATCAGTACCAACATGCTTATTGTCACGCATGGCAGTTTCTTAATCGTGGAATAGTTTGTGTAGCGCTTGATAAGTCGAGAACACTAGGCTAACTTTCCTTCGATAGATCGTTCCTAAGAACAACGTCAAAGCACATTATTATACTAGATCGTACCACACCTAGTAAAAATTCGAGCATCCAATCTCTCAAGTGAGACATACAAATCATATTGTTATAATAACTAATTGTCATGGCCTCATCATGAGAATAAATCAACTCCCAACTAATTTGTGTATGAGAGGTTAACCTCATCTTCATAGATCCTTTAAGATGGTATATTCTCATACTCCAAGAATCCTAACACAAACAACCTAACAACACTCCCACATCTCATTTTATCATCCCTTGTGTCACTTAAATCTTTACCCAAGTGCCACAAAACTTCATATTTTGGCTCACAAGTATACGAGAGAATTTAGTTTATGACATCCTCCCCCACTAATTCTACAAAACCCTCATTGTGGGCTACTCTACCACTTTCTTATGTTCTTTAACCATCAATGCCACTCCCACATGACTTGCATGAATGGCAAATGCTTGCCTAACAAAACAAGACACTCCACTCCATTAATTACTTCCCCCAATGAAAGCTATTCACAAATCTTTAGTCACTTATGCTCTTCCTAACAAGTGTGGCATCCCCAACCAACTACACTCTCAACAACACCTTCTTTTGCCTACTAGACTTCTTTGATCTCAACAAACCAATGGAGCTTTCTCCCATTGTTGGAAACTTGATGACAGACATCCTCTTGAGATTCACCCAAGGAATGATCAGTGAGCAATTCAATCATTCATGTCTCCCATTGCCATTCTAGAAGTTTGCCAAGAGCCGCATCTTGTTTGAGCCCTTTTAACCTTGGTGATCACTCCACTTCCTCATATGATTGGGTAGACCACATATTTTAGCTGAATCACCCATACAATGGAGGGATCCTTACTCTAATACCATTTGTCATAGGCCACGGGTTGATAGTTTTTTGGTCATAAAATAGCCTTATGGCGCTTGGTGAGTCGAGAACACCGGACCAACTTTCATTCTATAGACAAATTCCTCATAATAGTATGACTTATCACATCCTCATACCGAATTAGTTGGCACCTGAATTTTAGTTAACGAAGTCAAGCGTAATTAAAAAAAAATGTGAGAGTGAGAGAGAGAGAGAGAAGAAAAAAGGGTTTAATTCAGTCCTATATGAAAGGGCCTGGCCCAATTCTCTCGGTTTAGAACTAATTCAACAAAGAAGCCCCCATCCACCAAGCCCATCTCGTGCAGCCCACTTGTGAGCCTACACTCAGGTACAATTTGACTCGTTTATAGTAGCCTAGCGGGCTTACTGGTTCCGAAGAGGGGGAAGAGAGAGCCCGGTCCCTCTGAACGATGGCTCTGTCTTCCCTTCCCTCTCGGGCTCTTCCTCTTCTTCTTCTTCCTCGTCCTCTTCCCATACCCGCTCGAGCACGAAAGGGAAACTGCGCAGCAGAATTCTTCAGGGGAGCTTGCGCATTCTATTCTTACTCGTTCGATGCCCAGCTCGACCTTCAATGTAGACGTTTTCAGGACCTCCGCCATCTTGTCCAGTCACATTTCGTGGTCTCTGTTTGCACTTCCAAGGCAAAATTTACCTTGATCCCCTGTCTCGGGGAGACGGGCCAAGAAATTCGGTTGTGATTTCTCTGAATATAGTCTCCAATTGAGGACACGTTTGTGAGTGAGTTGAGCCTGTTTTAATGATATTGTGATGTTTTCAGTTGCAAATCGCTGCTTCGTTGTCGGAGATGGACACACTATCGAGATGCCTACCACGTACTCTATTAAATTCCTGAACCATAGTAGCGCAGTGTTTCAGTATTTGGATGATTGCTTGGCTGTCTCTTGTTTGATTCATGAGCCCTCATGGCTTATCGTACATGTCTGCCTCAGATTTATACATTATCGAATGTTGCTTGTCTTTAGATCTGTTAATTCTCATTTGTTAGGTCCCGCTCAATGGCAAATTATGTTTCTGAATGGCCAGTATTGATCATGAGATTATTTGGTTGATCTGAAAATCGTAAACGTAATTAGCCAAGAGAGACTTTAGTACCTATAATGCGTTCGACATTGACTTGGCAGAATGCTTAGTGAATATGTTGTTCATAGCATACGTGTGTGATTATTGCTCCATTCTTCGCTGGCCAAATATCCTCTTTGATTGTATCAGTCATGCATTTTATTAAATAAGTTTTGAGTGGCTGTAAGGGAGGACTTGTTTAAATCCATGCTGGTTTCGGTTCAAGTTAATATTCGTCACTCACTTTCATTGCAGAGACATGCTAATTGATTTCTGGATATGGCAAAGAATCACAAATATGAAATTGAGTTGATATAGATGTCCGTTTAAGGTTTGTGTAGGTGGTTTTCTGCATCGAGGTGTTTCTCTTCATCAAGTTTGTGTGTGTTGATCTTGGGCAGATTTTAAATGCTTATTTGCTATTTGTTCTATCTTAACTTGATAGTTTTTTTTTTTTTTTTTGGGGGGGTTGGGAATGTTTAGCTTTAGCAGTCTTCAAAGATTTATTGTTGTTGAGAGAATTTCTGCTTTCAATGGTTTGACAGATTCTATATTTTTTTTAGCTGATAGATTCTAGATAATTGGTTTTGTATGTTTGTCACTAGAATTTTAAATCACAGAGATAGATAAAGATTTGGCCGACAATAAAAAGAATAAAAAGGGAAGTTGAGTTGGAGAATTTGAGTTAGAGAGTTCTAGTTGGATAGGAAAGAAGTCTACATACATATGTGGACGAACTTGTGCTATTGCAGGAGTGGAGCAGATCTTCTGGCCCTTCTACTTCATCCCCTTATAAGTTCATCTTACAAGATTTGTTACCTCATCTGCACAGCCTTTCTTATGATTCTTAGTTTGTCTTGATGAATATGGGGATTACGAAAAAAGGTTCCAGATTTTTCTTTTATTATCACAAGAAACAACCGTGCCTGAAGTTACCTAAAAATAGCTCCTAATATGTTATTGACTAAAGTTGGGAGCTATTTAGCCCTTAATGCTGCAATTAGGTTGCATGTAGATGTTGGTCCTTGTTTTCTTGTAGTGTCTATCTTTTTTCGATGCATTTGCCCTGTTTTAGGAGTTGCAACCTTAATATTGTAGCCTTTCCTTCTTTTTTTGTGGACACTTTGAAGTTGTAACATTGATAAGGGGACTGGAACATGGGATCTTCACTATTCTTAAGTCATTCTTTTATTCACAATGAGGAAATGGCCTACAGCCAATAAAATCTACATGCACTATGAGAGAATCAAGATCAAATGATGGTTTGAACCTTTTTAATCACATAAATTTGGCATGCATGTGCTTATCGAAGACCTACTAAAATATCTTCATGGAACCATCAAGCCTTCAAGCTCACTAGAGAGAGAGAGAGCATAATGAGAGATTCGAAACTTGCAATTTGGTCGTGAAATTTTTTTTTTCTATTGCAGTATAACTGGAGCTTTTGTTGCTTATCTATCTATGTTGATATGCCTCAAAAAAGAACTAATGATGGACAGTGAAGATACACGATGATGCTGTATGATGCAAATAAGAGTTGCTTGGCGTTTCCACTAAACAGATAAATGAAGAGGCCAAACATTTTTGAAGCACTTGTTTTAGTTGTGGTTGGCAAGGGCAGCACAACCCTTGTTGGCCAACAACAAGGGTTGCAACCCTTTCTTAGATTTGGGCAAGGACTTGATGCCTTTACTTGTGGCTAGCGACTGCAGAAAAGAAGAAAAGGAAGGAAAAAAAAAGAAGAAGAAAAAAAATAAAAGTTCCATAAAAATTTGATAAAATTTAAAAATTTAAAAACTATTCACGTCAGCGCCAACCGTTTAGTAGTCATGTCACATAATTCGATTGCTGTTTATGTCAGTAATTTTTGTCAAAATTGATCAGACAATTCATCAAAAGTTGTAAGACTTAATTGGCGTAATTAAAAGATATAGAATTGAATGGGCACAAATGCAGCAAATTTATAATTTTTAGTAATTTTCTCTATTGATATGGGGCTTGCTTAGTTAGCTGCTATTTAACCTCTCGGCTAATGTGACTATTCCCATAAAGCATCGTAAATTACCAATCTAAAAGAAGAGATTTTATTCAAAAGTGGCTCTAAAGACGGTACTTTCTTTTTTATAATAATAGCTTAACACGAAAAGCTGAGGACAAATTAATTGAAAAGAATATTAATGGGAGAAAAAGCTAAATTACATTTTTTTTATCCTCTGAATTGTTCTGCCTTTCCCATCATCTAACCCCTTTCCCAATCGACATTCAAATGCTACTCCCATCTTCCCGTACTTTCACTTTTCCGTACTCTCACTTTTATTATCTCTTTCAAGCTTCTATCTTTAAAAACTTTTACACGTAATTTATCATTACTTTTGTGTAAATTATCTAGATATATAATATGTACGTACTTGATGATAATTTGCCATAATAAGATATGGTACTTTCCGATGCACCATATGAAAACACAACTTGATCTTGACATGAACGTAAGGATATCTGAATTTACATTAATTGCATTCATGGGAAACATAAATAGACCTTGCCTTTAACCTATTTGCATTCATTATTAGTTCTTAAAGAGAAATCAATAAAATGTGTTACGTAATGATTGCATTGGAATAAAAATTGTATCTTTTGATCCCATGTTAGTTCAGCGTCTTTCAAATCATTTATGTACCTCCAAACTTATCATTTGAGAAAATAATGAATTTTGTTTTTTATATGATAAGTGGGTTAATAAATAGCTACGTTTCTAACCACAAAATAAAATAAAATAAACTAGCTTCGTCAATTATGTATGATATCAATTTAAATAAGTCTTTTCTCAAACCCTATTTCAACAATGCTCGCATATTAGAAAATTTTCTTTCAAAAGACTATGCTCAATGCTTATATACTAATCTCACGAATGGAGACGAGAAGTACGTTCCAACAATAAGTTACCGTGACATACCAAATATCTTCTGACAAGAATGTGAATTCTTCGTATATCTATTTTCTCCTTTGTAAATCTTTATTAAAAGATCGTCCATGATGCATCTTTTAAGCTTGGAAAAATTCCATTGATATTTGTGTGTTATTATTCTCGGCTTAGCATGCCGCAGGCACAAGTTTATTAATAGTTATATATGATGTTCATCACAAATTTTACATTTAAACTTTATAACCTCTAGGATGAAAAATATTGCTTTTCTGCAAGCTTACATGCTCATATCAACAACTTGCAATGAAAATTGATTAGAAATTACTGGAAAATACGAGTCATAAAACTTATCATAATCGTTCACTTTAGTTCCGTTTTCCATAAAACAAACAACACCTCCATTCCCCTCCCACTTTCTTAACATCAATTGCGCCACACTATCTCTACCTTAATTAGACAAAACAAGTAATTATTGCACTTATCTAGCATTGATGTGTCTTAGAATAGCTTATTAATTTGAATTGAATTTGATACGATGGTTACCTAGCTCTCACCACAAGCGTGATGCAATTTGCATAGCACGTGCAAGGCCACCGTTCTTTATGAGAAGAAGGAGCTGGGGGATTCAAATCCCTACTTTTTCTAGGGAGCTAGGGTGAGGAGTGTTAGCTTTAGATATGGATTTCGACTTCCATACCCTAGAATGAGATAGGACAAAAGTCTAAAAGTGAGAGTTATATTGAGAATAAGATAAGACCAACAAAAAAAGAAGTCCAAAAGTACTCAACCCAAAAAAAAGTACAAAAGTACTAAAAAAAACTGTGTTTGGACAAAAGAACATTATAAATTGAATTTAGACAAATTATCATCTCAAAAAGAAATTTGTTGAAGGTTTTTGTAGGATAAAAATGAAGCTCGTCCCTTGCAAATTTGTACCCAAAAGAAGTTCGTCTTTTCTCGCTTAGAAGAGCTCCACTTATGGCAGAATTTTTATGGTTAATACCTTGAAAATACTCAAATTGATATACTAATGACAAATTTACCATATGTTAATTTTCGTTAAATGTTACTATCAAATTACTGAATTGGATGGTATATAGGTGTATTGTTTTGGGTTTCACCCTCTAATTTTCATAAATGTACTAGTTTGTGATATTTTCGTTTTATTAATTCAATTTAATGGAAATTAATGAAGGATAATTTTGTCAAAAATATATCAGTTTGGGATTTTTTGTAGTCAAAAAATTAATTTGGGGTAAATTTATCATAAATGTATCAATTTAAGGTTTTAGTGGTCAGAAAATTAGTTTATAATAAATTTGTCACGTTTATTAATTTAAGGTCTTCATGGTTAAACATAGTGCAAATGACATTTATTTGTCCAGACCAAAAATGTCAATTGGTTTCTGTCTCACCAAAAAATAGGAGTTGACCCAAGTAGCGAAAAATCTTTCATCAGAAAGTGATTTTTTGGCTTTTTGTGAGATGGATTCAATGGTAATTTCAGATAAAAATTCAATCGTGTTGCAAAAAAGATGAACAACATATTTAAATGGAAAAGATCATAAATGATGGAAATGAAAAGGACAATAATATTAATAAACTAATCAAAGAACATTCTAAATATGTGTTTCGAATGATGGATCCCTACATAATTACATGTCACCACATAAATAATCTACTAGTTATAACTAAGGGCGTAAAAAACCGATAGCCCGAACTGAGAACCACCCAAACCAGCAAGTTTAGTCCAATTCTCAGGAGAGTTGGTCCAGTTCTTGGTTTCTAAAAACAAAACCAGTGATTGGGTGGTTTGGTTCTTGATTCTAATTGGGAACTAAACCAACTAAATATTTTTTATTATTATATTATTTCTTTAAAAAATTAATAAAATGTGAATTAAACACTATCTCGATTCAGTTCTAAGTAATGGTAAAAAAATAGTGGGAAATAAAGTGACTAGTTTATTGGACTAGATCCAATCGTGGGTCGGTTCTCGGTTCCAAATTTTGGGAACAGGTCTTTCCGGTCCAATTTTCAGTTCCACCTTGGAATCAATCACCCCTAGTTATAACTACATACTAGTAGTTGTTATTTTATGTACAATTATAATTGCACTCCTAAGATTCTAGTCCCTTTATTTGCACACCAATGCCATCCATCGATGATGGCAACTTCCAAGGCCAAGTTCGGTATTCTATAATTTGGTTACTCAACCGTCATTCGATATCCTTTCCTTCAATAGCTTCAAGTGCTATTGTTGACCAATCTTCCTTGATTAACCGCAATTCGTTGCTCATGGATAGCTGTATTGTGCAGTTGCCAAAAAGCTACACACTATGGTCACCGATGAACCGGTCAATAAATCAATAACCATGCCAATCACCATCAACCAAACTCACTTAACTAACTAAACCCATTGTTTGTCCATTTAAGAGTTAGGTTATTTATTGGTGTAAATAGCTTCAATCATGATTGAAGCCCTTCCGATGCTAGAAAAGCAAAGTCTTTCCATCTTCCGAGCAAGGCATGTATAATCGAAGTAGCACTAACATCGGCATGCGACATGCGACATGTGACATGGGACACAACACGACATGGATAGCTGTATTGTGCAGTTGCCAAAAAAAGCTACAAGCTACGGTCACCGATGAACCGGTCAATAAATCAATAACCATGCCAATCACCATCAACCAAACTCACTTAACTGACTAAACCCATTGTTTGTCCATTTAAGAGTTAGGTTATTTATTGGTGTAAATAGCTTCAATCATGATTGAAGCCCTTCCGGTGCTAGAAAAGCAAAGTCTTTCCATCTTCCAAGCATGGCATGTATAATCTAAGTAGAACTGACATCGGCACGCGATATGCGACACGACACGACACGACACGGCATGACACGCCGACACGTTATTTCTCAAAAAATAAAAAAATTCTAATACGTTGGGATAAGTTGTATATTAAATGTATATTTTTATATATACATGATAAATTATCATTTTTATTATTATTTCAATCAAATTAATTTGATTCAAATTCACAAATAAATAAATGATAAAAAGAGTGTGGAATGAATTTACACTAAAAATATTAATCCACAATTTGTTAATATCATTAATTATTTCAATTGGACAAATTCAATTCCATTCTAATAATCCATAAAATTTGGAGGAAAAAAAATAAGCAATCCACATTTTGGACTTGCATATTAAAGCATGTCAAAAGAGAAAAGAAAAAACTCGAGGGGTGAATTATGTGTTATAATAAGTGAATCGAAGCAAAGAGAATATTGGTTTTTCTTCTTTCCTTCTTTATTATTATTATTATTATTATTATTATTATTATTATTATTATTATTATTATTATTCTTTTTACATGTTTACATTTTATCCTTTATTTATTGAAAATTTTTAAAATTGATTTCATACATGTCAAAATTTCAAACTCGTGTGCCGAATTCCCGATTTAAGTGTTAGAGAGTGTCGGGAAGAGTTAATTAAGTGTCGGATTTTTCAACATGTGTTAACCGAGTGTCGGAGAGTATTAGATACATGTCGAAATATCCGACACGACATGAAGACTCATGAAGAGTGTTGATGCCTTTTAGTGTATAATGCCCTAAACTTGATTTCATCTCTTTTTCGAGTTCCTTGAGTTTAAGTAAGTAGATTAGTACAAGGAGAATCGCACATCTAAATTTGGCATGTCTAAAATCAGGTTCAAAATTAGGCCTAAGATGGATAAAAACACACTTACGATGAGTTTATTAGGGAAAAACTTTAGAAAAAATGAAGATACTTTTGAGAAATCAATTTTAAGGAAGAAGATTTGTTTTCCTTACTTGGTGATATGTGATTGAAGATATTTTTCTAATGTTTGGATGTTATTTGAAGAATGATTTTAATTTCATAACTTTATCTCTAGTAAAAAAAATTAAATTTTTATTTATTTATTTATTTTTCTTCATTTTCTTTTCTCTTGTTTTCCTTCTTTTTCCTTTGCTGGTCACTAGAGCTTAGTGAGTGCCATGACAGGTCACCAATGCCATTGCCTAGGCTAGGTGATGGTTGACTTGGCTGGCTTGGGCAACGTTGAGCTCAACCTAAGCCAGCGAGCTTGAGCCTTATTGGGATCTAGTGAGCTTGATCTCGCTTGAGGTTGGCCCTTGCTGCCCGTGTTGACCCGCACCTTGGCGATTGGCAAAGGAAGAAGAAGGAAAAGAAAATAGACAAATATTTAAAAAATAGAGTTTCAAATAAAACATAAAATATTAAAATGATTAAAGATGATTAATTCTGTGGAGTGTTTTTATCTTCTTAAATTTAGGAATTTATGAAAAATAAGTAATCTGAAAAATATTTTTTTAAAAGATGATTACTTATATCACTTAAAATAATCAGTCGATGAAAACAATTTTATGTGTTTAAACATTTTCATTGACAATAAAAATAATTTCATCCATCCATTTTTTCAAACAATACCAACGATATTTTTTAGGAAATAATTTTCAGTTTATTCATTTTTCACAAAATAAACAGAGTTTTGAAATTTGATTTTTTTATGAAAAAGGGAAAAACGATAAAGAAAAAGAAAAAGAAAAACCATGTTTTTGTTTTTCTGGTCGGGAAAGAAAAACCAAGTCGTCCGGTTACAAAAGAAGAAAGTTGTCCAGAGTGAATATATCGTCCTCGGAGAAAATATTAGATACGTCTTATTTGCCCTATAAAAGCCAAGCCAAGTTTGTTCTGTCTAAACCTCAAAACTGCAAAAACAGGGTACGTGAGATTTCCTTAGTCGGTTGACGATCATGGGCATGGCCATGGCCAAGACTTCCTCCTCCTCCTCCTCCTCCAATCTGGACAGCCTCCTCCAATCCAGCCTCCTCCTCCTCCTCCTCCTCCCGAAACCCCAAACCTGAGCAACCCATCAGAAGCATCAGCTACCCATCCTCTCCCCTGCCAGTCCCCTGGGTACTCCCTCTCGGACCCATCATCCGTGGATGATCGCGGCAAGAGGGAGAGCAGCATCCGAGCCTGGGTTGCTGACCAAGCGCGCAGGATCGACGAAGAGATCACCTGGGCCATCGACTCCGGCAACATCGACTCGCTCAAGCCGAATTCCCGCAAGGCCATCACCATCGGGCAGCACTCCGTCTGCGTCTACTTCCATGATGGGTCCGATCCGAACTATCGGTCATGGGAGTGGCACGGGCACGTCATGACCGGTAAGGACAATGGGTACATGCCCGAGCGTATTTACGGGAATTACTACGAGAGGGTGACAGAGGAAAGTTGGTGCGACGAGGAAGAAGACGAAGATTCTACCTTTCCCATTGTCATCGGGAACGTGTACTTGAGGTTTGTGTAACTAGACCTACCCGTTTCGCATATAAAAGTGAAATCTTTTTGGCTTGTGCGATTTGTCGTCTTCGTTTGTTCTCCCATGTCCTTTTGTGTCGGAGTGTTTCGAATGTTTTTTTCTATTGCTGAACGTATCTCTCTGTTTTGTTTTCCCTTTCAAGGTTATGCCTTTCTTTCTGCCATCGGTTTAGTCGTTCGGTCGTTGGTGTGTTGTTTGTTTGTTGATTTGTCTGTGTGGATTCTTGGGTTGTTTAGTTGTTGGAATACTTTAAGTCCATGTTATGCCGAAGTTTCTGACTTCTATTCACATACTGTTCTGATATGAAATCTGTGATTTTAATAATATGACATGCTATTATGAATTGGACGTCAGTGAGGACTCCGTTTCTCGGTTCTGCTTAGAATGCTTCCCTATGGGAGAACTGGTAGCCTATGGCGTAGAGATCTCATAAATCTTATGGGGTGTTGGAAAACAGCTTTCGGATTAGTGTTGAATAGCATATCTTTCAAAAAGAGCTAGCTTTGTGTATAAACTTCAGTTTAGCATGACTAATGGCGCGATGGGTGCAAAGCTTATTTGTTATGACAGGGGAGCTCATGGTTGTGTTTTCTAATTATGTGTTGGATGAGGCTTGATTAGTCTAGCGATGATTTTATGAGACAATCCTATTGTACTTTTTAGTCTGGCTGGATGATCATTATAACTTTCTACCTGATTTTGTCTTTGCATTTATAACTACTCTCCATTTATACTATGTCTCGTTATTGCAATATGGAAAGTAATAAAAATGTCATCGGTATGTTATCGAGGTCGTTATTCGTTGGGACCGACATTAATCCTAATCAAAGAATTACGTGTGATAGTTTACCGATCTTCTGGATTAAAGTCTTATAAATTTCAGACTCTTAAAACTTGAAAGGGTCATGCTTTCATTTCCACCATCATTGAATTTTAATGAATCGGCCACTGCACTTGCTATTACAATTAATTTATTCTCCTATGCATTGTATAAGAGAGGTGGAAACTTGAGCTTGGCAAGTTTAGTTGTTGTTCCTGAAATCTCTCATCTCTTTTGGGAACCATTCCAATGTGTTTGTGTTTGTTTGTGTTGCATGAGTGTGCGTGCTTTTGTAGGGACTAGGAAAAGGTGTTAATTTAGGCATATGCTGTCTGGCCTATATTTGATTGTTGCTTGCAAACTAGATTCATGAAGAATCGATACCTTCCCTTTTTTTAAACTTACCTATTTCGGTTTCTTTATAGTATTCATAAATGTATAACATGAGCTAAAGTGGATTAGTAATTGAGATTTTTGAAGATTTATAGCTGGAGTATGGTCTAGAATGCGTGTGTACTCCTATTTATGCATCTTCATGCTTTGTATGTTTGATAAGTCACATTTCTTTATATGATAAGACTGGTTTTTTGATTTTGATTGTGCACTTCTTTTCCTTTGTTGAATTGAATTTGACAGGTTGAACAAGTTCGACTGACAAGTTGGCTCGGATTTGTAAAACTAATACACAAGTTGCAAGACTACAATCCAGAACATACGATCATTCTTTCCTTTCTGCAAGATTCGCGTATTGGAAATACATTTGGAGTTCTCTCCGCCAATGTTTCGAATTTCATAGCTCAAGTTCACAATATAGAGGAAAATAAATAGAGATACTGCGTTTGCTATAGTGTTGTTTTGATTCTTCATTTCTATCAGGCATTAACAACAGAAAACTTTTGCTTTCATCCTCTATGACATAATTTTTATGTAACTCTGAAATTGCCTGATTTATAGCTGCTGGATTTTTATCAACTTTATTTGTTTTCCTCTATAATGTGTTTAGTTTTTTCTCAAACCCTTTTCAACAATGCTCACATATCTGAAAATTTTCGTTCAAAAGACGTTCCTCAATGCTTATATACTCATTTTACCGATAGAGACAAGAAATATGTTCTAATAAGTAGTTACCATGACATACCAAGTATCTTTTGACAAGAATGATAAAAATATGAGTTCTTGACACATCTATTGTCTTCTTTTTAAATCTTTAGTAAAATATTGTCCATGATGCATCTTTTGAGTTTCGAAAAATTCAGTTGAAATAATTGCGTGTTTTATTATTCTTCACATACTATTTTCTCCTTTATTACTAGTCAATATGTGATGTTGGTCACAAATTTTAAATTAAAACTTTAACTGGTAGGAAGAACGATATCGTTTTTCTGCAAGCTTGAATGCTCATATCAATGTCTTGCAATGAAAATTGATTAGAAATTATTGGAACAATTACAGCATGAGTCTAAGACTTATGTAATACGTCCACTTTAGTTCTTCCGATAATTTTGTTAGACTTTATTGAACGGAAAATCTTCGTGGTTTTCTCTACCATAAACATGTAGGATTGAATAATGAAAAACCACGTAGCTTTTCCCATCTAATCACAATGGATAGAGTGAACGTATTAAAATTATAAGTTTTAAGATTTAAATGTATGAAATAACAATCGAAGTGCATAATCATGACATGTTTTACGATTTGCCTTTTAATTGTCCCGAAATTAATTAGCACCTTTAGTTATACGAGCTACTTTGATTAATCTAAAACATTAGTGCCTATAAATAGTCCTGCAATTGAGTCACAAAATCATAAAGCTCCATTCCCCTCCCACTTTCTTAGAAAAAATTATCCAAAATCTTTTAAATTTATTACACTTTTATCAATTTAGTCCTAAATATTTTAATGTGCCAATTGAATTCTAAACATTTCACATTTTGTCACGTGAATCCATCTAGCTAATTTTAATTGGAAATCACTGACGCAGATGCTAGCTGTTTTACATAGCATGATCGGTACAATTGAAGTTGACATGGATAATTTTTAATAATATTTTAATATTTATGGATTTTTTTTGAATTTTTCTTTTCTTTTTCCTTTTTTTTTACACCGTTTTTGGCGAGAGTTGTTGGGCCATCACTGGTCACTAGGTGAGTCCATGGTGAGTTTGAGGCTAGCCAAAGGCCAACAAGGGAGGCCCTAGCCTACTTTGAACGAGGTCGATCTCGCAAGATTTGGCAAGGGTGAGCCTTGCCTAGGGCTAGTGAGGTTGAGCCTCCCTAGAAGCTAGAGAGGCTGGCCATTGCTTTCCTTTTACAAGGGCAACCCTCACTGGTAGTTGCCTTTTGGTCAATCACCAGCTATTGTAAGGACTTGGTGGGGGAAGATGAAAAAGAAAGAAAAAAGAAAATATAGATATAAAATATTCAGAAAATATTAGAATTTTATTAAAACTTGTCAATATCAACACTGGCCGTATCACATATGATAGCTAGTATCAATGTCAACGATTTTAGTCAAATTTGGTGGAATTAACTTAATTAGCAAAACGTGAAAATATTTAGGAGTCAATTGTAAATTAAAATATGTAAGACTGAATCGGAAAAAAATTAATAAGTTAAGCACTTTTTGGACAATTTTTCCCACTTTCTTAACACCAATCACACTATCTCTACCTTAATTAGACAAAAAATAATTATCTCACTTATCTAGCATTGATGTGCCTTTGAATAGCTTATTGATTTGAATTTAATTTGATATGATAGTTACCTAGTTCTCAATACAAGCGTCATGCGATTTGCATAGCACGTGCGGGATTGCTTTTAAGCTCACTAACTTTGAAGTCCAAAAGGACACTGACCAAATAAAAATGTCCAAAAGCACAAAAATAAAAACTGCCTTTGGACAAAAGAATGTTATGAATTGATTTTAGACAAATTAACATCTTGAAAAAAAATTGTTGAAGGTTTTGTAGGATAAAAAGAAGCTCGTACGCTGCAAATTTGTACCCAAAATCCGTCCTCTCTTGCTTAGAACAAACTGAACTCATGGCAGAATTTGCCCTGCAGGACAGATAAATGAGCAATGGTGCTTCTCCACTTTCTCAAACATTATATTGCAAATCACTCTAATGTCTATTGATAAAAATACATTTGCTTCGAGTGCAAATCATATGAAAAAGCCCTTATATTGTGACCTCAACTTCAAAAGCGGATTGACCACCTAGGGTTTAGCTAACGGATTACTAAGCACAAATTTAACTCGAGGTCTCTCAAGCCCATACTAATTCACGACTTAGGTTCAATTATTAACATGCAAATGATTTTTCAATAAGGAGTTGCCACACTAATCAATTTTTGGAGATGATTAGTAACCCAAGTAAAGTAATGGGAGAATTTGTATTGATTTTAATTTAGTCCATAATATACAATGTAATCATGCAAGTGCGCAACCATTATTTAACACTCAATAAAGCAAAACAATAAATAAATTGCGAGCATAGGGAAGAGATACTTATCTCAAAGCCACAAAAGCATTTGCGATATTAGCTTAAAAATCACATCACTAATCCTAGATATGATTTCTAATTAAGACGCAATCATTGAAATATTGTTTAAGGATTTCACTTATTTAATGAGGCCTAAAACTACATATAATGCATGCAATGACGTATGAAAGTGTCTAAGTATAATAGCATCCAACGTGCAACCTAATATGCAAACTATATATCACGCAACATTAATTATTTGACTTAATCTAATGTAGGAAATATTTAATGCAACTATACTAGCATGTCACGCATTCAGATGACCCTAAACATGAAAGGACTAGATGACATGCGGAATATGACCTAATTCTACATGACATGAGCATGGCAATTTTTTTATTCTTTTATTAAAATTCGAAATAAAAAATAACCTATATTTAAACATGCAATTTTAATAAAGGAAATGGAATCAAATTTAATCTAGGGCAATATTTTAGGATTTTTATAAAAAAAAAATCGGAATAAGAAATTACCCTAAATAAGCAATATAATCTAAAAAGAATCTACTCTAGTTTATTGTCTAATCTTTTTTATTTTTTTAGAAGGAAAGAAAATTCAAATCAAGCAAATATAGAAAGAAATCACATTTACATCGAGCCCGACACCAAATTTGATTTTTTATGAAAAAGGGAAAAACGATAAAGAAAAAGAAAAAAACATTTGTTTCTCTGGTCGGGAAAGAAAAACCGAGTCGTCCGGTTACAAAAGAAGAAAGTTGTCGTCCAGAGTGAAATATACCGTCCTCGGAGAAAATATTAGATACGTCTTATTTGCGCTATAAAAGCAAGCCAAGTTTGTTCTGCCTAAACCTCAAAACTGCAAAAACAGGGTACGTGAGATTTCCTTAGTCGGTTGACGATCATGGGCATGGCCATGGCCAAGACTTCCTCCTCCTCCTCCTCCAATCTGGACAGCCTCCCTCCTCCTCCTCCTCCTCCTCCTCCTCCCGAAACCCCAAACCTGAGCAACCCATCAGCAGCATCAGCTACCCATCCTCTCCCCTGCCAGTCCCCTGGGTACTCCCTCTCGGACCCATCATCCGTGGATGATCGCGGCAAGAGGGAGAGCAGCAACCTAGACTGGGTTGCTGATCAAGAGAGCAGGATCGAGATAGATATCATCAGGGCCATCCGCTCCGGCAAGAGGGAGAGCAGCAACCGAGCCTGGGTTGCTGATCAAGAGCGCACGATCAATATGGAGATCATCAGGGCCATCGGCTCCGGCAACATCGACTGGCTCAAGCCGAATTCCCGCAAGGCCATCACCTTCGGGGAGCACTACGTCTGCGTCTACTTCCATGATGGGTCCAATCCGAACTATCGGGCGTGGCAGTGGCATGGGCACGTCATCACCCGTGAGGACAATGAGTACATGCTCGAGCATATTTACGGGAATTACTTCGAGAGGGTGACTGAGGTTGTTGGTGCGACGAGGACGAAGACGAAGATTCTACCTTTCCCATTGTCATCGGGAACGTGTACTTGAGGTTTGTGTAACTAGACCTACCCGTTTCGCATATAAAAGTGAAATCTTTTTGGCTTGTGCGATTTGTCGTCTTCGTTTGTTCTCCCATGTCCTTTTGTGTCGGAGTGTTTCGAATGTTTTTTTCTATTGCTGAACGTATCTCTCTGTTTTGTTTTCCCTTTCAAGGTTATGCCTTTCTTTCTGCCATCGGTTTAGTCGTTCGGTCGTTGGTGTGTTGTTTGTTTGTTGATTTGTCTGTGTGGATTCTTGGGTTGTTTAGTTGTTGAAATACTTTAAGTCCATGTTATTTCTATTCACATACTGTTCTAATTAATATGAAATCTGTGATTTTAATAATATGACATGCGTGATTTTAATAATATGACATGCTATTCTGAATTGGACGTCAGTGAGGACTCCGTTTCTCGGTTATGCTTAGAATGCTTCCCTATGGGAGAACCGGTAGCCTATGGCGTAGAGATCTCATAAATCATATGGGGTGTTGGAAAGATACGATGTTTTTTCTTAGCTTTCGGAGTAGACATAACAAGATGTTTTTCTAGAAGAGGTTTTTGATCATCAGTAGAAAGGATTTAAGATAGAATCATAGAAGAGAGGCTAATGCATGTGCAAGTTAGGTTGTAAGCCAAATGAAATGAAAGATGCGTTTGTTCATCGGAGGGCATTTCATGTTCAATTTTCATTATTGAGATGCAAGCGCTTAGGGTTATGCTATGCTATTTGTATCGTTCTGTACACTAGTTGAAATTCAACTTTTGTGGGTATTGTTTGGTCTACGGAGATTGTTTTTTGGAAATTGTGACCTATCATTGTTAAAAAGTGGCGTTGTATTATCCTAATGTTGTATTTGTTGCATTCCACATCAGCATCTTTTGCAAATTTTTGTGACTCCTATTTATGTATCTTCATGCTTCGTATGTTTGATAAGTCACATTTCTTTATGTTATAAGACTGGTTTTTTTATTTTGATTGTGCACTTCTTTTCCTTTCTTGAATTGAATTTGACAGGTTGAACAAGTTTGACTGACAAGTTGGCTCGGATTTGTAAAACTAATACACAAGTTGCAAGACTACAATCCAGAACAGACGACCATTCTTTCCTTTCTGCAAGATCCGCGTATTGGAAATACATTTGGAGTTCTCTCCGCCAATGTTTTGAATTTCAAAGCTTAGGTTCACAATATAGAGGAAAATAAATAGAGATACTGCATTTGCTGTAGTGTTGTTTTGATTCTTCATTTCTATCAGGCATTAACAACAGAAAACTTTTGCTTTCATCCTATTTTTATGTAACTCTGAAACTGCCTAATTTACAGCTGCTAACTGGATTTTTATCAACTTTATTTATTGGGAAGGCCCAACAGAGGAAACGATGATACGCAATATTTCTATTTGTTTTCCTCTATAGTGTGTATAGTTTTTTCCCAAATCCTTTTCAACAATGCTCACATATTTGAAAATTTTCGTTCAAAATACGCTCCTCGAATATGTTCTGATAAGTAGTTACCATGACATACCAAGAATCTTTTGACAAGAATGATAAAAATATGAGTTCTTGACATATCTATTGTCTTCTTTTTAAATCTTTAGTAAAAGATTGTCCATGATGCATCTTTTGAGTTTCGAAAAAATTCGGTTGAAGTAATTGCGTGTTTTATTATTCTTCACATACTATTTTCTCCTTTATTACTAGTCAAAATGTGATGTTGGTCACAAATTTTAAATTAAAACTTTAACCTGTAGGAAGAATGATTTTCTGCAATCTTGAATGGTCATATCAACGTCTTGCAATGAAAATTGGTTAGAAATTATGGGAACAATTAAGACTTATCTAATACGTCCACTTTAGTTCTTCCGATAATTTTGTCAGACTTTATTGAACGGTTTTTTCTATCGTAAACATGTAGGATTGAATAATGAAAAACCACGTAACTTTTCCCATCTAATCACAATGGATAGAGTGAACGTATTGAAATTACAAATTTTAAGATTAAAATGTATGAAATAACAATCGAAGTGTATAGAATGAACGTATTAAAATTACATGTTTTAATATTTAAATGTATGCAATAACAATCGAAGTGCATAATCATGACGTATTTTGCAATTTGCCTTTTAATTGTCCTGAAATTAATGAGCACCTTTAGTTATACGAGGTACTTTGATTGATCTAAAACATTAGTGCCTATAAATAGTTCTGCAATTGAGTCAAAAAATCATAAAGCTCCATTCCCCTCCCACTTTCTTAGAAAAATTATCCAAAATCTTTTAAATTTATTTCAATTTTACCAATTTAGTCTTAAATATTTTAACTTGCCAATTAAATTCTAAACATTTCACATTTTTTCATGTGAATTTATCTAACTAATTTTGACTAGAAATCGCTGACGCAGATGCTAGCTATTCTACATAGTATGACTGGTACAGTTGAAGTTGACATAGATAATTCTTAATAATATTTTAATATTTATTGATTTTTTTGAAATTTTCTTTTCTTTTCCTTTTCCTTTTTTCCTTTGCTTCTCTTTTCCTTCTTTTTTTTTACACTGTTTTTGGCAAGAGTCGTTGGGCCATCGTTGGTCACTAGGCGAGCCCATTGCGAGTTTGAGGCTCACCAAAGGCCAACGAGGGGGGCCCTAGCCTGCTTTGAGCGAGGTCAACTTCGTAAGATTTAGTAAGGGTGAGCCTTGCCTAGGGCTAGTGAATTTGAGCCTCCCTAGAAGCTAGAGAGGGTGGCCCTCGCTTGCCTTCAGCAAGGGCAACCCTCATTGGTAGTTGCCTTTTGGTCAATCACCAGCTATTGTAGGGGCTTGGCAGAGGAAGATGAAAAAAAAAAAAAGAAAGAAAAAAGAAAATATAGATATAGAATATTTAGAAAATATTAGAATTTTATTAAAACCTGTCAATATCAACACGAACCGTATCACATAAGATAACTAATATCAATGTCACCGATTTTTAGTCAAATTTGGTGGAATTAACTTAATTAACAATGTGAAAATATTTATGAGTCAATTATAAAATTAAAATATGTAAGATTGAATTGGAAAAAAATTAATAAGTTAAGGATTTTTTGGACAGTTTTTCCCACTTTCTTAACACCAATCACACTATCTCTACCTTAATTAAACAAAAAATAATTATCACACTTATCTAGCATTGATGTGTCTTTGAATAGCTTATTGATTTGAATTTAATTTGATGTGATAGTCACCTAGTTCTCAATACAAGCGTGATGCGATTTAAATAGCACGTGCGGGATTGCATTTAAGCTCACTAACTTCGAAGTCCAAAAGGACACCGACCAAATAAAAATGTCCAAAAGCACAAAAATAAAAACAAAAACTGCCTTTGGACAAAAGAACGTTATGAATTGATTTTGGACAAATTATCATCTTGAAAAAAAATTGTTGAAGGTTTTGTGGGATAAAAAGAAGCTCGTACGCTGCAAATTTGTACCCAAAACAAGAAATCCGTCCTCTCTTGCTTAGAACAAACTGAACTCATGGCAGAATTTGCACTGCAGGACAGATAAATGAGCAATGGTGCTTCTCCTCTTTCTCAAACATTATATTGCACATCACTGTAATGTCTATTGATAAAAATTTGCACCATATGAAAAAGCCTTTTTATCGCGACCCCACCTTCAAAAGCGGGTTGAACCACCTAGGTTTAGCTAACGGATTACTAAACATAAACTTAACTCGAGTTCTTCCAAGCTCATACCAATTCACGACTTAGGTTCAATTATTAACATGCAAATGATTTTTCAATAAGAAGTTGCCACTAATCAATTTTTGGGGGATTGATTAGAAACCCAAGTAAAGTAATGGGAGTATTACTTTACTCTTACGAAGTATTACTTTACTCTTACGAATAAGAGATTATAGGATCGGGGACTTGATTACGTTAGATTTCTCTAATGCGCTTTCAGTACCTTTTCTGTTTTATTTTAAAAAAAGATTTGCAGGCAGTTTGTATTGATTTTAATTTACTCCCTAACATGCAATGTGATCATGGAGTGCGCAACCATTATTTAACACTCAATAAAGCAAAGCAATAAATAAATTGTGAGCACAGGGAAGAGATACTTACCTCGAAGCAACAAAAGCATCTGTGATATTAGCTTAAAAATCACATCACTAATCCTAGATATGATTTCTAATTAACACACAATCATTGAAATATTATTTAAGGTTTTCACTTATTTAATGAGGCCTAAAACTACATATAATGCATGCAATGACGTATGAAAGTGTCTAAGTATAATAGCATGCAACGTGAAACCTAATATGCAAACTATATATCACGCAACATTAATTATTTGACTTAATCTAATGCCAGGAAATATTTAATGCAACTATACTAGCATGTCACGCATTCAGATGACCCTAAACATGCAAGGACTAGATGACATGCGGAATATGACCTAATTCTACATGACATGAGCATAGCAATTTTTTTATTAAAATTGAAATAAAAAATAACCTATATTTAAACATGCACTTTTAATAAAGGAAATGGAATTGAATTTAATCTAGGGCAATATTTTAGGATTTTTATAAAAAAATCGGAATAAGAAATTACCCTAAATAAGCAATATAATCTAAAAAGAATCTACTCTAGTTTATTGTCTAATCTTTTTTATTTTTTTAATAAGAAAAAAATTTAAATCAAGCAAATATAGAAAGAAATCACATTTACATCGAGTCCGACACCAAATTTGATTTTTTTATGAAAAAGGAAAAACGATAAAGAAAAAGAAAAAGAAAAACCATGTTTTTGTCTAATCTTTTTTATTTTTTTAATAAGAAAAAAATTTAAATTTTCTGGTCAAATTTGATTTTTTGAAAAAGGGAAAAATGATAAAGAAAAAAAAAAAAAAAGAAAAAAACCAAGTCGTCCGGTTACAAAAGAAGAAAGTTGTCCAGAGTGAATATATCGTCCTCGGAGAAAATATTAGATACGTCTTATTTGCCCTATAAAAGCAAGCCAAGTTTGTTCTGCCTAAACCTCAAAACTGCAAAAACAGGGTACGTGAGATTTCCTTAGTCGGTTGACGATCATGGGCATGGCCATGGCCAAGACTTCCTCCTCCTCCTCCTCCTCCTCCGCCTACAATCTGGACAGCCTCCCTCCTCCTCCTCCCGAAACCCCAAACCTGAGCAACCCATCAGCAGCATCAGCTACCCATCCTCTCCCCTGCCAGTCCCCTGGGTACTCCCTCTCGGACCCATCATCCGTGGATGATCGCGGCAAGAGGGAGAGCAGCATCCGAGCCTGGGTTGCTGACCAAGCGCGCAGGATCGACGAAGAGATCACCTGGGCCATCGACTCCGGCAACATCGGCTCGCTCAAGCCGAATTCCCGCAAGGCCATCACCATCGGGCAGCACTCCGTCTGCGTCTACTTCCATGATGGGTCCGATCCGAACTATCGGTCATGGGAGTGGCACGGGCACGTCATGACCGGTAAGGACAATGGGTACATGCCCGAGCGTATTTACGGGAATTACTACGAGAGGGTGACAGAGGAAAGTTGGTGCGACGAGGAAGAAGACGAAGATTCCACCTTTCCCATTGTCATCGGGAACGTGTACTTGAGGTTTGTGTAACTAGACCTACCCGTTTCGCATATAAAAGTGAAATCTTTTTGGCTTGTGCGATTTGTCGTCTTCGTTTGTTCTCCCATGTCCTTTTGTGTCGGAGTGTTTCGAATGTTTTTTTCTATTGCTGAACGTATCTCTCTGTTTTGTTTTCCCTTTCAAGGTTATGCCTTTCTTTCTGCCATCGGTTTAGTCGTTCGGTCGTTGGTGTGTTGTTTGTTTGTTGATTTGTCTGTGTGGATTCTTGGGTTGTTTAGTTGTTGAAATACTTTAAGTCCATGTTATTTCTATTCACATACTGTTCTGATATGAAATCTGTTATTTTAATAATATGACATGCGTGATTTTAATAATATGACATGCTATTCTGAATTGGACATCAGTGAGGACTCCGTTTCTCGGTTCTGCTTAGAATGCTTCCCTATGGGAGAACCTCTAGCCTATGGCGTAGAGATCTCATAAATCATATGGGGTGTTGGAAAGATACGATGTTTTTTCTTAGCTTTCGGAGTAGACATAACAAGATGTTTTTCTAGAAGAGGTTTTTGATCATCAGTAGAAAGGATTTAAGCTAGAAGAGAGGCTAATGCATGTGCAAGTTAGGTTGTGAGCCAAATGAAATGAAAGATGCGTTTGTTCATCGGAGGGCATTTCATGTTCAATTTTCATTATTGAGATGCAAGCGCTTAGGGTTATGCTATTTGTATCGTTCTGTACACTAGTTGAAATTCAACTTTTGTAGGTTTTTTTGGTCTACAGAGATTGTTTTTTGAAAATTGTGACCTATCATTGTTGATTGTTGCTTGCAAACTAGATTCATGAAGAATCGATACCTTCCCTTTTTTAAACTTAAAAAGTGGCTTGTATTATCCTAATGTTGTATTTGTTGCATTCCACATCAGCATCTTTTGCAAATTTTTGTGACTCCTATTTATGTATCTTCATGCTTCGTATGTTTGATAAGTCACATTTCTTTATGTTACAAGACTGGTTTTTTGATTTTGATTGTGCACTTCTTTTCCTTTCTTGAATTGAATTTGACAAGTTGAACAAGTTCGACTAACAAGTTGGCTCGGATTTGTAAAGCTAATACACAAGTTGCAAGACTACAATCCAGAATGGACGACCATTCTTTCCTTTCTGCAAGATTTGTATTGGAAATACATTTGGAGTTCTGTCCGCCAATGTTTCGAATTTCATAGTTCAAGTTCGCAATATAGAGGAAAATAAATGGAGATACCGCATTTGCTATATTGCTGTTTTGATTCTTCATTTCTATCAAGCATTACAAAACTTTTGCTTTCATCCTCTATGATTAATTTTTATGTAACTCTGATACTGCCTGATTTACAGCTGCTAACTGGATTTTTATTACCTTTATTTGTTTGGAAGGCCCAACAGAGAAACGATTATATAGGAGACGCGATATTTCTATTTGTTTTTCCTCTATACGGTGTATAGTCTTTTCTCAAACCCTTTTCAACAATACTCACATATGAAAATTTTCGTTCAAAAGACATTCCTCAATGCTTATACACTCATTTTACTGATATACACTCATTTTACTGATAGAGACAAGAAATATGTTTTAATAAGTAGTTACCATGACATACCAAGGATCTTTTGACAAGAATGATAAAAATATGAATTCTTGACATATCTATTGTCTTCTTTTTTAAATCTTTAGTAAAGATGCATCTTTTGAGCTTCGAAAAAATTCAATTGAAAAAAATTCGGTTGAAATAATTGCGTGTTTTATTATTCTTCACATACTATTTTCTCCTTTATTACTAGTCAATATGTGATGTTGGTCTGACCAAAAATATGTATAAATATATGATGTTGGTCACAAATTTTAAATTAAAACTTTAACTTGTGGGAATAACGATAACGTTTTTCTACAAGCTTGAATGCTCATATCAACGTGGAAATTGCTTAAAAATTATTGGAACAATTACAGCATGAGTTGAAGACTTATCTAATACGTCCACTTTAGTTCTTCCGATAATTTTGTCAGACTTTATTGAACGGAAAATCTTCGTGGTCTTCTCTACCATAAACATGTAGGATTGAATAATGAAAAACCACGTAGCTTTTCCCATCTAATCACAATGGATAGAGTGAAAGTATTAAAATTACAAATTTTAAGATTTAATCTATGAAATAACAATCAAAGTGTATAGAGTGAACGTATTAAAATTACATGTTTTAATATTTAAATGTATGAAATAACAATCGAAGTGCATAATTGTGACATGTTTTATGATTTGCCTTTTAATTGTCCCGAAATTAATTAGCACCTTTAGTTATACGAGCTACTTTGATTAATCTAAAACATTAGTGCCTATAAATAGTCCTGCAATTGAGTCACAAAATCATAAAGCTCCATTCCCCTCCCACTTTCATAGAAAAAATTATCTAAAATATTTTAAATTTATTACACTTTTACCAATTCAATCTTAAATATTTTAACGTGCCAATTGAATTCTAAACATTTCATATTTTGTCACGTGAATCCATCTAACTAAGTTTGACTAGAAATCGCTGATGCAGATGCTAGCTATTCTACATAGCATGACCGGTACAATCAAAGTTGACATAGATAATTTTTGATAATATTTTAATATTTATTGATTTTTTTGAATTTTTCATTTCTTTTCTTTTTCCTATTTTCCTTAGCTTCTCTTTTCCTTTTTTTTTTTACACTGTTTTTGGCGAGAGTCGTTGGGCCATCACTGGTCACTAGGCGAGCCCATTGCGAGTTTGCCAACGAGGGGGGCCCAAGCTTGCTTTGAGCGAGGTCGTCCTCGTAAGATCTAGCAAGGGTGAGCCTTGCCTAGGGCTAGTGAGGTTGAGCCTCCCTAGAAGCTAGAGAGGCCGGCCCTCGCTTGCCTTCGGCAAGGGCAACCCTCACCGGTAGTTGCATTTTGGTCAATCACCAGCTATTGTAGGGGCTTGGTGGAGGAAGATGAAAAAAAAAAAAAAGAAGGAAAAAAGAAAATATAGATATAAAAAATTTAGAAAAATATTAGAATTTTAGTAAAACTTCTCAATATCAACACTAGCTAGCCGTATCACATAAGATAGCTAGTATCAATGTCAGTGATTTTTAGTCAAATTTGGTGGAATTAACTCAATTAGCAAAACGTGAAAATATTTATGAGTCAATTGTAAAATTAAAATATGTAATACTGAATCGGAAAAAAATTAATAAGGCAAGGACTTTTTGGACCCACTTTCTTAACACCAATCACACTATCTCTACCTTTATTAGACAAGAAATAATAATCTCACTTATCTAGCATTGATGTGTCTTTGAATAGCTTATTGATTTGAATTTAATTTGATATGATAGTTACCTAGTTCTCACTAACTTTGAAGTCCAAAAGTACACCGACCAAATAAAAATGTCCAAAAGCACAAAAATTAAAATTAAAATAAAAACTGCCTTTGGATAAAAGAACGTTATGAATTGATTTTAGACAAATTATCATCTTGAAAAAAAAATTGTTGAAGGTTTTGTAGGATAAAAAGAAGCTCGTACGCTGCAAATTCGTACCCAAAACAAGAAATCCGTCCTCTCTTGCTTAGAACAAATTGAACTCATGTCAGAATTTGCACTGCAGGACTGGTAAATGAGCAATGGTGCTTCTCCACTTCCTCAAACATCATATTGCGAATCACTCTAATGTCTATTGATAAAAATACATTTGCTTCGAGTGCAAATCATATGAAAAAGCCCTTTCATAACTGATATGTTTAAACATGATTAACAAATTTAGTGCAGATGACATTTCATTTGTCTAGACCAAAAATGTCAATTAGCTTCTGTTTCAGTAAAAAAGGGGTATTGACCCAAGTAGTGAAAAATCTTTCATTAAAAAAGTCGATTTTTGAGTTTTTTGTGAGATGGGTTCAGTGGTGATTTTGGATATAAATTCAATCGGCATTGCAACGAAAATGAACAATAAATTTAAAGGTAAAAGATCATAAATGATGAAAATGGAAAAGACAATAACATTTGTAAATTGATAAAAGTATATTTATAATATGTGTTTCGAATGATGGATCCCTACATAAATAATCCACTAGTTATGACAGCATATTAACAATTATTATTTTATGCACGGTTATAATTGCACTCCCAAGATTCATAAACAGATCCCATCCATAAACAGTGGTAACTTCCAAGACAGGTTACTCAACCGTCATACAGTATTCTTTCCTTCATTCGATATACTTATCCTCATGTTCACCCTCTGTTGCTAAAACTTGACCAATTTTAGAATGGCAAGTCTTTATTTGTTCCGTCGATGGACTTCGCCGCAAGCCCCTTTATTACTTGTCCATGTTTTTTTTTTTGTCATAAGATACGGCTTTCATTGCTAATTAAAGGATGGATAACAAGAGTTTCCAAAATCAAGACACAAAATCAACTAAAGATGATGTGGAGGTTTGGACTTCCATGTCCGTGGAAGGGAGCCCGTTTTATGGGTCTTTGCTATCCAATATGCAGCCCGGTTAGTGTCTCTAGGCTTGAAGAGGATGTTGACATGTTGTAGTTGGCCCAAGAGAGTTATGTAGTCTTCTATAATGGGCCGTGCAGCCCATGGAGCTTCCATTCGGCCCGCCAAGCATTCTACTACTGAAAATTGTCTGATGAAAGTTCAATGCTTTGTACTTCTGCACATTTCAGATATGCTCGTACACTTCTTGGATTTTCTTGTGCGGCTTGCGTCGTCTTCAATTGTAACAAGGCCTCCCTCACAGCTAGGGTTTCAGCGATCAAGGCGGAGTGAGCGTGAATTTCCTGACGAAGCCGTCCGTGATGATGCCGTTGCTATTTCTCTAGATCCTTGCGATTGTGCCGACCAAGGAGGAGGCGCTCCATGAGCTATCCACGTTGATTTTGAGATTGTTCTTCGGTGGGGGAGTCCATTGTACTAGTAAGTTCTTGGCTCTCCCCTCTTTTGTGCCTTTTCTCGGATTCCACTTCGTGTAGAGCCTGTTCATTGAGCTCGCTTCATCTATGTACGATGTTGGGGTGGGATGCCGAGCTTGGAAAACCCAGTTGTTGTGTGCCCTCCATATCAGCCACAAAACTCCGGCGAATAGGGATTTTTGCTCCGGGTCAACTTTGGAGGATAGGTTTTCTAAAACCCAAGTGTTGACTTTGGTGATTTTCTCCGATGAGGTGTTGGCCATGAGCCTGGGGTCTGACCAGAATGGCTTCATCCATTCACACATTATAAACAAGTGTTCGACAAACTCGGGGAATTTTCGGCAGAAGGGGCATAGTGATTCAGGTAATATGTTTCTCCTATATAAGTTTTCCTTGGTAGGTAGGACATTGTTGCAAGCACTCCATGTTAGAAACTGAATTTTAGGGTATGTTTGTAGCTGCCAGATTTCGGACCATAGAGTTCTGGGGGTTTGGTACGAGATTGATGCTTGGTTTACATTGGGTTGTGCTGTCGGGTTGTATAATTTGTTGTAACTGCTCTTAATCGAGTAGGATCCTGTACTATTACCCGTCCATCGCAGCTTGTCGTTGCCGGGGTGCTAGCTTAATGGTGTAGCTAGGATTTAGCTTGCTATTCTTTCATCAAAGGTCGTCTTGACGACTTGAATCTTCCATTCACCTGTCTCTTTGTTGATCAAGTCCGCGATGACCAAAGGGTCGTCTTTGTTTGCCGGCCCCGAAATTATCCTTGAAGGTAGCCACTTGTCTTCCCTTACTTTGATTCTTTTGTCATCACCCACCTCCCATCTAACTTTCGGTTCAATCGCTTCACGGCCCGTCAAGAGGCTTTGCCAACCCCATGAAGGTCGGGTGCCTTTGGTTGTAGTCCAGAAATCTCCTCTTGGGTAGTAGCTACCCTTCATTAGTTTACACCATAAGGCCTCCGGGGCTTGTACTAATCTCTAAGCTTACTTCCCTAGCATAGCTTTGTTGAAGGTTGCTAGGTCTTTGAATCCCAAACCACCTTGATCTTTCATGATTTTGAGTGCTTCCCACCTTTTCCAATGAATGCCAGCATGTGTGGCATTTTGTTTCCACCAAAAGGAGGCTATTCGCTATTCAATTGACCTACAAATAGAGATAGGTATTCGGAATATTGACATGGCATACTGTGGCACTGCTTGGACTACTTTTTTTAACTAGAATCTCCTTCCCCGCCCTAGTCATTAGCTTTTCTTTCCATCCCTCCAGCTTCCTATTAACTCTAGCTTGGATCCAAGCAAACATCTGTTTCTTGGTTTGGCCCCAATCCGATGGAATTTCAAGGTATTTCCCGGTTTTCTCAATGATAAGTACCCTTAACTCAGTAGCTATATTTGCCTTGAGTTGCCGAGGACAATCTTTGCCAAAGTATATACCTGACTTGTTTAGGTTGATGACCTGGCTTGATGCAAAGCTATTTTGATTCAGTATGTTGGCTAGATTTTGGGCCTCTTGGATAGTCCCATTCAGGAAGAAGATGGCATCGTTTGCGAATAGGAGGTGTGATAGTATTGGGCAGTTTCTATTTAATTGGATCCCCTTCAACAACCCGTCCCCTATCGCCTTGTTCATTAGGGTAGAGAGGACATTTGCCATGATGATGAATAGATAGGGGGAGAGTGGATCGCATTGTCTAATGCCACGAGATGGGCGAAAAAATTCACCTCGATTCCCCATTTTCTTTGATGTTGAAGAGACCGTGGAAAGACATTGTTTTACTAGTGAGACCCACTTATCACAAAAACCCATTTTCTCCATGTAGGCGTATAGAAAATCCCATTCCACCCTGTCATATGCCTTTTACATGTCTAATTTGAGAACTACTTGAAACTTCCATCTTCTCTTATGTATCCTTAGTTGGTGTAGGACCTCCTGAACAATGAGGATATTATCTTGAATCTGGCGTCCACTAACGAAGGCGCTTTGTTTAGTAGCTATTAATTTCGAGAGCCATGGGCATGAGTCGATTGGCCATTACCTTTGCAATGATTTTGTAACTAAAATTGCAGAGGCTAATGGGCCTATACTGAGTTATGTTTTCCGAGTTTGACACTTTAGGGATGAGTACAATATGAGTCTTGTTTAGAGTCACATCAAGTTTACCCGATTTGAAGAAGGCATCCACCATGTTGAATATGTCTTCGTGAATGATCGACCAGTGGTGCTGATAGAATTGCCCGTTAAGACCATCTGGCCCTGGAGCCTTAGTTGCCCCTAGTTGATAAATTGCTGCTCTTACTTCTAGCATAATGGGGCTGATCAATGCCTCATTCATCTCCTCACTCACTAGTTGTGAGCACTGGTCAAGGACTAGGCTACAAGTTTCTGATTCCCTTTGAAGTATATAGTGATTGGTAGAATCCATCTATATGTCGCCTAATTGTCGTAGGGTCACGACACCAATTATAGTCATCAATTTGTAGCATGGAGATCCTATTCCGTTGTCTCCGCTGTAAAGTTGTGGCATGGAAAAATTTTAAGTTTCTGTCCCCCCATTTCATCCAGTTGATTCAAGACCTCATACACCAAAACATCTCCTCTTGCCTCCAAAGTTCTCGATATCCTCCGTGAGTTGCCGAGCTTCATCCCTTCCTTCACCCCTATCATCACCATTGGTTAACTCCATGAGTTATCTTTTGAGTCCTATGATTTGTCGGGAGGCATTACAAAACTTCTTCTTGCTCTATTTCTCCAGTGCTGCTGCCACCTTTCTTGTTTTGCTCGTTGTGTCTAGCTGGGAGTTGTGTTGGCCATTCCATACCTCACGGACCACTTCTTTACATTATGGATCCTCAAGTCAATATGCTTCGAATCAGAATTCTTTCTTCCTTTTAGCCTTTTCTGGATTAAGGGAGAGTAGGAGCGGGCTGTGATCTAATCCGATGGCTGGTAATGCGAACACCTCCGTGATTGGATATTGCACTCTTAATTCCATATTGCATAGGGCCCTGTCGAGTCGCTCTTTTACCATGGCTTCTCCTTCTCGGTTATTGGTCCATGTGTAGGTACACCCCTTGCTCTCTATATCTAGGAGTGAGCAATCGTTTAAGAACTCCTGAAAAGCCATGACTCGACAATGTTCCACTCCTCTCCCACCTACTTTCTCCCATTGGTATAATACTTTATTGAAGTCACCTAGGCAAATCCATGGTAGGTTGTTGTGTGAGTGAATTGATCATAACTTCTGCCACAGTAGGATCCTTTCCTGAAAATTGGTTGAGGCGTGAATGAAAGACATTCTCATGGTTTCCCCGCTACCTTGAATCTTGCAAATGATATCAATGAGTTTCCCAGAACTATGCTTCACTTCCACTATTACCTCGTTATCCCATAGTAGTGTTAAACCACTTGTTATGCCTATTAGATTGACAATTTCAGAGAATTGGAACTAGAGACGTTTCCTTACCTTGTCAACCACGTTTTCTTTATCCTTAGTCTCCATAAGGAAGACTAAGTTGGGCTTTTCCTGAGCCACTAAGGCTCGAAGATGCTGGAATGTCAGGGTGGAGCCTAAACCCTGACAATTCCAGCACAAAAGATTCACTTATCCTCTAGTGGCTTATTCGGGCTAGCCACCAAAGCCTATCCCTTGGATCCTTCATCAATCATAATAGGAGTTTCTCTCAAGAGAGACTTGTCGATCATGCTTATCTCAGCCCCTTCGAGAGTGTCAGGGTTAAACCTCCGCTTCTTCTTGGTAGCTTGAGCCTTGTTGTCACTACCACCCGCCTTAGATGGTTCACATTGACTATTAAGTTTAGTCTCAATCCATGGAGTATCCGAGAGTAGAAGCTGAGTGCCTTGGCTTCTTTTTCCTTTTGCTGCTGTCCTTGCAATTACTTTCCCTTTGGCAGTAGCTAATTCAGTGAGTTGTATTTCCATTGGTTTCGGGAGGTGCCCGATCTCTACGTTAATAGGCTCTATCCCTTCTAAGACATCCTCCTGGAATGATGTTTCAGGTATACTCTCTTCTTCTTCTTGCATATAAAATTCTTTCCCATTAAGTAGTTTCCAAAAAGGGCTCATGTCACTTGATTCCGCTTTCAACCAGTACCCGTAGTTCGCCTCTGATTTTTCACTCGATTCATCCTCTTTGTGTGTTATTTCCTCACAACTGGTGGTGTAGTAGCCAATTTTTCCGCAAGAGTAGCAAAAGAAAGGGAGACGTTCATATTTGAAATCTACCCACAGCTGATCGTCTTCAAAGTTCACTATCCTCCTCGGCTTCAAGGGGCTTGCTAAGTCTAAAAGAACTTTGGCTCTACCAACTCTATAAGGATTGCCCCAATTTTGATTTCAAGACTTTCCCCAGCCATGACGTTATTTCCATCATGGCTATTTCTGTTATCCTTGCTATTGGTAGACCACACACTTGCACCCAGAAAGCGCAATGAGTAAATTCATGACGGTAGATGGGAACCTTTGGGTTCAGCTACTGAAATATTAATAGATTGCTCGAAAAGCACCAAGGGCTATCCTCCAACACTCATTTCTTGTCGCTCTCCAATGAAAATGTGAACATAAAGAGTCCTGGTTCTATCAAGTCACATGCTACCATTCTTAGTTTTCTAGGCCTTTCTCATAGTGGAAAGGAATGCCTATTGGTTCACTATAGGCCTAGAGAAAAGTTTACCCATCAATGTTAGGTTACACACTTCCATTTTCTCCTCGGGAATTTTCTCAAACATGTGGGCTACAACATCTTCCAACCACATTTTTCCCATTCTTTTGCACAGCGCAGCCATTCTACGTTCTTTGTCTATTTCCCCTTCCATGCTTACCTGTCTTTTGTGCATGCAAGGCTCCGGGACAACGGGAACCAGCTCCACCTCGACGAGGTGTTGTGAGGCTAGGGTTTGCTTGCTAATGAAGGGAGCATTGAAGTTATTCGTCTACCAAGGTGTGCCCCGACTTGTCTCGGGGGTTAGAGCCGCCTATTAGCTTAGCGGTAGTGTTTATTGGATGAAGGGAGCTCTAGGCTAAGCTGCCCATGGGACCTAGGGTTTGGGTTTAACTTAGTTAGGTGCTTATCTAAATGAGTAAGGAGCCAATGGGGGCGAGTGTGATGGGGGTCATTGGGTAGAGGGAAGGATCTTCCATAAATCGTGAATGGGTAAGGGTATTGGCATAGATTCTTTATGGGTCACTCACGGGGTAGTGAGGGATTTGGGGGGGGGGTGGAGTTTGAATGCTTATGGGAACGTTGAAGGAGTGGACGAGGGTGAGCGAGATTTCCATTCGGACCGGGATTGAGGGAGGAGAGGAGAGGGAGTGTGGGGGCTTAGGGTTTCAGGGTGTAGGCTACCACCATGGCTAGAGGAACCTCTCACTTGGAGAGAGCATTCTTCCGAAGGAAGAGGAGACCTCTCTTATTACTTGTCCATGTTGTCACCACAAAATTGTGGACGATTCTTCTTCATATATATTGATACTCGTGCCTTACAATTGTCGATTTGTTCAATAGCTTGAAGTGCCCTTGTTGACCAATCTTCCTTGATTTACTGCAATTCGTTGCTCATCGATAAGTGTATTCTACAGTTGCTAAAAAGCTATATGTTATGGTCATCAATGAACTCGTCAATAACAAAATCATACAGTTATCGATAACTATGTTGATCACAATCAACTAAACTCACTTAATCGATTAATCCATTTAAAAGAGTTCGGTTATTTGGTTATTTGTTGGTGTAAATAGCTTTAGTTATAATTGAAGCCCTTCCTATTTTTGAAAAGCAAAGTCTTTCCATCTTCCGAGTAGATCATGTACAATGGCCAAGCTTGATTTCATATTAAGCAAGTAAATTAGTAAAAGGAGAATGACACATCCAAAATTTGGCATCTCTAGAAACTAGTTCAAAATTAAATGTAAGATGGATAGAAAAACACAAATGGAGTGTTTGGGGAAAATTTTGAGGAAAAGGAAAACACTTTCCAAATAATCATTTTTTAGAAAAATAGTTATTTTTCTTGTGTTTGGTAATATATGATTGAAAATGTTTATTTGAATCTTATTTGAAAATTGATTTCAATCTCATAACTTTATCTCAAGCAAAAAAATTAATTTTTAATTTTTTAATGTTATTTTCTTTTTTCTTTTCTCTCTTTTTACTTCTTCCTCCTCCATCAATCATCGGGCCTCGGCGACAACCATGACAGGCCATCGGTCCTGTTGTCAAGAACCCACAAGGGCTGACCTACACCGACCTGTGCCTCGACGACTAGTGGTGGAGGAAGAAGGAAAAGAAAAAAGTATTTACAATTCAATTTTTCAAATAAAAGTAAAAAATAAATTATAAAATTCAAGAGGAGGCATATTGTTTTTACCTTATTTGATTTAGGAATTCACTTTTTTAATTTTATGCATGAGTATTTTCTTGACCGCAAAGTGTTTTCTGTTCACTAATTATTTTAATGAACCAATGGGTGAAAGTTTGAAAACTAATTCCGAGAAAAGACTTTTATTCAAATATGAATAATTTGAAAAATATTTTTCTAATTATGATTACTTATGTTGTATGAAATAATTAGTTGATGGAAACAATAATATATGTTTAAATATTTTTGTTGACAATGAATGTATTTTCATTAATTATTTTTTTAAAGTGATATAAATGATCAGTTTTTGGAAAGTATTTTTAAAATTTATTCATTTTTTTATTAAATTAACAGATTCTTAAAACTTGATCTTGTATATAAAAAAGGGCAAAGATTACAGAAAAAGAAAAACCAAGTCTTTTTTTTGGTCGGGAAAGAAAAGCCAAGTTGTCCGATTACAAAAGTAGTTGTCCTAAGTGAGCTTCGGCCTCGTGCCGAGATTTCTCTTTTCGGCACTATAAAACCCAAGCCAAGTTACTCTGCCTAAACCTCAAAACTGCAAAAACTGGGTACGTGAGAGACTTCCTAGTCGGTTGACGCTCATGACCATGGCCAAGATTCCCTCCTCCTCCTCCTCCTCCTGGAACCCAAAACCTGAGCAACCCATCAGCAGCATCAGCTACCCATCCTCTCCCCTGCCAGTCCCTTGGGTACTCCCTGTCGGACCCATCATCCGCGGGTGATCGCGGCAAGAGGGAGAGCAGCAACCGAGCCTGGGTTTGCGGAGCAAGAGCGCAGGATCGAGATAGAGATCATCAGGACCATCTGCTCCGGCAACACCGACTTGCTCAAGCCGAATTCCGGCGAGGCCATCACCATCGGGGAGCACTACGTCTGCGTCCGCTTCTATGATGGGGCCGATCCGAACCATCGGACGTGGGAGTGGCACGGGCACGTCATGACCGGTAAGGACAATGGGTACATGCCCGAGCGCATTTACGGGAGTTACCTCGAGAGGGTGACTGAGGAAAGTTGGTGCGACGAGGAAGAAGACGAAGATAGAATAGAGGATTCTACCTTTCCCATTGTCATCGGGAACGTGACCTTGAGGTTTGTGTGACCAGACCGACCCGTTTCGCATATAAAGACGAAATATTTTTGACTTGTGCGATTTGTCGTCTTCCTTTGTTCTCCCATGTCCTTTTGTGTCGGAGTGTTTTGAATTTTTTCTGTTGCTGAATGTATCTCTCTGTTTTGTTTTCCCTTTTAAGATTATGCCTTTCTTTCTGCCATCCGTTAAGTTGCTTGGTCGTTGGTGTGTTGTTTGTTGATTTGTCTGTGTGGATTTTTTGGTTCTTTAGGTGTTGGAATACTTCTTCCAGTCCATGCCGAAGTTTCTGCCTTCTATTCACATACTATTCTGATATGAAATCTGTGATTTCAATAATATGACCTGCTACTCTGAGTCGGACACCATTGAGGACTTGAGAGCCTTTAAATGTTTCTCAATCCTGTTTAGAATGCTTCCCTATGGGAGAACTGGAAGCCTATGGTGTAGACATTTCAATAAGCTTAAGGGGTGTAGAAAAGATGTGATGCTTTTACTCAGCTTTCAGAGTACTATTAAATAGCATAAGTTTCTATATATAATGTTGTGTGACATTGAAGTGCCATCTTCATGTGTCAAATGCATCTTCTTTTCCCATGCTTGTAGAGATGTTTGGTAAAGAGAGTTGGCTTTGGCAGCTTGTGCTTTTAGCACTATGTAGTATTCATATATGTATAACATGAGCTAAAGCGGATTAGTAATTGAGATTTTTGAAGATTTGTAGCTGGAGTTTGGTTTAGAATGTGTGTACTTGATCTGGAAAGCAAGAAATCAAGCAGTTTTATCTAGGGATCTTATAAGTCTTAATCAGACTATACATGTTGTAAAGTTTCTTGTCAAGTGTTTGCATTGGTCATGCTGTTGGAGGTGTGTAATCAATGTGAATTCATAGCTACAGTTTATTGTATTCCCTGATTTGTTTAGAGGGTTGGCAGCTGCAGTTTGCCCACCTGCTTTGAAAAATTTGTGCAGATACAATTGCTTCCTTATCACAAAAAAGATAAGAATAGGAAGAAGATGTGCAATGGAGTGCCAAGATGAAGTGTAAGCACCAGCAGGATGCTGTTAATGTGAATGCTGGCATTGGTATGGTGACTTGAGATTAGAATTGATTGATCTAAGCTAAAAGAATAGCAACAGCACTGGTCATTAAGAGTGAAATAGACCTAAGCTAAAAAAGTAAATTGGCAGAGTGATTGTGGAGAAGAAGTGAGGGGAACCAGAAAACTGAGTAGATGTTACAGGATGTTTTTCTTGAAGAGGTTTCTGATCATCGGTAGAAAGGATTTAAGCTAGAAGAGAGGCCAATGCATGTCCAAGTTAGGTTGCCGGCCAAATGAAATGAAAGATGTGCTTGCTTATCGGAGGGCATTTCATGTTCAATTTTCATTATTGAGATGCAAGCACTTAGGGTTATTGTATTTCTATCCTTCTGTACCTAGTTGATATTCAACTTTTGCAGGTTTTTTTGGTCTATATAGATAGTTTTGCAGATATTGTGATCTATCATTGTTAAAAAGTGGCATTCTATTATCCTAATATTGTATTTTCCACATCAGCATTTCTTTGGCAAATCTTTGTGACTCCTATTAATGCATCTTTATGCTTCAAATGTTTGATAAGTCACAATTCTTTATATTGTAAGACTGGCTTTTTATTTTGGTTGTGCACTTCTTATCTTTTGTTGAATTGAATTTGACAGGTTGAACAGGTTCAATTGACAAGTTTGTTTGGAGTTGTAAAACTAATCCACAAGTTGGAAGACTACAACCTAGAATTGATGACCATTCTTTCCTTTTTGCCAAATTTGCGTATTGGAAATACATTTGGAGTTCTCCCCATCAATGTTTTGAATTTCAAAGCACAAGTTCACAATGTAGAGGGAAATAAATAGAAAAACCACATTTGCTATAGTGTTGTTTTGATTCTTCATTTCTATCTGGCATTACCAACAAAAAAACTTTTGCATTCATCCTCTATGTTGTAATTTTTATGTAACTCTAAAACTGCCTGGTTTACAGCTGCTAACTGTAAATTGTTTGGAGTCATGTTCTCTCTTGTCTGGTTCCTATTGAATGAACTTTGGCATCTGTGGATTCTTTCTCTTTAACATTATTTGTCCATCAATTTTTGGGACACCGTGTTTCCTATCTCGCTTTGCCAGACATTGATGACCACATGCACATGATCTTCTGATGCTTGGCCACATGAGCACTGATTCTATTAACTTTATTGGGAGAAAGACTTGCATTATGCTTTTGTAAACGTGACTAGACAATTTTAGGAATGCAACCGTGCATGATCTTTTAAGGCTACTTTGTTTAGCTTGGAAGTCCTGTAATGGTTTGTTTTCTTTTCTTTCCAACCCTTTGAGCTCACAGCTCACGAACATGAAACCAATAAGACAAAAATATTTATACAAAGTCCAACAACAATCATTTCTCATTCTTCTCTGCGTAAGTTTTCATATATGTAAACACTTAACAGACTAAGCTTTAAGAAGAGCCAATGTTGCTGCATTCACTATGAAGCTATGAAAATAAACAATGTCATTCAGTAGCATCGTGCCATCTGCGATTTCAAAAGCTTGAAGTCTATAACCTATCATACCACGTACATTGCAGGTCAATTCCTGTTCCTGGTCTGAAAGTAAAAATTGTACATATGCAAAGCGACGATTTCTGAATTTTAGGTCAGTCTTTCTTATTATCTTTTTATTATTTTTCATTTGTTTTGGTGTGTAAAGATCAAGTTACATGAGCTGTGATCGATAACTTGACCATTGAAAACTTCCCAATGTTTTGCACTTCATTGATATCATTCCAAATTGGTACATGAGCCTGTGGACATTATACACCGATCCCCCTATTATCACATCTATCCACATCCTTTTCCTCAGCCTCTAGATATGTTGCAGCAAAGAAGGGATCTCCCGACTATCGTGCGATCTCTGTTGCTAAATCTGTTACTAGGTACTGCCTCCTGTCCAAGGAGGAAAATATGAGCCTATGTAGTCCTGGACGTACGGACCCCTTAAATGCCAAAAAAACTACGGGAGACAAATCAACTTGTCTTTCTTTTCTTCTTTTGGGAGTCTTAAAATGGGAAACAATCAGTTGTACTGAAAAATGTACGTTTAAGTCAGAGTAAAAGTTTAAAATCGGAGAAAATGGATCGGTTAAGTGCTGGCCGACGACGAAAAATTCTGGCCAAAATGCCACGTGTCATTTTCATTGGCGTTAACAATCTCAGTAGGATTCATTTACTGACGGGAGCATTTTTTTTTTTTTTTTTTCAAAATAAAAATCCACATGGCAATTTTAACAAAAAAATTGCCAAGTCGGACTAAATTTTTTTTTTAAAATTGATTTTATTAAAAGAAAAAGGAGAGGAAGGGGATCGGCAAGGACTGTGCAGCCCTCGCCGGAACAAATCTACTACTTAAGAACATCTGCAGTATTTGAAACAATTTTGCTATGCAGTATGTGATGGCTCTGCCTGGTCGAAAGTTTCACAGAACCCATGACACAGAGGACATCAGCATCGTTAGTTTTCACTAGGTGAACCTAACCATGAAACCACAAGGAAGCTGAATCTACATTAAGAGCAACTGCAGGGCACACCTCTCATACGTAATGAATCAAGCTGCTCGACACAGATTTTTGAGCGTGAACGGAATGTCAAAGGGAATAAAAAGTTTTCTGCACTGTAGTCTTCTTCTTTCATGACTAGCTATGCTCATGCGCGGATGATGCACCGCCCAAGAAACCTATAAATACTGCACATAAACTATTTAAGTTCTTCCTTGTAATACTTGTACGATCTCCTCTGCTCTTGATTGGATGCCTTTTAGATACTCCGTGAGGACCCTCTGCTGGTAAGAACCTCCCTCCTGGTAAGAGAGGAAAATGGAATGTCAGAGACATCAAAGAAGCGACGCAAAAATAAGACTCATCAAAATGTGGCAGGCAAGGTCGAGAAAGGGACTTACTGTTCGGATCAAAGTCCGCTCTATCCGCTTCTTTATGACTGCATATAAATCTTCTGGTGAAACATCACCTTTACCAACTGTCATGCCATCGAGCAATAGCTTATTCCATTCTTCCTCTGGAGCTGTTGCCATGAGCCATCCATTATCAACGCACCCAAACAAGAATGGAGAAAAAAAATCATCAGCTCATTGACCCAAAATGTATATATTTGAAGAACACCAGGCAGCAATACGGCAATGGCATACGTCGAAAGATTTCTCTAAATTCAGAACTGCTTGTACCACAGGCCAGCCATAAAATTCTTACAAAGCCAAAAGGCAAAATATGCATCATTGTCCAACCAAAATTTTGAATAATCAAGAGGCAAATTAGGACTTAACAGTCAACTTACATAGGTTGTCACTTGGCTATCAATGCATGAAAAAATCAATTTTCCAACAATCACCTCATAAAAGCCCTTGAATATCATTAACCAATCGAGCTTGGCCCAGCATAGACAGTCTGTCCATAGAAAAAGTAAAAAATTCGTGTGCACTCCAGAAAATGAAACTACTGCATTTAATACCTATTATTACCAAGATATTAGAACAACCTTTTCATCTTCAAATCAAACATTTTGTAAGAGAGACCTGGTGTCCGTAGAGTTGCAACACATTCTAGTAGGTACACTCAACTTGAACAATTAGTTAGGTATCAACTTGAACAATTAGTTAGGTAGCTTACAACATATCCCCAACCTGGCATGACCTCTTTTTATAGCCAAAAGAGGGGAAGGAGGATTGTCAAACTAATAACAGGCTCGCCACCTGTATGTGGCGGCTCTGATTTCTGGCACATAACTTTCTTACTTTAGCTGTGAATTTTGACTTAAGCCAGGACTTCATAATATCCAATATTGACAATTTGTCATCAAATAATCATACATACAATGTTTCCTCATGATTTCAATGAACAATTATCAGAGGTGTAGATGAAAATGAGATATGAACGTTGATTTTACACTTAAAAGGAAATTTTCTTCATTTATATTTCACTTAAAAACCAAAAAAGGATAAATCAGGTTCTGCTTCTAGTTTCTCACGGACATTTGATACTGAAAGAAGATTGGATTAATAGTCAAAGTCAGACATGGGAATTGGCCCCCCAGAAACTAGTCTTTGCATATGGGGCTATGAGAAGGGTGGCATATAAAATTGGCTGACCTTTCTTGGTGCCCATAATTGATCTCATTGTGCATGACTTTGAACATTCTAATGCAGCCACAGATAAAACATAGCCATGTAAGAACTGAAAAAGTGACTAAGCTTACACCTTTATGAAGACACATCACAGTCAAGTCAACAAACTTACAGTATGAAAGCACTGTGCACAAGTAAATTCATGCGATAACCACCTTTTATAAGGACCTCCAGGAACTCCTCTGCCTTCAATACTTCATTTCCTGCAATTCGTTCATATCACAAGGTCAACTTCACAATCAGCCTCATTACAGGCATGTCAGAGAAATATGAAAAGATTCTGAAGGGACATGGAGAACCAGAGAAAGAGATAAATATTCTACGTCCAAAATTCCCAGTCTCCCCAACTAATTAACCTCGAGGTTTGCAACATAAGGAATCAACTGAGAAAGAACACAATGAACTGATAGCTAAATTGCCTCACTAATTGAAACATCGACTTTTCGTCAAAACATTGACCTCTATGATTTTTTTACTTCGAATGTAAATATAGATCTAATTGAGAGTCAACGCAAATGGCAGTTGATCTTATGACCTTTCAAATAACTACAACCTCCTTTGAGGTTAACATAAAAAATTATGAACTTGCTCACTGTTATTCACCTCTCTTGGCATAACTGCGCTTGGAGAGAACAATGGAAGCATAAAGTTGCAAGACTTTCTGTAGCATAGCCACAAGCCCGGGCTTGTCTCCATCTTCTTTTGCCTGCGCATAGTATAGATATAAAAACCTAGTAATATGCAAGAAACTCAGAAGAGAAATTGGCATATTAACATACAGTTTTGCTTGCAAAGGAAACAGACAGAGATGGTATTATCAAATAAGAATCTTCATTGTGATTAAATTTTATCAGCAGAAACAATAAAATGATGAAATTGAAATGTCAACCCCTTACTCTACCTCACATTTGAGTCAAGTCGCCATCATAAAATGAACAAATCAACATCAACCACAAAAGATGGACGATGATCAGGAGAAGAACTAGCAATTAGTAGAGTAAACGGATAAAAGAAAGATCATAATCAGGAAGAACAATTATAAACAAAATATCTTCAGGCAGATGTCCACAGAAGTAGCAAAGAGACTTACTTGTCTTAATTGTGCATTAACTTCAGAGAGGAATCCTTCATCTAGTTGACCTTCTTGCTCCATTTGCATTACTTCCTAGGAAAAATCTACTCTGCTCAATACGTATGATCACAACATGAACCACTAAGTGTCTTATGAGTACAACGATGATAGTTAAAGTGTGGGTTCTGCAAATTAATCACGAAGTTAAAAGTAAAAGCCCCTGGCAGATACTAAATAAATCATGCAACTGGCTGATGACCAATAGACAAAATCAAATTTTCCTCATTGTGTAGAACAATGAGCCGACTCCATTCAGCAGGATAAGGCTCAGCTGCTGTTTTATGCATGCAACGATGAGTTATAAATGTAGTCTAGATCATTTATGTGCACTAAACTGCCACAGCAAAGCAACAACTCAAGTATTAGAAATACATACTTCCTCCATTGCTTTAAGAGCCTCAGGGTCTCTAGGAGGCCATGGAATCTCTTCTTTTTCATCAACAACAGGCTTTAAAATTCCCTTGAGAACATCAGTTGAAGATTCTATCTTTTCCTGCAGAAGCAAGCATAAAAGATAAGGTGCAATAACGAACAAAATAAAGACCTCAATGTACAAGCCAGGGTGTTAAAGGTGAATCTTCAAATGTTCTTGTGCATGTAAATGTAGGGGAGAAAGATACATTAGTTTTATGGACAAGGCAGTCCACTATGCTCATCACAGATAGAGCCAATTCCTCATAATCTTTCTGCATGGATATGAAACGATGTCAAATCGTTTCTCAACAGATACTAAGGACTGATTTAGCAAAGGAAAAGATCAAGACAGCAGAATTAAACAAGTACAAGAACCATGCTTTATCATCTTCTGACTTGCAGGTATCGTTTCTCGCAGCAAGTCTAATCCAGAAGCCCTCATTGAAGGCCAGGATGTTCTCCGCAACAATTTTCGGAAGCTGCATGAAGATTGAAAGGAAAAATCAGGGGGAAATATATTCAAATTTAAAGTTATGACCAGTCATATTGATATCATTCTCTGATGCAACCACTGTTTCCACTACTAAGTTCAAAATAAAACCATACGTGTTATATCATTATGTAGTAAAATCTGTATAACAATTAGTACGGACATAACTTCTCAACAAAAAAACAGCACGTTGGAACTCAGCAGCTTAGCACTGTGAATACAATGCCTTCTTAGCTAAATGAGAAGTTTTTACCCAATCCAATTACTAATTAGGGGAGAAAAGCAAAGCATCATCTGCTCACCTCCTGTGGATTTGCATGCCTCAGCAGATCTATCAACCTATCAATTTCTACTGTCTTTTTGAAAGCTTCTTCTGCATCTTGACTGACTGCACATATCAAAGTTCTCCTGTATTATTAGACCCAAATGTGCCACTCTATTATTATTCTTCTCAGATATAAAAAGTTGATGAGAAACTGCATAGTGCATAGATTCCCACAGCATTTAAACACATGAGGCCTAAAGATCAAAAATATGGGAAATGTGCATTACGAAAGCTCTAAATTACATTTGGCCAAAGATGAATTCTAAAAAAATGATGGTAGAATACTGCTTGTCCAACATTGAGCAGTCTTATATAGTATATATGCAATCCCTCAAAGGAAAATCCTAAACAACTAATTTAGAATTATGAACCATTTCATCCAATTATCATCAATACATTTTTGGCACAATTCTGTTAAAACCACCACGTGAGGACTTTGGGAGGATGAAGAGAATAGGTCAGATGGCCAACAAGGCGGTGGAACATGCATCATCCAAGCAAATGCCATGCACTCCGCATGCTTTTCAGAATTTCAAGAGCAAATCAGAAATCTGGATTAATTGCAGGCTCTGAAAGTCTCGCAGAATTGGGCAAGCCAGGAACAGAGACAGAGACAAAAAAATTATAAACCCCAATTCATCCAGTTAATGAAACCACGAAAAGAGCCCACATCGCATAACACAAGCTTGAACATTGTCATGCCACAGCATCACCGAAACAACAGAAAACACGACCACCAGGGACCCGCGAAACGAACAGATTCTACCTCCTTCTGGAGCACCGCCTGAAATTCCCCATACCCAAACACCAGCCGCGCGCATTTCTAGGTGGTTGAGCCTGCGACAGACACCATAAGCCCCACTAAGACATCAAAGCATTGTGACCAGAAATCAAACAAAAGAGTCCTCCAGTTAAACAGTAGCTTCTTCTCATCGCACAGTTTCAATCGGTAACTAAAGTGGAAACTAATCATATTATGCATCAAAAACCCTACTCCTCCAGCTCGAACCGAATAGAATCTCCTCCGCTCCGCTCCATTTCCTCCATCACATTCAAATCACTGAACCACGACATGCGCAGGACAACATAGGAGGAGACCAAGAAGAAGAAGAAGAAGCACCAGGCGAAGAGGTGAAGGCGGAGGACCGAAGCGCGGGCACGGCGGCGCACCGGAGAGAGAGAGCGAGGCCATGTTCGTACAGTGGCGGAGGAGACGACCACCACCACCACGACGTAGCGACCGTTGCAATTGAAACCACCGAGTTCCGATAATGATACGATAATCCCTCGCTTGTGGGCGAGCTAGATCGTGTGGAGCGCACGCACGCTTAGCAGCGGCATATCGGCCTTCGGATCTCGTGGGTCCCACGATCAAGGGGCTGAGAATAGCCGAGATGCATGTGTCACGGAGGAGAGGTTTCCCTCGTCAATGGGGCCTTCGTGATCGAGGTGGAACGACCCAAACGCCCCTCGAAGAATCCCAACGCTTCCGCAACCTTCTCAGGGACGGGCGATCGTGTAATTGCGCCAAGTGGTCAAAGTCTTCCTATCTTAAATGTCGCTAGTTCCCATGACGTCATAAATGTCGGTGGTTGCGCCATAATAAGTGTCGGTAGGTGACGTCATAAGATCTTGTTAGGTGGTAGGTGAGGCGGTGCGATCTCGTCCGCCAAATCGAATCTCGATCAAGGGCTGTAATCAGAGGGCCTCAACTATAAGAAGGGGTGCCCTCTCCTCACTTGTGATCATCCAACAATTAGCAATCCAAGTTCTCTTTCTTTCTTGGAGAGCTTCTCTCTAGTTTCTCTCTACGATCCGGGTGAGCGAAGCGATCCATCGATCCGAAGAAGGCTTGGCTTAGGAGCGACGATCCCCGCGATCCGAAATTGCCTAAGTCGCGCACGGCCGAGATCTCAAACGATCGGCCCGTGACAAGTGGTATCGAGCAAAAAGAGAGAAGTAAGAGGAGCACCAACTTGTTTGAAGGAATGTCGAGCCAAGATGCTATTGTGGACGTGGGAGGCTGCACCAGTCGCCGAGAGACTCGCGGCCGAAGCAAGAAGAGAGCAACCTCACTGGAAGCCCTTGCTGCGCTTGATGAGAAGTTTGGGAAGATGCGTAGTGCCATGGCCAACATGATTGAAGGACTCGATGATGTTCGAGACCGGATCATGGAGGTTGAAGGATCGCTTCGCAAAGACTTCACGGACGCCATCAACGATACAACGGTTCCTCTTCAAGCGAAGGATGATGCCCTCAAAGAATCGATCGACGACTTGAGGGAACGCGTCTGAACCATGGAGGAGGAGAACCCCCGGTGGGATGAAGTTGACATCATGAAGGTGAAGATCCAAGAACTGAAGACGGAGCTCGCCTTATGCAAACTAAGCATCGCGAACGGAGCGATGCCTACCCAAGCGGTGCCCAAGCTGGAGGTGCCAAAGCCCAAGGAGTTCAAGGGCGATCGATCCGCCAAAGAGGTGGACAACTTCGTCTGGAGTATGGAGCAATACTTCGGAGCCGCCAACATCCAACAGGAAAATGTTAAGGTACGTACCGCTGCCATGTACCTTACTGATACCGCGATGTTGTGGTGGCGAAATAGGTGTGATGAAACAAAGCGCGGTGCCCATCCCGTGGAGACATGGGATGGCTTCGTGGAAGAGTTTCGGGAGTACTTCTTCCCCGAGTTCGCTCAACAGGAAGCTCGTAGCAAGCTCCATCGCCTCGAACAACGAGGAACGGTCCGAGAGTACGTGAAAGAATTCACCGAACTCAAGCTCCAGATTAACAATCTTGGAGATGATGAGGCTTTCGGAGCGTTCATGGATGGACTGAAGCCATGGGCCAAGCAAGAGTTGATGCGTCGGGATGTGAGGAGTCTCTCGAGGGCTCTAACCGTGGCCGAGTCACTCATCGACCTCAACAAGTTCGATGCAACAAAGTATCGACCAAGGGACTGGAGATCGGACCGGCCCTCCGAGGATGAAGGTGGTGACAACTCCCGTGGCCCCAAGTATCAAGGTGGCCGAACGAGGAATTGGGGAGAAAGCTCATCTAGACAACCCATCCAAGGAAGTCGACCAAGTACGAACTTCACAAGTAAGTTTGAACAACCTCCGCCTCGCCTTGCTACATTTGCAAAGGAAATCACCGGACGCGCGAGAAGTGTCCACAAAAGCAGGGTGAACGCCATCCTCTCCGTCGAAGAAGAAGAACGGCCAAGGGAAGAGAAGCGTCACGTCCGACTCGGTGGGATGAATCTCAACGCCATACAAGCGCAACCTCCGCCCAAGACAAAGGAGCAAGTGGATATGTTCTTCGTTGAACTCGAGGTATGTGGAATAACTCTCTACGCCTTAGTCGATACGGGAGCATCCAACGTGTTCATGGCGACCGAGGTGGCAAAGAAGTTGGGCCTGGAAGTGCGACCGAACGGAAGGCGCTTCAAGACCGTCAATTCGGAAGACCTCGGCGGTGGAGGAACAACTCCGGAGGTCGAAGTTCAGATTGGCGGATGGAAGGGCAAGATTCCATTCGAGGTGGTTCCGCTCGACGACTACGACCTCATCTTGGGGATGCAGTTCTTCGAGCAAGCGAGGGCCATGATCGACCTAGGATCCAAGTGCATCATGGTGCTTGATCCGAAGTGCCCGTCCATGGTGCCGATGCTCAAAGGAGTGACGAACACCAAGACAATCGCCGCGGTCCACCTCCTCGACAAAAGCTTGAAAGCGGCCAAGCGCATGGCCGAACAACCGAAGACACCGCCAACTCAAGATATGCCGATCGAAGTCCTATTCCCCGAAGTGGAGTCCATACCGCGTGCCATCTCCCAACCAAAGAAAGGAGTGTGCGCCCACATGTACGTGAAGCCGTTCGAGGTTCCGTTCGAGTCGGTCAAGGCCAAGCGGAATAAGAAGAAGCGAGAGAAAGCTCGCGCCAAGAAGAACTCGCCCCATGCTATGAGCGCCGAGGACGTCGCTCAATTGAGTGGGGGAGAATGTCACGGAGGAGAGGTTTCCCTCGTCAATGGGGCCTTCGTGATCGAGGTGGAACGACCCAAACGCCCTCGAAGAATCCCAACGCTTCCGCAACCTTCTCGGGGACGGGCGATCATGTAATTGCGCCGTGGTCCAAAGTCTTCCTATCTTAAATGTCGCTAGTTCCCATGACGTCATAAATGTCGGTGGTTGCCGCCATAATAAGTGTCGGTAGGTGACGTCATAAGTAATGCTTGTTAGGTGGTAGGTGAGGCGGTGCGATCTCGTCCGCCGGATTGAATCTCGATCAAGGGCCATGAATCGAGGGCCTCAACTATAAGAAGGGGTGCCCTCTCCTCACTTGTGATCATCCAACAATTAGCAATCTAAGTTCTCTTTCTTTCTTTAGAGCTTCTCTCTCTAGTTTCTCTCTCTACGATCCGGGTGAGCGAAGCGATCCATCGATCCGAAGAAGGCTTGGCTTAGGAGCGACGATCCCCTGCGATCCGAAATTGCCTAAGTCGCCGCACGGTCGAGATCTCAAACGATCGGCCCGTGACACATGTCCCCTTTTGGCTCCATCTTATGGGCTTTTGATTGGATCCGTTTTCCAGATTGGGCCCGTTTGGTCCAAAAGGAGGGCCTCAATTTTTTAGACTTCGATGACAAAAGGACAATAATCTTCAGGAAAATCCCCAAATCTCGACAACTCGATTCGGCTGGTGGGGGCTAAAATAGTAATTTCGGAGTACGGCCCCAAAATTTGGACCACTAAAACGCCTAAATCAAATGCAATGGTTGGGACTGCACATCGGGCTGTGTTAGCCCAAGCACAACAAAGCCCGGCATGCTGGGGCCCATTCCAGGCCCATGGGCCCTAATGGATGGGCTCATCCCTGAATTCTAGGGCGACACATTTCTTTTCTTTCTCCTCGTAACGATTTAGTTGCCTCTTAAACATCACAATGGAATCCAAAGCAATCAACGGCACTCATTCCACTTGTTTTGCTAAAGGAACGTGCACATACTAGTTCACCTCTTCAAAAGACGCTTCATTGAATGATACCCCTACCTCCCTTAGAAAACTCATGAACAACTGAGGGACGGGAGATTTCGCAAAGAGGAACGTCCGGTGTCATGTTCCAGGCTGAGATTGATGCCAGTGGTGTCCAAAAGAGCTTTTTGAATCAGACAAACGGTTCTTAAATTTATCAATAGTTTTCTCTCATGTAAACTTATCCTTGAAAGTTAGCCCCTAAAGAGAGGCTAAAGTAGACATTCGGGAGTGTGACATCTCTAGATTAACTCACTTGATGTATTGTTAACTTTGGCCCGTCTTATTCCAAACCTCACTGCTTTATCCTTTTGGCATACAAACAAGCACTTTCCCAGGAGGTCATCCATTTTGGTAGTATTCTAGTCTAGGTTTGCTTAACTTTGGAGTTTCAAAACAAAACTTGCCGTTACGTCAAAAGACGTCTCTATAAATTAATTCCAGTTTTCACACATATATCCCAAAATCACTCTCCCCCTATTCATTGTATAGTTCGATTCATTCCTGTCCCTTTTGCCATTCTAGAAGACTGTCAAGAGTTGCTCCTTATCCAGGCCCTTTGGCCTTGGCTACCACTCCTTGCCCTTGTCGAACCAGGTCGTTACAGACCCACTAGCTTCTGCCTAGTTCGTCCTCAAACCACACACCTATTGGAGGGGGTCCCGCTCTGATACCACATTGTAACATCTCTAGATTAACTTACTCGAAGTATTGTCCACTTTGGCCCGTCCTATTCCAAGCATCACAATTTTATCCTTTTAGCGTACAAGCATGCACTTTCCTAAAAGGTCACCCATCTTGGTAGTGGTCTAGTTTGGGCTCGCTTAACTTTGGAGTTTCCAAGCAAAGCTTACTGTTACATCAAAAAGCGCATTTGTGAGTTAATTTCAATTTTCACACACACACACCCCAGAATCGCTCTCTTCATGTTCGGTTCATTCTTGCCCCATTTGCCATCCTAGAAATCTACTAGGAGCTTTCTTTATCTAGGTCCTCTAGCCCCAATAACTACTCCTCACCCTCATCGAACCAGGTCATTACAGGGAGAGATTTTAATTTCTAACTAGCAGTGAAAAAAGTTTGAAAGTAGATAAGAGAGCACCCTTCATTTTTTAATCTAGTCCTAAGTGGTGGAGATATGTGGCAAGGAATGGTGGAAAGTGGAAAATTCTAACCATCTGTTTTCTTTTTCTGTTTACTTTGCGTCTAACTCTAATTCTTAATTTACTTTTAGACTTTTATTTTGTCACATTATAGAAGATTGCCTCAATAATCAATCTTCTCACATAAAAAGAGAGAGGGTGGGGGTAAATGTGTTTAGTTTCAAGTGTGATGTTTATTTACCTTTTTAAATCAGTATGTTTTTGACTAATGGGTTAAAGATGAGTTTATCACAAATCATTTTTTTGTTGGACTCTACTGTTATAAACCCTTTCCAACCTTTTATTAAAGATTCAAGTAAACTTTATTCATCGAGCTTGAGCGAGCTCAAGAGACCCAGCGATGAAGATTTCTTTTTCAGCACTTATCATCTCGACTCTGAATGTCCTTACCCTCCTGATGTCGCTTCCTTTTCCTTCGCTCTCGAAAGGTCCCGGCCAAGGGGGAAACACAATTGCCTTAAGAAGTTGTAAATGCATACCAACTATTTTTTAAGGAGAAAAATGAATATCAAATGGTTTTTCCTTATTTAGAGATTGAATAGATTTGACTATATTACAAGGTGAGCTAATATAATCTTCGATTAGAAGTGGGTCAATTATAAACTAGTTGGTTGAATTACCTCGATCACTTTACTATTCTCATGGAAATGTTTTTTAAAAACTCTTTAGGAAATATTTTCACTCCTTTTTTTAATGCATTCAAATCATTTATGTTTATTTATATCGGATTTGATTTCATATATAGATTCTTATATTTTCCTTCAGAAATTTGTTAAATAAATTTGGATAATATGACATAGGTCATGAGTTTTAAAACAGAGATCTCGAATTGCACTATTTCAACGCTGTTGATTATCTTGATAGCCATGATAGGCATAATTATCATGATATTCATGATAATTCTAATTGTCAAAATAATAATTCTTTTATGATGATATGAATATCATGATAATTAACCATGATAATAGTAATAATGCTCACACTATTTTCACACTCTAAATGGCTATAATAATCCCTAATTTATTGAGTTGATGAAACTAACGTTAAGAGAACTATTTAATCAAAATCATAAATGAAAAGAGTGAAAGTTGCTATTTATCGAAAATGCAAATAACACATTGTCATAGAAATACAAGAATGTCCATATCAATCAAAACAACTTCTTTTATTCCATCACCTTATGTTATTTTCAATCGTTTCTAGACAAACTTCATTCCTCTTCTACTTGCTTACAGCGCTAAAGTTTATTCAATAGAGGGTTGACCCTATTGTGAATCTTTGTCAATTGAGAAATCTTAAGTATAAATTATATTCACAAAGAGTTCACAACTTTAACCAAAGAACTCCCCCCAAAAAAATTAAATTTACTAGTTAGAATTACACAGAGTTATTAGAGATCAAACTTTAGAAAGACATTGAAAAATAAATGTACATTAGTAATATTCTTTTAAATTAAAATCCCGATCACTAAATTTATTGAAATACTCAAATCTTAGATGATTCTCGTAGAAAAGTAATGAACCTGTAAATGTCTCTGATTTGAACAGAACAAAAGAAGAAACAACAATTTAGGAAGGGTCGATGAAAATCATTATATTTAAGGTATGTTTTTCCTCTTTCCATTAATCTTACCATTAATAAGATCTTAATGAGGGCTATTTTGGACCATTTAAATTTTGGGGTGTGTTTAAACTATTTGACAGGTGGAAATAGCGTGAGATCTCTTAATAATTAGAATTATAAGAATAGAAATCTTGACAATTAGAGAATCTCAAGAATCCTTAAGCATGGTGATAGCCAACTTATTAATCTCTATCTCTACCACCCCCATTTTGTTTGATCTTGACATACCGGATTTCATAAATATTAAAGCCAATATTCAAGGAAGAGAATGATTATTGGACATATTCGTGAGATTTCATTAGGGTCTTGAGGCTTTAGGATCTTGAAACTTGAGGTCTTGATCCAGATCCATCTCGTAGCAAATAGGATGCATGCAGAACAAGGCTTAGATATCAAATTGATACGCAACTAACTTTCTCATTGCAAAGAAAGAACTCGTTGGCACTTTTTGCACAGCTATTTGGATTCGGTTTTCAATGTTTATTTCAGGTCAAAAATCAATTCGAAATATATGGGTTGAGAATAAAGTAGAAAAGAGAATGGGAAAATTTTCTATATAATTTGATATATATAATGAACATTACATTAGCTTATATATAGACTTTATGAGATAACTATCTAAAATAACATATATAAATCAAGATATAGATAATCAAAAGAGATATGCATGTAATATTGATTGATATAGATAATCAACAATAAAATCATAGTTGTCTTTAATGTAGGGTAATATTCTATAGAAAATTTTAGGAATGTATAATATCACTAACAATATGATTGAGACAAATATTAAAATTGAGCTAGTAGATCGAAAAGAACAAACTCTAAATTAGGTCGTGACAAATGAAGTTACCGTGCCAAAGGCTAACGTCAGAGGATTACACGTGATCCGATATTATTTTATGTAAATTAGGTCGAATTGATTCCCCCCACTTGCTGGAGGCCTATCTGCCAAGGGTTGAAAGGTTGGTGGGTCGTAAAGACAAATCACAAAATATGTGTCGGGCTCCTTGTGTGCAGAAATTTCTACATTCGTCTGTCCTAATCTCGAGACCATATGCTTTGTCCACAGAGTCCGAATTTGTGTTATGGGAGTTCCTATATCATTTACAATTGATTTTGATGTTTATTAGGAAAATCTTTATTCGTTCTTGTTTTTTTATAAGTGAGAGGATAGAGATGATCGATTAGCACGGCTACCCTTTCTAGACGTCATTATGAGGGTCTTATGCTCTTTAGTCTCTATTGAACAATCAATTTGAGCATAAGTATGCACACTACCAATTATGCTAAAGTTTAACATTAACGAGTTTATCATGACAACCTCATTGCATGCGTTAAAAGTCATAAGGTTTACTCATCCAAGAAAACAAATGTTCAAGATATAAATGAATAAAAGGTTTGTTCATGATATGCTCAAATTTGTGATTACATGGGAAATAGCCTATCCCTATCAATGGTCACAATGCTCTATGCTTGTTATTTGTAATTTAGCCACAACATATGATGAGGATTTCCTTTTTCTGTTTTTCTTTATTATTTGGAGGCACCCGATTACCTTGAGACCTATAAAATATTCTACAAGTCTCATAAACTCGTTAAGTCCAAACTTTTGGCCTATATTAGTAACTATGACTTACAATAATTAGTATGTAGTTGGTAAGATTTAAACATACAACTCTAGAAATTTCAAAATACCCTAATTAACTGTGCCAACTCTATGAGGTTGATCACATGAATTTTCAGCTTTCGAGACTTGAACTTGTCGAAGTGTGACATAAGTATGTCACCTGGAAGCCAAAATCATAATTGCTATTCACGCTAAATTCTCAACAAGCAGTCAAGCGCCACATCTCTTTAGATTTTGTTACTTTGTTGGGCCAAAGCACAAACATAACTCATGTGGTAGACCCTTCTAGTCCCTGCTCCCAAGTTAGCAAAATCGCCTCCAAACGCTGCCTAACTATGTTTCTGGGAACTAACAATCCTCCAATTTGTCATGACCCTAACCTACCAACGACGCCACGATTCAATAAAGTAAGGGCCTAACTTTCTTTATCTTGTGTAGCTCTCAAAACTGGCTAGATTCGTTTGAAGGGATGATAAGTCACCTCTCTATGTAGATCATAGGGACAATGTAATTAAGGAAAAATTGATGGATGTTGGGTTTTGTTACTTTATTTTTTCAAGGTAAGCAGTGCTTATTATGAATTCACATGCTAACGAGTACTTTAGGACACCCGTTAAACATATCTTATATGAAATTATTCTTAAAAAGGATACATTATCAAAACACAAGAAATCAATGCATTATAAGTTAGCAAATTTTCCTCAATTGATAGCTTAGTATGCGCCCTTCAAAAAGGTAGCTATGACAGCCCTCGGCCGCAATGGTGGAGCCAATGGCGAGTCATCGGGCGCTCACGAGTTAGCAGCTAGGGCTAGGATTTTATTGTTTGATGTTGTGTTGTATTGAATACAAGAAAAGAGTGGGGCATTTTCAAGGAGGAACATTACAAAATTGTAAATAGATGCATATTTGTTGCTCAAAGTGAGGATGCAGATTCATAGTTAGAGAGGTACGTAATTGGTGATGGAGTAGAGAATTTGGATGTGTTTTTGATATTTTTGTCATATCCATTTATGTCAGCAGAAAATATTGTATGGAAAGTTATAATAAGTGCCTGTACACATCTATCAAATGTACTTATTAATAAAAATATAGTTTTGATTTCAATGTATCGAATATGTATGTCATGAAAAAACAGTATATCAAAAATTACAAATTCTTTATTATTTTATGTGCGAAAAATATCAAGGCACTCACTAGTGAAATTCCACGTGCATATAATTTATAGTGAATTAGCAGCAAAGGATAAAAATATAAGCAAGCTTATTATAATAGTTATTTTATTATAATAATTGAATGATTGAGGTATGAGCGTTTGTTTTTTGGGCTATCTGAAGGGAGCACAGAGAGCAACGGAGGGAGATTAGAGAGTCATTTGGAGGCAGCGGGGTTCTTGAGGAGCCAGAATCGAAAAACCCAAGTTGCCTCTTGCCGGTGTCCAAAGGATCACTGTCCGGTCTCTACTTAAACAAGATCGCATGTTCTTCGTCAACTAGCTCCTCGTGTACCCCGCCATAAATCTGCGCTTTGATTGTGTTTGGCCGCAGCAGATTCCGCCGCTCTCGATCCGTCCAATGGCTCACTCGGCTGTATCTCAGGTGGGTTCGTCGATCTTGATCGGTATTTTGATTTTGCTGGTCGGGGCTTGAGAGAAAAATAAGTGAAAGTTCTTGAAAACGAAAGTGGGAATGGACTTGGGAATATCCATTGTTTGATTCTTTTGACCTCTTTTTTGGTGTTTTTGGGTTTGTGGGAAACTGATTGGTGAAGTGATTTTTACAGGTTTCTGTTGCTGTTCCTGTTGGTAATGATTCGTCGTTTAGAAGACCAGTGTTTAAGGTAGCTGTTCTTTCGTTCTTTTTTTTTGGGAGTCTCTGCTCTCTCTGTTCTTATTGCATCCACTGGAAAAATGAATGCGTTCCATGCATTATGATTTTAGTCCTTTTTACTTTTGGTTAGATTGTCGATAATGCGAGATTAGTGAAAAAGTCAACTTCTTTTGAAACTCTTGTCCCCAAGGAGGCTAGAAATTCTCCGTTGTTTTGCACTTCTCAGTTGCGTCACTGTGGAAAAGTTTCAAACTTGAGAATATATATGCAATAGAGTTCTGCCAAAATGGAGAAATCTAACGTATGGTGTTTCTAATAAGTGGTAACTTCTGTTAGTTTCATGTGGAGGTTCTATTTGAAGGATATTTCTTCTAGGGATAGAATCCTCTGAGTTTGATGATGGCATTTGTTTCTCTTTTTTTTACTTGCAAGCATAATTTTTTACTTACATACTGTGGATGCGTGACATACCTTTGCCATCTGTATGTTTCCTTTGTGAAGGCAATGCTTTATAAGATCTTAACTGAGTAGTTGTATACATTTATATATCTGAAACCATTCATTTCAAAGTACTGAGTTTTCTCACAGGTTGGATTGAAGTTACTTTCAATTGAATCTCTTGAAAGAATGCTCAGAGCTATTTTCTTGTCTATATTTTCCTGCTAGTGTCAATCTGTCAAGAGTTAGTCACTGATGTTTGTACTGAAGCGACAGACTTGTAGATGACCATTGTTGCTGTTTAAGTTTTAACTCTTCTCTATAATGTCAGACGAATATCCAGTTGTCAAAAAGTAAGAAATGAAATACCTGCAGAGGAGTGCTTATCTTGTAAAAGAACCTATGTAATGATTGTGTGGAAGAGTGATTGAGTTCATGGGTAGAAAGAGAATATTTGCAGAGTAGAAATTAGAAAATATACACAAGTAGAGATTGTGTAATATGAAGAGATTACAATATTATTTATAGCTGGAGGACCATATCAGTCCTATTAAGGTTATATAGCAAAATAAAAGGATGATATGAGGAAACTAAGGAAAGGAAAGTTTTAGATAATGGTGGTAGTGTATGGTGGGGGAGTTCTCCTGCCTTTTGTTTTGTCATAGGATTTTTCATGAAAACTGTTATGGAAATGTCTATGGTGTAAGTGGGCATAGTGTCTGTAATTTCATACCTTTTGCTTTCACTTATGGTTTAAGATAAAAGTAGCTGAAAATTTTTCATGAAATTTCTCTCTTCTTGTCATTGTAATCGGTGAAAATATTCCCAAAGCTTTCTTTCACTGAGGATTGAAAATGAAAACTGGAAAAAGCAAACAGACCTCAAGTTGCATTAATAATTTTTCATAATGTACCATTCTATTGTCTTGTACATAATGGAGGCCTACCATAACCCTTATCTGTTGTGGTCAAAGCAATCTTGAACATGAATGGAATTCTTTTTCTGTGCTTGTAAGCATAGTATCTTGGATCCAGTTGAATTGCTATACACTGTCAAACAAACAAATGCAAAAGCATCAACCACTAAGTTTACTAAATGGCCATATGGCATTCTCTTTGGTTCATTTATGAGTAAGGTGAAGCATAGGACATCCATCCTGTTGCTTTTTCACTTCTAAGAATAGTAACACACACCTAAATATGATGAATTTTATATGAGTCACTTCAAAGTTTTGGCTGTGAGCTCTATTTTTCCTTTCTTGGTTTATGTCCCACTGGGTACTGAAAAAGTTGAAAATTATGTGATGAAATTCTTATTTTTAAACTAAAGTTTGTAACAGAATGCTGTTGTGCTCAAGTGTGTGTATTTTATAACTCTGTTGAGCTAACTAGTTTTTAATGAATTGCAGGCACATACTCTCAGTTTCTGTGGTACATTACGGGCACCTGTATTGACATTGGACCTGAGTACCAAGAATGCAAGATCCAAAAACAGGTATACAATATGCATGTCAGTGCAGCAGGCAAATGCACCAAAAGTTGCTGTCTCTCCATTGCAACTCGAGGATGCCAAAGAGCCCCCATTAAATACATTCAAGCCAAAGGGGCCTTATACAGCAACCATTGTTTCTGTTGAGAGGCTTGTAGGCCCAAAAGCGCCTGGTGAGGTTTGTCATGTTGTTATTGACCATGGTGGCAATGTCCCCTACTGGGAAGGACAGAGCTATGGTGTAATTCCTCCTGTAAGTTTTCACTCATGAAGCCGTAATCGTTATCTTTTCCACTTTGGCTTTCTAGTTTATTTTGTGATTAGTTGAATGCGTAAGAGTGGCATGAGTTACTGATATTTCAAGCAAAAGCAGTAAGACTTTCCTTTTAATCTCTCTTATCAAGTCCTCAATAAGGATAAATATAGTGGTGGAAGAGACCTTGAATTAAGATACTTCACGTATATCAATTGTTTATGCCATTTCACTAAAGGAATTCTCTCTCTCTCTCTCTTCTCTCTCTCTCTCTCTCTCTCTCTCTCTCAACATGAATTCTGGCAACGTAATGAATCCAAGTGACTTACTGTACTGTCATTTTTTGTGATGCTTATCTGCATCATTTGATTTGTTTCAACTTGAGCAGCTGCTCCAAATTTTCTAAATTTTCTAAACGTGCTTTGTTTGATGAATTTTTCTTATGAAACCATAAACTCAGTGCTGAGTAGTCTATAATCATTGTCACTGCGTGGCATTGCAGGGTGAAAATCCAAAGAAACCAGGGAACCCTCACAACGTTCGTCTTTATTCGATTGCATCTACCAGGTATGGTGACTCTTTCGATGGTAGAACAGCCAGCTTGTGTGTCCGCCGAGCTCTCTATTATGATCCTGAGACAGGGAAGGAGGATCCTTCTAAAAGTGGAGTGTGCAGCAACTTTCTTTGCAATGCAAAGCCTGGAGATAAAGTTCAAATCACGGGTATAGCTGAATATTTTTCCTGGTTTGTGCATCTCGAGTGCCCTCTTTAAATTGTATGTCTAGTGATCACTAAATGAAGGGTCAAATACAAATTCTTTTTCCCATTAATTGGCTAAGAATTGGTTGTTTCAAGAAATTATCCTAATGCCATCACAGTTTGTGCATGTTTGTGCATGCCCGAATAGGATAACAATGATAACTGCTTAGATTTTCACTTTCTGTCTTTAATGAAGCCTGGGATGCTGGCTTTCCACCTGATTGGCAATTTATATGTGCAGTTCTTCATCAATAACAGGAAAGTGCCTAAAGAATGCTTCACTACTGACTAAGGTCAAGAACCAAAATTGACACAGAATTCGCACTAAGAGTTGCGTTTTAAGTGTTGATTGTATTGGGTCTTTCAGATTGATGAAAGGCTCCTTCAGATTGGTGCTAGAATCAATCTACCATTTCTGTCCCTGCTTGATGGTAAACCAAAAGAAAAAAATCTTATAATTAGACTTGTGAGTGGTGGTGAAAGTATTAGCATATATGAGCTCAATTAAAAGTGTTTTCTTAGTATGAGAGCTGTTGGTCTTGGACTCTAATTTGCAAGATTGTTAGACCGAATGTGGCACTATCTGCCACTGATTACACTGATTAACACCTGTCTGGAGACCGTGAGTATGAGACAGAGGACAGATATTGATGTTTTGCATTTCCAGAAGCTCAATATAGTTCTTCACTTCAAACTCTTACCTTTCTTTCTACTTGAAGTATTGTACTCAAAATAATATACTCTGGAAAGTATCTTGCTCAAAGTTTTCGAAATATTACTGAAAGCCTAGCTTCAATTGCCTCCTCAAAGATAGTAATTCAATTGAGACAATACTCTTTGTTTGCCCAATTTGATAGTCAAAGATAGTTCAAATGAAATTTCTTTATGGTCTGAATATGCCTACCTTGCGTTTGTTATATTAATTTTATGGCTTGTTTTTGGTAGCTGATTTTCTATGTATCTCGTTTATACTGCCAGGCCTAGTAGGAGCTCCACTATCATGCATGTCTGATACTGAAAGAGAGCTTAGCTATGATAATTGTATCTTTTGCAGGCCCTTCTGGGAAGATCATGCTTTTGCCTGAAGATGACCCGAATGCCACTCATATAATGATCGCAACCGGTACTGGCATCGCCCCATACCGAGGCTACCTTCGGCGCATGTTCATGGAATCGGTCCCCACATACAAGTTTGGGGGCCTTGCCTGGCTCTTCCTCGGCGTGGCCAACTCCGACAGCCTGCTCTATGACAATGAGTTCTCCAAGTACCTCCAAGATTATCCAGACAACTTCCGGTATGACACAGCACTCAGCAGGGAGCAGAAAAACAAGAAGGGGGGCAAGATGTACGTCCAGGACAAGATCGAGGAGTACAGCAACGAGATCTTCAAGCTCCTGGATGGAGGGGCTCACATCTACTTCTGTGGGCTGAAGGGAATGATGCCAGGTATCCAGGACACCCTGAAGAGAGTCGCGGAGGAGAGGGGCATGAGCTGGGAAGAGAAGCTGTCTCAGCTCAAGAAGAACAAGCAGTGGCATGTCGAAGTCTACTAGAGCTGGAGTCTCTCAGCTCTTGCAGAACAGATAAATTCAGCTGCGTCGGTACTGTTGATTACCGGTTAATGTGTCATCTACCATCCGTTACCCGATTTATTAGGATTTGATTAAGAAAACCAAGTATTTAGAGACAGATCTGTATCGTTGAATAATAAATGCTAATCAACATTTATTGCTAAATGTTAAGAAAGCATTATTTGCTGTTTGGGAAGTTCAATTTTTTTTCCTTCCAATTGAGGGTTCATGTCTACTTGATGGTGCTCCGCCCAAACTGTGCTTCTTTTCTTGATATTGTATGAACTTCGTGGATCAAAATGAGGGTAGAATGTTAGTTTTGGTCATAGAGCTTTATCAAACTTCTCTTGATTTGATTGCCTAGAAAGGTTATTCTTTAACGGGAGTACTTCAGCCCAAGGTCGATGTAGAGGAGTGCGCTCTTAAAATTGCCCTAAAAGGCGTGCTAGCCAAGGTGCATGAAGTTAGCCCGAACGACATCTAACCGCTAATTCAGACAAACAGAACCCAATTTCAGCAGAAAGAGATTATTTGGCATGGCTTTCTCTTGGGGTTTGTCTTTGATGAAACATCATTAGTGTTAGAAGTTTTTAATTGACGCCATCATTGAGTTATTCAAAATAATAGTAAAAGCAAAAGCATATGTTAAGGCAAGTTATATTTCTTCATTTTACCCTAAGATATCAGTTTGACATTTTTATGCTCCACTCCTCCTCCATAGTCAATTGTATCGCCAAAAGTCATGGTGTTTGATGTATAAGCAAGTCGGACCCGACGTTGCGAGCTTAAATACAAAGTAATCGGATAATTAATGAGTCGGATCGTCCCTAGGGCAGCTCCAAGTGATTGCAAAACTGACTGGAACAGTGTTGATGTTGTGCTTTGAGGCGCGGCACATGTCGCGACATCTACCATAGACAAATGAATACCTATATGGATTGTTAAGAGATGAAAAAAATTGAGATTTAGAGCCGATTTCCCGCAAGAGTCATCCTTCGCAAAGAACTTTCTAGCTTGGGGAGAGAAATGAAATTTAATTTGCCGCCCAAAGGTATTAGGTAGGTAGCAGCCTTTATACATAAAAAGTGGGACTTAGTCTAAACATAATATAAATATAAGGTTGTAATGTATTAACCAAACCAAGACAAAAAGGCTATGTTAATCTAGGAGCTAAATGATACGTCGAGATTATATTATACTTTGTCATTAAAATGACGCTCGTTATCTTGAATTTTTTAAAAAAATGTTTTTGAATTACTTAGAACTCATTGATGCACCTTGAATTTTGCTGAAAGAGGCCACCATCTAATAGCAACTCGGTTCTAGGATCTTCCCAAATCCTAGATTCGAGTAATTTAACATGGTGAATGGGATCATAAACTTATATAAACATATTAAAGTTGCCACCAAACAATTTAGGTAAATTTAGGTTGGTTGAACACGTAGAAGGACAATGATGTGAAATTAGGTGCATGCTTGAAGGAACTAGTCAAACAAAATCAAGATCATAGGCATGGGGTTTGGTTATGCGTAGAACATATTAGCACCCCATGACACCCTTTCGGCGCAACCCTATCTTTGGTTATGTTCTAAATTATACATCAATTAATTTTGCAAGCATGCATGGCGTTTTTTCTACAATTTCAAATGTCACTAAAACACTTATTCGACGTAATGGCAATGTTCCATTTAAATTCGAAGACAAAGTTTAGTATGATTTGAGAAAGTGACATGATACGAGAAGTTCAAAATATGACATGACATGGCTGATTTAGAATTCAAACACAAATGCAAAAAAAGAATAAAAAAAAAAAGATATGATATGGTAACGATATAACAAATTTGATATTCGAGCATAATAAGAAAACAACATAATATGGCTTTGATATGAAAAATGCGAAATTCAAACCTAATGAGAAAATAACAAGACAACAGCATAGCAAATTTGAAAGTTAAACTTTGTGAGAAAATGATATAACATTGACAAAGTTGATATTCATATATAACGAGAAAATGACATGACATAACAATGACACAACAAATTTAAAATTCGAATGTACGTAACAAGAAAATGACATAACAAGGCTGCTCATGATCAATTCAAAATTCAAATATGAGGAGAAAACGACATAACAAAGCAAACGTGATGACAAAACACCCTAATGATAATCACAAGCAAAGTGACATGTTGGATATGAAAACATGAAAATAAATAGAAGTAATGTGACATGGCAAATCGAATGACGAAACAGGATAACGACAATCATATGCAATATGACACGACAATCAAATGACTAAATAATATATGACAACAATCACGTGCAATATAAAATGATAAATTAGATGACAAATTACATAACACCAACCACCTTGTTAATATATATAAATATATGATACCAATCACGGGCAATGTTGGACGACAAGTCAAATAACAAAATACACAATATCAATCACAAACATGGCAAATTTAATGACAAAATAATATGACCACAATCACAAAAAATGAGACATGGCAAATGTGATGACAGAATAAATATGACAATCACAAGTAACATGACATTACAATCAAACTTCGAAAGAGAATGACAATGATGTGAAATGTGCAATTTACATTGCGTGAGGAGTGGCTTTTAATCAATATAAGGTTTTACATGGATATGGTAATGGTCTATGTCGTATTTGCTTTTTCGTACAATAGCTTCTTTCTTTTCTCCGATAATTGCCTTTGCTTTTATATAGCATTTGCTCTTTCGTGCCAATGCCATGGTGCTTTCCTCTCACTATCCCTTTTCTTTCTCTTTCCTATTTCTATTCAACAAAACGAACATTGAAAAAAGCACATTCGCTAAGTAAAAACATAAAAGACATTAGTTTAATTAGACTTGATCGTTTGATATTTTTGAGTAATTATTGACCTTTAAGTGACATCAACTATAATATAATATCATTTTACGTGTTGTATTGAATGGAACAAAAGTAATTGTACTTTCTATGGTGTATTATATGGCAAAATTAAAGTGAAGTAAAGAGATTTTTCCAATTCATGGCCCCATCACATATTATGCATAATAGAGTCAATTTTATGTGAAATTATAGATGTAATTACATTTGCATTCTTCGAATTAATTTTACTACTTATTACTTTTAAATAGATGTAATATATATATATATATAACCATGTTAAATTCTTAAATATTTTCCTCTTAATTATCAAAATCAAGATAAAATATCATTGAATTTTAATGTATAAATTTGAAGCACAGTAGAAACTCAGATAGTTGTCCTAGTGATCAACAATAGAAAAATAATATAAGAAAATAATAATACTTTTTCCATTTCATCGATTATAATAAATAGATATAGAAATATATATATATATATAAATCGAGGTTTAGGAAGAGGTTTTGGGCTTCCAACGGTCATATCATCTTGCTCTCTCTTCCCCGTTGCGGATTTGCTCAAAATACTCCAGGTGAGCTCTGATTCCGGCTCGTTCCTCGTCCGATTTTGAGCTGTTTCTCGATGATTCTTCGCTCTCACCTTGCTTCTGCTCAGAGTTCATTGGACCAATTTTGGTGCCAACAGCATGTAAGAGATCAAAGGCAGGAAAACTCGATGGTTGTCAAGATAAACAAAGATTTGCATCATGCTAACATAAGACTAGAATTATGAATATTTTCACATCACGGTGTCCTAATTGCTCGATAGAAATTGAGCCTGACAACTGTTATTTAATGAAGTTTTATTCCTCTGTTCCATATAAAAATTGTCTTCTTAATGGCATAAAAAATGAAAACTTACTTTTTGCATCAGCCAAGTGGCTCAACCTTCTTGTTGTTTGAGCAGAGACCATCACAAAAGTTAATGGCCCAACAATTGCACAGTCGATTGAGAGTCCTAGCTCCCATGATCTGCAGATTTATGGAATTATTGTCACCATAATCTTGTGTTTTTATTGTCTTTGGTGGAGTGAAAATGATCAACCAGGTTGCACCTGCGTTCCTAATTCCTGTTTTACTATCAATTTTCTGCATTTTTGTTGGGATTTTTCCGGCAAGGAAGAATGATCCAGCAGGGAATTTTCTCATAATTTATAACTGAAATAGGGCACAGTGCTGCCAATTACTTAGATTGGTTGAGTGCTAAACTTTTGAGCCATCTTGAATTTCCGATTATCTCCTTTTTCCAAGGAGGACATTGCAGAATTCTCTTTTCAACAGCCATGACTTGTTATGATGCCTTTGGGTTACCTTGGCCTTGGATTTTGGACAGTGCATCATCTTTAGTTAGATATATGTAGCACATTTGCACTGTTTCAGCTCTTATTTAATTTGTTTACTCAGGCTGCTTACTGCCACAATTGCTTGGCCTCTCCCTGCACTCTTATACATTTGAATTATCCTTTCAACTTTAGGTGCAGCTCTCCAGAGCTCACAAATGCACCTCGCCTTCTTGCAGCAATAGCAAATGATGATATCCTTCCTATACTCAATTACTTCAACGTCCCCCATTGCTACACTTTTTACCGCATTCCCTGTACAGGGTGAGTCAAATTTGGGAATCTAGATCCAATCACACCAACGATAACCATGTTTTTCCCACTATGCTATGCGGGGGTGAACTTGACTTTCTTTCTCCTTTGATCTTCTAGATGCTCCCAATTGGCGTCCACGGTGGAAGATTCACCAATGGAGCCTCTCTTTGCTTGGAGCATCACTCTGCATTGGGATGCCTCAGTTCCACTTAGGAGCTTATTGGTTATTCAAATCCATTCAGTTTGACTATTGGCGCAGAGGCCAGTAATCCTGGATGTCTTTTTAGATTTGTGCTTAATACGGCTCTTGAAGTGGGAGTCATTTCTGACAAAAAAAAAAAAAAAAAAAAAAAGAACTACGAATCATTAAATGCTTACCCGATTGAAATCGTTTCAGATTTTATGAAAGTTGACAACATGGTTGGAAAGGATGCCCTCTTCTTGTTTCTTTCTTAGTCCTTTGGTTTTGCATTTGAAATGTCTGATCTTATTGATCACATTGTGGGTCACTACTTTATAGTGGTGAATTAGTGTGAGCAACCATGGACAATTCACACACTTGTTTATCTGTTCTCTGGTGCCTGTGTTCGTTTGTGAGTCTTCCCACATTATATTCACTTTGTTCTTTTGTTATCTGCGCAGTGATCATGTTCTTGATATCGTGGTCATTTATTGTTATTTCTCTCATATAATACTACATGAGCATTAATGGAAAGCCTGGGGACTGGGGTGATGGTTTCACAGGCGCCTATTTCCAACTTGCTCTCCGCAATGATTGATCATTAGGAGGTATGTACCATTTTGCTAACAGAGAAGTGGTTTTTTCTAGTTTACAGCAATTCCTCCATCAGTTTTATCGTTGTCAAACTAGACCTTAAGCAATTGTATCACGCTTACTCATTATAGCCTGGTATGATTTGCTCATAATCTTTTTGGATTTGTTATGGCATTTGTCAATGATCAAGATGTCTGATTGATATCATTGACAGAGTTCATCTTAGTGTGTGACTCCGGGTTTTACTTCTTCTATGAGTCGGTGGAATTAATTTGCACTTGGTAGTCTGGTATGCTGTTCATCAGCATCTTGAACAGAAGGGAATAATGGAATGAGGCGAAGTTAGTGGGTTCTGGAGAAGGGGAACGTGTATCCTGAGGTGGGGAACTAAAATGGAATAGAAAAAAAAAGGGAAAATAGTTAGAAAAATAGACCTTGATTAGGTTTTTAGATTTTAGTGTTAGAATTAGTTTAATTTCAATTAGTTAGTATATAAAATAGTTTAGGGATTAAGGAATACCTTCTATTTCTCTAGTTTAGATATTGGAAAATTGGTTTCTTTAGAAAATTGAATTTGATTTGAACTAAGCTCATGGGTTACTATCTTAGGGCTTAATAATAAGGTCATATTATTTTCTTTACCTGACTCATATCAAGTTACTTTATAGCACTGTATTTTCCACTCGTTCTTCATTATTATTGTTGAAATGTCTATTGTTGTTTCTTTTATATTGCTTACATTTTAGGACCATAATAAAATAAAAACTTCACGTGAACACTTACCAAATGGAAACTTTAGAACACATAATTGGATAAAAGGCTGCACAAGACATTTAGTTGACACATAATCAAGTTTAGGTACTAAAGTGGTATTAATTAAATAACTAGTGTAATCAAGTCTTGATTCTAAATGTTTGGTTATGGAGGAACTTGGTTTTTAATCAACCCAATAGGCTAGTGATGACTTATCGTATAGAATTCTTATAGAATTAATCGAATTAAATGAAAATCCCAATGTCAAGAGGAGTAATGATTTGGGAAAATTCACGCTAATTGAGGACTTTTGGTCCGCCTTTGGCATTATCTTTAATTCCCTTTTTTCTGCAACGCTCGCTTGAGAGGTAGCGACAAATTCAACTTTGATCGTTTAGTCATTTCTTGAGTAATTGCAACAAGTACTATACTACATGTTGTATCGGATAACAAAAGTAATTGTATTTGTCATGGTGCATTATATTGCAAAAGTCAAAGTGGACCTTTTTAGTTCATGCACCACGTCACATATTATACATTAGTTAATTTTACGTGAAATTATCGATGTTATTGCATTTTCATTCGTAGAATTAATTTCACTACTTAATACTTTAAATAGATGTAATATATATCAATAACCACGTTAATTTCTTAAATATTTGGCTCTTAATTTTTTAAAAATTACTTTCTCGATCTCTTAGATCAATTTTACTCTTTATTGTCAAGATATTTTCCTCTAAATTTTCACTTTTTTGGGGAAAATTATTAGTTTTCATTTAGAAAAGAAAAAGCTACTTTCATTAAAATTTAATGCATCTAACATGCAAAAGTCACTTTTTAGTATGACATTTTACCTTTTAGATTATGTGAGATATTAGGTTGTGAGTTCATGACTTATGATGCATTATTAAATCAAGACAAACCACGTACTAACTTTCAATGTACAAACCAAGCACAATAGATGTAGATGATTCTATGCTGATAAAGTAAAAACTCATATCATTGCCCTAGAGATCAACTATAGACAAATAAATAAAGAAAATCATGATATTTTGTTCATTTCATCTTGGTACTGATTATATATATTTACATATTAAACTTTTGTCTAGCATCGATGGAAGCCTCAATTACAATTGGTCGGAATTGGAGAAGGGAGGGACTTGGCTGGAAAAACTCTAAAGCTTCTAATCTTCAAATTGTTCTAACTCCAAAATTCAAGGACAGCGTTAGAAAAGCATCATAAGTTGAGGGAGCAAATACGGGCCTTTTCAAAAATGATTATAAAAGACTGCCCCACAAGTCATGAATCTTTTAATTCATTTAATTAAGCCTTCAATATTTATTAAAAAATGCAATTAAGTCCTGAAATTATGTTGAAAAGTACAATTTAAGGATACCACTAAGGCGATATTTGTGTGTTAGGTATGTAATTTCAAATTTTGTTAATTAAAAGGACTTGATTGCACTTTTTGAAAAGGATTACAACTAGATTAAAGCAATTCAAAAATTAAAAATCATTAGAAAAGATCGCACCACAAATAAAAAATATTTTAATTGATTTAATTAAACATGGATCTTTATTTTAAAAAGTACAATTAAGTTCTAAACTTGTGTTGAAAAGTACAATTTAAGGATGCTATTTAGACTTCATAGAAAGGACTTGATTGTATTTTTTGAAAATGATTATGACTTGATTGAAGCAATTTGAAGCTTAAGATATTAAAAAAGATTGCACTACAAGTAATGACTCTTTTAATTGATTTAATTAAGCCCTCTATCTTTATTTAAAAAATGCAGGTAAGTTCTTAACTTGTGTTGAAAAGTGTAATTCAAGGATGCCCTTTAGGCAATCTTTGAGTGTCGGGTATGTAATTTTAAGCATCATTCGAAGAAACCTTTCTATTACACTTTCTAAAAAGGAATGCGACCTTATTGAAGCAATTCAAAGATTAAGAACTTTATTACATTTTGCATATAAGGTTTAGGACTTCTGATGCATCTCTCCCCAATTAGCTGGTGGATTGAGACGTGGAGTCCAACATGTGTGGAAGGCAAAACGGTCCATAAAACCTCCCTTTAGGGACCACTCGAAACTAATCTTTAATAAGCATCAACACATATGCTTTTCCCATCGCACATTTGTGGAGAGTGGATATGCAATCTGGTCTTGTCGCTATAATTTTCATCGTTAGAAAAACATGTTATTGAGTGCTATGCTAAATCGTTTTCATAAGACTATCTACTACAAGAGGTATGCTATTTTCGAATAAAATTCACCGGAATCAATGCATGTGACGCGCTACTGCATTTTATGAACAAGGGTGTGGTTGTTTATGGGAAAATGGTTTGGAAAATATTTTTGTAAAAATAATCGCTTAAAATAATTAATCAGTGAAAAATATTTTTATCGTCAATGATTTATGTCTAATCATATTTGTGAATGGTGAAGATATAATTCATTTTTCAAGCAATACGAGTGATCATTTTTAGAGTGACGTTTTCCAAACCAATTATTTTCCGCGAAACAAATGGACCTGAATTTGAGTAGATTTTTCTTTGTTAGATATTGTTTAGTTTTTTATAAAGTAATGAGAAGTTTTCTGTGTTTTTCAAGAGTTTTATTATATTAGCTTTGAAGAAGTTTTTTGATGAGAAAAAAATTAAGTTTTTTTTTGGGTCGGTATGAGAAAAATCAGTTAAAGTGGAGAATAAAAAGGTGATATTTCCTTCTTAAGAGATGGCATAGTTAACACACGGGTATTTTGGGAAATTTAAATGTGAGACGAAAGGGACCTTAAATTAAGCGTATAGTCGAACGATCTCTATTTCACTTCCTTTTTCTTTCTTTTTTTACTTTTTTTCAATAAAATTAGGCATTTCATCTTATACAAGCGACATGCGAAAATATAGAAATTCTAAATGAAATACTACAATTTTCATCTGTCGTCATTCATCTACATGAGAAATAACACAATTTCCTGTATCAGGAAAAAACCTAATTCAAATGTTCTCTCCAAAATTACCAAATCGGTCTTAAAATTCTCATTCGAGCTTATTAGAATAACCTCAAAACAAAATATTACGGTGCAACAATTAATGAGATCTCATCTTTTTATTAAGAAAATTATCAATCGTAACGTTACATCGAGAGAAATGGTGAGAGATCAAGGCGAATCACGGCCATATAGTGCGAGACAAGATAGAAACCTGCATAATGTACCTTTTCTCTAATTAACCAAATCAAAATGTTGATGGAATCGATTGACTAATGACAAAATAGTGGAAATTTTAAGGACTCTATCTGGTCAAGGGCCAAGTCGTTGAAGATCAATTTTGAATTGAAACCCAATTCAAATACCATCTTGTCAGCTTCGGAAAGGTTAATATCATGAAAAATCTCAAATTGTACATTAATGACAAATTTACCTCAAACTAATATTTTGACCACCAAAGATCTCAAATGATACACTTGTAACAAATTTGCTATGCATTAATTTACGTTAAATTTTGCAATCAAATTATTGAGTTAGATGACAAGTGTACCAATTTAGAGTTCTATCTTTTATTTGTTACAAGTGTACCGGTTTGTGATTTTCATGGTGTTAATTCAATTTAACAAAAATTAACGAAAAATAAATTTGTCACAAATGTATCAATTTGGGTTTTTAATAGTTAAAATTAGTTTGTGATAAATTTATTTTTTGTTTGATCAAAAAATTGATTTGCTATAAATTTAGGATGGCACTATTTGCTCCCTACAGGATAAAATCCACTCATTTTTCATCAAAAAGATAAAATTACCCTCTATCTTTAATTGTGATTTAATTTGGTGGTCTCAAATTTATTTACTTTCCTCTTTTTTAGTTTTCTATATATATGAAGATCTACTTACTATGATTAAGAATTTATCAAGATACTTTTATACATAACATATAAGAGATTAAGGAATATTAAATAATATAATAAAAAAATTTGCATAATGAAAATTTTATCTTGATTGTTTTTCTATGAATAAACAATTTATTGATGATATTATTTTTTGCCAGAGAAATATCAATTGACCAAAATAATAAATATACGAAAAAAAAAATTCTCATTATGCCTAATGCATTTTTCAAAAATAATGTTATGTATAATAAAAAAAAAGATAAATTCTTTGATAGAGTAAATAAAGAGACTTGATATATATTTTAGACCAATGAACTTAATAAAAACTTCACCACGAAAAGATAAGATGGGGACAAAAAAATATTTAGTTGTTACGAGATGCATGATGAAGAAGAGACTTTTCAATTTTATATTATATCAAATAATGTCATTTTTCCTTACTATTAATGAGATAATTTTACACTAAACATGTAAAACGAGATAAGAATATCTGAGAATGCACTTTTCTTTAATATGCTAAAAAAACATGTGAAATGTTTAATTATGGTTACTTGCAAAATAGAAAAAGAAAAATAGAAAATGTAGGAGCGGTGCTATCTCATTAAACTACAATTCAATGATTGGGCATAGTTTTTGTTTATTGTAAATTTTTCATGTATATCAAAAACACTATTTTTTTTTTTGTTAAATACTACTTCCATAAAAATTTGTTTTGTCAAAAAGAGAAAATTTTAAAAAATCTAGTTCTTTTCTAATGTTGTTGATTGAATTTATGGATAAAATGTTAACTAGATAAAATTTATGGATAAAGCAAGAATTTGTTTTTGAAAATGCCATTGAAATATCATTATTTTGGATTGACACAAATTAATATAATCAATGAACTGTTTATGAAAAAATCAAGATACCTCATTGTGCATAATGTTTTTATTATATTCCTTAATATTCCTTTAACGTCTTATATGTTATGTATAAAAGTATCTCATCAATATAATAAAAAATAGATAAATTTTTTCATATAGTAAATAAAGAGATTTGATATATATTTTAGACCAATGAACTTAACAAAAAGTTCACCATGAAAGTGAGCTTTTGAGATAAGATGGGAAAAAAAAAATTTAAGTTGTTATAAGATGAATGATGAAGAAAAGACTTTCAATTTTATACTATATCAAAGAATGTAATTTTTTCTTATTATTAACGAGATAATTTTACACTAAACACAAAAACAATATAAGAGTATCCGAGAGCGCACTTTTTTTTAATACATTAAAAAACATGTGAAATGTTTAATTATGGTTACTTGCAAAATAAAAATAAAAAGAAAAATAGAAAACACGGGAGAAATTTTGTCTTTTTAGTATAAATGAGGATGGACTTAGTTATTTAGCGGTGAAAATAGCTTTATCATAAATTTATCTATATCAATTTAGAGTTTTTTTATAATATTAATCTAGAAAGTAAAAGTCCAACTACACTTGTCCCAATGTCCGAGGTGGATTGGTCAAGGATGAAATTATTTCCGTAAAGTAGGCCAACGATGCAACCATGAAAAAACGGTCGGTTTTGGTCAGCGACTCCGGGGAATGTGGGATGGAAGGACCTGTCCTTGTCAGCGATGTGAACACGCACGTGCCCCGTTGATCTCGAATTGCTTCGTGGGGTCCGGGAATTAGAATGAAAGTGCCAAGTACATCCTCCAAGAATATACCTATAATAATTCCCAACTCATCAAATCATTTACTAATCTCATCGGTCATAAAAAATGCGACTCACCATTATAACCAAGTATTCAAATAAAGAATTATTTGAATTTGATACGTGTCGTTTTCTTAACCTTTTGAATTATTTTGATATGCTTGACCCTTTTTAGTAAAATACCTACTTCGTTCGCAAATAAGACATTTATTCCCTTTCTTTATTTTCTTGGGAAACTTCTAATTTGGGAAGAAATTCTCATCCCTTCTTCTTGGAAAATTTGAAGTTAATCTTCTTAAAATGCTTATGCATTTTTTTAGAGCATTCATAATTAGTATGTCTTTTTGGACATTTGATTTTTGGATAATATACCTATTATGTCACTTAATAGCTTTTATTTTCAGATTTATTCAAATTAGCCAATCTATTAAATGTCAAATGCTTACACCTGGCAAAATCATTATATGTGAATAACTATGATAGGTCGAGATTACGTCGTGTGTTGCCGGCACATTACACCTTAAAAAGCATAAAACCATAAAAAAAAAATAGTTTATTATCTATAAATTTATTTTCATATAATAATAAAATATATTATATTTTAATTCAATGCAGGCTTTGCCTCTCTCATCCCCATCCTTCAAATTCATCATCCTGCGTTGTTCTCTCTCTCTCTCCTCTCTCCTCTCTCCTCTCTCCGATCCTCGTATCCGTTCATAATCCTATCGATTTCCTTGTACATAATCCATTTCTTCTTCTTCGAGGATTCGGAGCTTTGATCAAAGCTTGTACATTCTTTTCGATTCGCAGGTGGGGTCGCTGGTTCGAGCATTTCGTCGCTCCTTCGTTCCTAGATTGAATGTTTCTGTCGGTTTTTCTAATGTCAATCGATGTTTCCGAAGCGAATTTTTCTTGGTTCTGTACGCGTGGTTGACCCGATTGCTGCATGCTTTGTGATCGGCGCGTGTTCTCCATTCCCACCCTTCTTTCTTCGTTCGCCTGTGAATGATGGGCCATGTGAAAGAAGATAATTTGCGGGACCCATTTCTTGATATTTGGTCATTTCCGAATGCTCTGTTGCGTGCCTGTATTATTGGGATGATCACTCATTCCTCTCTGGGATTTCGTCTCTTGAATTGCTCCCATCTTGGTTTGTGGTTCTTCACTTTTGTTTGGTGTTTGGTTTTTGGGCTTATCAGTTGATTTGGCAGCTCAACTGTGGGAGGTTTTTTTCCAGTTAGCGCCTTTTGCGTGCTGCAAATGTGAACTGAAAGTTGTGCTAAACCGTGCCCTTGTTTTCTTGCAATATGTGGTGAAGATAGAATTTGTTGGATGGTTGGCGGTCCCTTGTTGAAGAATGAGTAACCGTGCATACGAACTCGGCAGACCTGCCTCAGGTACTCACGGTACATCACAGTGTCTCTTTCTTGTGCGGCTTCTAGCTTGATTCCTAGATGAGCATACTTCTGACATTGATGAGATTGTGGATATTTCATATGTTTGTAATTTCTTCAAAGGATTTATCATGTTCTGTACGGAAAAGATGTTCAAGGATACTCCAAATTGCGCATGTATAATGATATTGTGTTTGGATCTTGATATGGCAATGAATTTAGAACAGAAATTTTGACTATTAAGATAGGTTTGAAAATCCATCGGTTGCACAGAAGTACTGAAATCCATCGGTTGCACAGAAGTACTGACTTTGTTTTTGTTGTAAGCATATTAAAATACTATGGTGGTTGAAGAGCCTATGTTGGAGCTGCTTCTGCTGCTAATAAAATTCGTTCGTGTTTTCCTGGCCTTAGCTTGTCCAGCTTGGGAAATTCATCTACAGGTTCTCCTGTTATGGTTATGAAGAATAGTCTAGCTTAGAGCCTTAACATCATACATTCAAAGTATTTAGTGACAAAATATGGACTTAATTCAGTGTTTGGTAAACTCAATCTGGTCCTAATCGATAAAGAATCTATACTTTTCTCTCTTGATTTTCTTTTTAATTGGGTTAGATCAAGACCTAGCCTTTTCTTTTTCTTCCTTCTTATTTCTTCCTTATCAGTTTCCTCCTGTAAATAGGCTTCTTTCTAAAGAGTGTCCTTTATTAATTGTCAATCATGCACTTGCAGCATATTTATTTACTTGAGAGGTTGAAAATTCGAAGGGTACCTTTTGTCATTTTTGGAAGGTTATGGCAGAATAAGACAGTTGAGTCAGTGTTCTGAGTAGAATTGATAGTCACCTTATGGAACAAGCATTTTACAATGATTAGATAAAACGGAACAATTTTTGGGATCAATTGCTTGTCATGGTGATAGAAGTTAGAAGAATGTATCTTTGGCTTGGCGATAATTACTGGGGAACCAACCCTTTCAAAAGTCAGATCCCTGAATTGCTAAAAAGAAAAGCACTGTGGTAATAACTGAACCGGTCAAATAGTATGCATCAATAGATTCTCAGCCAAGTCCAAGATGAGGAGTTCGAATTCTTTTGCAGAGAACTCATAAAGCCTTATCCTTCCAATTTGACATTCCGAGTGGGTGTGAATCTTATTTCGACATGGTGTAAATGGGAGCTGTCATAATTTAATCCCTACTAGGAATTAAGGATATTCTTAGGAAAAGCACGGGGAACAAATAAACTCAATATTCTGTGTCTTTTGCTTTTTTTGGGGGGGGGGAACAGCCATGGGAGGTTGGGGCAGGTGGTGACAGGGTCTAATTCCTCAATTAGTTAATTTGAATAAGAAAGAGAGTTAGCCAGTTACCCTTTTCTGTCCACAAAGGAAAGCATAGTTTCTACTTTCCTCATGCTTTTGGAATAAAAAAAGGTCAAGACAACTTTTTGAGTGTGGGCTAAATTGAGTTATGGTATGGTCAGCAGTGGGAGATGTGGGGGCAAGGCAGGAAAGCTCTTTTACTTAAGAGAGAGCTTGTTTGACCATCTTTTGGTTTTTGGTTAGTAATAATAGGGAGGAATGGAAAGCTTTTGGTCGAACGAAATCTTTGATCATTGCAATGGGAGCTAGATGGTTGAAAGTTTATGCTTTTGGTGCTAGGAAAACATTTTGATGTACAGAAATGCCTTGAGTAGATACCTTTCATGTAGGTAAATATTATTCTTGGGATCCTTTTGTTAATTGGTTGGCACCTCTCTGTGTCCTTTACTGATTTTTACTTTAATTAATGGAAGAAACTCATTTTTGCCAATATGTCATGCCCCTTTTCCGAGCTCTTTCTCTGTCTCCATTTCCTGAGCTTGGGAAGGAAGGGATTAGAGGACCCCTTGATAATTTGGTTAGATGTTCATGAGGGATGATACTTTAAAAGTCAAACTAACTGTCTCTATGCAAAGAGTTTCTACAGTCACTTTACATGTTATTTCTATCATCATAGTCTTACTTTTTTCTTTGCTATTTTGGTCTTCCAGTTATAAGAAGAAAAAAATATGAAACTAGAGTAGTAACTTTTACATGAATGCCATGATTTTATCTTCTCTATATCCCTTCTGTTTGGAAATTTTTAGCTTTTGATATCACATGTTGACCTGGCAAAATTTAATTAGATGATATTTTTGCCCTCATTCAGGCAAGAGAATAATAAAGGATCTATTAAATCAGAGTGATAACCGCTTTTGTGCTGACTGTGGTGCTCCTGATCCTAAATGGGCGTAAGTTTCGAGACTTCATCTTTTCTATGCTTACATTTAATAAATGTTGATTTGACTAAGACCCAGTAATGAAATACTATTTGATGAATCTGTAGTTGTGACAATCATCTACTTGTTCTGTGAAAGTTATCCTATCTGAGTGCCTATTCTTAATTTAGTTGCTAGATTACATTCAGAAGTGGAAGCTAATGTTGTGTAACAGACATTTCTATGCCATTTTTCCTTTCGACTTAAACTATGTGATGAGCACAGATGTCGATTTTGAGAGACAAATAAAGTCATCGTAGGGATTTATCCCCAATTTGCCTTATGAGTGTGTAATATAGTTTGATAATGTGAAAATTGTAAATCAATCTTCGGAGGCCATGGTGATTTGGTTTTGAGAGTCAAACATACTCCTTAAGCATCACATTATGATAAAAAAGGAGGTGGAATTGGAAGTACTGCTTAATCAGTGTACATTCAAATTGAAATCAGATTTATTTATTGTGGACTGCACCACTTCAGTGGTACTTCATTGTGCTAATAAGAGGAGAAGTTTACAGCCAGAGAGGAGAATTGTATAAGATCATTGCTGCATGACATGTTAAAAACTTTCAATACACGGAATATGCTATGTGCCACAATATATTGTTTTAGGACTGTTAAGAAAACTTTGACTCTGAATCTGCAGGTCAGCAAATATTGGAGTTTTCATATGTTTAAAATGCTGTGGAGTGCACAGAAGTTTGGGAACTCACATCTCAAAGGTACATAACCAGCTTTACATGTTTTGACATCTTATGTTGCTGTATATAATGGTAAAAAAATATTCCAATGTTGTAATCTGATTAGTTAAGCTCTTGAGGAAAATTGTATAAGATGGTGTCATATCATAGAATGAGATTTTAAATCCTACACTCCCTTTTGGTGTCATTCTATCCAGTTGATGTGGTCATTTCTATATATGGGTTTCAAGTATGAGGCCTGTCTTACACGTCAGGTTGGAGTGCTAATAAGTATGCCGGGATACATTGTAGGCTATTTTCTATAAAGTTAAGCTTTTAGAAAGTTAAAAGCTGTCTCCAGTTTCTACAATTATTCTTTTGTACCAATGACGGTTGTGTGTATCTTCTCTGCCTTGCTAGAATGATGTTGAGTTGATGATTTGACAAAAGAGATGCTCCAGTTGGTAATCATTTTGAGATGACAAAAGAGAGATTTTATGCGACAGAGTCCCTACTAGGAAATGTTAAAGGTGTGTCAAAGGATAGGGGGTACTTCAGAGAATGTTACCCAGCATAACATGGGATGCAATATTACAATGGGAGTACGGGATAAACAATCATGTAAATATGGAACACAAGCCTTTTGCTAATAAATTTTTTGAAGTTTCAAGGTAGCAAGTGAGCAGATGCAAAGCCTTATATGATAGTTTCTAGAGATTAGTGGAACTTTGAAATCACTGAACCAGGATTCCATAGAAAGGTTATGCCATATGTTCAAATAATGTCAAATAAAGCCAACAGCATGAGAGGGAGAAGGTTCATTTGTGGTTGGACTTTTTTGCTGATTAATTTTGTAATAGCAAAAGGTAGTAAAAACGTGGATACAGAGCATGATTTGCAGGACTACAATCTTATTAATGTGGTCAACTGGTTGGGCTTTGTTGCACACTAATCTAACTACTTAAGCATCTGATGTGGTCTGTGGGCCTGTGGATCAAATTGCACAAGATCATTCTATTCGAGTGTGAAAGATCTATAAAAACAGTACACTTTTTGTTATACCTTTAGTGGATTGTTGGCAAGTCTCAACAGATTTCAGGAGAGCAAAAGATCGGTTCTTCTATATATACGGTGGGCTTATTATGGCCTTGAGAAATGCATTCTGATTGGAAGCAATATGCATTTGGTTGAAGTTAATAAAATAGTCAACTCATGATTTCAGAGCGTTTTAAAAAGGGAGTATCACCCTTTCATCTAGAAAGGTTGACATCTCATGTAGCTTTTTCCATTATTGTTATTGTGACATTGCATTATTATTCTTTTAAATAATTATAAATTAGAAAAAAAAATAGAGATATCTACAAAAAAAGCATCTGTAAGATTGAGATAAATTAATCAAAGAAGGGCCAAGCTCGTGAAAGCATTTTCTGCTTTACATCACTTATATGCTATTAGGAAATTGTTTCGCTTTACAGATGGAGTCACCAAATTTTTTTTATTTCACGCTACAGATGCAGGTTTGCATCTATTGGCTAATTACATTGATTAAAGTTTTCTGATTTTTTGCTTGTTGGTTTTGCTTTTGCTAGTCTGGATTCTTGTCTTCAAATACTAATAGAAGACTGCCTTATAAGTTTCTCTGCAATTAGCCTTTAGGCAATATCTTTTAGAAGTAACCTCACAGAAACTTTTGCACAATCCAAATGCTGTTATATCAAAAAGTCATAACATATATTTGCAACCATGGAATTTTTTGAATATTCATGTTCCCCTTCACTTGTTGTCATTTTACAGGAGCACTAAGTTACTAGACACAATTATCCACAACTTTCTTCATTTTGTTTCAGGTTTTGTCTGTGACTTTGGATGATTGGTCTGATGATGAGATTGATTCCATGATTGAAGTCGGAGGAAATTCTTCTGCAAATGCAATTTATGAGGCATTTATTCCTGAAGGAGTTAAAAAACCTGGACCTGATGCTAGTCATGAGGAACGCATGAGATTTATCAGGTTATAACATGCTCAAAGCTCAAGTCTTTCACACTCTCTGTATGTAATCGACCTATTATATACATTAAGATCATCTGTATACAAAACCTTGTCCAACGGTACACACTCTTTCACTTCTTATGTTAAGAAATGTTTCTTGCATGTTCCTTAGAAGTTGAAGCTGGTTAGGACTGCTTTTGACTGTTCCTAAGATTACTTGTATGATTTTACCTTTTGACGTAGATCTAAGTATGAGCTTCAAGAATTTTTGAAGCCCAGCTTACGAATTGCTTCAAGGCCGTCGTCAGAAAGGAGCACTCTTCAATCAAGTTTTTCTCGGAAGATTATGGATAGCTTCAGAAGTTCGAATTCATCAAAGAATTCCGTAAGTGGTTAAAACATACTACCCTTTCCTTTTTTAGGTTTTCTGAATTCCAGCATCTGTAGGTAGAAACTTGAGTGAAAATATGCAAGGAAACCATACATAGGATTCTACTTTTGGTTGCTCTGATTTGTTTGATGCCTTTGTTAGTGTGGGGCTCATCTAAATTCCTACATAGTGCCACTTTTCATGATTATTGGTTTATTTATTGATGTTCTAAATCATCTGTAAGCAAATGGTTCTTTTATTGGTATTTTGGTGCCTCATTTGGTAATGGCAGCTGGTTGTTGCTGTGATGCAAATTGTTTTACAGGAAGGCATGGTAGAGTTTATTGGTTTATTGAGGGTGAAAGTAATAAAGGGTACAAATTTAGCCATCAGGGACATGCTATCAAGTGATCCTTATGTTGTCTTGAATCTCGGGCAGCAGGTTAGTTGTTCTCTCTGTTTTGAATAATGACACAATAGTTCATGCCTCGTATCTTTATCCTGTGTGAATTACATACTGCAATAGATCATTTCTTAATCATCTCTTAAAATGATGGTTCAAGCAAGTGCCAATCTTAATCACATGTGGTGGCGGCTGATACCTTCGTTTTACCACTTGTCCGGTTTTGGTCTTGTGTGTGCTTCTTTGTGTAATTCTGTTCTGCTTTTGAGTTGATTTTTTTTTTTTTTTTATGGCATGAGGTTACTGACAATGTGTGAATTCTGTTTTCAGACAGCTCAAACTAATGTAGTCAAGAGTAACTTGAATCCAGTTTGGAATCAGGAGCTCATGCTCTCTGTTCCTCAGGATTTTGGGCCTCTAAAGTTGGTAAGTTTTTAAATTATTCCCTTTTGGTAATTAAACAATCATGAAGCAAATCCTCGAGAAGAAGAGTCTAGTTGGTTTTTCCAATATCTTCAGAATCTTTCGTTTTGCTTCCATTATAGACCTAACTTGTTGAATTCTCGGGTTTATCTCTTTCTTTGGTTCATCATCTTTATGACATTTTAATTTGGTGTCTGAATGGCATTTACTGATGATATGGCTAGATTGAATTCTTTCAGAATTATCCTTCTACTGGGTTCTTCTGTTTGTCATGACAGTGATAGATCTAATGTGGGTTTTAATACGATCCCTGCAGTTTAAGCTTTAAAGGGAATGCATTCTATTTACCTTGTTTATGATCTGATACATTTTTGAAAATCTCTGGATCACTGAGGGCTAAATCCTATTTTTGAACACAATACATGTTGCTATAAATTTCTTGGAATTGCAATTCTGGATACATCTCACACGATAGTCTTGCGCGAATCACACAAATCGCAATAATTTCTGCTATTTTCTTCGCAAATCATGTTCAAGTATTTTTCCACAACTGTTTTCGCTAGAATTTTCACAGAAAATTTTCATCTACTGAGCCATACTAAAAATTACCTCCATACTTCTGCAGCGGGTATTTGATCACGATACGTTTTCAGCTGATGACATCATGGGAGAGGCAGAGGTAGATCTCCAACCTATGATAACATCTGCAATGGCATTTGGAGATGCTGGAATGTTTGGAGACATGCAGATTGGAAAGTGGCTTAAATCTAATGACAATGCCCTCATAACGGACAGTACGGTCAACATAGTCGATGGGAAAGTGAAGCAGGAGGTCTTGCTTAAGCTTCAGAATGTCGAATCTGGAGAGATAGAGCTAGAATTAGAATGGATGCCCCTCGACCAATAGGTATACTTGAATGATTTTTTTTCCTCCTAATTCGAAATAAAAGTTCCCGGTACTAATTTATTGTATTGAGTGGTTCTATGCGGTCGTGTTGCATTTTTTGCTTAATTGCTTCATTTAAATTCTGAAGTCCTCCTTTGTAATTTGAGTTTGGCTTTTCCTGTTCAGATTTTAGGTTGGTCAAATGGGGGATGCCTGACTAATATTCTTTTGTAACAGAAGTTTGGATTAAGAAGACTACCAAATAAGAAAATTTAAGGTTTGTAGACCGGAAACTTAGAGTGCTTTTGATAACATTTCTATTTTTCAGAATAATTTTCGAGTAAAACAAAACATTTGATAATTACAAAATTTCTTATTATCGAACAGAAAAAGAATAGAAATGCGTTTGATACCCGACAAATTTTTTTTTTTTCTTTTTCCTTGATGGCGGCATGGGCAGCGATGACTGGTGGTCGGTCACTACCGGCGTCGTCATCGGTTGCCGCCACCGGCCGCCGGTCGCTGGGCCGTCGAATGCTAGGCGCTAGTTGCTGGTCATCGATTCGCTATCTGCTGAACACCGGGCAAAGGGCGGCGGTTGGCCGCCATTCGGCGGTCTTCGGTGGTCGCCGGTCAGCGAATGGTAGCCGGTAGGTCAGCAGACAGCAGTCCGCATATGGTGATTGGTCATGAGTTTTTAAAAATTGTTCGCAGGAATAAGAGGCTACTATTTTCTATTTCTCATTTCTATTCTAAATCTATTTCTGGGAATAAATTTTTAATCCAAAGAATAGAAAAGTAGATTGGCGTTACCAAACGAATTTTTTTTTTTTTTTCTATTCTAGGGAATAAAATAACAGAAAAACAAAGAAATTAGAATGTTGCCAAACGGAGCCTTATATTTGTCTTCTTGACGTAACATATGAACTGTTGGGTCTCCCAATTCCATGCCCTTTTTTTAACTCAACTTGAAGCATCTTGATACAATCTCTGCTTATTCAAGTCTTGCACGATTGCAAGCCAATAAGATGTGAAGATCGGTGAGCTAAAAAGAAAATGGAATTCGTTCGAGATGTCCCCAGATTCGTTCTCTGTTATTTGTGGGCATATCAAATGATGTTTTTTTTTTTTTGGTCGAACATCAATGATGTTTGAGTGATGGATGAATGCATTTCCTCTCTTGAAACTTGGTCAGGACAAAACGAAAACAAAATGAATGATTTTAATTAGGCGTTACTACAAACAATTGTGGACGCAGAAGTTTTTGGTACGATGTCGTGGAAGTCAATTATTTTACGCTGGTTGAACCGGCGACAGAGCAGCTGAACTCTAGCATCTTATTTTTGTACTTCATCGGTCTCGTCAAAGCTCAAAGGAAGGAATCTCTTTCATTGAGATATTTCTTGTCTCAAGTCTGCCTAACACTTTTTCTTTTCAGAAAAATTATTTAAAAAATAGTAAATTTGTTATACAGTAGTCAATTTTCTTCTAAACTATTTGTGTTAATTTAGTGTTAAAATTTTTAAATATTTATCAATATAGTCATTTCAACCTGTTTTAATCGAAAATTGCTGAAATATTTATCAATATAGTCATTTCGACCTATCTAATCAACATTGACCATCCTACATAGCGTGATTGATGCTGACGTGAACTATTTTTGTATTTAAAAAAATTAAATAATTTTTTTTTTCCTTTTCTAACCAGTGACCAGCCACGGTTGCTAGCCAAAAGCGGAAGGAAAAGAAAAGAAAAAGGAAGGAAGAAAGAAAAAGTTATTTTTAAATTTTTTAAAGAAATTCCAAAAGATCATTCGCATCAGCGTCGACAGTAAAGCAGAGATTCGTCTTCTCTGAGTTCACTGCACCCAGAGTCCCTGCAGAATTTGGCTAGAAGAAGATGTCAACCATGTATGCCGACAAAGGAAAAGGTAGTGCTGACCACGAAGCACGGCCCACTCGACATCGAGCTCTGGCCAGAAGAAGTGCCCAAGGCCGTGAGGAACTTCAATCAGCTCTGCCTCGAAGGCTACTACGATGGCACCATCTTTCACTGCATAATTAAGGACTTCCTTGTTCAAGGTGGCGATCCTACTGGCTCCAGCACAGGTTCCTCCCTCTCCCCCTCTCTTTCAAAATGGAATTGTAGAGATTTTGAGCAAAACCAAACGGTTTAGTCTGTTAGCATAGATGGTTTTGTTGATAGTCATTGTTGCTCATGATGGCTGATGTGTTATTGTTGTTCTATTGCATTAGTTCATGTGACACTAGAGATTGCCTTAGTTCTTGCTCCAACTTAATGTATTCTCTCTTTTCTGGGGTGGGGGGAGAACAAAAGATTAACTTTGGCTAGGTTTTGCACAAATAAAAGAGAGATTATGCTCCAAAGATGGTTTTGTACAATAAGCTACCTCTTTGGAACTTCAGGAGCCACATACTGATGAAAATGATATCCTACTGGTTGCTTTGAAAATTCGTGGTCTATGTACCTCTAATGATATCATTATCCGGGAAGTGTTTTTTTTTTTTGGTGTTTCTTCTGCATCATTGTTGCTGTTAGAGGATTTGATAAGCCATTCTCATGCTCATCGAAGCCGAAAGATATTTGTGAAGGTGAAAAGATGGTTGATGAGGATAGAGATCTTATTGAAATCTTGGAAGAACACAATCCAGTTGATATGGCTAAATATATCAATTATGTCCGCGCGTCACAGTCCGGTGCCATCGCGACATTTTCCAGAACAACTCATGACACATTTGAGCGCAAAACAGTCTTGGAGCTTCAGTACGAAGCATACGTGGCAATGGTTGCATGGTGCATCAAGTCTGCATGTCAATCAGCTAGATCATTTTGGAATCTCATGTCCATTGCAGTTGCCCACTGCCCCTGTCCCAGTTGGAGAAACAAGTGACGGCGCCCTAGATGCTTGTAACTTTCTAATTAATCATCTATCCTCATTTGGAAGAAAGAGGTATACACCACTGGAGAGGTCTGGAAGGAGAATAAGGAGGTTTTGGAAAGGAAGTCAGAGGTTGAGAAAGGTGCTCAGGACAAATAGGTACTGTAGGAAAAGATTAGAAAACAAGACCAATGAGCATGGCTGTTGTGGTGCTAAAGTCAAGATAGATGATGGCAGCTGTAATGGAGAGAGGACAAAGGCTGAGTGGAAGAAGATTGTAATTTAATTTTGCTGCTTTTAGAATTTTCCTTCATCTAGTGCAGACCATTATATATTAGAAGGATTGTGATGTATATATCCGAGGATGTAATAATAATCTTCCAAAAAATATATTTCAACCTCATCAAATTTGCTAGTGATTTTGTTGAGAAACATGTGGAATACAATGGTATAAAGAGAGCTTTCATTCTTTGTTTTTTTATGAAGACAATGCTCGAACATGTTTAAAGGAATGCATAATTTCTTGTCCAAGACGATATTCATTTGTCTCTCTCTCACCAAAGGATGTTCTTTCCCTCACCAGTTCTTAGTTCTGGGAGCACAGTGTAGACTATCATCCGTAGAAGGGAGAAATTATGATCTTTGAAGAACTATGATCTATGAACTTGATTTACCATGAGCATAGTTTTTATTTGCACTTGCTTGTTGGTCAAATTAGGAGGATTACGTTATTGTTTTCTCGCGAATTAATGTAAAATTTGAAGTTATATGATATCAAGCGATTGCAAAACTGATCTAATAAAAACGGGGTAAACCCAGGGTCAGGTTTAAAACATGGTCCAATGCAAACAAGGTTAGGTATAGAATCCAAAAAAGGAAAACCGATTATAACAGAGTCAGGATATAAGGTCTAGATCTAGATCCTACCCATCCTGGATCCAATCACCCCTACTTTAAACCAGAAAGGTAATTTGCATTTAATATTGCAAATGTTTCAATATGGTGTTTGCATCAGCATAAAATTTAGCACCGTAGTGCATGTTTGGTTGAAATTATAAAATATTGTCTAACAAGTAAACACCAATGGAAAAAATTTTGGGATTATTCTCTATCAAAAATTACTGGAAACAAACTAAATTTAAAATATATAAAATTGATTTATATTTATAACTATTCCTCAATTTAAGTACCAAACAACATACCAAGTGGAGTTATCGCCATTTCCGAAATGTCTTGTAGAATTTCATTTCTTTCATTCCCGTGCCATGTATATATAATAACACATACAGTCCCCCAAAAAAAAAAAAAAGAAGAAGAAGAAGATGGATTTGACTTCTCGTTTCACATTCCAGGCCTTCCATGAGCTAAGCCTTAAATCAAAAGTACAGAAATAATTTTGTTTTTTCCTCCTGTTTCAAAGAGGGAGTTCCTCTGGTGGCAGCAGCAAATTAGCAGCATCTTTACAACAATTTTCCACCTGCGACTATGAAAATTCAAGGTCAGACCCATAATTCAATGATAAAATTGCCCTCGTGGGGAAATTCCATATTTGAGAATTAGTCGTAGGCACAAGGATCATGCCTATTCACACCTTGATGTCAAAAGTGTCCAATTCTAGCTGTCTCGATTCAAGCCCCGCCAGTAGTACTCATCTAGAGAGATGGTCAAGTGCTCATGCGATGTCTGACAACAAGCTCACGGTGTTAAACGGCACATTATCAGCACTCATTGATAACTCTATTTTTAATAGAGTATTCTTGCTTATTTAGACTTGATATTTGCTAAATTTTGAGGAATTTTTGGGTGAATTTAATTGCTATTCACGTAATTTTATTTTGTATGAAATATTTTCAGATCTTCCAAAATATTGCAATATCTTTCAAAATATTTCATCTTGAAGAAAAGGCAGCCCAAATCAGATATTTGGAGAATTTGACCATGATTGAAGATAAAGTTCAAAGAAAATCAAGGAGGAATATTTTCCAAATCCTAGTAGGAGTCAACCTAGGGCAGATTTTTGGAGGCTATATAAACTGCTCTTGTGCCGCAAAAGAAGGGGGAATCCTTGGAGAGACCATATCTGCAGAAGATTTTAGGTTTTAGATTTTGATCTTTAATTTTAGTGGAGTTGGTGCGTGTCAAGGAGAGAAGGAGGAGACAACCCTGAAGCTCCTTGTATCTCAATTCGGTGAATTTGTTTTTATTTAGTATTATGTTTTCTTTAATATTTGTTAGTTTAGTTTTCACTATGTTCTAAATTTCTTTTGTTAGAGCTACAATGGATCTTAATCATGATTGATTAATTTTCTAAGACTTTCGTGCAATAAAATTTTTGATTGTGTCGTTCTTTATCATGATCTTAATGCTTTTAAAAGTCTGGCCAACTTTTGAATGATTTTTGATGTATACATGATACCGGGTGGAGTTGTGTGCATGTGCAATAGTGATATTGAACCATAAATTAAATCTAGGTCAAGGTACACTAGGTTATTTATGTGGCTGCGGTAGTAAATCTAGGTTGGGACTACTTAGATTAAATCCGGGAATTTCCACAAGAACTTAATGCTTTTAGGTAGTTTAAATTCACCTAAGGTTAGTGTGGGTTAACATACCTAATTAGGGATTATTAGACCGAGGTCGGCTTTTAATTCATCTTAGGGAAATTTCGTCAACACAATTGGAAATTAATTTGTTGCATGAAAAGTTAAGAAAATTAATTATGAATGGTTAAGTGAAGTTGGATGCTCTAACGTTTTGAGATCTTGAATTTGCTTTAGATTAATTTTAATTAGCTTTTAATTCTTTAAGTTTTGACTTTTTCTATATTTTAGTATTTTAATTGGTCTAGTTTATTTTTTTTACTCGTCTTTTCGATTTGGTTAGCTAAATTTTTGAATTGATCACTTTCGTAAGTAATTGGATAAAATAAAATAAAAACAGTCCTTGTGGGAACGATACTCACTCATCACTTTATTACTTGTTGATATTGTGCACTTGCAATTCACCTAACAAGTTTTTGGCGCCGTTGTCGGGGATTGTTTTGACAATTTTCCAATTACTATTGATATCGAGCAATTCTTAGTTTAGACTAGCCTTTATTTTATTTTTAATTTGTTTCTTTTGCAAGCCAAACTCACTTCTCTATAAAAGGTGGAGGAGCATCGCATAACCCGAAGCCAACAAGGAGACCTTGAAGCAGCGTTTGATCCCGAGATTGAAAGAACCTTTCTTAGGAGAAGAAGAGAACAATCACAAGCAATGGCTGAAGATCAAGAAGTCGCACCTCCAAGGAGGACTTTGAAAGATTATGCCACACCAACAATTCAAGGAGCACAATCAAGTATAAGGAGGCCGACAGTGCAAGCCAACAATTTTGAGATCAAGCCATCCTTAATTCAAATGCTTCAAAATGCAGGGCAATTCAGTGGATCTCCTAATGATGATCCAAATCTACACTTAGAAGCATTCCTTGAAATTTGTGACTTTGTTAAATTTAATGGCGTTTGCGATGATGCTCTTAAATTAAGATTGTTCCCTTTTTCTCTTCGTGATAAAGCTAAGACTTAGTTGACTTCTCTTCCTGCAGGCTCTATCACAACTTGGGAAGATTTGGCTAAAAAATTCTTAAGTAAGTATTTTCCTTCTGCAAAATCTGCCAAAATGCATAATGATATTACTACATTTATGCAGATGGATGGTGAGCCCTTTTATGAAGCATGGGAGAGGTTTAAAGAGCTGCTAAGGAGATGCCCGCACCATGGACTCGCCAATTTGGATGCAAGTACATACATTCTATAACGGAGCGCATCCTACCGTTCGAGCTAGTCTAGATACGGCAGCTGGAGGCACTTTGCAAAACAAGTCACCCGAAGAAGCTTTTCATCTACTTGAGGAGATGGCGAGCAATAGCTATCAATGGCCAACTGAGAGATACCAAGCCCGAAAGCCAAGTGGAGTTCATGAAGTTGACACTAATAGGACTTTGAATGCAAAACTTGATGCATTAAGCAATATGATTGCTTCTTTAAAAACTCAAGGAGTATCTTGTGAATTTTGTGGTGGAAATCATATTAGCACCGATTGTCAAGTAGGTAACCCTTATGCTAATTCTTCGAACATGCTAATTTTGTTTCAAATTTTAACAGGGCCCTCAAAACAATCCTTACTCCAACACTTACAACCCAGGATGGAGGAATCACCCTAATCTATCTTGGGAGGTCAAAATCAACAAGGACCGAGAGCACCACCACCGTTGAGAAAACTCCTAGTTTTGATGCTTACAAAACATTCTATGAATGATATTTATTTCAATCTCTTTAAGGAAAAGAACTCGAAAGACATAGGCTTTAAAGTCCGCTTGTAGCGTAAGACAAAGCAAGAGATGTCTTAGAGTCCGACCGTACTGCAGACGGAAAGACTCGTCCGGATCGAGATTTAAGTCGAGCGTACTGCATCGAGATTTAAGTCTCGACCAGTATTTGCATCGAGATTTTAAGTCCGAATGAACAGCATCGAAAATCTAGGCGGACTCGTGACTTAAGACCGTCGACTTAAGATGAACTTATACGATAAGATCACCAACGACAAAGTATTTCACTTACCTTATTTATGTTGATTCTGTTATACTAATCGATTGACAGGATCAATTAGTGGGCAACTTCCAAAAGAAGAATAGAGCACTTATGGAAGCCCGGATTCTCGTTTGTATGGGCGAACATAATCAAAGGGGATCTGATCTACCCTCAACGGTCAAAAAGACTTGCCTTATAAAGTCTGTCCAAGAAAGGGAAGACAAAAACTCTCAAGGAAAGAGCCAACGGTCGAGTGTGGCTTGGAGAGTATTTAAGGATAGGTTGAGACTTAGGGGGAAGATAGATGAACATTATTCCAAAGCTGTTGTCGTTCTTCAATTGTTGTTCACAGTGTGCATTTGAGTGATCTCAGTGTATTACCAAAAGAGAGTGACTTAGTGAGACAAATCATCATCGAGTACAAACACTCGAGACTGTGTAATCACCGTTGATCATATAGTGAAATACAGCCGATTGGCTGGTCGCCCGGAGAGTGGACGTAGGCTTGTCTAAAAGCCGAACCACTATAAAAAAGTGTTTGCAATCTTCTCTCACTCTCTCTACTTGGTTTCAATTCGTTGATTGCAAAAGTTACATATATTTGCGTGGTTAATCTCTCTACACCTATTCACCCCCCCTCTAGGTGTTTATACTAGTTATAACAATTGGTATCAGAGCCTCGTGCTCGAGATCTTGAAGTGTTTATTACTTCTGAGTTAAAAATCCTCTATGGCTAGTATTCTTGCACCAGGTTTGATTGAGGGGCGGAGCAACACTCGTCCTCCCTACTTCGACGGCAAAGATTACAATATTTGGAAGAATAAAATGAAGGCCTTTCTCGGATCGAAAGATCCACTCGAATGGGATGTGGTTGAAAGGGGAATTGATCCCACCGACAAAACCGAAAAAACATCAAAGAGAAACGATGGGAAAGAAACGAAACTTCAGCCACCATCTCTCCGTAAGAAATGACGAAGAGACAAACTCTCGATGCTAAGGCTATCTACTCTCGTATTGTGCTTTATCACCTAATGAATATAATCGAATATCTTCGTGCGATACAAACGACTAAGGAAGTTTGGGATAGACTACATGTGACATACGAAGGAACCGATCGTGTCAAGGAAACCAAAGTAAATATATTACTTGGTCAAGTATGAACCTTTTAAGATGAAACAGGGGAGAATCCATCGGAGATATGTTCGGATCGTTTTACGTAAATTGTAAACGGTTTGGCATATCAAGGACAACATGTTCCCCGGTCCAATGAAGGTCAACAAACTTCGAGAGGATTGTCAAAGGATTGGAACAATGTGAAGACATCTATCGAGAAACTCGCGAATTTCACCATTGACTGTCGATGAGCTCGTTGGTACTGCATCCTATGAAGCGAGAACAAATGAACGAGAAAGTGGAATCCAGAGGTAAAAAATCTATTGCTCTTAAGTCTAACATTGATTCGATGTTACGATTTCGAGGAAGAACTGGATGACGAAGAACTTGCACCGCCGATCGAAAAGTGAGGAAGTTAAACAAGAAAGGCGGGAAGTTCAACAACGAGAAGACAAAATGCATAACTGACAACGAATTGATGACGAGGAAGATTATGCCAAAGATGTCATTTGTTTTGAATGTAAGAAAAATGGTCATATTAAAAGAATTGTCCCAAGCTCAAAAAGAACAAAGGGAAATTCGAGAAATACAAGAAGGCCCTAAAAGCTGAAAAACATGGAGTGACACGAAGTTGAGGAGGACAGTGAAGACGAATATGGCAACATCTGTCTGATGGCTCATTCAGACTTAGACTCTGAGTCTGTCTCAGGATCAGATTCAGATTCAGACAGAGAAATCGAGGTAAATCATTCCGATATTCCAATAGAAATCTCAGATTACATAAATGAGCTTTGTTTAAATTTAAAAACTACCTTGAAAAAGATCTCCAGTTTAAAAGTGGAAAATCGTAAGTTGAGTCATCGAATTGTTCATTAAAAGAAAGATTTAACGATCTCAAAAAGGAATTTTTTAACCGGAGGAAAGTCGTGATTCGTTTTTAAATGAAGGTGAGACTCTAAAAGGGAACTTTTAGAAATAAAGAAAAATCAAAGCTCTTTACAAAATGAGAATCTATTTCTTAGGAAGGAAATTTCGAATATTAATTCAAAGTTTTTCGTAGGGACGAAAAATCAAGCAAAGCATATTCTTTCTATCCAAATCCCTTATTATGATAAGTCAAGACTTGGGTTCCGCAAGGAAAGCAAATCGTTAATTGATTTTCCTAAAGTTAAGGAAAGAATTAAACAGAGACCTCCTCGACAGCTTACAAGAATCACTTTAAAAAGAATTTTGTTAAACCCGTTGGTCAAGCAAATCTAAAGTGTTCTAATTGTGGAGAAAGAGAACATTTCGAGAATAGATGTCCTAAAGTCCGGAGACCTGTTCAAAAGAAATGGATAGAAAAAGCTTATACTACTAACTTCAATGGACCCAAGAAAATTTGGGTACCAAAGAAAAATGAGTATGTGTGAACATTGCGGGTAAGCTTTCGGAGTAAGAAGAAATGGCATTTGGACGGTGGATGTTCAAGACATATGACAGTGACTCAAAATGTTCGTTGGATTCAAAAGAATCAAGGGAGGAACAGTTTCGTTTGGAGGAAACACCAAAGGAAACATTATAGGATTGGGAACTGTCAAGATCGGTAGTTTAATCATCAACAACGTTTCTCTAGTCAAAGGATTAAACTACAATCTTTTGAGCATCAGTCAGTTATGTGATGCCGGTTTGAGAATAAACTTCAAAGAGAATCTATGTTCGGAACAAGCAATGATTCTTCACAGACTTTTACTGGACGAAGGCATGGGAACATTGATCTTCTGGACATAAATGAAGACACTGCAAAATGTCTATTATCAGTTCAAGATGAAGCAGATATGTGGCACCGCAAACTTGGCCATGTCAGCATGAAACAAATTTCCAAGCTTGCCCGACAAAAAGCTCGTTCGTGGCTTGCCTTCACTAAGTTACAAGAACACGAGCTTTGCTCGCATGTACACCGGGAAAACAGGTAAGAAGCTCATTCAAATCTATAAAACAGATTTCAACTAATCGTGTGTTACAGCTTCTTCACATGGACTTATTTGGACCAATCAGAACCCAGAGCATTGGAGGTAAGAAGTACTGTCTTGTGATAGTAGATGATTACTCTCGATTTACATGGGTATATTTTTTAGCGAATAAAGGAGATACCTTTTCATATTTCTCAACATTTGCAAAGAGGGTCCAAAATGAAAAAGGATACTCCATTTCAAGTATCAAAACAGACCATGGGGGAGAATTTGATAATCAAGACTTTGCAATTTTTTGTGACAAATATGGTATACAAAGATACTTTTTCATCTCCCTACACTCTAGAACAAAATGGAGTGGTGGAAAGAAAAATAGATCTTTGCAGGAAATGGCTAGAACATTGCTTATAGAAAGCAAGGTGGCAACTCGGTTTTGGGCAGAAGCAGTTTCTACTTCTTGTCATATTATTAACGTAGTATTTCTTAGACCAATTCTTGAGAAAACCCCTATGAGATTTTTAAGAAAAGAAAACCTATCGTTTCCTACTTTCGTATCTTTGGTTGTCTATGTTATATCCTTAAAAATATTAATCATCAACCTAGTAAGTTTGAAGAAAGGTCGATGAAGGTATTTTTCCGGGCTATTCAAACTCTAGTAAAGCATTTAGAGTGTTCAACAAGAACACTCGGGACAAAGTGGAAGAATCCATGAACGTAAAGTTTCGGAGAAAGAAGTTTCAAAACAAAGCAATACAATTATTGAAGAATCAGATGCTGCTCCTGAAAGATCTGGTCTCAACAAAGAAGCAGAATCTTCCCAGGAAATAGTCAAAGGAGCAACTCATGAAGAACAAGTAATTCAGCGTGATATTCCTGCATCAGCAGAAGATTCTAATAATGATGAAGTTCCAAGCCGAAACCGGAAGCATAAGTCTAGTCATCCAAAGGAACCGGTGATTGGAAACATCAACGAAGGGATTCAAACCAGATCGAGAAACAAAAAGGACACGGGTAACATTGCATTGATTTCTGAAATTGAACCAAAAGGAATTGATGAAGCTCGGAAAATGAAAGCTGGATAGAGGCAATGCAAGAAGAGCTTCAACAGTTTAAGAGAAATGATGTATGGGAATTGGTGCCCAAACCCAAAGGAAGAACTATCATTGGTACTAAATGGGTCTTCGAAACAAAGTCAATGAACTTGGAAAAGTCACCGAAACAAGGCAAGGCTCGTGGCAAAAGGTTATTCTCAATCTGAAGGAATAGACTATGATGAAACCTATGCTCCAGTTGCAAGACTAGAAGCAATCAGACTACTACTTGCCTATGCGTGCTATCAAAACTTCAAGCTATATCAAATGGATGTGAAAAGTGCTTTTCTAAATGGGTTTATCAAAGAAGAAGTCTTTGTAGAGCAGCCTCTTGGTTTCGAAAAACCAAGAAAGCCAGACCATGTATACAGATTAAAGAAGACACTTTATGGTCTGAAACAGGCACCTCGAGCTTGGTATGAACGATTGAGCAAGTTTCTACTAGACAATAAATTCAAGAAAGGTATGGTAGATACAACCTTGTTCATTAAGAAGGAAGGTAAAGATATACTATTGGTACAAATTTATGTATATGATATTATCTTTGGTTCATCTAATGAGCACTTGTGCAAGAACTTCTCAAAGTCTATGCAGGAAGAATTTGAAATGAGCATGATGGGAGAACTGACATTCTTTCTAGGACTTCAGGTCAATCAAACCAAACGCGGAACTTTTATTAATCAAGAAAAGTATGCCAAAGACTTGATTAAAAAGTTTGGTATGGAGAACTGCAAGAAGACTGAGACTCCAATGGCAACCTCCATCAAACTAGATCAAGATGAAACGGGAAAGAAGGTTGATCGAAGAATTATAGAAACATGATTGGTTCTCTTCTCTATCTTACTGCATCTAGACCAGATATTCTATATAGTGTTTGTCTTTGTGCAAGATTTCAAGTAGATCCTAAAGAATCACATCTTTTCGTCGTTAAACGTATAATTAAGTATATAGCCACTTATCCAAACTTGGGGTTATGGTATCCAAAAGAAACAGATTTTACACTTCTTGGCTACTCGGATGCAGATTTAGCGGGATGCAAAATAGACGAAAGAGTACTTGGTACATGCCAACTGGGAAAAATGCTAGTCTCATGGTTCTCCAAAAAGCGTAACACGTGGCTCTATCAACGCGAAGCGAGAATATATTGCACTTGGAAGTTGCTGTTCACAAATTCGTGGATGAGACAAAGAACTAAGAGACTATGGAAAGGAGGAATCCTGTATAGAAATAAGATGTGATAATACGAGCGCAATAAATCTTACCAAGAATCCGATTCTACACTCCAGGGCGAAGCACATTGAGATCAAGCATCATTTTATTAGAGACCATGTGCAAAATGGAGATGTATATGTGGAATTCATTGATTCCAAGAATCAATTAGCGAGATATCTTCACAAAGCCGCCGGACAAAGGTACATTCGATTCAATATGTGGGAGATTAAATATTATTAACCCTTTTTATAAATTCTATGAGAACAGGACAAAGTCGATGGAAGCAATCGTCGGATAGACTAATCTTCAAAGAAGATTGAAAAAGGAAATAATGGTATTTTGAGTAAGTATGTTGTTTCCTTGATTAAATATGGTCAATCTTTAGTAAGTTTTTGATCTGCATGATTGATGTGCGTATTTTTGGCATGAGTCTATGATGATTGAATATTCTTGTTAAGTTTAGAATAACTGCCATTTTAATTTGTTTTGGGTTGCGACTGTTCATTTGTTCTCTCAACGAGGGTATAAAAACGTCTAAAAGTCGGGTCTTTTCCTCACAACTCTTCAGAACGTTTTGTCTACAAACCCTAACACGTAAAAACGCTTTCTAAATCAATCTTCTCCAAAACCTACATTCTTCGAACATGGCTTCGAGATCCTCCGTATCTAGATCAAGATCTCCATCTCCAAGAAGAAGATCAAACAGATTCTTTGGGAGAGGAGGAAGAAGAGTCGATGAGAGGGCGGACACATTTCGACCTCACACGACTTCCGAAGATACTCAAGGACAATCTCCAAGAGTTTCTTCTCAAAATGACCCGAGGAATCTCCAAAAGCTCTCCGCCCACAAATCGAAGAAAGGAATGTCTCACGAAGAGGTACGCCCGGTTTAACTCTACCGATACCCACCGATAATCCCTATGCAAGTGCGAGGACATACGAAAAAATGGTTCAAAGAAAGGTTAGGGATGATGTCAAATTATTCTTTTTGAGAGAAAAAGGGTATGCGAATGAACTTCGTCTCATTCAAGCAAGATGCAGACCACGTAGAATCACCATCTACTCGTTAACGAGTAAGTGATAAAGGAGAAGCAGAGATAATGTGAAGGAAGATGATGAGAACATATACGAAATTTCGAAGTGAGAATGGGAATAGGCCGTAGCCGAAACACAACCGGAAATTATTTCGTTCTAGAGAGCATAAGACTTTCTTCAACAGATCGATGGATCGAGGAATCATGAATCACGTAATTGTGGATTTTGATTATTTGGATGTTGCTGAAGTAAATCGAGAGAATGCTTTGAAAAATTGCGAGATGGACCAATTTTGCACCGATTCCGCTCGCCGTTTATCCCGAATTAACAAAGCATATTTTTACTCGAACTTGACATTTCTATCTCCGACATGTAATGCAATTCAAGTGTGAATGACAAGTTCTATGATGTTAGTTCGTACACTCGTCGACATTATAAAAGTTGAAAGAGGAGCATTCGGTGCCAATAGACGTCTCCTATGATACAATATGTAAGTTTCTTACAAAGTCCGTAAGGGCCACTATAACTTATCCTCTTCTAACTTCGCAAGAACTATTTTGCATAAGATCATTATCGCCTACATTCGTCCAAAAGCCTCATCAAAGACTCGATGTATCTAAATTTGAGGCCAAACCGATGTGGGCTATTGAAAGGGGAGTATCTTGTTCTCACCGCCTCACACAATAATATTGCATATGTATCGGACAAAGTGTCAAAGGATAAAGGACAGCTACCCTATGGAGCTTTAGTGACAAGGATCTTTGAACACCTAAAGATAGACATACCGAGGAGATTCAAAGCACTAAAACTCTTCCCACAATGGCCATTGACATGAAAATGATCAACAAGATGAGGCGAAAGATGTTGCGAGACATGGAGAAGAAAAGAAAAGGAATTGGCTAGAGCAGAGACAAAGCAAAACGAAAAGGTAAAGAATCACCGTTCGAGCCAAGTTCTAAAAGGAGAAGACAACTCCTACCGGTAGATGAAGAAGATGAAGAAGAAAGTATCTCCGCATTCGGCAAATATGCGTCAAACTTCTCGAGAGAATGTCCGAACCGGAAACGAGAAACACATGCGAAAAACATTCTCGGCACGAGTAACATGAGAAGAATGATGAATCAATCGAGGAAGATCCGGAAGAAGATCCGTAAGAAGAAGAAACCGAATCAAAGGAAGAAGCAGAAGAAGAGGAAGAAGGAGATCAGGATAGGGAAAAAGAAAGGGAACAAGGTCAGAATGAAGCATCAAATCGGGGGCATCCTACCGATAATATTAACATTCAAGTAATCGCAGCCTTCATCGGGAATGCGATTATCAAACAAGTCATAACACGCTAACAAAGATCGAAATCAGCAAGTAGCAATGGAAACCTCCTTCAATAACAGACCGGAGACTCTCGAGAAGACAGTTCATCAATGCATTGACGAGGATTGAGAAGTCTCGATCGGATATGGAGGATTTCACCCTTGTTCGAACCCCAAACAAGAAAACTTCTTAAAAACATCTTTCGCTTTAGAAACCGGTTTGTTTTTGAACCGACTAACTCTTTTTGAGGTTGACAAAAAGGGGAGAGTAGATATGGCTATCTCTGAGATATGGTTAATTCTGGTTAAATCTAACAATTCTGAGCTTTTGCATCTTGTGCATGACATAGTTGGCTTTATTAATGCATGAAAGCTCTGATTGTCTATACTGATATTTTATTATATGCTGATTAACTGAATCATGTTGAGCTGTGATATGAAGATATGTTGTTCTTGGATTGTCTATACGGGGTTGATATGAGCTATTCTTATGAGTTGAGCAGAATAGTTGGAAGCAGGCTCTATCTAACCATATTTTGCAGGGACATTAAGCCATATGTATGAAATGTTTTGTCACCATCAAAAAGGGGGAGATTGTTGAGAAAACTCTTAGTTTTGATGCTTACAAAACATTCTATGAATGATATTTATTTCAATCTCTTTAAGGAAAAGAACTCGAAAAGACATAGGCTTTAAAGTCCGCTTGTAAGTAAGACAAAGCAAGAGATGTCTTAGAGTCCGACCGTACAGACGGAAAGACTCGGCCCGAGGCCGAGATTTAAGTCCGACCGTACAGGATCGAGATTTAAGTCCGACCGTACTGCATCGAGATTTTAAGTCCGAATGAACTGATCGAAAATCTAGGCGACTCGGGACTTAAGACCGTCGACTTAAGATGAACTTATACGATAAGATCACCAACTACAGACAAGTATTTCACTTACCTTATTTATGTTGATTCGTTATACTAATCGATTGACAGGATCAATTAGTGGGCAACTTCCAAAAGAAGAATAGAGCACTTATGGAAGCCCGGATTCTCGTTTGTATGGGCGAACGAGAATCTAAGGGGATCCGATCTACCCTCAACGGTCAAAAAGACTTGCCTTATAAAGTCTGTCCAAGAAAGGGAAGACAAAAACTCTCAAGGAAAGAGCCAACGGTCGAGTGTGGCTTGGAGAGTATTTAAGGATAGGTTGAGACTTAGGGGGAAGATAGATGAACATTATTCCAAAGCTGTTGTCGTTCTTCAATTGTTGTTCACAGTGCGCATTTGAGTGATCTCAGTGTATTACCAAAAGAGAGTGACTTAGTGAGACAAATCATCACCGAGTACAAACACTCGAGACTGTGTAATCACCGTTGATCATATAGTGAAATACAGCCGATTGGTGGTCGCCCGGAGAGTGGACGTAGGCTTGTCTAAAAGCCGAACCACTATAAATGTGTGTTTGCAATCTTCTCTCACTCTCTCTACTTGGTTTCAATTCGTTGATTGCAAAAGTTACATATATTTGCGTGGTTAATCTCTCTACACCTATTCACCCCCCCCTCTAGGTGTTTATACTAGTTATAACACCACCATCCATGGAGAAGCATAATTCCAACTTGGAGGATTTGGTTGCCAAGCTAGCCCAAACTGTGGAAAGGCAAGCTCAAGTTGCAGAAAAACAAGCTCAAACCACTCAAGATTTCATGAGAAGTACCGATGTAAGACTCCACAATCAAGAAGCATCAATTCGAAATATAGAGAAGCAAGTGGGGCAATTAGCTCGAGAATTAATGAGAGACCAAGTGGTACCTTGCCAAGTGATACCGAGAGGAATCCCATGGAGAACGCAAAGGTAATTACATTGAGAAGTGGAAAAAGAGTTGGAAAGCAAGATCAAGATGAGGATGTAGAAGAAGAGAACAGAGCCAAATCTTCCACTGAGATCAAACAAAAGGATGAGCCACAAAAGAGCAAGCCATCTCCAATGCCATATGTTCCATCTATTCCTTTTCCAGAGAGGCTAGCCAAACACAAGCAAGATAAGCAATTTGCAAAATTTTTTGATTATCTTAAACAGTTGCACATTAATATTCCTTTTGTAGATGATCTAGCTCAAATGCCAAGCTATGCCAAGTTTTTGAAGGAGATCCTAGCTAACAAAAGGAAGTTAGAGGAGTATGAGACTGTGAAGTTGCATGAGGAATGTTCGGCCATCCTTCAAAATAAGCTACCACCAAAATTAAAAGATCCGGGGAGTTTTACTATTCCATGCAATATTGGTGATGCTTACTTTAATAAAGCTTTATGTGATCTTGGTGCTAGTATAAATCTAATGCCTTATTCGGTATTTGTGAAACTAGGTGTAGGAGAAGTAAAAGCGACCACCGTGTATTTACAATTGGTGGATAGATCTATCAAATATCCAAGAGGTGTGGTGGAGGATGTTTTAATAAAGGTGGATAAATTTATCTTCCCGGCGGATTTTGTCGTGCTAGAGATGGAGGATTATGAAGTTCCTATTATTTTGGGCCGACCATTCCTAGCCACGGGAAGAGCTCTCATTGATGTACAACAAGGAAAATTGATCCTTAGAGTGGGAGAAGATCAAGTCACTTTCAATGTTCTCAAAACCATGAAAAACCCCGAGGGACCAAGTGATTGCTTGAAGATAGATACCATAGACAGTGAAGTAAAGACCGTGCTTGAATTGACCACAACTCAAGATCCTATAGAGGCATGTTTGGTTCAGCCAAAAGAGAAAGAAATTGAGCATGAAGAAATTAGAGAGGCCGTTGAGTTTTTAGAAGCAAGTCCACTATGTCCGAGATGGAAATCACAAAAATTTGAAGAGTTGGAGTCAAGTGCAAAGAAGCCCAAGCCTTCTATTGAAGAACCGCCAACTCTTGAGCTTAAACCTTTACCTTCTTATTTAAAATATGCTTTTCTTGATGGTGTTTCTTATCCAGTGATTATTTCTTCTTCTTTGACAGGGGTGATGGAAGAGAAGTTACTTAGAATGCTTAGAGAGCATAAGAGTGCAATTGGATGGACCATTGCAGATATAAAAGGAATAAGCCCTTCGATTTGCATGCACAAAATTCTGATGAAGGAGCAATACAAACCAATCATCCAACCGCAAAGGAGGCTCAATCCGAAAATGCAAGAAGTTGTGAAAATCGAAGTAATTAAGTTACTCGATGCAGGTATTATCTATCCAATTTCTGATAGTGATTGGGTAAGTCCTGTGTAAGTAGTGCCAAAAAAAGGAGGTATGACTGTTCTAACTAATGAAAAGAATGAATTAATTCCAACTAGGACAGTTACAGGGTGGCGAGTTTGCATGGATTATAGAAAATTGAATGATGTCACTCGCAAAGATCACTTTCCTTTACCTTTCATTGATCAAATGTTAGAAAAACTTGCAGGACATGAGTATTATTGTTTTCTGGATGGATATTCAGGGTATAACCAAATCCCTATTGCACCTAATGATCAAGAAAAGACTACATTTACTTGTCCCTATGGTACATTTGCATATAGAAGGATGCCTTTTGGTCTTTGTAATGCACCGCTACTTTTCAACGATGCATGATGGCTATTTTTTTTCGACATGATAGAGAAATACATTGAGATTTTCATGGATGATTTCTCTGTTTTTGGTACATCTTTTGATTCATGCTTGCATAATTTAGCTTTGGTGTTACAAAGATGCCAAGAGACTAACCTTGTGCTAAATTGGGAGAAGTGTCCTACTTCTGTTAAATTACTTCGAGGATTTTTAGGACATGCAGGGTTTTATAGGCGATTCATAAAGGACTTTTCCAAGATTGCAAGACCACTCACAAAATTGCTTGAAAAAGATGTTAAGTTTGATTTTAACTCTAAGTGTTTGCAGGCATTTGAGACATTAAAGGAGAAGCTGATTTCGACTCCTATAATGACACCACCAAATTGGAGTTTGCCTTTTGAGTTGATGTGCGATGCTAGTGATTATGCCATTGGAGCTATGCTTGGTCAAAGGAAGGATCGAATTTTTCGAGTCATATATTATGCTAGCCGAACCCTTAATAGAGCCCAATTGAATTATGCCACCACTAAGAAGGAGCTTTTAGCAGTTGTTTTTGCTTTTGATAAATTCCGTTCTTATTTGATTGGTTCTAAAGTGATTGTCTATACTGATCATGCAGCTTTAAAGTATTTGTTGGCAAAGAAGGATGCGAAACCAAAGTTAGTTCGTTGGATCTTGTTGCTTCAAGAGTTTGATTTAGAGATAAAGGACAAGAAAGGGACCGAAAATCTTGTGGCCGATCACCTATCTAGGTTGCCGAATGCCCCTAGCGATGAGGTACTAATTTTGGATGACTTTCCTGATGAAGCACTATTTTCCTTGAAAATCGAAACTCCATGGTATGCAGATATTGTGAACTATTTGGTAAGTGACATATTTCCCCCTGACTTGAATTATCAACAAAGGAAAAAGTTTCTCTCCGATATTAGACACTACTTTTGGGAGGATCCTTACTTGTTTAAGGTATGTGCTGACCGAATAATTAGACGTTGTGTTGCTAAGGAAGAAATTCCTAACATTCTTTTTCATTGCCCGATAGAGAGGCGGTGGTCACTATGGTGCCACCAAAACCGGCCGCTAAAATTTTACAATGTGGATTTTATTGGCCTACTCTTTTTAAGGATGCACATGCTTATGTTTCCCATTGTGATAGGTGTCAAAGGACTGGAAATATATCTAGAATGCATGAGATGCCCTTAAACAATATCATGGTGTGTGAATTATTTGATGTTTGGGGCATTGACTTCATGGGTCCGTTTCCACCTTCTTTTGGTAACACTTACATATTAGTTGCTTGTGAGTATGTGTCTAAATGGGTAGAGGCCGTGGCTTTGCACTCTAATGATGCTAGGGTTGTTTGTAATTTCTTGAAAAAGTATATCTTTACTCGATTTGGCACACCTAAGGCTATTATAAGTGACCAAGGCACACACTTCATGAATAAACAATTTGAGTCACTTTTGCATAAATATGGAGTCACTCATAAAGTAGCTACTGCTTATCATCCCCAAACTAGTGGTCAAACTGAGATATCTAATAGGGAGATAAAGAGAATTTTGGAAAAGACTGTGAATACTAATAGGAAGGATTGGGCAATGAAACTTGATGATGCTTTATGGGCTTATAGAACTGCTTTCAAAACTCCTATTGGTATGTCACCTTTTCGACTTTTATTTGGTAAAGCATGCCATTTACCTGTTGAGTTGGAGCATCAAGCATATTGGGCTTTGCAAAAACTGAACTTTGATATGCGGCAATAGGTGAAAAAAGATTGCTTCGATTAGATGAATTGGAAGAGATGCGCAATGATGCATACGAAAGTGCAAGAATTTACAAAGAAAAAAACGAAGAGATGGTACGATCGACACATCTTAAGAAAGGAGTTTCATGTGGGTGAAAAAGTTTTGTTATATAACTCTCGTCTTCGTTTGTTTCCAGGAAAGTTGAAGTCTAGATGGACCGGTTCTTACACTATCACCAAAGTATTTCCTTTTGGAGTTGTTGAGATTATCAATGAGAATGAGGGGACTTTTAAAGTAAACGGTCATAGGCTCAAGCACTACTATGGAGGAGGTTTCGATGCTCAAACATCTGTCATCACCTTGGTTCCACCTATTTAAAAGCATGGGAAGAGTTCGGCTGCGAACTATAAAGCAAGCGCTTCTTGGGAGGCAACCCAAGTTTTTAAGCTTCTATTTTTTATTTTTTTATTTGCATTTTGTCTTAAAAAAATTGAAAAAAAGAAGAAGAAGAAGAAGAATTTTTGTGGTGATGAATTTTCTATTTTGCGAGAGATAGTAGTGCACACGATAGGTAGAAGAGGGGTTAGAGGCGTACGGCCATGCGATCATGAAGCTAAGAAATTTTCTGCGAGCAACCTCTAACGACACATCTGAACCATTCCTCACCTTACTGGGCATGATTCAACATGAACAATTGTCATCTTCACATCTCCAAGGAAGTATTTCGAACTTTACTCTAATTTGTTTGCCTCATTGCTTGTATTTAATTCTTTATTTTTACGCATTGAGGACAATGCTTCATTTTAAGTTGGGGGTAGGGGATCGAAAATTTTGAAATTTTTTGTGCTAAAATTTTTTGTGCTAAAACTTTTGCTAATCTTGAAAATATTTGCGCTTATTTAAAATTTTTGAAATATTTTTAAAGCAAACTTTATAGGAGATGATGATTTTGAACCGTAATCTACAATATTGATATCATTTTCATGGTTATGAGTTGTTGTGATTCTTAGGGGAATATAAATCTTGTTCAATTGATTATTGATATATGAGTTAGTCTTAATCTTGATTATGCAATCCATATTTTGAGCACTTATCCTTGCCTTTTGAGTTATGTGTGCTTAGAAAAGATCAATGGGAAGTATGTGATTCTCTAGAACTCACCTAAGTCTTAAAATTTGTTTGATATTCTCTTGAAATTAATATGCTATACTCAATCAAGAAGGTGATATAGGCATTCTTTGGATCGTTTGAGCCTTTCAAGCATACCTTATTACTTGATCACTAGTACCCTTTTGAGCTTAATTGGCCTATTTTTCTTTGATGACCTTATAATGATAATCCAAATGTATTACTTTACCTTATACCCCATAAGCATGTTTATCCTTAAAGCTACTTTAATAGTTATGGATTCTTGATGTGTCTGAAGTTGCTGAAGCTTGAAATAGTCATGAAAAAAAAATTGCAAAAAGAAAAAAAAAAGATGAAAAAAAAAAAGATGAAAAAAAAGAAAAGAAAAGAAAGCAAAAAAAAAAAATGCAAGTTATAAAGTGAAAGTTGTTTACTCTAGTACGGCTCATACGGATCCCTACTGCTAACTTTCAACTTGAGTGAGCCTTTTGGATACTCAATGGGTTAGCATTGCACTATGAAAGGGACTTAGGAAGGAACTTCGCCGTATAGCGTGGAAAGAGAAATAATGGAAGCTTTAAAGTGTTGAGTGTTTGTGAATTACATGGCTATAATAGTGTAAGCATATGGATGATATGTCTTGAATCCTATTTAATTCAAATGCTTTGAGAATTGATATGTTTATGGGGTTTGTTGAGCTTAAATCCTTTATACCCTCCCCTTAGCCAAGCCACATTATAAGCCTTAAAGACCTATTGATTTTTGAATGAGTATTAGTTTTCAATAGTGGAGAGAGAATTGAAAAACAAATCTATGAGACTTGGTTAGTGGATCTTGAGTTCAGAGTGTTGCATATCAACTTGATTTATTTGAGTATACATGATTTGGAAAGTCAAGGGGCACACATACACACGGATTGCATAGTTAAGGTTAGACATAGCTTATGTATTGATTTTGGATTGATGGGATTTATTTTTTTCCTTTGAGTTGTGATTTCACGTAATTATAAATGGATATTGATAATTGGAGATGAGGTTTGTTTATTGTTTGCTCGAGGACTAGCAAATTTCTAAGTTGGGGGTAATTGATAACTCTATTTTTAATAGAGTATTCTTGCTTATTTAGACTTGATATTTGCTAAATTTTGAGGAATTTTTGGGTGAATTTAATTCTTACTCACGTAATTTTATTTTGTATGAAATATTTTCGAATCTTCCAAAATATTGCAATATCTTTCGAGAATATTTCATCTTGAAGAAAAAGGCAGCCCAAATCAGATATTTGGAGAATTTAACCATGATTGAAGATAAAGTTCAAAGAAAATCAAGGAGGAATCTTTTCCAAATCCTAGTAGAAGTCAATCTAGGGCAGATTTTTGGAGGCTATATAAAGCTGCTCTTGTGCCGCAAAGAAGGGGAATCCTTGGAGAGACCATATCTGCAGAAGATTTTAGGTTTTAGATTTTGATCTTTAATTTTAGTGGAGTTGGTGCGTGTCAAGGAGAGAAGGAGGAGACAACCCTGAAGCTCCTTGTATCTCAATTCGGTGAATTTGTTTTTATTTAGTATTATGTTTTCTTTAATATTTGTTAGTTTAGTTTTCACTATATTCTAAATTTCTTTTGTTAGAGCTACAATGGATCTTAATCATGATTGATTAATTTTCTAAGACTTTCGTGCAATAAAATTTTTGATTGTGTCGTTATTTATCATGATCTTAATCTTTTTAAGCCGGCCAACTTTTGAATGATTTTTGATGTATACATGATACCGGTGGAGATTGTGTGCATGTGCAATAGTGATATTGAACCATAAATTAAATCTAGGTCAAGGTACACTAGGTTATTTATGTGGCTGCGGTAGTAAATCTAGGTTGGGACTACTTAGATTAAATCCGGAATTTCCACAAGAACTTAATGCTTTTAGGTAGTTTAAATTCACCTAAGGTTAGTGTGGGTTAACATACCTAATTAGGGATTATTAGACCGAGGTCGGCTTTTTAATTCATCTTAGGGAAATTTCGTCAACACAATTGGAAATTAATTTGTTGCATGAAAAGTTAAGAAAATTAATTATGAATGGTTAAGTGAAGTTGGATGCTCTAACGTTTTGAGATCTTGAATTTGCTTTAGATTAATTTTAATTAGCTTTTAATTCTTTAAGTTTTGACTTTTTCTATATTTTAGTATTTTAATTGGTCTAGTTTTTTTTTTTTTACTCGTCTTTTCGATTTGGTTAGCTAAATTTTTGAATTGATCACTTTCAGTAAGTAATTGGATAAAATAAAATAAAAACAGTCCTTGTGGGAACGATACTCACTCATCACTTTATTACTTGTTGATATTGTGCACTTACAATTCACCTAACACTCATGTCTGACTTGAAAGGGAAATCCACATCTTAAACCCATGAAGTTAAACATGTGTCGATTGAAAGTTATAATATGACTTTTGAGGGCAAAAATTTGCCACATTCAACAGATGATGAAGTCGCAAACCCTCACCAGGTACCAAAACTGGGGTAACATATATAGACTAACTCCCAATCATTGAAAGGTGTTCGATAAGCACAAATCACAAGAGTACCTAAGGGACAGCAGATGGTCTCTTTTTTCAACAATAAATGCCTGCATATTGAGTAAAACCACCTACACAGAGAAAATGACATACAAGTATTTTGAGAAGCACAAGGAGGCAGAATTCTGGGATTGCTCAAGAAGTTATTTTGTGCTCACCCGCTATTTCCTGGATGAGTTTCATGCAGAAGACAAGCCATAAATCTGCTTGTCCAATTGGCAGTCTTTTATATACATTTTTCGCCTTTGTTTCTGCCGTCGCAGGCATCAGACATCTAAGGATGCATCCAGGGAGATCCACCACCACCATTGAGATGTTGACACTTACAGAGCAATACCTGGAAACATACAGGAGACAACGTCTAAGTGAAACTGCCAGGAGAAAATGCATTTCGGTTCTTGTTTCAGCACGAAAGGGACAAATAAAAAAGAAAAATGTTAGTTCATAGAGCTGACTGAACTAAGATAAACATTGACCGATCTGTCCTCAAAATTTACAGTGGCTGCACAAACCTTTTTTTTTGGTAAATAAAGGCACATAACTAAGGAAAAAAAATTAATGACTAAAATCTACAATCCCAATTTTATCACTAAACAAAACATTAGATAATTCTCTAAGAGGCTGCAACTAGAATGTAGTTTCCGAATGCTTCATTAAGCCAATATCAGCAGGTCCATTGCCTTCTCGGAAAATGTGACGTATTTTAAACACAAAATGAGAGCTCAAGAGCCTTTTGATATCCTTAAGCAGTGCCGGTCCAGTGTTGTCCTCTATTCTCTCTTGGCTAACAAGTTCTGTGATAATCTTGGAGTCCATCTCAATGAAGAGTTTATGGAAACCTTGTTGCTTTGCGATAGTAAGTCCCGACCATAATGCCCATAGTTCTGCTTGTAAGGATGAACATATTCCCAGAAAAGAGGTAAAACCGCCTAGCCAGTCACCCCCTTCATTTCGGAATAATCCTCCAGCTCCTGCAAGTCCAGAATTACCTTTAGATGCTCCATCTATATTCAGTTTAATCCATCCCGGAGGCGGAGGGCCCCAAGCAACCATAATGGGATAAGCACGTGTACCACTTTTAGTCACGGTGATCATGGGCAAAGCTATGATTTCCTTTGTATATGATTGGATAAATCGTATAGGGTTGGGAGGAAAAACAAAACATTCCTGGAAAAGTGACTTGTTTCGCCATTGCCAAAAAAGCCATATACTCACACCAAAAGTAATACTCCAAGCAAAGTGAGAATTAAATCTCCTATAGTCAGCCACTGCACAAACCTTTTAGGTAAAGAAAGAATTGCAACTGCATTTCAAGTAAAGTAGTCAACAAATATTGGATCCTATGTAGTTTAAAACAGGCATATGTCAATGATATTCCAGCATTTAGTCATGATGATGGCAGTCATCTTAGAATGACACCGTCTCCAACCAGAAAATTTCTGCTATTTCCAAAACTTGCTTTCATTGCTAAAACAGATGTAAAACATGTGTTTGTCAACCAATATAAAGCTCAAAATAAAGAACCAGGCAGCCACAATCCTTCTCCAATATGTCATCTTGCACAGCACAAATACAACCAAAACCCAGCCTCCCCCACCCTTAGGTGCTAAGAAAGGAAGCATATTGAGTTCGGTTCAAATCCTGGCCAAATCCTCCTATAGGATTATAATGGCACTTTGGGAAGAGCAAACCCTATGGAGTTTTGCTTTAGGCCAAGTTAGGAATCTCGATAGACAGTATCCCAAAAAACCAAACCAAACTACTCATATTTAAAAAATACCATTAATATCTAGCAGTTCTCCAGTTCTATAGGCAATTATTTTATTGGATTTTGTATTAATACGTTTTTTATTTGAATACTTAAAAGAATAACATCAACTGAGTTTGAGATTCCCAATTACTTCTTTGGGCTGGCTTTAGCACTTCCTCTCAAAAAGCAAACGGGTTAGCGACAACGTCATACATCCCAATTCCCGCCAGTGCCATCCCTACCTCCCCCCATGTAAGCACATTTGAATGTATGATGGAAGTATTGAAATCCAAAAGACGAATGGATGACTGATGTGGAGAAAAAGCAGACTGGTGGCTGGTTGGGGATCGTTTCCTTAGCTTGAATTACAATTGTTTTTAAACATATGGGTGCGAGCACTGGCGAATCTGGTGGTACATGGCTCAACCGTTCTATACAGTTAGACTGGTCGAACTGTCCAATTTCAGTAAGGCGTTCTCAAGTAAAGGGCTGATATAAACAAAATAATGCACTTTGTTATCACAAATCTGCATAAAGCTGCATTGGTGATCCACACCTTTCGTTATATACATGGTTGTTGACCAGAGTCTGCATTGTCACATGTTGGCCCTATTTATATAAAAAGTCATTTAGATGCTTTGCTATCAGAGGATGAAAAGAGTTGGTTCTAAAAAAAATGTGTGAGAATTTGCATAGGCAAGTGATCAAATCCTACCACCACCAAGGAGGATTTTCCTTTTTAGAAATCTGCAGATTGGTTCAACCAGTTGAACTGGGTCAACTCTGTTCTTTTACTGGTTCCAAGTCCAGACGGTAGAGGTTGCTGAACCAGACCAGTGTGCTTCAACACTTTTTTTTCATCAGCCAACACAATCCGTTTTTAGAAACAATAAATTACATTGTTGGCTTTTAGAGATGCAAGGTCAGAGTGATATAAAGGTATTTTCAATTTTTTTTGGCCCAAAATTTAAAAGGTGGGACTTGGGAATATTTATTGGACTAGTACCTCTATAACATTCAAGCAACCACAATGAAATCGCTTTTTATTTACTCTAGAGACTAGTTTGAGGGAACTTGAGAATTCCTTGCATACAGGACAGAATAATCTTAGGCTAGAGCTGCATGCATGTATAGTCGACAGGGCATTACTAAGACTAAGCTACATATTTTTGTTTTTGATTTGGTGAGAGGGAACAGAGAGAGGGAGGGGGGAATTAGATGGCCATCGTAATTCCATACTTTCCTTAAATTGCAGAGTATATGGGCTTCTAGATGCGGTATTCAATATTGATCCTTTTGGGGCCTTGGCTTGTCACATGAACACTAACAACAAGAAGAACAGGGAGAAGAAGAAATCCAAGACTATGAAAGTTCAGGTCAGGTCTGCAAGGTGATCCAGATCAAGAAATATTCCATCTTTCCCCTGCTTGAAATTTGTATCCTCAATAGTATATCACTGATTTTGTGCCTTAATAGCTAATAATTTGATACAGGAGAACAACAGCCAGATTCCTAACTGACACAACGAGGTCAGTTGCAGTTAAAGATAACTAGTTGGTCTTTGCTAGTTTAGTCTAAACATTCAGATGCTGAATGCATATTATTGACAAAGCATCATTTCTCTTTTGGGCTATAATTGGGTAAAAGCCCCAGGCCAGTCTGGCTTATGGGTCTCAGGCTTTTTATAACACCACTAGCAATTGTTGACATAATAATTCATGAAAACTCAAAGGAAAATGAGGATTCTCGATTTAAACCATTTCGACCATAACCAGTCAACATCAGCATCCCAGAAAAATAGCAGTTCTAGATCCAAAGATTTTCCTGATGTTCGTTAGGCAAATGTGATGTGGAACATGCATTAGATCAAACACCCCCACCCCCCTCAAAAAAAAAATTAAAGAACAATTAAAGGAGAAAAGATATGAGTAATGACCAAACCTGTATCAATGGGACACAGAAGGAGCACCCACACTGCCCAATCCCATCTTCTGTCCTAAAACCGTAAGTTGCTCAACAAATTCCACTCCAGTGAGAATTTCTGTCGTTCCGTAAATTACATGCTTGACAGGTTGCTGGCATTTTGCAAGTTCTTGCAAGCTTCCATACTCCACAAAGTTGCCACCACCAATCATGAAAACAATAGCCTCCTTAAATGGACCTTTCAGATGGCTGCTACTTGTCCCGGTACCAGATTTAGGAGCACGAGGATCAAGCAAAAGGTAAGAATCAATTTCCGGATTCGGTTTCCCCTCCATCAAGGCCTCCACAATTCTTGTCATCACCAGCTGCCGGTCACTAGACAACAGATTCTTCACTCCTGCAGTAACTGCACTTATAGACTGCCCATACAATTTCTCAGCCCAATCAACAATGTTGCTTCTGCTGGCAGAATTTGCCGATGCCAAGGAGACATTCAGTGACTTGATCTTCTTTACATATTGAAATGCAGTAGTATCAACATCTGATTCCTTAAGTGCTACTTCAACTGATTCCACTTCCAACTGATTAATAGTTTCTGAAGAAATAAGATAGATGATTGCAAATCGCAGCTTATCAATCTTTGTTCCTTTCCCTTTAAGCACAGCCAGCAGTTCAGCCCGATCAATTCCTCCTCTGACCATCATGTCATTCTCTTTTTTGGCATAAGAATCCAGTGATCTCTCCTTGATCTCACCTAGCAACACTGTCGCAATGTTTGTGTGCTTATCAATCACCTGCTTTCTCTCTGTTAGTTCAGGCAAGGAATTGACAGCATTCATCAGATGCTTCGTGTTTCCAATCAAATCCGTTCCATCGAATTCAGCACCTCCACTTCCACCAGTTCTTTTATTTACCTCATCCACATCCTTCTTATACTTGTTCAACTGGTTCTCAATTTCAACTGCAACTTCAGGAAATTCCAGTGAACCATTGGTCACCCAAAAAGGATCTGAACTGTCCAACTCAAATGACTTCATCCCACCCTTCTCACCTTGAACATTCAATCTGTTGAGCCTCAACCCGAGAACATCATGAACAAGTGGCCTGTACCTAAAATCATGCTGTATTCCTACTGACAAATCAAAGTTCCTATCAAATAAACACAAAATTGGACGCTGAAACGAGCTAACAAAACCTCCACCCTCAGTAAATAAATTGTTCTTCGACAACAAATGATCCCTCAACCTCTGATCAAGAGCCATGGCAACCATCTCAGCAGGTCCACCACGAGGGCACCTAATTATGGGAACAACTGCAAGTGTGGCCAGAACACAGAACAGCCCACTAACAATCCCCTCTACGATCTCTTCAATCTCCTGATCCCCTGCCGATGGGTCATTCAACCGAACATAACATGACTTCTGGGCCAAAGAAAACAAGTCATCCTCCAATGTCACAAACTCCAAGTACTGATCATGAACCTTTGAGATCCGATCAAGTGAATTTGAATTCAACGTCCCAGAAGCCAAATCCTCCAAAAGCGGGCGTGGTATCGAAGACAAGAAATTGAGGTGGAAACTATCATACAAAGAGCGAGAAGCATCAGTGATGATTCTCTGGTTATTAGCTTGACTAGCTTCGACAAAATACACTGCAGGCACGTCATGGACAGGCTTCTGATCTTTATCAATGAGGAAATAGAGGGTCACGCCATGCTTCCTAAGATCCTTCACGTGGATCAATGGGGAAAGTATGTTCTGGCAAAATTTGTCGTAGATCAAGATCTTATACACTTCCTCGTTTGCTGTCCCGGATGGATTTACGGGTTGGTTCAGGTTTAGCATCCGAATTATACATTCTGTTGCGCAAAGAGGATTAACGAATCAGGTTCGCCCCAACGTAAAATGCAAAAGCAACAAGAGACCCAATAACAATCCATTTCGCAGGATTAACGATAAAGACTCCTCAGTTCCTACTCCTAGAATCTATCTACAGATCCAACCCAAAACATACGAACAAAAACGAGAATTCCGCCTAATTACGAACACCGATGATCTTCATTTCAAGCACGCGCCGCAGAACTTAGCGAATCGGATTCGGCGAGTGAGTGCTGCGACATTACACCGATCTACTGCTACCGAATTTCCGAATCCGTCGATTTTCCCTAATCTCGCTCGGAGCATCGTTTTCACCGACGAATCTACAGATCGAGCACAAGCGCCTATCGACGACAAAGGAGCACAGCTCGGTCGCGACGTACCTGTTTGCTTCTGGCGGAGGTTGAGAGCCATGGCCGCGGAAGCTGTGTGAGCTCGAGCAGCTTAGATGGAGAAGACGATGACTCGATCGCGATCTGGGAGAGTCGAGGAGAAAACGATGACGAGATGACGATCTGACGATCTGGGACGAGCAAAACAACAGGAATAAGGGCGCGTTCGGCAGCGTTATACTTTTGGAAATAATTTCAGATTAAAAATAATTTTCTTTATTCTGCTCTCAAAAATAATTTTTGAGTATTTTAGGGCCCTATTTGGTAAAGGCTTGCTTGATAACGCTTATGTTTCCATAAACAATTTCTATTCAAAAATAATTTTTTTATTCTACGTTAGAACAATTTCTAAAGATTGAATGTATTTTTAAGAATTTTTAAAATTTGTACTCTAGGAACATAATGCGTTTGGTAAAAAATTTTGATCTTTTGATTCTTTTAATTTCTAGTACTTTTTGTTATAATTTTCTTTTCTTTTTCTTTTTTCTCCCATTCTTCCTCTTGGCCGCTACCACCGGTGGTGGTCGGCGAGCGGCCGAGCGAGGTTCGGCGAGCTTGCCAGAGCCTCGCCGGTGGCGGCCGGGCGAGGCTCCGACGAGCTAGCCGGACCTTGCCCTGGCCTGGCGAGGCACCGGTGAGCTCGCTGGACCTTGCCCGGTGGCTCAGGGGCAGCAATGGGGCGGTGATGGGGTGGGAGGAGGAAGAGGAAGAAGAAGAAGAAATGGAAAGGAAAAAAAGAAGAGAGAAAAGAGAGAAAAAAAACTAATTCTTAGAATTGTTCCCAGGAGACAGAAGTAACTTTTTTTTGCTTGTTCCGGGGAATAGATTTGGAGTAAAATCAAGAAGCAAAAAAAAAAAATTTCTTCTCTCTCCGGGAACAATTCGAAAATCAGTTTTTTTTTTCTTTCTTTTCTCTCCTCTTTTTTTCCCTTCCCTTTCTTCTTCTTCTTCCTCTTCCTCCTCCCACCCCATCATCGCCCCATCGCCACCCCTAGACTGCCGCCAACAAGTGGCGGGCGAGGTCCGGCAAGCTTTGCCGGAGCCTCGCCCTCATGTACCTGTTCATTTTTCCTTTCCCTTTCTTCTTCTTCTTCCTCTTCCTCCTCCCACCCCATCACCGCCCCATCGCCGCCCCTAGGCTGCCGCCGGGCAAGGTCCGGCAAGCTGGCCATAGCCTCGCCCTCATGTACATGTTCATTTTTCCCTTCCTTTTCTTCTTCTTCTTCCTCTTTCTCCTCCCACCCCATCACCACCCTATCGTCGCCCCTGGGCTGCCGCCGGTGAGCGATCGAGTGAGGCTCCGGTGAGCTCGTCGGACCTCGCCCTCATATACCTGTTCATGGAATTTAGAATAGAATAATAATTAATATATATAATTAATATATAAGTGTTCTCTGTAATGTAAGACATAAAGTAGCGACATCTAGAAACTTTGAATTGAGATATTAATAAATACACTAAACTAGGTTGCACAAAAAATGTTTTTTGCATCCTCACCGATGGCCAGGCGAGGCTCCGGCAAACTTGCCAGACCTCGCCCTAGCCTAGCGAGGCTCCGGCGAGCTCACCGGACCTCGCCCGACTGCTCACCAGTGGCGGCCCAGGGGCGGTGGCCAAGAGGAAGAAGGGGAGAAAAAGAAAAAGAAAAAGAAAATTATAAGAAAAAGTATTAAAAATTAAAAGAATCAAAAGATTAAAATTTTTTACCAAAGGCATTTTTATTCCCGAAGTAAAAATTTTAAACAGTTTATCAAATACCTTAAATACTTAGAATCTGTTTTCGGGAGCAGAATAAAAAAAATCGTTTCTGATCAGAAATTGTTCCAAGGAGTAGAATCGTTACCAAACAAGTGTTTGATAAACTGTTTAAAATTTTTATTTCAGGAATAGAAATGCGTTTGATAAAAATTTTCAAGTTTTTGATCTTTTAATTTTCTAGTACTTTTTGTTATAATTTTCTTATATTTCTCTTTTTTTTTTTTTTTCTCTTTTATCTCCTTTCTCTTTAGTGGCTAGTCATCGCCTGTGGCAGTGGCCGACGAGTGACCAAGCGAGGTTTGGCAACCTTATTGATGGCCGGGCGAGGCTCACCCAGCCACCAGCGAGGTTCGGCCTCGCCAGCTAGTTCGAGACTCGGCCTCGCCTAGATCTATGAGGTCGAGCCTTGTCGGGCCGAGCATGGCCTCGCCAGCCACGGCCGAGCCGGGCGAGGCCGACCTCACACCGCTTGGGCGAGGTCAAGCCTCGCCGGTGGCCAGGCGAACTTGCCGGACTTCACCCTGGCCTGACGAGGCTCCAACGAGCTCACCAAACCTCGCTCGACGGCGGCGGCCCAAGGGTGGCGATGGGGTGGTGATTGGGTGGCAAGGGGTTGGGAGGAGGAAAAAGAAAGGGAAGGGAAAAAATAGGAGAGAAAAAAGAGAGACTAAAATTGATTCTCAAAATTGTTCTTGGGAGCGATAAACGAACTTTTTTTTATTTTATTTTCAATTCTACTCCAAATCTATTCCCATGAACAAATTTGTTCCCGAGAACAAAAAATTTACCAAATGGATTTCTGTTCCCGAGAATAAAAGAATATAATCAGTTGTTCCCGGGAGTGTTACCAAATAGGCCCTAAGATGGCGATCAGGGTTTGGTGGAGGTGAGGGTCCCAACTATATAGACCTAATAGACTTCGGCTTATAACTTTTAAATATGCGCAAAATCTGAAAAATTATCTGTTTTTAAAACTTGATTGGCAAAACAAACAAACAAAAAAAAAGGTTCTTTAAATAAGTTTTTATTTTTACCAAACGGATGGTATTCTAGCCATAGTGCAATGATTAGCAATTTTCTCATCTTTACAATTATTTTCCAAATTTTTGGTGAACCGGAAAAAAAAAAATGAGAACCTACCGATTGACAAGGGATTAACTCGGTGGTCATCAGACTGCAGAAAGTCCTATTCTAACACGAGGGGGACAACTTAGGAATGACCGTGCACTGACAAGGGGAAACAAAGCCAACTCAACAATATTACTTAAAAAAAATTACGCAATCCGGATTTTTACTACTAATCCTAATTTTAATGGGATGATTTCACATAATCTTACTAATAAAAAGGCCTTGGTAAGCATACTCCGAAAAGTTTCAATTTTGCAAAATACTAATTATACACTTAAGGTAAATTGTAAATGCCTAAAGAACCATAATTTTTTATTAATTAATTAATTAATTAACAAGTGCCTTCAAGGTACTCCTATAAATATTCTTGAGAAAAATTATGCATCTACAAAAAGAATTTATGAACTATCTTCATTGAACTATTAATCGGTAACTCGTGTATTATATCCATATGGTCATTAATCTGTCACTTTCTCCATTAATGGTGTTTGAGAACTATAAAGTCTATAAGGAAGAACGGGTGGTTTTTCAATTTTACATTTCAAGCTCTCTTGACGTTCACATGTCAATCTTGTATTCAACAAATCTTCTGGGAGGGACTTTATTTATTTATGCTAGCATAGGCACATGAATGTTTTGGGTGTGCAAGAATCAATATTTGAAAGATTAAGTAAAGTCACTTCATATATAAATTATCGATAGGGATATACACAACAAGGAAATTGTATTAATGTGCATGGGAAAAAAAAAGTACTTCAAGATTTTAAATTATTTTAGGAAGGTTGTTCTAAATTAGAAAATATTAAATTTAAAGGGAATATGATCCAACAAAATTCTAAAGATATTGTACAACGGCCATTTCAGTCCTAAATCTTTCAGTTGCACCAATTTAATCATAAACCTGTTAAAGATTTGCTAATATAGTCCTAAATCTTTTTATAATTTACCAATTTAATTATTTCGATCAAAAATTGGCCGGAAATCATAGACGTGTTAGTCTTGTCAATGCCGGTTGTCATGTGATATGGTGGCATTAATATGGATAATTTTTATATTTTATTTTTCTGAACTTTTCATTATTTTTATTTTTCTTTTATTTTTTCAACCTTGGGTTGACCACAATATTTGTTCCTAAACTTTTTCTTTTCTTTTCTTTTCTTTTCTTTCTTTATTGCTTCAATACTTACATATATTAAGCAAGTGAGAAAAACTGTCATTCCATTAAAGTAATATATTCTCTTTAATTTATGCCGGTCCTTAAGCATGCTACATGCGAGCAAGATTGCTTTTGTATTTGTTTGCTCAATCAACAAAACAGCACAAGTGAGATTGCTTTGCAAATGCTTTGTATGATATAAGTTGATCAAATAGTCACGACAATTCAATTTCATCTCCTTCAATTGTTCTCCATTTATTGCCGTATCAGAAAGCTTATTGAGACGGAAATAAATTCAGGAAAGTACAACAAAGACTAACTATTGAACTTGATTTGAGCCTCAGACATAAGCAAGTCCAAATGGATCCAAATATTTCGTGTTGATAAAAGAAAAATATGTTCGCATATGAAAGAAACATGTCTAAAGCTTCGCACAATATATATTTTTTTACATGTTCAAAGAAACTGACTTATTGATGAAATGAACATTAATCCATATACACTTAAATATGATAGAAAAATTACTAAAAAAGTCTTAAATCTATTTTACATGTGCTAATTCAATTCCAAACTTTTTAACAATTTACAAACGTAGTTATTCCAGGCAATTTTAATTGAAAAACGCTAATTTGATGATCTCATCAATGATGACCATCCTATGTAGTGTACTGACATTGACATGAATAACTTTTTAAAATTCTTCTTTCCTTCTTTCTTCTATTTTTTATTTTTTCCCCAAAAACTATAAAAAGAAAAAAACCAGAAATTTTTTAAAAAAATTGTGCACTTCAATTTGCCATATAAGATGGTCAATGTTGACTAGACCGCAATGCTAACGTTTTCTGATCACAATTGACCAAAAAAACTAAATTGACAAATTGTTAAAAAATTTAGGACTGACTTGGTAATTTCTTAATTAATTTTGGTAATTTTCCCTAAATATGATCTTGTTTGATAACTAGATATCATATGACCGTATTCAATAGCTAATAAAAGTATTCATTCTGATAATATACTTATTTCTTAATTAATTTTGCCTTTGTACCAAGCAAGTAATATATTCCTTAGTTAGGCCCGCGCTATTTTCACCCCTTTATTAGCTCCGAACACCCCCAATTTACATTAAAATGACTATATTATCCTTGGTGAGTCTCAGTCTTGATTTAAAACTATTTCTCACCTTTTTGTCTTCTTTTTTCTTTTGTTTAGATGAAATTACGATACTCTTGACAAACAACAATTATTAAGGTTAAATCCACTCTTGATTTAAGACTAATGCTTGCCTTCTTTTTTCTTTATTTATTTTTTTCTTTTTTTTCTCATTTGGAAACAAAAATTGTTTACTTCTTCTCCCCAAAAAAAGGTTTATTTGGTAGATAGTAAACTGATTATTGTGTTTCTGATAAAAAACTAATCATTTTGTTAATTATTTGTATATTTCCTTTTTATACTGGGAAAATATTATTAAAAAATAACTTAAGCACGAGTGAGAGGATAACCTTTAAGTAAATTGGGTATAATGCGTACATCAACCACAATATTCAATTTTAAATAAATTTGTACAAAAAATCAAGATTGCAAAATTCACGATCACGAGAATACTATAGGGAAATAAAGTAAACAATATGAATATACAACTAACATTTCTTTACTTCGATATATGATTAGTATTTGCTTAGATTATAATAATGGAGAATAAATTTTAAAGAAGACAAACATGAAGGAAACATTGAGAAAAGTGGCTAGGATAAAAAAAAAATTTTGGAAGGGACATGGATAAATTTTTCTTTTAATGAAATTAAAAAAAGAAGAAGAAAAAATGTAAGAAATAATTTTAAATCAAGAGTAGGATCAAAAAGGATAAAGCAAAATTATTAAAAATGTCATGAACCTATTGTAATTATGTCAGTTTATTCATAAACTTATTTTGTTGGCCAATTGAGTCCTAAATCTTTTACAATTGTGTTAATTTAGTCCATTCGGCCAAATTTGACCCGGTTGGCGCTGACCTGGATGTCGAGTGGCATCGGCAGATAATTTTTAAACATATTTTTATTTTTTTCGAATATTTTTATTGATTTTTTATCTTTTATCTTCTTCTTATTCTCCTCCTCCTTCTTTTTTTTTTTTTTTTTTTTTCCTTCGTTCTCTCTTTATTCCTCCTCCCTCCTCCGACTCTAGTGACTGGCTTGAGGTGATGACCGATTGTCAAATCGAAGCGATTGGCCAGTGGCGAGTTGAGCAAGCGCAAGCTCACCTAGCCACTATTGAGGTAAGCGCTCATCGGATCTAAGTGAGCTCAGCCTTGCTTAGTAACAATGAGGTGAGCTCGCCACTGCCTAGCTGCCTTAGTCTGGTGACTGGCCAGGAAGAAGGAGGAAGAAGGAAAAAAGAGAGAGAAAGAAAGAAAAGGAAAAATAATATAAAAAATAAAAAAATTAATGAAAAAGTTCAAAAAAATAAAATACTATTAAAAAATTATCAACCAACTTCAGCTGGTGTCCATGTCAACGCTAGCAGACCAAATTTGATCAAATGGACTAAATTAGTACAATTGCAAAAGGTTTTTGTATTCAATTGACTAAAAAAATAAGTTTAAGACTTAATCGGCACAAATACAATATGTTTAGGACTTTTTTGGTAATTTTCCCCCTAAAATCAAGACATCTAGTCGCTAGAGTTTTGAACTTAATTTCAATTAAGCATGACTTCAATCATATTGTATGTGCAACGATGATAGGACTTGATTATGAAAACCAATTAAAATAAAACCCTAAATTTAAGAAACACAATTATGGAATCCCCATAAGCCAGAAAGAAGTAAAGAAACACTAGACGAATATTCTAAGCATGGAGGTCATATGCAACCTATAAAACAGATTTATGCAGTAAACAAGCAGGCACAGTACTGCAGTTGGAAAGTAATTGAAGCACATCGGTATGCACGTGTCTCTTCTCCAGGACTACCAGGAGTTAAAACAATTCTAACAAAACAAATTCTTACTACTTGCTTGAAAGTCCAATGAGAAATTCAAAACACCACAACATTCAGCAAAACACCACAACATACCTGGGCATGAGTGTCCACAACCGACATACACAGTGTTAATGAAAGCATGTTCTCTTTTTTAAAAGAAGCTGAGGTATCCGGCGAACCTATGATTAATCACAGAAATGTCGTGATAAGCAGAAATGCAGAAATTCCAATATCCAAAGAAGAAATAAGTATCAATGTGAGGTGGGCCGGACGCGACCAGAAAACCAACAATCGCCACAAAACTAGCCTTTTGAGCCATCAAATATATCTTCTCCTTCACTTATGAATGTCCTCTGCACAATCTGCATCACAAAACCAAACCACCTCACTTCACATGCCAGCTAATCCAATCAAACCCACACGAGAGTGAACGCTCAACAGACTCATGATTCAACCAAGAATCGAATGAAAAATGCTTTTAAGCCCGAAAAAGGAAAACAAAAAAAAGGAAAGGATCGGGTTATAATCGAACAACCTTGGAATTTCACAGGGCGCTGGAACAGCGACGAATGCGGAGCGTGATGAGGAAGCATTAGCGAGCGGATCTGAGCTCGGATACGATGGATGGCCTCTTGGGAGGGACAGATTTTTGAAAGAGGGTGGTGGGTTTTATGAGACTCGAAGGAGAAGAACAGAGAAGAGAGAGGGAGCGCTCAAAACGCGAACGGCGGGAGGAGGACAGAGAAGGGCCGCAGCAATTAATGGAGAGAGAGAGAGGCAAATCATGTTTATGAATGTGTAGTTAGATTTTTGTTATGTTGAAACTGATATAGTATTTCATAATTCTTTTAAAACTTAATCTTTAACAAATTTTAAATTTTGAAAGAAAAGTTAAATATAAGAGAAATGATTATTTATATGTGGAATAAGGGTTGACTCGTATCATCGTGACTTGGTTCTGATTTCTCTATTTTTTTAAGAATACCGCTTTTCCTACCCATATCGAATAGAACATGTTGAGCCAAATCTTCTTCATGTAAAACCTGCTTGATTTTGATCGGGAAAATCGTACGGGTTTATGAAATCGTGTGCTATAGCTCGAATCTGTATTCAATCCTATTTCCGATAAGAGCAGTTGAGAATTGAATCCAATTTTTTCCATTATTTTCGTATCCGTCATAGTGCGTGTAACATCCTGAAATTTCTATCTATTTTGGGATTAATAAAAAGAGTTAATTCTCGATGCACTGTTAGCTGCGACTGCCTTGAATTGATCACTCATTGGTAACTGACCTATTCAGAAGGGTAATTAGGGATCAATACGCGTAAGACTAGGGAATTTGATCCGGGATTTACCTCTCGACCATAAAGATCGAAGAGGGACAATACCATGCTCTTACAAAGTAATTAGCGAACGGAAACAAATCGATTATAGAGGAGTACGAGGCCGGATTGAGGGTGATTCCACATGACCTCGATACTCACGATAATCGACGATAAACCGATTTCATTTTTTTGACTTTGTACGTGGGATGAGAAATTTATTCCTCGAGATTACATGACAACCGAGGGTTGCCCGGGGATTTAAGGAACCGAACGTGGATTGAATTTATTTGACCACGAGTCAATTTCGCGTAAAAGTCATAAAAACCGTTTGGTAGTTTAGGTCGTGCTAGAGTCGTAATCGACGGATTTTAATCTCGATTTTCAATCCAATTTCGGGTATCGAAATTGTAAGGACCTCACGAATAATTATTTGGACGCCGCCTCGTTGATCATCAAATTTTTACGGTAAAATCGGAAAAGTCGAAAAAATGGATATCGGATCGAGAAAAGTGAGCCGCGAGAAACGGGCCTAACCGTAGGCCCATTGGATTTTTAGCCACAAGGGCTGGCCAACCTAGGGCCCATGGGATGGGTGAAGTTCCCACTTTGCCCTTGTCTTCTAGAAGTTAGAAGCCTTTTTACCTTGGTAGATATTTTTTTGGTCAAAGTTATCATATCTTGCTCTTCAAGTTTGACTTTCTCTCTCCTCTCTTTCTGCTCTCTCTCCCAGCCGCACACTCTCTCTCTCTCTCTCCCAGCCGCACAACCAATTTCCTTCTTCTCTCTCTCATTTTCTTCTTTCCCCTCTTGGTTCCTTTGTTTTTCTGCCCCTGTTTCCCCTGTTTCTCTTCTGTTTGCTGTTGCCTTGGAGTCTTGCCGTTGCTGGGGCGGTTCCAGTTTGCTCCTACAGCTAGGACAACGTGTGCTTACTGACGTAGAGGTTCGATTCTACTGTTTCCTAGTTTTTATGTTGCTGTTTCTATATGTCTAGCTACTGTTTTGTGCTGTTTTGGTCCCTGTTAGTTGCTGTATTTACTGAGTATCGTTGCTAGGGGTGTGCATGGTCCAGGTGGTCAGTTCTCACCCTAGAACCGAGAATCGCCCGCTAAGGACCGGTTCCAAAAATTTGGATCCGGGAACCACCCGTTGGTTCCATGGATCCACCTGAGAACCGGACAGCCGGTCCGGTCTGGTTCCCGGGTGGATCCATGGAACCGGTCTCACAAGCAATTACGCCTACTCAATATGCATTAATGAACTGGTTTTTTGACTTTTGTTGTGCTCTTCAAGACTTCGACGATAAGAATTGCAATGGCTATTTGGCAAATAGGAAATTAGGGCTCCAAATAGAATAATAAGAATTCTAAACATGGGGCTTCAAAATTTTAATTTTTTTTTCAACCAAAAAAAAAATTATAATAAAAATTAATATATATTATTATTATAATACCGGTCCGGTCCGAGTGGGCGGGCGGGCGGATCCGCCCATGGAACCGGGAACCGAACCGGTCCCTTTAGGAACCACTGGTTCCGGACCGGTCCGATCCGGTTTCGGGCGGTCCAGGCGAATCCACCCCTAATCGTTGCTGGTCGCTGCTACTACTGTCTAGGACACGGCTAGCTGCTGTCCAGCCGTTGTCGGCTTTGTTTTCCCGCTGCTCGGCGTCCAAACAGCCACGTCGGGGGCTGTTTTGTCAAGATAGTGTGTCTCCCGTCGTCCGTGGTCGATTTCGAGCGAGCTGTTCATTGTTCTCGCCGCCGCGATCATCCCAGTACCCTTGGAACGCGTAACCCATGAGTTGATTTTCCTAACCCTTGATTAGGGTGCTAAACTCCATTAGAGTTTATTAATTTAATGCTAATCTTGGTTTATGTTGCTAATGATGATTAATTAGCATTTTATTAATTGTTTAATATTTTCGGAATTAAATAATTAAATATTAATTTCGGAATTAATTAATTATTAAATTCGTAATTATTTATTATTATTTTTGGAGTAATAATTAATTAAATATTTTTGGAAAATGATTAATTAATTAGTGGTGGATGATTAATTAATTCTTGGATGTTGAATATTGATTGTTAGATAATTATTAATGGAATCTTTTTGGAGTAAAGTATTAGTTTTGGAAAGTGCATTATTTATTAATTGTGTTAGTATCGATTAATTTCGGTGGATTATTGGTTGTACTTTCCTCACGTGGATTATATATCGAGTGAATTATTGTTCGTATTTTCCTCACGAGGATTATATATCGAATACATATATATATTCTGCCCTTGATGCTATTGTTTAATATGTACTCGGTGGAGTAAATTCATGGACTGCAATTGTGAATTAGGGTTGATTGTATTCAGCATATTCGTGTGACTACGTGTGAAAGGCATTTGTATTCGCGTGATCACGTGTGAAATATTATCGCATTACATGTAGAGATTGCGATGAATTAATATGTACAAGCACGAATCATGTCTGCATTGGCTGTCCTAAAAGATAATAAAATGAGCATGATTAATTGATGTGCTTGCGTGGTCACGTAAGAGCCCGTCACCTAGTGAGGGATCTGTGGTGAACGAAGTCCGTATTATCGGAATGCCCGGGTGGGGTCCGGATGCGGGTCGCGATAAAGGCCGGACCTATGCTCCTTGTGAATGTCGTCTGGGCGCCAGACGTAGCCGTGCCCAATGGAGTGGGACGATGCCCGGTTACGCCGGTTGACTACCAACTTGTGTGTTGGAAGGAAATTCCCCCAAATGTGTTAATAAATGGAGCACGAGCGAATGCATGGTGCATAAGACAATTTGAAAGATGTTTTGATTATTTGATATAATTGCTGCATTGAGGTGAGCATTTAATAAATTGTATCATGCAGGTTGCGTGTGTGCCAAAAGCGAGGTAAAGATGCCTGTGATTGCAATTGTTAATTGTTAATAATTGCATATGAGCTTTGGTCTAATCGTGCGTTTGATAATAGTCGGATGGGTGTCCTTCTGTTATTGAATTGTTGGCGATAGAAAGATTACACGTTTAGGGCACACTCGAGACGAGTAGGTCTCCTACCCGAGGTTTAGGTTATTAACTTACTGAGATTTATCTCATTGGTTATTGTATAACCATTTCCAGGACCTTAGCATGTCATGCCTTCTAGTGAGGTTCGGTGTTCCGATGGACATGGACACCGAGGTTACGCCGCGCCTTGCTCCCGGTCAGCCTTTTATTTATGAGCTCCACGTCACCACTGTCTGGTTGAACGAGGACTTGATTAGGTGGACTCCACACCTTTTCAAGGCCTGATACATGCGCTAGGGCGATGAGCTCTTTGGTCCCATTAGGGGATTTGATGGGCCCCCTTCTGATGGTCCCACCCATGAGGTCTGGGACCCTATGGCCATCGACGTCCCTGACAGTGCTGTAGAAGACCTACCCATCATGGAGGAGGACCCGGAGGAGGACCCAGAGGAGGATCCAGAGGAAGATATGGATCAGTTTTTCGTGTAGGCGTCTAAAGCCTACTTTTTGAACTAACCCCTATAGATAACGGTAGAAGCAAGTTATCCGGCCCAATCCCTTTTTATGTAGGCCTGCAGGAAAAAGAGCCCAAGGTTGGGTGTGTACATTTTGCTTTCCCAGGGTAACTTCAATAAATAAATAAAAATAGCGTTTATTTTTTATATGTGTCTTTCTGCTATCCCTGTTGTTGTTGTTGATTGGGTGGAGTACGAATCATTTCCGCATGCGCATAATTTGAAAGTTAAAAATGAACGGTCGGCGACGAATCTTGGGTAGTCGCAAATCAATTGACCGCAAGAGAACAGGGGTTGTCGCGGACTCGAGAATCGGGTCGTGACATCCCTGTCAATTTTGGTATCAATGCCTGGTCAAGGAGTGATAAGTTGCGTGGGTTTTGGGATAGTTAGTAGGAAAAACATTTTTTTTTACTTGCATGCGATTGATTGTAGGATCTTTTATGGTCCTTTATAATGAACATGGTTGTCTCAATTTCTAATTCCGTGTTGGAATCGGAAAGCAGGTGTAGGTGGAAACCCTACTAAATGAGTAATCCGGATCAGAATGCGCCAGAGTTGAGAACTCCTGGGCAGAGGGCCCCTAGGAGAAGGACAATGCAAGTCCCAACTGGTGTTGTAGAGAGGGCACCAGAGGATCCAAGGATAGATGGGATCATGCATGCACTAGAGGCCTCGATAGGACAGCAAGCTCAGACTCAAGCTGCTGTTGCTGCTGCCGCCGCCACCGCCGCCGCTCCTGCTAATGCTCCAGCAGCTAGGCCTGAGGATTGGGACAGGCCGATGCATAAGATTGTGGAGCAGTTCTTGAAGCTGAAACCACCAAAGTTTGCAGGGATAGGAGATCCTGATGATGCTATCCTCTGGGTGGAGGAGTTGGAAAAAGCATTTACAGTATTGCGTTGTTCAGAAGAAGATAAGGTGATACTAGCTGTGTATCAGCTTAAAGGCAATGCTAGTTCCTGGTGGGAGGCTACTCGGAGAAGGGTCTTTCCTGAAGGTACGGTCCCGACTTGGGCAATTTTTGTTCAGGCCTTTAATGGCAAATATTTTTCAGACTGTGCTTGGGAGCAGAAGATGGCAGAATTTCAACGACTGCGTCAGTACCATATGACAGTAGACCAGTATGAGGCAAGGTTTGCCGAACTTTCGAAGTTCGCACCGAGGTTGATTGAGGACCTGGTGGATAAAGCCAGACGATTCCGGGATGGATTAAAACCGGAAATCAAGGACCAGCTGGTACCTCTCAACTTAAAGGATTACGATGAACTATATGAGAGGGCACAGCTGATTGAGAGGAACATGATAGAACGAGCAGCCGCATCTGGATCGCGGTTTGTACCGAATAGGGATAATCGTCGGTTCGGAAAACGACCGATAATAGGAAAAGGATACCCCATTCCCCCAAACCGAAGGAACGATGTGGGCAAACAAATGCAGAATGTGAACCTTGGGTGTCGAGTGTGTGGCCGGAAACATGGATCGGCACCGTGTCCTACTAGAAGGGGAACATGCTATGGGTGTGGTCAGCTGGGCCACCAATTGAAGGATTACCCGAGCCGACCATTGAGAACGCAATGGCCACCACTGCTAATAGGACTGTCAGCTGGGCCTACTCCGCAGCAGAGCGCAAATAGGCCACCCGTCCAAGGAAGAGTGTACGCCGTCACCAGACAGGAGGCAGAAGACTCGCCTGCTGTAATTACAGGTACAGTGTCCTTGCACAATCATGCTGCATACACGTTGTTTGATTCAGGTGCTTCGCACTCCTTTATTTCCAAGCAGTTTGTTGATTTAGTGGGGTTAAAGCCATAATTATTGAGAGTAATGCATAGTATTTCAACCCCGTTAAAGGATAAAGTATTGTCTGCAGTAGGTTGCTTTGGTTGTAAATTAGTCATTAGCGGTCGCGAGGGGAAGATATGCCTAATTGTTTTAGAAATGTATGACTTTGATGTCATTATCGGTATGGATTTGCTTACTAAGCAAGGAGCCACCATGGACTGTCGTGGAAAGAAAGTCCAGTTTAACCCTATCGGAGTTTGCAGCTATGAGTTTATTGGGAATCGAGGAGGACCCTCAATTCCTATGATTATGTCATAGGAAGTGACTGAATTGCTAGATGATGGTTGCCAAGGATACTTTGCGTCAGTGATTAATACCTTATTAGAAGAACCAAAGATGGAAGACATCATGGTAGTACGAGAATATTTCGATGTTTTTCCCCAAGAATTGCCGTGGATTACCCCCGTAAAGAGAGATAGAATTTGTAATTGAGTTAGCCCCTGGGACGGAACAAATTTCTAAGGCACCATATAGAATGGCGTTGTCTGAATTGAAGGAGTTAAAGGTGCAAATGCAGGAGTTGTTAGACAAGGGATTCATTCGTCCTAGTGCATCACCTTGGGAGCGCCGTTACGTTTGTCAAGAAGAAGGATGGGTCGTTACGCTTATGCATCGACTACCGGCAACTCAATCAAATGACGATCAAGAATAAGTATCCGCTGCCTAGGATTGACGATTTGTTTGACCAACTTCAAGGAGCTTCGATATTCTCTAAGATAGACTTAAGGATAGGCTGTCACCAATTGAGGATAAGAAAGGAGGATGTATCGAAGACGCATTTCGTACTCGTTACGGGTATTATGAGTTTACGGTAATGCCGTTTGGTTTGACAAATGCCCCCGCAACTTTTATGGATTTAATGAATCGAATATTCAGATAATATTTAGATCGGTTTGTGATCGTGTTCATAGACGATATTCTGGTGTATTCGAGGAGTCCAGAAGAACACGACCAGCACTTGAGGACGTGTGCCGCAAACTCGCGGAGCACCGTTATATGCTAAGTTTAGCAAGTGCGAGTTTTGGCTAACTCGTGTGGCATTTTTAGGTCACGTCATTTCAGGCGAAGGGATCTCTGTTGACCTAGCTAAGATTGGAGCGGTCATGGATTGGCCAAGACCAACCACGATAAGTGAACTCCGTAGTTTCTTGGGATTGGCTGGCTATTACAGACGATTCGTGGAAAGATTCTCTACAATAGCCATGCCTTTAACACAATTATTGAAGAAAGACAAAAAGTTTGAGTGGTCGGACAAGTGCGAGCGTAGTTTCCAAGAGCTTAAGCATAAGCTGACTACCGCACCAGTATTGACATTACCGTCTGGTCCAGGAGGGTATGAGATTTATAGTGATACGTCTTATAAAGGACTGGGTTGCATTTTAATGCAACATGGAAGAGCGGTTGCATACGCGTCCCGACAATTAAGACCGCGTGAGTTAAACTATCTGACGCATGATTTGAAATTAGTAGCAATTATATTTGCGCTAAAAATTTGGAGGCATTATTTGTGTAGGGAAAGGTTTCCGATTTACACAGACCATCAGAGTCTTAAGTATTTGTTCTCCTAGAAGAAATTGAACATGAGATAGCGTCGATGGATGGAACTTCTCAAGGATTATGATTGTGAGATCCTGTACCACCCTGGTAAAGCGAATAAAGTGGCAGATGCGCTAAGTCGAAAGTCTTCGCTTGTGCAAATGATGGTGAGAGAATGGACACTGTTGGAAGGGGTACGAGACTCAGAGTTCAAGTTGGAAGTAAGCTACCTCTTGAGTCTTATGGCTACCCTTAGGATTGAACTTGAAATGCGAACCAGGATTAAGGCAGTACAAGCAATGGACTCTGCGATCCTAAAGATTTTGCAAATGGATGCAACAAAAAGGAAACCGGATTTTCACGTATCCGAGGACGGGATCTTGAAATTCCGTGGACGATTGTGTGTACCTGATGATGTTAAACTTAAGGAAGAAATTTTGTCAAAAGCCCATCGTAGCAGTTACAATGTACACCTAGATAACACAAAGATGTATCAGAATTTACGGCAGTATTACTGGTGGAGTGGCATGAAGGTAGATATTGCCAGACATGTAGCTAAGTGTTTAACTTGCCGGCAAGTGAAAGCGCAATATTGTAAGCTTGGCGGAATGCTGCAACCACTAAAAATTCCCGAGTGGAAATGGGAACATATCACGATGGACTTCGTGATGGGATTGCCGAGAAGTCAGAGAGGTAATGATTCAATTTGGATAGTGGTTGACAGATTGACGAAATATGCTCATTTCATTGCTGTACGAAAGGACTTTGCCTTGGACAGGTACGCAGAATTGTACGTACATCACATAGTTCGTCTGCATGGGGTACCGGTGACTATTACTTCAAATCGAGATCCCAAGTTTACAGCAACTTTTTGGAAAAGTTTGCAGGTTGCCTTAGGAACGAAGTTGCAATACAGCACGGCATATCATCCGCAAACAGATGGCCAGTCAAAAAGGACGATACAGACGCTAGAGGATATGCTACGAGCATGCGTATTGGATTTTAAAGGAGGTTGGGAGGAACAACTCCATTTTGTTGAGTTTGCCTATAACAACAGTTATCAGCAGAGTATTCAGATGGCACCTTTTGAGGCATTGTATGGCAGACCGTGTAGAACACCGATTTGTTGGGACGAAGTTGGTGAAAGGAATATTACGGGTCCAGAATTGGTCCAACAATCAGTGGACACTATCAATATTATTCGAGAAAGACTTAAGACAGTGCAAAGCCGTCAAAAAAGCTATGCAGATAAATGACGCAGGCCATTGGAGTTTCAAGTTGGCGATCACATGTTTCTAAAGGTGTCGCCCATGCGAGGTACTTCAAGATTTGGCAAAAAGGGAAAGTTGAGCCCGAGATACGTAGGACCCTTTGAAATCTTGGAGAGAATCAGAAAGTTGGCTTATCGTCTTGCATTGCCACCAAGACTCGCTCAAGTGCACGACGTTTTTCACATGTTGATGTTAAGGAGGTATGAACCTGATCCGACTCACGTGCTGAATTTTGAAGAAATAGACGTGGACGACAGGGTGTCGTACATGGAAAGACTAATTCAAGTGGTGGATCGAAAGGAACAGGTATTGCGGACTAAGACGATCTCTTTGGTCAAGGTGATTTGGCAGCATCATGGAACTAAAGGAGCTACGTGGGAAAGTGAGGAAATAATGAGGCGCCAGCACCTCTATCTTTTTGAGGATTGACATGGTAATTCAAATCTCAAGGACGAAATTTCTGTAAGGGGGGAAGAGTTGTAACATCCTGAAATTTCTATCCATTTTGAGATTAATAAAAAGAGTTAATTCTCGATGTACTGTTAGCTGCGACTGCCTTGAATTGATCACTCATTGGTAACTGACCTATTTAGAAGGGTAATTAGGTATCAATACGCGTAAAACTAGGGAATTTGATCCGGATTTACCTCTCGACCATAAAGATCGAAGAGGGACAATACCATGCTCTTACAAAGCAATTAGCAAATGGAAATAAATCGATTATAGAAGAGTACGAGGCCGGATTGAGGGTAATTCCACACGACCTCGATACTCACGATAATCGACGATAAACCGATTTCATTTTTTTGACTTTGTACGTGGGATGAGAAATTTATTCCTCGAGATTACATGACAACCGAGGGTTGCCTGGGGATTTAAGGAATCGAACGTGGATTGAATTTATTCGACCACGAGTCAATTTCGCGTAAAAGTCCTAAAAGCCGTTCAGTAGTTTAGGTCGTGCTAGAGTCGTAATCAACGGATTTTAATCTCGATTTTCAATCCGATTTCGGGTATCGAAATTGTAAGGACCTCACGAATAATTATTTGGACGCTGCCTCGTTGATCCTCAAACTTTTACGGTAAAATCGGAAAAGTTGGAAAAAGGGATATCAGACCGAGAAAAGTGAGCCGCAAGAAACGGGCCTAACCGTAGGCCCATTGGATTTTTAGCCACAAGCGCTAGCCCACCTAGGGCCCATGGGATGGGTGAAGTTCCCACTTTGCCCTTGTCTTCTAGAAGTTAGAAGCATTTTTACCTTAGAATCCTTTTTACCTTGGTAGATATTTTTTTGGTCAAAGTTATCCTATCTTGCTCTTCAAGTTTGACTTTCTCTCTCCTCTCTTTCTGCTCTCTCTCCCAGCCGCACACACACTCTCTCTCTCTCCCAGCCGCACACACACTCTCTCTCTCTCCCAGCCGCACAACCAATTTCCTTCTTCTCTCTCTCCTTTTCTTCTTTCCCCTCTTGGTTCCTCTGTTTTTCTGCCCCTGTTTCCCCTGTTTCTCTTCTGTTTGCTGCTGCCTTGGAGTCTTGCTGTTGCTGGGGCGGTTCCAGCTTGCTCCTACAGTTAGGACAACGTGTGCTTACTGACGTAGAGGTTCGGTTCTGCTGTTTCCTAATTTTTCTACTGCTGTTTTTGCATGTCTAGCTGCTGTTTTTTGCTGTTTTGGTCCCTGTTAGTTGATGTATTTACCGAGTATCGTTGCTGGTCACTGCTGCTACTATCCAGGACACGGCTAGCTGCTGTCCAGCCGTTGTCGACTTTGTTTTCCCGCTGCTCAACGTCCAAACAGCCATGCCGGGGGCTGTTTTGTCAAGATAGTGTGTCTCCCGTCGTCCGTGGTCGATTTTGAGCGAGCCGTTTGTTGTTCTCGCCGCCACGATCGTCCCGGTACCCTTGGAACGCGTAACCCGTGAGTTGATTTTCCTAACCCTTGATTAGGGTGCTAAACTACATTAGAGATTATTAGTTTAATGCTAATCTTGGTTTATGTTGCTAATGATGATTAATTAGCATTTTATTAATTGTTTAATATTTTCGGAATTAAATAATTAATTATTAATTTCGGAATTAATTAATTATTAAATTCGTAATTATTTATTATTATTTTTGGAGTAATAATTAATTAATTATTTTTGAAAAATGATTAATTAATTAGTGGTGGATGATTAATTAATTCTTGGATGTTGAATATTGATTGTTAGATAATTATTAATGGAATATTTTTGGAGTAAAGTATTATTTTTGGAAAGTGCATTATTTATTAATTGTGTTAGTATCGATTAATTTCGGTGGATTATTGGTTATACTTTCCTCACGTGGATTATATATATATGCTGCCCTTGATGCTATTGTTTAATATGTACTCGGTGGAGTAAATTCATGAACTGCGATTGTGAATTAGGGTTGATTGTATTCAGCATATTCGTGTGACTACGTGTGAAAGGCATTTGTATTCGCGTGATCACGTGTGAAATATTATCGCATTACATGTAGAGATTGCGATGAATTAATATGTACAAACACGAATTATGTCTGCATTGGCTGTCCTAAAAGATAATAAAATGAGCATGATTAATTGATGTGCTTGCGTGGTCACGGTAGAGCCCGTCACCTAGTGGGGGATCTGTGGTAGACGAAGTCCGTATTATCGGAATGCCCGGGCGAGGTCCGGATGCAGGTCGCAGTAGAGGTCGGACCTATGCTCCTTGTGAATGCTGTCTGGGCGCCAGACGTAGCCGTGCCCAATGGAGTGGGACAATGCCCGGTTATGCCGGTTGACTACCAACTTGTATGTTGGAAGGAAATTCCCCCAAAGATGTTAATAAATGGAACACGAGCGAATGCATGGTGCATGAGACAATTTGAAAGATGTTTTGATTATTTGATATAATTGCTGCATTGAGGTGATCATTTAATAAATTGTATCATGCAGGTTGCGTGTGTGCCAAAAGCGAGGTAAGGATGCCTGTGATTGCAATTGTTAATTGTTAATAATTGCATATGAGCTTTGGTCTAATCGTGCGTTTGATAATAGTCGGATGGGTGTTCTTCTATTATTGAATTGTTGGCGATAGAAAGATTGCACGTTTAGGGCACACTCGAGGCGAGTAGATCTCCTACCCGAGGTTTAGGTTATTAACTTACTGAGATTTATCTCACCTTGGTTATTGTATAACCATTTCAGGACCTTAGCATGTCACGCCTCCTAGTGAGGTTCGGTGTCCCGATGGACATGGACACCGAGGTTACGCCGCGCCTTGCTCCCGGTCAGCCTTTTATTTATGAGCTCCACGTCACCACTGTCTGGGTGGACGAGGGCTTGATTAGGTGGAGTCCACACATTTTCAAGGCCTGGTACATGCGACAGGGCGATGAGCTCTTTGGTCCCATTAGGGGATTTGATGGTCCCACCCATGAGGTCTGGGACCCCATGACCATCGACGTCCCTGATGGTGCTGTAGAAGACCCGCCCATCATGGAGGAGGACCCGGAGGAGGACCTAGAGGAGGATCCGGAGGAAGACCCGGATCAGTTTTTTGTGTAGGCGTCTGAAGCCTACTTTTTGAACTAACCCCTGTAGATAGCAGTAGAAGCAAGTTACCCGGCCTAGTCCCTTTTTGTGTAGGCTTACGGGAAAAAGAGCCCAAGGTTGGGTGTGTACATTTTGCTTTCCCAGGGTAACTTCAATAAATAAATAAAAGTAGCGTTTGTTTTTTATATGTGTCTTTCTGCTATCCCTGTTGTTGTTGTTGATTGGGTGGAGTACGAATTGTTTCCGTATGCGCATAATTTGAAAGTTAAAAATGAACGGTTGGCGACTAATCCTGGGTAGTCTAAATCAATTGACCGCAAGAGAACAGGGGTTGTCGCGGACTCGAGAATCGGGTCGTGACAGTGTGAAACGAAGGTTCGGCTTCAAATTGTTCAAGAATAGTGGCGTTGAGTTTTTCGACCCTTTGTCTTAGGATTAGTCAATTCTATTTCTTGATGGGAGCAGGGAAGGGTATCCTTAATATTACAAGAATTAAACTATTGGTTGCATCTTGATCGTTTCTTTCTTTTACTTATAATTCCATTTCTTCATTGTTGCACCAAATAATATATGACTGGTGAAACTTTTCTTAATTTTTTCCTTGAAATCTGGTTAAGTAAGTAGCTTGGTTCCGTGGAATATTTTGTGGCCAAGAAAGCACTGCTATTTGGGAAAGAATGATACAACTATCATCCTAGCATTTCTATTAATCGATTCACCTTAGAAAAATCACATGCCACGTCACTCAACTTAAATGAAAACTCATAAACAAAATTAACATATTCAATTGAAGAAAAATAATATAGGCATTTGATTGAAAAACGACTTAAAAGCCGAGCTGGTGTCATTTTGTTTAATTTTGTTATTTAAACCTTTTGCTTTTCTATTATAATATTTTGAAGAATTTTGCCCTTTTCTTCATTTTAAGAAAATTCGTTTTTTCTTACACAGAACCTCGTCCACAAATGTCACATTGAATTTTGATATACTATATCAGCAAAATTGATTGAGTGATCATCGAAAAAATTAATTACAAAGAATTTCAAATATTGTCACTTTTTTTATATGGGAAGGGAGATATGAGAGTTCAAATTCTACATTTTAAAGAAATTTGAGTTGTGGTGGGATGATTTAACTTTAAATATGGATTTTAATTTTTATATTTTATAAGAAAATAGAATAAAAGTTAAAGTAGATAAAATCGATAAAAAAAAAAAAAAAGTTCAGGACTTGATTTTTGACGTTTGGTGGAATATTTTTTTTGCATTATTTAGAATTAGAATTGATTGCACCGCCCTCTTCTCCGTCAGTCACTAAAAATCGCACCAAGGGGTACGCCGACTCTAGTCTTGCACTCTCTTCCTCCCCCGCACGAGTGTCGCCACCGCTGCCGCCCACGGCGGTCGCGACCCCCGCCCCCCGCCAGCTTAGTGGCGCCCAGGACCACCGCCATCTCAGCGAGCGACGCCTCCTTCGCTACCTCGTCGATACAGCGCGGCCGATTCATCGAGCCTCTTATCGTCGTCGTCGTCCCGCCAATGACGACACCGGCGGTCGAGTTTCACTGCCGACGCGTCTTCTGCTCTCGTGCGAACTCCGCGCTCGTCGTCTCATAGCGATGATGCAGCGCCGGATCCTCGTCGGAGTCTCGTCGGCCTAGAAGCACGTCCTCTCTTATCGGTCTCCTGTCTCCGTCAGTGAACTCTCTAATCCTTCGGATTTTGCATTTCTTCTGCTTAATCAACTGAAGAAAATGCTGGGAATGACTGTCGCATGTAATTTTTCTGGGATATTGAGGTTCAGAAACGACTCGACTGTTGGCTCTGAAAAAATTGCGTTTCTTATCTGATCCAATCTTTCTTTGTGTTTACTTTCGTCATTGATTCAATTCAAAGGTCAGATTTTTATGGGTTTTGTGGGTGACTTGACTCGCTTGATGGGCAATTTTGATGACTATGGACTCTTATAACGAACGTGTTGAAGTCATTCTATTGCAGATGTTCATTCTAGTACACTAGGAGTGACAGTCTGATATTTACACTTTTTAGTGATTATTACTCATCATTTGCTGGTTTGATTAACCTTTCAGATAATCAATGGGCTGGCAGAGGGGCAGCATCCTGCAGCAATAACTCGAATGGCATTTGCTTGAGTGCATATATGTGAGGAAAAAGTATGAGCCACTGGCATATGGTTTAATTGAGTCCATATATCGTCAGGTCTGATATACAAAAGTAATGTTAAGGAGGTTTAGGCTCACCCCATCAGGGGGCAAACTTCTTTGGTCTCTATTTGAGCCTGCGTATTGTTCACTTTGTACGGCAGAATCCAAGAAAGTACATTTGGTTGGGACTCTTCCTGGTGTGCACGAGTCAGAGTCAGACAAGGAGACAGAGTGGGAGAGGTTACTTAAACCTTTTGATTTGGAAGAACTACAAAAGTCACTCACAGGAATTTCACCGTATCAGCTTTGCAAATTGCTTGTGCTTCCAATTGATGTGCAGATGTCAATGGAGTTATTTGAGCGGGCAGGTGCACAGAAGAACTATTCCCACACATATGATGTATACTGTATTTTGATTGATAAGTTGGGTGCTGCAAAAGAGTTTAAGATCATTGATAGACTGTTGTTGCAAATGAAAGAAGAGCAGATTACTTTTAGAGAGTCCCTTTTTCTGATGATTATGAAACACTATGGAAGAGCTAGTTTGCCTGGACAAACCACAAGGTTGCTCTTGGATATGAGAAGTATTTATTCTTGTAAACCAACATTTAGGTCATATAATGTTGTTTTGGACATACTAGTAGCTGAGAACTGTCCAAATGTTGCACCCAATGTATATTATGACATGTTGAGTAAAGGTGTTTCTCCTACCGTTTATACTTTTTTTGTGGTGATGAAGGCCCTTTGCATTATTAACGAGGTGGATTCAGCATGTTCTTTATTAAGAGATATGACAAGACATGGCTGTGTGCCTAATTCAGCAGTGTACCAAATTCTTATTCATGCACTTTCGAAGAGGAATAGAGTTGATGATGCATTGAAATTACTGGATGAGATGTTCCTTATGGGTTGCACACCTGATGTTCAGACCTTTAATGACATTTTAGGCAGTTTGTGTAAGTTCAACCGAATTCATGAGGCAGCTAAACTGTTTGACCGCATGCTTCTTCGCGGGTTTACCCCTGATGGTTTTACTTATGGGGTTCTGATTCATGCTCTATGCAAGGTGGGGAAAGTTGATGAAGCAAGGGCTTTATGGGACAAAATGCCCAGTTCAGATGTTGTGCTTTTTAATACTATGTTGAGTGGATATGTGATGACTGGACGATTTAATGAAGCAAAGTCTCTGTTCTGTTGCCTTTTGGATAGTCCCTACAAGCCTGATGCCTTTTCATACAACATACTAATCTATGGACTTTGTAAGAAGGGACATTTGCACTCTGCATGGGACTTGGTAAATGAGATGGAAGGTAATGGTTGCAAGCCAAACGTGATCACATACACAATTTTGATTGATGCACTCTGCAAACTGGGTTACCTAAATGAAGCTAATTGTCTTCTGACCGAGATGGCAGGGAAGGGAATCAACCTGAATGTAGTGGGATACAATTGTCTCATATGTGCTCTTTGTAAGGAAAGAAGAATTGCTGAAGCCCTGAAAATGTACGATGAAATGACAGACAAAGGATGTAAGCCTGACATATATACATTCAATTCTTTAATACATGGACTAACCAAGGACGATAATTTGGAACAGGCCTTGGGATTGTACCATGACATGTTATTAGGAGGAGTGGCTGCTAATACCGTTACCTATAATATATTGACGCATGCCTTCTTAAAGAGGAATGAGATTCAAGAAGCTCTTAAGCTTGTAAATGAAATGATATTTAGAGGGTGTCCTCTTGATAATATCACTTATAATGGCCTGATCAAGGCACTCTGTCAAGCTGGTGCTGTTGATCGAGCATTAGGATTATTTGAAGAAATGACCAGAAAAGGACTTCATCCCAGTATAATCTCTTGTAATATTTTGATAAATGGCCTTGGTCGAATTGGAAGAGTACAAGAAGCACTTGAGTTCTTAAGGGATGTGATTCACCGAGGTTTGACACCTGACATTGTAACATATAACAGCCTCCTGAATGGCCTATGCAGGGAAGGCCGCATGCGTGAGGCTTTAAATCTGTTTGACAGGCTAAAACTTGAAGGAATTTGCCCAGATGTTATTACATATAACACTTTGATCAGTTGGCAGTGCAAGGAGGGGTTGTTTGAGGACGCATGTTTATTCCTACGAGGTGGAATAGAGAGTGGATTTTTGCCCAATCATTGTACTTGGCAAATTTTAGTCAGCAATTGTATAAGGGAGGTATGCCCTGAAGCTTAATTGCAGGTATATATGGAAAGTGCTCATTTCAGGTTCGGGATTCTGGTGATGTTATGTCCTTTATTTCCCATTAGAAATGAATTGAATGATTGATGCTATGAATTCTTGGTGATGACTCTAGTGGAAGTATGCAAGAACTTATTGGAGGTTTAATTTTTTCAACTGGCAGTATATATAAACTGGTAGGTCTATGCCCTGTTTCCTCAGGATAGGATTTTCTTACTTTTTGGCATCGCATTGGAAGAATCTTTCCTAAAAAAGCAGACCTCTGTTCTGGCTACAACTTTCTAGATTATTCTGTTAGTTTTCTCTGATACTTTGTTTTAACAGTTGATGCACCCTATATTGCTCATTCTCACTGACAGAATCTCCCCCTTTCTCCCTTTTCTATCATATTCTTTTGCTAACAATGAGTGAGGTGTCTGGCACTGTTCAAGGACCGGATTCATTTGGTGTAAAGTTTAAATATGTTTGGTAAATAATTTATTTATTATAAGCTCCCAAAGCTTGAAATTTTGATGGATAGTGAACTTTGGCCTAAGTGCGATCAATAGAGCTACGTAGGACAATGTAGTGAAATCTGTTTGAGCAGCACATGATGTCTAGTCGACGAATATGGTCCTGTTAAGAAGTATCCAGAGCAGCCAAGTTCATGAGATATTTAGGAGGACACTTCTGGTCTATCATTTACTATAGAAGAGCTAATTGTAATTGAGACTGTAAGGCAGATGGTAAAATTAAATTGGAGGAGTCTGAAAACTATAATGTTTTGAAGTCTTCTCCTGCTTGTGCCATGGTTATCGAACCATTTTATGTTAACTTTATGCAGAAACCTAGATGTTACCAATCCTACACTATATGACGAAAATTAACGAACTATTGGTTTTAATTCTATGTTTCTTGAATTTGATAACTTGTCCTTTAAATGAATTTGATCTTCATACTTTTGATCACGGCTTCAAGCCCTATATTTGTCCATGCTTGACCAACTTGTGGTGATCCATGTTTTGCAGATTGATTCTTAAGCAATTTCTAAAATTTGGAATTCTGATCATGAGGGCTATAGAAAATTCATCAGGTTAGGCCACGCTCAACGTTTTGAAGCCTATATCTTCATATGTGAACATGTTTCTGGACTTCTAGCATTTCCATCATGTAGGTATGAGGGCTAATTTTAGGAAGGCTTCCTAATGGCACCTATAATTTTTTCTCTCTGCTTCCATTTTGTCATTTTATGCCATTAAGCATATGCAGCCAATGCATAGCACCTTTTGACTTTGGCAGTGACAATGTATATAATATCACCCTTTTCATGTAGGTCATCCTGCGAGCTTGAAGAATCCTTGAACTGCTTCAGTTCATCTGAAAATAGCACTTTTCTACGAACTGTTCCTTGAAAAACTCTGAGTAGTTCAGAGGTTTCAAATTCAAACATGAATAGGTAATAGTCTTTGGCACTGAATGCAAAAGGTGCTAGATTATGTAGTCACGCTTGAATCTGATGATTGAGTGCTTTGCAAAGAGGATCGGCAAATTAGTCATTGGAGGTTTCACTTTTTGGAATTTTTTTCAAGGTATCTCTACCGCACAAACATGTTGGCATGGTTCAGACACAATTTTTTAATTTCTTTGTGGCTGTCTACCTCAAGCAAGGATTTCTCATTCTCAGTATTAGGTGTGCTGCTTCCCCTTGAGTTGTTAATTTAATAGTTGCTGCTACTTGTAGTTATTATGTTAAATAATTACTTGGGGAGCCATTGCTACACAGAACAAAGTATGCTTAGGTGCATACCCTCCCTACCTTTTCCTTTTTTCAGTTATTGAAAACCTTGTGAGGAGGATTTGTTGGATAAACTTGCACTGTTGAGGAGATAATTGAAAACTAGCTCCAACTCTTATCAAAGTGAATTTAGCATCTATGATGTCATTTGTTTCATCCCCCCCCCTTTTTCTTTCCTTCCTGAAAAGGAATATCTGCTTTTGGTGTATACTTTACCAATCATTCTCTTTACTTGGAATTTCACTTTGTTTTACCTTGATACAGATATGCATTGGTTATCTTGTTTGTTAAAGAAACTATTAAGGGATATGTCCTCATAGAACGGACAAATTGTTTTTCCATTGTTATCTTTATGTGATTCAGAAACATTGATGCTGCTGATTTCAGGGAAAACGGTACTTTGTAATCAGCAATCTCAACAAGCATTCCAAGCTTTTGTACATTATGTGCTACCTAAAAAGGTAAATTGGCATCTATCAACCCATCAATCAGGCATCTACTCTAATGGAAGCACTAAAGATTGACAAGTCACATGAGCTCTATCAGCTGTTCATCTGATTCTAGCACACATGGAGGATAAATTAGCTTGTTAGGTAAATAAACACATTCGCTATCCTGTTTGTTAAAGAAACTATTCAGGGACATGTCCTCATAGAATGGACAAATTGTTTTTCCCTTGGTATCTTTACGTGATTCAGAAACATTGATGCTGCTGATTTCAGGAAAATGATACTTTGTCTTCAGCAATCTCAACAAATATTCGGAGCTTTTGTACTATATATTCTACCTAAATGGTAAATTGGCATCTATCAGCCCATAATCAATCAGGCATCTACTCTAATGGAAGAACTAAAGATTGACAAGAGTCACACAAGCTCTATCAGCTGTTCATCTGATTCTTGTGTACATGGAGAATAAGTTAACTTGTCAGTTAAGGATGCATCAGCTCACGCCTCAGATTGTTCACGTAGGTTCATAGACACTAGGGCTCATGCTAATACCATACCTCTTTTGTCTGTGCAGACCCCAGATAACTAATAGGCAAAAAAGCCCTTAAGTTTTTAAGTTGGTAAAGTTTTTTTTTCTTTACCTGTATTACAATCACCCAAAATTCAGAAGAAGACAAAAGAAACTCATATTTAATAGCATTCACGCAAGACTGGTGGTGGTCCACATTCTTTTCCATTTTCAGTTTCATTTGTTGACTCTAAAAGTCTCAAACAGCCGGATTGTAATTCCTCTATGTTATTTTATTCTTATACCTAATCTTTATCTTGTTGTTTGTCTCTTCTAGTTCCAAAGAAAACCATCGCAAGATTTCACTTTCAATTGAAAAGGGTCCACAGTGCTTCAATTGTAAGGAACACATCCTTTCCTGGTTGTGTTGTTTTCTCTGGATTTTTAGTCACCATTTAATCTTTCCTGAGGAAAAGAGATATCATAGTGATTCATGAAGAGTTTATTTGTTGAACTTCAGTGGGTAGGGCACAACTTTAAAGATGTGATGGAGCTTTTTATGAAATTTATGTGAAATATTTTACTGTCAACACCTTTGAAATTTATGAAAATTAATATGATGGAACTTCTTTGAACTTTTGATTGCATGCATTTATGGGTTTGATCATTTTAAGTATCTCAAGGGGTTGAGATTGGAACAGAAGAAACTTAAGAGAGTATTTGGGAGGAGAGGGCCAAAAAGTGAGCAAGATGAATGGAGAAGCTACAAAGCAGCAAAAGAGATAGAGAGAAAAAGTGAACTTGAGATTATAAGGGATTTGCTGAGAGATAATTCAAAAGAAGGAATGAGGTAGAGACAAAAGTTGAGTGCAATGCCAAAGAGAAGTAAGAACATATGTGCTCCAGCAGTACCAGATAATCACCTGGCATAGATTGTTTGGTGACATCTTTCTGAGTATATAAGGCTGGAAGAATATACAGAACAATTTACAAGTGCCTTTTGCATCATGTCTCTTTTGATATCAAAATCTCCAGTCAAAACTAATTTCTTTTTAGCAGAATGGTCTACGCTGTTGGAATTCCACTACAATCAAAAAGTATATCGTGTTGCGAGGGTTGATGACTGATTTTTCCCACAAGCCAGATCTAATAAGCTAGTCAGTATTCAAGCATCTTTATGTGAAGTTTCTAACCCGCATTGCTTGATTGAGGATAAGCTGTATGGCTTGGTTCTGCTGATGACTAGTTTTCTGTTGGAAGTGCTTAGAGCTCCAAAATTTCTTTGGCACTAGGTAATGTGGTTATGGTTTACTCAAACATACCAAATATACTCTTATTTGCTGGCTTTGTGGCCATAATGGGTTACTTATAAGTGAATAAATATTTTAATGGCATAGCAGAGCTTTCTGAAATTCTGTCTTTGTGAAGTATAATAAAAAAGTAGTGATCATCTGCTATTTGCTTATAACTTCTTGATAGCTGTTTGGACTCGAGTTCTTGGGCTATGCTGCATGTCAGATCTGCTGGTATCTGGTCTGAAGAGCTTGGCCAGTCTTTTAAATAGGTGAAAGCCATAGCTTATCACTGTTTTCTGTATCAAACTTCATTGGAGTGCTTCTTCCTACAATATTTGGAAAGCTAGGAATGCTATACTTTGTCGAGTTTGAAGCATCTGTTGATTTGGCGCTTAATTTTGTTATGTGTGTTTTAGATTTACATTAATGTAGAATGTTTGAAGTTCAATGATTTTTCAGAAAATTTAGTCTAAGAAATGGGGTGTTTTGGTGTAATCTATTGAGATGTCCATTTTGTAAAGAAGTTTGAGGTGGGCTTGTGGCAAGGTCTAGTCCTCTTACAAGTTCTATTGTTTCAATAAAGCTAAGTCAAGTGAAAAACAAGGAAAAAAAGCTGAGCATGGAGTTGTTGAACTTAGAGTTTCTTGAGACATCTCTGTACCTCTTGTTGTGTAACCCTTTGCATGTTCAATACTGCCAAAGATGGTTTAATTTTTCTGTTGTTTGGATGATGGGTCAAAGGTGGGCCAAAGCTTCATGTCATGTAACAGTACCATGTGCCTTTGTACTGTGCTGTCACTGGTGTGTATACTATACCTATGGTATTTATTCATTTTGGCAAGTTATTTATTGTGCAATTATGATCAATGACCCTGTGTACTCTTGCCAAACTGATTGGATGAATTTAATCAGGGACCCAGTCAGGAACAACTTATCGTTGTGAGGTTGTTCAACCAAACATGAATTAAATCTGGAATGGAGAATGGCTTCACCCCTTCCTCAACAAGATCTTTTTTTTGAGTCGGTAAGCTTGTCTTCAAAAGTTTTCCTGCTCAATCATCATTTTTTTATTGGAAAAACTTCTGGAAAAGAAAGTCTATGGCGGTGTCATGTGAGCATCAGCATGCTTTCCAGAATATGAAGTTTCACTTCATCTGTCCACCAATGTGTAGACTATAAGTCTCTCTGGCTCTTTGTAACAACACCTTCTTACGATAACTGTAACTCACACTACAAGACTAGTGGCATCTCATACCATGCTGTAATCATCACGCCTATTTGGAATGAACTGCTTTTGCACATAAATATTCCCATGCCGCTTAACCCAGTCCCCTTGTGGCGATGCGTTTTCCACCCATGCTGTCATCATCATCCCTATCTCATCATACATATCAATTATCTCGTTCAAAGACTTTCCATGAGAATGATGATCATTGCAAAAACTAACGCAAGAAGTCAAACCAAATAGGTTAGATTTACGGTGATATGCACAGTGCTCATTCTTCTATTGTAATTCAATGACCATACTCTACCAGCATTGCACAATAATGTCTGGCTAAAAGATTTGCTAATAGAAAGTTTTAAGTATTTCAATAATCAGAAAACTCAGGGTATGTATGAGAGCAACAAATCCAACCATCACCTATGAAGGTTAAAAATAAATGATAGAAATAAAAGTCATTAGGGGTACAAATTAATCAAATTGATGGTGCATGCTCAAAACAAAGAATGAATCATCAAAAAACCATCTTTATGAGCCCAGAATTTATTGATACCATTAATTGCAAGGGTATAGGTAGGTCAATATCCATTCATTTCATGAAAGAGGACTTGAATAGCAGATGTGGAAAAAGGACAACAGATCAAATAATAGTCGATGACAAGTGATGAAAAAATTAACCTTGCATAAAGATCAAGTTCCTCTTACCCTGCTATGACTATGTTCAAATTGTCATCCCAATTGAATCGACTCTTGCTATGTACAATTTGTATAGTCTTCTAGCTGCTTTTAACCATATTCAAATTATTCTTTAACATGGTCAAGCTCTCAAAAGATGCCAAATCTCTTGTTTAATGCATCTGCAAGTCGCAGGCAATCGCGTAGCCGGAGAATGGCCAAAAAGAAGAGCAAAAAGAAAGAAAGAAAAAAGAAAATGAAAAAATAATAAAAATTCGATCTTATTAAAAAATAATAATAAAGAAGTGGGGATTAATAGGGTGTGAGATAGGAGAAAGTGAGTGTATAAACTATTTTCCCCAATCAATGCATTTTTCGTGAAACGAACGGAGTCTAAGTTTTACTAATTTCGGTAATTTCGACATAACAATAAGATGACATAATATAAAGATAAGTAACAACATAATCACACTTTAAGTGATGGACAGGGATGTTCTTCTATGTTGTTCTTGGTTTAGTCAATTTTAAAACATGCAATGATAACAAAGAAAAACATAACGATGATGTGACCTGATATGAAAATACGGTGATGTACAAAATATGCCTTGTGATGAGTCATTTATGCAATTTTCAGCTTTATTTAGACTTGATAACTTTTATGCAGAAACGCATCATTTTTCTTTTTCCCAGGTCAAAATAAAAACATATTTGATTTCAATATCATTTTCATATTAAAATCCTGAATGAATGATAGGCTCAATTCATGAGTTTGAATCGCAATAAGTATTGATTTTGGACTCCTAACCACGTTGTTGGACTCCTACACTCAAACTCAAATCCCTTTGGTACATTACCTATGGATCGACTGACATATAAAGTGGGTTTCTAATGCAACATTTCAATATTTTAATCACCTTGTATTCCTCCAAACTACGCAATTTATATATCAACAACACTAACAGCATGCATTCTATTGTATATCTATTACAGCCAACATCGTAATCTAATTCCAGATCTAAGCAATTATCTAAAGCACTACTGATTTGCATAATTTATTATGACATTTTGACTGTACAACGACAAATCATATGACTTGAAATCTAATTTGGGTGGTATGATGGCCTAGGAACATGCAATTTTTTCACTATTTAACCGAGCAACATAACAAGTATTTTAGATTCTATGATTTTAAATAGATATTGTGACATCTTAGCATGCATTTTATATGAATTAAAACAAGTGAATAGAGACTTATTTTGAAAGTGTGAAAGTTTTGGTACCTACACAAATAGAATGATATGAGGGAAGACAAGAGATCAATTGGAGGGGGAGGATTTTTTAGCATCTCCTCCATCCACAAGATTTTAGCGTTACGGGAATGTTCATGTCGAGAGATTTTCAACAAACCCAATGTCGGTAGGTAAAATCACGAAATTAGAGACCCAATATTTCAACCTACATCGGGCCTAAAACTCGGGTCTATTAACCGGTTGTCGAAGAACTCTATTATTTACCATAAGTTAGAAGTTTGAAAAGCTTCATTTAATTTCAAAACCTCTAGGTACCGGTTTGGGCTTTGGGACTTTTCTTTCAAGTATGAGAAGGTTTGATTGAAATTCGATTAGCAATTAAACCCTCATCTAACATCCGATCGACCGGATTTTTGTTGGAATGGTTGCGCTCCCTAGTTCCAGGATGTTCAATCGAAATCAAGAAATAGCAAACTTTCCTGAATAGGGAAAGAAGGGTGATTGATCTCAAAAATTAAAAAATTCACAATCGAATTCGCGTGGCAATATGGGCATCAAAAGATTTGCTTTGATGTATAGAAATTTTTCAATGTCTAAGTTGTGTTTTGGGCCTTTTACCTTGCTGGTCAATTTTTAGTCACCCTTTGGCGAAAGCACTTTTTTGTTTTAGTAAACCAACATTGTTCTCATCTATCGCCAAATAAAATAAAATAAAAATTACTAAGAGAGGGAGAACTTCGCCTTACTACCCAATTAATGAGTCATGTACCAAGGGAGGAGATATACGTGGCTTTCCATCGCCATTTTTATCTTTCAAAATGTTTTTTGAACTTTCTGTAAAAAGAAAGAATGAAAAAGTAAATAAAGTTTGAAAGGGCAACAAGGTAATTAAGTATTTTATTTTCATAGAAATTAAAGGGTTGCTAGATTTGTCCCAATTGTAAAAGTCGGTGTTTTTGGTATCCCTCTTGAAAGTTGGAGCTCAATTTGCCACGAAAGGTGCAGTAGGAAACTTTTAGTTGAGAAAAACGCATGAACAATATGCACCACATGGGTCCTTCATAGTCACCTAAGAGAAAAACGGGACTAAATCCTGCCTAATTGATCGTAACCTTTTTTTGACATTCGTAATTTTCCCCATTAATAGCTATCTTGCTTGTTACATATCATTTCATAACTTTTCTTTACATGATATAGTTTCACTTCTTTTATTGTGAATTCTATAAATCTTGTTGTACGTAACATTCCATAAAAAATTAGAAATTTGTCCAATTTTCTATTGTTAGTAAATTATTTGATCATAACTTTCCTACTAGTAATTTATCTATAAATTATCATTATGATCAATAGTTGTAAGTTCACTTATCTTAATATTCCACAATAAAATGACAATCTAACTCGCATCAGTAATTTTTCATATTCACTGTTAACCTTTTCTTAATCACATTCACGTTTAAGTTTAATCACTTTCATGTCCATAATTTTTCTTAAACTATACTAATTTACGATATAAAAAAAAAACTCGCAAAGCAGATCCGACAAATGGGGGGTATGCGACTCTACTCATGATTGGATAACGATTTTGTAGATAAGATAAAGAGTTAACATGGTTTGTCTTTGCCGTAAGCTTTTGGTTTCCTATGTCCACGAGCACCGCCAGTCCACACCGTCGCAAGACCCGCCTCCTGAATTTGTCTTCCGTCTCCCGGCGCCCCCAACAAATGGGCCATTTCTCAGAGCCACATATATGCCAGTGCTTGAGCCGTATAGCCACCACGAGGCGGAACTCCCCGGTCACCGTCGCCGGCGGCCGCCAAATGACCGGACCACAGTTCGTGGAAGCTGTTTCGAGGCTCGCTCATGCTCTGCTTCGGCTTGGCCTGAAGCCCGGTGACGTCGTCGCAATTTCTGCATATAACAGGTCCATTTTTTTTCTTCACTTGTGAACATGATGTAATTCTTTTTTCTCAGCATTCATCAGTAGGAGGTGCAAAAAGTTCAGCAGAATGTCTTATCTTCTGGGTTCTTAGTATTAAATCTTGCTACCACAGAATGTCGGTGTTGAGTTATCAAGCAAAATGTGTAATGAGTGACAGACATTATTCTTCGATGAATCAATGTAGTTGGGTTAAAGTTGAAGTGGGATAGAGAGCCAATGAGATGACTAGATTCGTTGTTGCAGAACTGATCATCGGCTTTGCTTCTTCTTATGATGAATCGATCATCCATTTCTTCTCTTACTAGTGTGAGCTATTTTTTCCATCTTTTTTTCTCAAATTTTATGGTTTTCTCATGTTAGTGACTGCTACTTGGAGTGGCTACTTGCTGTTGCATTCGTTGGAGGGATAGTCGCTCCTCTAAACTACAGATGGGTGAGTGAAGTTTGGCTGAACTATTGAATCAAGGGGTTCAATCCTCTGTATTGGCAATTATACATTTGAATGCGTAAATTGGATAGAACGAAAATTCATGGTCAACGTTGGAAAGTAACTTGTCAAATTTCAGGGACATAAGTAGGGCTCCCCGTACGACGCATCAGTCCATCATGAGCTGACTTCATGAAAATTTTAGCATGATGAGCAGCTAATCTTTTATACGCTTTACCTTTTGAATGCTCACGTGATATTTTAATTTGACCAGTGCATGAATGCAATGTTGTGCATTGGAACCAAAAAGTAAGAGATACTAAAATTGTTGCAAGTTGTGCATGTGAAGTGTAACTGAGTCATGACTATGTGGAATATGGAAGTGGAAAAACAGAAAAGATGATCAAGCCTCTGCATCTAATCATGCTGGAGGAGAAATTAGCCAATCTCAGTAGCTTAGTTGCTGAAACCGGCAGATCTCAGTGACTTAGTTGTCTCTTTTGTCAAACAGAAAATTGAAGAAGTAGGGCAAACCCCTACAAGTCATGATGGTGATTGTTTTATGATATGTACATCTATATGACGGTGTTAATTCATTCTAAAATCTTGATTGTAGAGTGCTAATGAAGTTAGATTGGCCATGTTAGCCGTAAGCCCTGTGATGTTGGTGACAGATGAGAGTTGTATCAGTTGGTATTCTGAACTCCACGGGGATAGTATACCTTCTCTAAAATGGCATGTTTCCTTGGGCTTCCTTTCTTCACCATTTTCAAGCAATGTGAATGGTGAGTTGCTTTCTTGAAGTCCAAAGTAGTTGTTGGATGAAAAAAAGAAGAAGTTAATATTACCCACCATTCAATGTACAAAGTGATGATATTCTTAGTATCATTGAACCAACCTCTCTTCATGTGTCAGTATCCACTATGGGCATGCTGGATCTGCATCAAATAACTCCTCCAAGTTCCTTTTCGACTACTGACTATGTCTGGGCTCGTGATGGTGCCGTTATAATATGCTTCACCTCTGGTATAGTCTTTACTTCCTCTTTTTGCCAATAACAAGTGTTTTTTGTAGTCCTCAATGGGTGATTTTGTGTGAAAGATAGGTTTTTTACTCTTTAATGAAGTGACAGATCCTATTTAGAGACATGTGATGGTGCAAGCACACACGTACACCCACAGAGATATAAAAATGGTGCTTTTGTCCATCTTATTACCTACTTCAAAGTTTCAGTCATATGAAATGATACAAAATGGCTCTTTTTTGGTTTGATTACCTGCTCAAAATGTTTCAATCATATCAGATTTGCCATAGAGTAAACCATATCAGATCTTTTAAGTATATATGGCTTTCTTTTGGGTTGATCCCTGTTGCTTAAGATACTCCCTAGAAAAAGCTTTTTTGTCCATCTTTCTTGGCAAATTTTTGGATGATTCTCAAATTAGAGGATTACTGTGTGACATGGCTTTCTAGGTTCTGAGGTTGTCTTGTATTCCAATACTTCATAGATTTTTGTGGGCGTTTCTGTCTTTAGGTCCACTTTCCTCTCCGTGATCTTCACAGGTGGGGTCAGTATGTCAATTATATGCCACTTTGATGCCTAAGTTAGGAAAAATGTGGCATTGGAAGTTCATAGTTATGCATGGCTCTTACTGAGTTTTCATTTCCAGATATTTAGTTTTATTGGGCTTATTGGCTTCAGGGACTACTGGGAAGCCAAAAGGAGTTGCCATAAGCCATTCAGCTTTATTCATACAATCTATGGCAAAAATAGCCATATGTGGTTACAGTGAGAATGATGTATGCCCTTTCCAAGTTTCTTCTCTTTTATTGTCTTCATGCTTGGTTAGCAATCAGAAATCCTATAGTCAATTGTCAAAATAGGTCTTCAAGTGATTGTTTCCATATTTGGAAGGTTAGCGAGCAATTAGAGTCAGAGTGATAAGACAAATACATTTCTTTTGTTCAATTTTTGCAGGTTTATTTGCATACTGCTCCTTTGTGCCACATTGGTGGTCTCTCATCAGCCATGGCAATGTTAATGGCTGGAGCTTGCCATGTCTTAATACCCAAGTTTGAAGCTAAATTGGCCATTGAGGTTATAGAGAAACAGGATGTCACTGCTTTGATCACTGTTCCAGCCATGGTCGCTGATCTAGTATCCTTTCTCAGGTTGTCTATAAAGAGTGATCTTTAACGAGCAATGTAAATACTAAATATAATTTGTAGAGTTCAGCCACTTATTTGATCTAAGTTCCAAGTTATGCTCTTCAAGGGGTACTTTTGCTTAATTCCTAGTTTCCTCAGGGAGAAAGGACCATGGAAAGTAAAAGACTCTGTGAAAAAGATATTAAATGGCGGAGGAAGTTTGTCAATCAATCTTATCAAAGAAGCCAGCAACTTCTTCCCAAGAGCTAAGATTCTCTCAGCCTATGGTGTGCATCCTCTAAACCATAAATGCTGTTAATTGCACTACTTCAATGCTAGTTGGAATAGAACCTGCTAGCAATGTGCATCGAACTACTGTGCTTATCATACTATTTTTTCTCATTTGTTTTTTCAATATGCAGGAATGACAGAGACTTGCTCTTCGCTAACGTTCATGACTCTCTATGACCCACATTTCTCATTTTCCTACCAGCCCCCTCATTTTCCTGTCGGAACAGATCTCAGTTCAGTTCAAAGACCACAAGGTATTTGTGTCGGCAAACCCGCTCCACATGTTGAATTGAGGACAGATGCTGATGATTCAATTGGCATTGGGAAAATTCTAACCAGAGGTCCACATTTGATGATTGGATACTGGGATCAAGTTCGGTCATCAGTCTCTAACAGTCATTCATGGTTTGACACTGGCGATGTTGGTTCCATCGATGAGCATGGTCAGGTGTGGCTCATTGGTCGAGAAAGTGGTCGGATCAAGACTGGGGGAGAAAATGTTTACCCTGAAGAGGTAATAGAATTTATCTGCTGTGTATTGACTTAGAAATGAAATTATTTTCCTTGACCAAGCATAGATTTGTTGATAGGTTCGAATGTGATACATATTTTTCCATGTTTTCAATGATGAACCTGTTTTATTTGTCAAAATCATGGTTAGCTAACATGAAGGGATGTAATCTCAGCTCATTTTCTTGGGACATGTTCTTGTTTCACAACATAGGTGGAGGCAATACTGTTCCAACATCCAGCAGTTGCTGGAATTGTCATCGTGGGAATCCCTGAAGCTCGCCTAACTGAGATGGTTGTTGGGTGTATTCATGTGAAAGAGAACTGGCTTTGGTCTGATAAAAGCCATGAACTTGGAGCTGAAAAAGAAGAACGTTTCTTGTCTGATGAAATTCTTCGACAATACTGCAGAGACAGGAATTTAACAGGGTATTGCTCTTTCAAATCTCCAGCTACTTTGATCCTAAAAACTCTCTTTCCCAAACACACATTCCATGCATGCAGCCATGTGAACTTCTAGGCATATGTTGATTGTTTAATGTTTTATCCATCATAATCGATCTTCTCAACCAAAAGAACATATCATTACTTTCTTTGCAGGTTTAAGATACCAAAAACTTTCATTCCTTGGAAGAAACCTTTTCCGACCACTACTACAGGAAAAATACGAAGGGATGTAGTTCGACAGGAAGTTGTTTCTCATGTTCGGTCCATCCAAAGCAATTTATGACTGCTGACATTGTGACTTCCCAATTGAATGATGAAAAATTAAATGACTCTGGTCTGGCTCTTATTGTTCTTGAAATATCCAAAAGTTGACATAAGTAATTAAACAAATCCTGAGCCTTGCAAAACTCCCTCGCAGGCAAATTCTGCATCAATTTTTTGGAATAGGATTTTGCATCAGCTGTGAAATTTTGGGAGAAAGATGGTGGGAAATTGAGGTTTTCTTAACTCTTTGACTCATTGGGATTGGGTTTGGGGAGGCTCATCACTGGTGTTAGCAGAGTTCAACACACTTGTGTCAGTCAACTGCCCCATGCAAGTAGCGTCATTGTTAACTTTAGGAACTAATTGTTTCTGCATCAAATTGCTTGTTGCTAGCAAATATGCAGGCAAGGTTAACTCTGAAAATGATTTGCTAGACATCTGCATTAGCGCGTTTTTCTGTGAGTGCACAACAGACTATTTAGTACTTGCAATGAGTATGAGTAGAGGATTAGATGTCAGAAGCATTTTGCCTCTTCTATTCTAATCTGGACGAGTGATATAGAATACCAAGCTTTCCCTATTCTGGCCAGAAGCATTTGGGCTATATTATTTCTGAGGTGGATGAAATAAAATCCCAAGCTTTACCTATTCTGGTCAAAAGACGCTCAATGACCAATTTTAGACCATTCTATATTTCCCCCTATTGTTTATGTTGCTTTTACCTTTCTATATGCTGCGAATCACAAGTTTCAGTGGGGGACTTCAGATAGCTTAGCTCGTTCAACAGTGTTATAAGCTATCATAATGGTGTTGTGGCTGTGATTACTAAAGGTGTGTTGCAACATCTTTTTGAGGGGGTCATACAAACTCGTAAAAACAGATTTGACTTTCCTTTGGTGCATGTCAGCATTAAGAAATTCAGCATTTTTTTTTCCTTTTTCGCATTTTGACAGACCCGTTTATGAATCTCACTTTAAGTCACTTGGGGCACAGCAGTAGATAGTAGGACACCCATCATGACATCAACCTTTGCATTTAGGTGTCATTGTCGGGGTTTTTTTTTTTTTAAAGAGCGAACTATATGAATAGCACATGGAGAGCTTATCTGTATAACCAGGTACACTTGCATAGATTCAAAACTTGTTTACACGAAAACAAAACTAGCGAAGGATAGATTTTTACAGCTGAGAATCATGAATTTTGCATTCAAGGGCTTTGAAAGAGCCGGTAAGCTCGAAATCATCTGTACAGTACCATAACTGGGCTACTACCCAGATACCCTCTAAAACCAAAGAATTGCTGAACACAGACACCAAAACAAAATGCTGTTAAAGGTCCTCAGGACACGAAAAACTTGAGCAAACAGGTAAGCTTGAAGACACAGGACATGCTAAACTTGGTCTTCGAGAGAAAACAAGCCGGTTCAGCTTTAGCTATGCAGTCATATCTCTTCGTGCAGTCCTTATTATACGTACTCTTGACACTCCTCGCTTTTTGATGGAAAGTCATCATCAGTCTCGAGCATTCCCCATATAAACAAAAAGTAGCCAAAAGGAAATGACCCATCAGCCCTGGAGGAGATAAACAAAGAGATCAAAGATGTAATAAACAGTATATTGAAGTCTCTTGCTACTTACAAGATTTGTCGGTAACTACAACCGCTTAACTGCTCATAAATTATTCTGCATGGCTTACACTGCTCATAGATTATACTGCATGGCTTACATCTTTAATAGAAGAAAAAGGACATGTACTTGATCTGGGTCGAAGGTAAAAAGAGAAACCAAATCTTTTTCTATACTAATGAAATAAGACCAATTCATTCTGACAAAAAAAAATCAATTCATAACAAAATCAAATGACATCAACAGAAACCAACTACCTTATCATCAGATTGAGTTTCCTTAAGGAACTTTTACATAAATGTGGATGGAGTCGCGATCGACAACTCATCATCAGATTGAGTTTCCTTAAAAAACTTCCACATAAATGTGGATGGAGTCACAATTGACAAGTTATACTCTATAGTGTTCAATATCAAGTCCTCCGCACTTTGATTGAACTTGGATAACTTAGATGATTACCTCACAATCATGTAATTGCAAAAAAAAAAAATTGAAAATTGATATTTATGTATTTTTTTTTATCTGATTTGGCCAAATTTTAATTGGACATAATTTTATCATCCAACATTCTATTGAATCAATTTTTGCACCTACGGAAAATATGTTATCCGTTTGTCTCAAAATGCAGTTTGATTTTAAAAAATAAAAAGAAGTGTTGCGAATGTGAATTTTCAACACTTGGATCAAACGATCAATCATGATATTTTCTTCCTGAAAAATGATTGTGATTGAATATAATTAATTTAGATGACTTAAAAACTCTAAATCTCACAACATGAAACATTTCAAATCATCTAATTGGAATGAATTTCGCAAAGTGCTATTAATGCGATTTTTTATCGAATTTAGCTGAACTTTGATTCATAACTTTTCCACCCAACTGTTCATCCCCCTCTCTCTCTGCGCGACGCTCTTGAGCCACTGTAGCTCCCGCTCAGACTCCGGCTTCAGGTGGCTGTTTCCAGCACCGTTTGAAGCTGAATCTCGGAATAGGAGCTGTTCCTCTGTAGTCCTCCAGAACCCCCATCGATTTCGGGTCTGGTAAGGTCCCTTCTCTTCGATTTCACTCATGGATTGCTAGGGTTGCTCTGCTTGTTGGGGCCGAAGCTCTGTTTCCCTTGTATGTGATATGGAAAAGGCTCCATTAGCTCCTGTAACTCAGTCTGAGCAGTGAGGAGGACGCAACCGGAGCCGGAGTAGGGCTCCGCTTGGTTGCCCCTTCTCGCGTGACCGGTCCCATATAAAGAACACCCCTGTCTTGGGTTCGGTAGGAGATAGGCGTGTTGGTGCGCATGATAGAATTAGGAATGTTGATGTCTTGACTGATAGTGTGGCTGATGGGAGGAGGAGAGTAGATGTGTCGCCTGCTATAGCTGATGCTGGTGTGGAAGGGCGTGGACAACTAGCTGCTGTCCATGAAAGCAAAACCCCATGTTGCAGCGACCACTAGAGAAACAGGATGCTCCTGTGCGTTCTTGGGCTAATGTGACTAAAGCCGCCGTTCAAGGGTACTCCCTGACTTACTACCCTCCCAATTCAGGGGGTATTAACGTTGTGATTTGCTCAGACGAGGATCTAGAAGTTGCTGACCCCCTCTGGAAAGAGTGCTTAGTTGGTTACTTCGTGGGGAAAAAACTCTCATTTAAGCTTGTTGAGGCGGCCATTAAGCATCTATGGGGTCCTAGACTAATAGAGGTAAAAGCCAATGACTAAGGTTTCTACTTCTTCCATATCCCGGACGCGGAGTTTAGGAGGAAAGTCTTGGAAGGAGGCCCGTTGACAGTGGCAAGGGTGCCTCTCATTCTTCAGCAATGGAAACCCATGCTAGAACTGAAGAAAGGAGAGCATACTTCGGTTCCAGTATGGATTAGATTAAAGAACCTTCCTTATGAGCTATGGTCAGCATAGGGAATTAGCAAAGTCGCGAGTATCCTGGGCAAACCCCTATATGAAGACCAACGAACGGAGCATTTAAAAATGATCTCGTTTGCTAGAGTATGTGTTGAGCTTGAGGCCTCCAAAGCTTGTTGGGATACCATCAATGTTTCCCTAAATGGGGTCGTCCGTGTGGTGGAGGTGGAGTACGAGTGGAAACCCATACTATGTCAAGCTTGTGGAGTGTTTGGGCATAGGTGTACTACACCCAATCCCGATCCTATTCAAGCTGCACAGCAACCTGAGGAACACGCTTCTGAGAATCCAGTTATGGGCCAAGAACAGCCCATCCAAACAGGCGCTTCTTAGCCTGAAGGGGCACCCGAAACAGCCCCATTGGAGGTGTGGCAACAAGTCAAAAGCAGAGCTGGGAAGGAGAGAGTGGGAAGCGCACTAGTGTGACCTAACCCAACTAAGCCTTCAGCTTCTTGTATGGCTAAGCTACAACAGATAAGAGCTGTCATTCCCGTGGCAGATCAGGTTTCACCCTTCGACTCAGACGATGACCTTGAAGAAGAACCTTCCCAACAGCCCTTGCCGTGTCTTACAAGTCCAGAACAGCTATCATTGGAGGTGGATTTGACTAGAAGAGCTGGACAGGAGCTGCTGAAACAAGCCGTCCCAAGAATGGAGGCTGACCCATCTCCGCCTGGTTTGAAGCCGAAGGAACCTGATCCCCCGAAGATGGCTTCCTCGCTGGTGGCTGTCCCCCCTGTGCAGAAGGAGACCAAGCTGCTGTCAACTACGATGTCCCCCTGGGGAGGCCGCGATATCGATCTGTACCAACTGAATTAAGGCTAAAGATGGCCAACCAGCAGGGACCACATTTAGGTTCTCTCTTTTAAAGCCAAGCCGTCTACCAGCAAGCGACGGCTAAAAAAGAGGTAGTCCGTGACTCGTCTTCTGTACCTGTTGCATGTTTTTTGGATGCTGGAATATAAGGGGTCTCATGAACCCCATTAAACAAGCGGAAGTTAGGCTTTTTGTGCGCCGCAATAATATATCTTGTGTTGGTATTCTGGAAACTAAAGTTCCTATTGACAATTTTTGCATTATCTCTTACGGATTATTGCACGGATGGTTATGGTTGGCTAACTATGAGCACTCCACTCGGGGACGCATATGGGTTGGATGGAACCCGCTTCTAGTGGAGTTCAAGCTTCTTTTCAGTATTAGCCAGATTATCCATGGAAATATAAAAATTTTGAATTCGGATAATGATCTCACTCTTTCTATAGTGTACGGGGAGCATTCCTTTGTATCCCGTAGACCTCTCTGGCGTGACATGATCATATTGAGCAATGGTCTTAAGGACTGCCCATGGATACTGGCGGGCAATTTTAATGCCATCCGAGACTCATCAGACCGTATGGGGAGCCCTGACATTTGGATCCCTGCCTTTGATGAGTTCAGGGATTACTGGACAGCGAGCGATTGACTTACGGTATGTGGGGTTCCGTTTTACTTGGTCTACTTCCTCAGGTACTCGCAGGAAACAAAGGAAAATTGACCGTGTGTCTTGGTTAATAATTATTGGTGTATGTCCCATTCTTTCTCAGAAGCCTCATTCTTGGCCCCAGGGATTTCGGACCATACACCGATGGTTGTGAAAGTGCTTCCGCATACTCCTCGACGGGTCCCTTTTAAATTTTATAACTTGTGGATGAGGCATCCGGAATTTTCTATGCTTGTATCGCAGGTCTGGGATACCCAAATTTCAGGCTCCTTGATGTTCAAATTATACGGCCACCTCAAGCTCCTGAAGGGCCGCCTCAAATGCTTAAATAGAGATGCTTATTCGAACATTTCTATGAGAGTTTCTGCAGCAAAGAGGATGCTTTCAGCTACCCAAGAAGCCCTCATTCATGACCCTCAAAATAGCCTCTTGGCAGAAGGTGAGCACCTACAAATCAAGAGTACTATAATCTCAGGTCCCTAGAGGAATCTTTCTTTAGACAAAAATCTTGTATCAGATGGCTAAAGGAAGGTGACCATAATACCAAGTTTTTTCACCATTCGGTCAATCATCGTCACCTCCGCAATTGGATTCTATTTGTCATGAATAGCTCGGGTCGGGTGGTGTACGGCGGGTAGAAGTCCGAGAGTCTTTGTCTCATACTTCCAAGACTTACTCGCCCCGGCCGCTGTGGCTTCGAGACCATCTATCCAGGAGATCAGGGATGTTATTCACTCCCCTCTCAGGCTAGACCAGGTCAATTTTCTTTCCCTCCCCTTCAGTCCCTTGGATGTCTGTGACGTCCTGAAATTCGAGCCCTTTTAGGGATGAGTGAACGTGAATTTCGCCAATGCATTGTTGGTTGATTCCGCTCGGACCCAATCATTTCCGAGATACTGACCTTGAGGGGAAAGGCTACTGAGGACAGAACTCGTGCGACTAAAGAACTTGACCTGGGAAAACGACTCGGCAGAGTGAGACTTGCGTAAGGATGATCTGTAGTCATGCGGGCCGATTTCAAGGATGAATAGAAGTCGATTCGCGGACAGAAATAATGGGACGGCGGGTGATTCCGTCTTGTTATTGAACCCGCGAACGGCCCTATGTCGATCCTTGATAATCGTGTACTTTGAAATAAGAATCTATCCTTCGCAATTTCATGTCGTCAAGGACGTCCATGTGTCGAGAAGTCTTGAACGTGGTTTGGCACGAGTCGGTTACGCGTGAATCCTCGAAGCCGCATGTCAGTCTGAATTATACCAAAATGACATTTGGGCAAAATTGACAAGGCATGAGAATCCAAGATTGGACTTCAAATTTTCGGGAACGTCCGGGATGGACTTTTGGATGATGCTTCCTTGATAGTCGACAGTGTCGGTTGAGCCGAGTTTTTGGGAAAGGGATTTTCGGACCGAGGAACCGAGCCTATGAGGACGTGGGCCGGGCAAGAACAGTGAGGGCCTCACGCCCAAGGTGGGATGGCCACCGTGGAAGACCGAGACAACGAGTGAGCCGTTGGGCCAAACCAATCGTTAACCCTCCCGAGCCCGTTGTCTAAACTTGAGCCAATTCGAGCCCAACAAATTCCCGAGCCCATTCCTATTAATTTTCCGGCCTTTTTCCTAGGCCCGCCCTTCATTTTCAGCCCAAGGACAGATTGGGAAATGTGCAAGGTGGAAATGACCAAAATGCCCTTGGATATTTTGAAGAAAAGTCAAAAAAAGAGAGAGAAGATGAGGTCAATTGTTTGGCAAGTGGGGCAAGCATTGATGACCTTGATAAGGCTTATCCTTCAGCCTTCACTTCATTCTCTCTCTCCTCTTCATCTTCTCCAAAAATCGACCCTCTCTCCCCTTCTTCCCTTGCCTTCCTGCAGTTTTACGCTTCGACCTCTCACCGAATTTTGAGTTGTTCGTTGCCTTCCCGGTGGAATCTCGGGCCGTGCCACCTATCAAAATGTTCAGGACAGAAATTCCGTACTGTTCACGGCGGCCGATCGCCGAACGGAGCTGCCTTCCGTCCCGTACGGCCGCCTGAAGTCGGCGGTCCTCCGACCGTCACTGTGAGCGCCTCCTGTGCAGCTTCGGTTTTTCTTCCGTTTCTCTCCATTTTTGGCCTACCCAATGCCCACACCAGCCACACACAACTCCCCCTTGACCCCCAGGAGCCTCCGGTCACCGGCCACCAGCTCGCCGGAGCTCCGGTCGGCTTGTTTTCGCTTTGACCAGCAACCTCCTCCTCTGCAGGTCTTTGTTTTGTGAAGTTTGGTGGGGAATCCGAAGTTGTTGCTGCTGTGTTGAGCCCGGGACCGCCTTGGAGTGTCGTGAGAGAAGTCCCAGTGTCGGGTTCGTCGCCGCCGCGCCCGTGTCGCCGGCCCGCTTAATGGGTGAGTTTAGCTCCTAATCCCTATTTAGTGCCTAAACTTGCTTAGGGTTGGGTTAATTAGAGCTAAGGGCTAATTAAGATGTTTAATTAAGTGTATTAGCCCTAAGATAGGTGGTTAGATTAAGGGTTAAGATTAGATTAGCTTAATCTTGTTTAATTATGCTTAGTTATGTATTATGTGCTAATTAAGCATGCTTTGCTTGATTAAATTGATTAATTGTATTAATTGATTGATTTATTTAATTTCTGCATTTATTGATTAAATTATGTGATTTATTAATTAAATGATTTAATTATTTAAATTCGGAAATTACTGTTCACGTGCATTGTTCACGATTACTGTTCACGTGCACTGTTCACGATTACTGTTCACGGCACTGTTCATCCGGAATTGAAATTGTGCATAATTTCATGTGCCTTGATCATATGAAGTGAATTTGATGTGTCGTGGCATGAACATTCGCATGAATCGTGTGATTTTCACAAAAGAAAGAAAATGGTTTGTCCGAGGGACAGGAAATGGACCGCTTTTATGAGAAAGGTGGGAGAAATGGTTTGTCCGAGAGACACCGGAAATGGACCGCTTTTGTGAGAAATGATTTGAGGTTTCATATGCAAGCATGTGTGCATTGGTTAATGCTCAAAGATAATAAGTGGGTTGTGATTGTATGTTTGCATGATCACTAAGTTGAAACCGCCGTCTTGGGAGAGTATCCCTTGACGTTCTGTGGGCATGCGGTCTCGGGAGAGTATCCCTTGACGTTCGTTGGGCATGCGGTCTTGGGAGAGTATCCCTTGACGTTCGTTGGGCATGCGGTCTCGGGAGAGTATCCCTTGACGTCTTTTGGGCATGGAAGGCCTCTGCGGAGGAAGGGCGCCGTAGCGCCGTTGCGCCTTGGTTGTAGCCCTGTGGGGCAGTAATAATCGGAACACGTGTGGATACGAGAGTGCATGAGAAAACATGGCATCATTGATTCCGATTATGCATGAGATGATCACATCATTTATGGCACGCACGCATGAATTGATAACGTGCAGGGTGTGGCAATGGCCAGGTGAGATCGCTTGTGGTGCGACTCGCATGTGATTGATAAACTGCATCATCTAACGGCCATGTGCATTGCGTGTATTGTGCTCACTTATAACGTGCAGGGTATGGCATACCGGGTAAGGTTGCATGCGAACCGACTTTTGATTGTTGGTTGACCCTACTTGATGTTTTATTGTTGATTGCTGATTGTTTGTGGTTGGGTTGAGTGAGGGGTGGTTCTGGAGAGATACCCCAGGTTGAGTTGGTGTACTAACCGGGGCTTAGGGGAAGAACTCGCTGAGATTTTATCTCAACCCGTCGTGGTTAACATTTTTCAGGCCCCTAGAATGGCGCACCCGTATTGGAGAACCCCGCCCTCGCTTCTCCGGTGATCGACCGACGGAGTCGAGTCGATGGGTGCGAGTGACCGTGGTGTTGAACCCGAGGGTTCATTTTGTACAGCTGGATTAGCCTAGCCTAGTTCCTTTTTGGTTTGGCTTAGAGGATGGATCGGCCCCCGTTGTCGGGCTTGTAAATCGGAAAAACGATCCTCCGTTGGTTAATCTAGTAAACCGTATAAATGAATAGTGATGGTTGTTCTTACTTGTTCATCCCTCTATCCCTGATTGATTGATTGATTGTTTGTTGGACTGGGGATGGTTCGTCTTCCGCTTGCGCATAATGAAAGATTAAAATGAATGGTCGCCGACGAGTCCTGGGACGTCGCCTTCAATCGACCAAGAGAAGGGGTTGTCGCGTGCTCGGGGTTCGGGGCGTGACAATGTCCGTGATGCTATGTTCTCTATTGCTGGTAACAAAGCTCTAGGGCCAGATGGATATAACGCGGACTTTTTCAAGAAAAACTGGGATAAGGTGGGCTCCTCAGTCACTGAAGCTATTATCGACTTCCTTATATCAGGTTCGTTACTCAAAGAAGTCAATAATACTATCATTGCCTTGGTACCTAAAGTCCCCAATGCATCATCGGTTTCAGATTATCGTCCTATTGCATGTTGTAATACAATTTACAAATGTATTACCAAAATTCTATCTTCTAGAATTGCTGCCGTTCTTCCTGAACTTATAAGCCAGGCACAAACAGCATTCGTAAAAGGAATACGGACCAGTGATAATATTCTGATAGCTCAAGAATTGTTCAGTGGGTTTCATACCAAGCCCCACACTCCAAAATGTGCTATCAAAGTGGACTTCAGGAAAGCCTATGACACTTTGGATTGGGACTTCCTTGAGAACTCCCTCTTAGCATTTGGATTCCCTGACCATTTCACAAGATTGATAATAGTATGTGTTCGCACCCCGAAGTTTTCAATCTCTATTAATGGCGAACTACATGGTTTCTTTTCTAGTGGACGAGGCCTTCGACAAGGAGACCCTATGTCTCCTTATCTCTTCACCATGGCGATGGAGATCTTCACAGGTATCATTGATGTCCATATCAGGCATCCGGATTTCCGGTATTATTGGCGCTGCAAGGCCACGTAACTATCTCATCTGTTTTTTGCAGATGATGTTCTAATTTTCAGCCAAGCGAGCCTTGCGTCCATATCTTGTATCAAGAATGGGCTCACATTATTTTCCTCATGGAGTGGCCTGACCCCAAATCCCAACAAGAGTGTAGTTTTTATCTCAGGTGGCTCCAACTCAGTGAGGGACCAGATCATACAGGCCTTAGGCTTCAATTTGGGCTCGTTTCCAGTTCGTTATCTGGGAGTGCCTATCATCACCTTCCGGCTGAGCAAAGTGGATTGTAATACCTTGATTTGCCACCTTACCGCTAGAGTTCAATCTTGGACACACCGATTCCTCTCGTTTGCGGGCCGGCTCCAACTCATTAAATCAGTCCTACAGGCCATCCAAGCATATTGGGCGTCCATCTTCTGGCTTCCTGCGTCGGTAGTTGACAAAATTGAGCAAATATGTAGACAGTTTCTCTAGAAGGGGCCAACCATGGGGCCGGGAGGTGCTAAAATATCTTGGGTTGATGTTTGTCTCCCCACACCTGAAGGAGGACTTGGTTTGAGGAGAATCAGGGATAGTAATAAGGCAGCCATGGCCAAACATATATGGCTACTTTTCACGGACAAAGAATCGTTATGGTGTAAATGGATACACGCCACATATCTTAAAAGGAAAAAATTTTGGATCTCTCCTACTCCGACTCTTTGTTCTTGGGCCTGGAGGAAGATTCTTGCACTCAGAGATATTTTTCAACCGTACTTTCGTTGGAAGATAGGTGACGGTGAGCATCCATCGCTATGGTATGATCCCTGGCTAGAAATTGGCCCTCTTAAGTTTTCTCTAACACTTATATTAATCAGTCAGACCTTCCTCGACAAGCCAAGGTAAAGGATCTATATACTCCAGATGGGCACCAACTTATACAAGATTTGTCGGTGTGGCAAATTGTGGTCCCTCCACTCTCTCAAGGCCAAGATAATTTTATTTGGGTGGAGGAATGCTCAGGTAAATTCTCGATGTCCTCTGCTTAGGCTACTATCCGCTACAAGGCCAACCCTGTGTTCTGGTCTTCTTTTGTTTGGGATAAGGCTCTCGCCCCTAGACACCAATTCCTCCTATGGCTCACCTCCAAAAATTGCCTTCCAACACAGGTACTCCTCATGTCATATGGTAGAATACCTTCTACGGTATGTGCCTTCTGCAAGACAAGACCTGACTCAATCAACCACCTATGTTTTGAATATTGCGTCCCCAACTCCCTAGCCAACTTTTGGGCCGTTAAATATAATATCCCGTGGATCAATTCGGCTTGGCCGGACAATCTCCATTGGGTTAGCAATGCTCTTTCTGGCAAGGAGTTCTATCGAGAAATAGCCCGTTTCTCTTTTGGAGCGCTATGCTATATCATTTGGAAAACCAGGAATGATATTATCTTCCGTGGCGAAAACCTCTACATTCCATCCTTGAAGTTGCAGCTATTCAAGGTGGTTAAGGATAAGGCGCTGGCCTTCAACAGGGTTCAAGATAACCCTAGGAATAGAAGGATGTAGCGGAGTTGGGGTATAGATCCTCGTATTTTTTATGTTGTACTGCCGTTGGCCTATATGTAGGTTTGCTTCCTTTGTACTTTTGTATTCTCAGGTGAACGGGGTACCCTGTCACTCCAAGGACATGTTGTCTAGTTGAGTGCCTGCTGGTGCCACGATCCACAATTGTTGTAAATCTCTGGTCGCTTTATATATATATATATATACTTACCTTACCAAAAAAAAAAACAACAAAAAAAAAACTTTTCCACCCATATCACTCGATTTTTGCGCCAATGGTAAACACCCTATTGTTTCAAACTGTGGTTTAATTTATCAAAAAAGTGTTGGGATTTTAAATTTTCAAGAATTAAACCAAACGGACAACCATGATATGAAATTTTTTTTTTTCATAAAACTGGAATATTTCAGTACTTGAGCACAACATACCAACTTTTTATCAATATGTTCAATCTCGGGAGAAGAGGCACTTGCATACTAGCTTTGTTGAAACTCAAAGAACTCTCTAAATCTCCAAATGGCAATTAGATATCGAAAAGGATATGACGATGTGCAAGCACAAATTTCATAATGAACTTTCACAAGTTTATACTTACCTCTTGAAATGGCTTCGGATGTTGTTCGCAGTATTGAATAATGTCAGTGGCCTTCTTATAGAACCCCCAATTTCTCTTCTCTCATTCTTCTCCTTGGGCATCATGCATCATCGGTTAGAAATCTATTCACACCTAATTTGCATCTATCTCTTTAGCATAAGAAACTGACCATAGTTTTCCTATTCGACATCTCATGGATTCAATTTTTGCATCTACAGAAAATTCATGAGTGAATTGTTTCAAAAACGCAGTTCAATTTTATAAAAAAAAAAAAGTGTTAAATCGCAAATTTAGGAATTGGACCAAATCGATGGTCATGATATTTTTTTCATTAAAAATCCGATCGCCATGATTGAATGTGATTTAGATGATTAAAAAGATTTAAACCTCCCAATCATGTAATTGTGAAAAATTATAAAAATTAATATTCATGTACTTTTTTTTTATCTAATTTGGTTGAACTTGGTAACTGGAATGCCGCAGATAGCCTTACCCTTGATAATTTGGTTGAACTTAGTAATGCAGATGGGGTTCCGAGCAGCGTTACTCTTACACTTGGTAAATGGAATGCCAAAGACAGGCTTCACCACGATTGTCTTCATGGTCAGACAACCGGAGGATTACCTGGAGAGAGAGAGAAAGAAATCCTTCTTATCAAGAGAGAGAATCGGGAGCAACAAAGATTGTTCAGAACGGTAGACAGTAACGATGGCAGCAAAAGAGATTTGAACGCAATGAGAGTGGCTTAGAGCGAGAGAGAGGAGAGAGAATTAAGATAGGGTGAGTGAGGAAAAACATGTGAGGAGTGCTGGAAAATACATGTGCCAAAACTTCTAAAATAAACACTTAATTGCCAAAATTGGATAAGAATGGAATATTTAGGTGCCAATGGCGAAAAATTATAGTAAAACTGCTGATGTGGCATGTTCCGATGACTTTTTTTTATTGACATGGCAAGTCTTAAAAAAAAAAAAATCATGTGGCGCTATAAGCTCAAAATCACGTTGTTTTGCCCCAAAAATTGATTTTTAATATAAATATTAATTAAAATAAATTTAAAAGAAAAAGGGAGCAACAGTATTCGGTGAGGGCTAAGGGCCTCCATAGCCTTTGCTATTTGCCGAAAAAGGCCAGGGTTGTGGGCCAATGCCCAAGGCCTGGTGACCCCAGCTAATTCTCACGCCACCATTGCTAGCCCTTTCTAGTGATGGTAGGGTGGTGGAATTGAGGGCTATGGAGTCCCTCATTGAATGCTTGCTGCTCTTTTTTTTCTTTTAGTTTTTAAATTTTATTTTAATTAATATTAAATTAATAAATTTGGGAGCAAAATTACATCGTTTTGCACATTGATTGCTAAGTAGACATTCCAGCGAGTCATTTAAACCACTTATATTATTAAAAATAAATCATGTCAGATTTTCAGCTACCCTTATCAAAGTTGGCACTTGAGTGTCCTAATTTTTATTTTTTAAAATAACAGTTAAGTATATCTTTCGGAAGTTTTGGTACTTAAGTGTCTACCTGTGCTAAGTTTTGACACTTGCGATATACTTTAGTCCGGATTTGAGTGTTATAAAATAGGAAGCTTGTTACGAAATAGGAAACAGGTTGGGCGATGGCACTTTTTTCCTGCTAAATATTTTTTTCGATTAATTATTTTTTGATTTCAATTATCTAATTAGTAACTGCGACCCCTTTAACTTTTTTCCTCTTTTTAATACTTACACGCATTCATATGTATATGTTATGTTGTTTTCTCCTTCACTTGGAGGAGAAAGGGCTTGAAATAAAAATACTCATTTTAAGTTTCCTCGCCTGTTGAAAAACACCGCAACGCGGCGTGTTTTCCTCAAAATTTTGGATATTATTATGAATTTTGATGATTTTATATTTGTAACTCATCGATCGAAAAACCAGTTGAGAGAGTGAAAAGATGAAGAAAAACACGATCACGCTGAGGATGAAAAATACATGGAATTCCATATCACTTCTCTAACATTGATCAATCAAGAAAAACACGGAAATTGGGAACTTTACATCATGAGGAGTGCGGACCCTGTCATTTCTCGGAATCATCTGGACTGGACATATAGTTAGTCGAGCGGGGGAAATAGGGATTTCATCAAAGTGAAAGTTGTCTCGTTAAATAAAGGTAGGGAAAATTATTAAAAAATTCATAAATATATTATACTTTTGTCAATTCAATTATAATCATTTTTTACCAATTGAGTTCATCCAACCAATTTTAATCAAAAATCACTGACATGGACACTAGCGATACCACATAGGATGGTTGGTGTTGACATGGACAATTTTTAATAATATTTCAATATTTTATTAGATTTTTTATAATTTTTGCTTTTTCTCCGGCCAGCTAGCCATGGTCGTGCTCATCTGGCCTTGCCTACCATAGGCGAGACTCGACTGAGTGAAGGTGAGCCCCAACGAGGGGAGCCCTCACCCAGTCAAGGCCCAACAAGGGTTGGCCTCGCCTGGGGCAGGTGAGACCAACCCTTGCCTAGACCAAGCGAGGTTGGCCCTCGCCAAGCCAAGGTGGCCTCGTTGGATTTGGCAAGGGGAGCCCTCATCGAGGCATGGCCGAGCAAAGCCCTCGCCAAGGCTCGCCCTTGCTCGGCCGCACCTCACCCGTGGTAGGTGAGGCCAGCTTGCCTGACCATCGCTTGTGGTCGAAAGCCAACCATTACTTGTGGCTAGAAGTCGACCACCAGCAAAAGAACTTAGAAAGCAAATAAGAAAACAAAGAAAAAAAATCTGAAAAAAAAAAAAAATGAAAAATATTAATGAAAATTGTCCACATTAGCACAAATCATCCTACTTAGCACTGCCACCAATCATCCTTCCTGGCACTGCCATCATCCACGTCAACTATTTCTAGTCAAAATTGATTGGATGGACTCAATTAACAAAAAGTAAAAAAGTTTATGATTGAATTGATAAAATTAAAAAGTTCATGACTGAATTGACAAAATTGTAATAGATGTAGAACTTTCTGGATAATTTTTCAATGGAATCTCGATTAAGATATAAAATCCAAGCTGACTAGTTCCAGCTCATTAAGCCTGAGCCTCGCATCGTAGAGTCTACTAAAGATCCATATAGTTAGTGGCTGTGATGAAGTTGAGTCGTATAGACTCCATTCCAGACGTTTGTTTCGTCCTCCAAAACGATGAAATGCCGCATCAACTTCAGTCGCCAAATAGGGCATGTGTTTATAATTCGATGGACATTATTGATCGCACTCGAGAACGCAATCTTAATTGAGAAACTTCAATTCAAGGATTTTTGTATACAGATAAACCTAATTTCAAGGGGGAAAAAGTCGGAGAAAACCAAAGTCCAGAAGAAAGGGGCAGGGGTTATCATTACCAACGTCGCTTTTTTCTTCGGAGAAATGAATAATTCTGTGATGTTCTTCACATAATTTACATGGCGTCGTTTGGCAAGGATCAACAATAACACTACATCAACAGCAATGATAATCGCGAACCGGTTCACTCTTTGTAATCTCCCGACCCTCCGGACGCCGGAGGCAGAAGCAGAAGCGGTGGCCGGAGCGGAGGAGGAGGAGGTGGGGTTGCCACCGTCGCCCTCGCCGGCCTCTCCTTTCGGAACTTGAAGAGAAAAACCAGCCCAGATGCGAACAACAGAGCGACGCCGGTGATTCCGCACACGATGCTCGCCACCAAGAGCGCCCCTCTCATGTGATGTCTCCTTCCTCCTCCGTCACCGCCGCTGCCACCGTATCCTCCTCCTCCTCCTCCTCCTCCTCGCCACCATGGGTCGTCGCTTGAAATTGTCCCGTTCAGGAGTGGCACCGCCGGAGAAGAAGGCGACGACGGAGACCCCCCGAAGAAGGACGCCATCTCCCGGGGCAGCTTTGCTCCGGCCGGCGGCGGATCCTGGAACTGCAGCCCGTGATCGGAGGGTCGCAATTCTCTCGATTCCGATTGAGTAACATTGGTAAAGAAGAGGACGCACAGAGCCAGAAGGGCGTATATTCCTCTGGAGGACGCCATCTCTCTCTCTCTCTCTCTCTAGAAAATTACATATGGAGTCTTGGCGTCTAGTCTGTTTCTCAGCACTGAGGAGCGTGTCGACCAGTGAGGCCAAGATGAGCATCTGAGTTAAACCAAAAAAAAAAAAAGATTAATGTCAAATCATCTTTATATTAAGCAATCTAATGTTAAAATTAGTAATAAGTTTTTTTTTCACACTCCCTTAAAAAATATTAACAGATTTACCGTTGCTCGCATTTCTCTTTTACTATAGTGATCTTCATGGAGTAAGATTTGTTTTTTTTTTTTTTTTGTTAACTCCTATTGTCTTGATTTTTGTCCATTGTGACAGATAAGTCCCTCTTGTGACGCCAGAAAAACCCTTATCAAAGGTGCAACTTAAATTGGAGGATTCGAACTCGAAACACATGGGTAGGGTCCAAATAGCACTACGTGGTGGGGCTTGGAGTAAAAAGTTAAGGAAGAGGGGAGATGCTTTTGGCCGAAAGACAATGAGAAAATTTTTTTTTATCTTAACCCACAAGAAAAAAACAAGAAAATCAAGAAGGCACGCCTCATGGATCTATTACACTCTTGGATTTCGGAAAATAGCGTATGTATTGATAGATTTTATTAAAATTTACACACTAAGAAATGTGCCAAGTTTCAATTGGTTTATGAAGCAAACGAGACCGGTGAATTGAACTTATTTAATACCCAATAGGTCAACCAAAAAAAATTCAAAAGGAAATTGTCAGGTCATTAAGGCTTTATTTACTTCATCAAAAATATTTTTCAAGAAGGTATTTTCCTTATTTTTCAGTATTTGATTTACTTAAAAAATGAGATAATGAAAAATATTTTTCTACTTAACGGAAAACCTATGCTTATATTGTTAGAATATTTAATAAATAAACAACGTATTCATCTAATAGTTTTAATTTTTAAAATAGTTGGAAAATCTCACATACATTTAAGAAAATGATTTCCTCTTTGAATATGAGAAAACATTTTTCAAAATTTGACTAAATATTAGCACTTGGACCTGAAACTCTACGATTAGATAAGAGAACCCCAAAGCTGATTCCCAAGTCCCTAATGTTCAAGACCAAGTTTCCGGCTTTTGAGCCCCAATCCATCAAAGCTAGGGGTGTGCAACGGGAACCGCCCAACCCGGACCAGACCGGTCGGTTTTGGGTGGTTCCCATAACCGGCAGTCCGGTTCCATGTTCCCATTTTCGGAACCGGTGGTCGGTCGGTCCGGTTCTCGATTCCAAGGTGGGAACCGGACCGAACCAACCTGGACCGAGCCTAGGTAGTTTTTAAAAATATAAATAAATAAAATTCTTAAGAATTAAAAAAAATTATTATTTTCAATTTCAAATTCCAAATACACCCCTCTTTGCAATGCATGCCACCGTGGCCCATAACTCTATTTAGCTCACTCTTACTTGTATATTGTTGTAGGAAATATGAAAAATGTCTTACCACTAGCCATCATGCGTCAATTACATTGAACATTACTCAGTACCATTTGGAAATTAATGCCTCTTCTTGAATTGTAACTACGATTGCTTGCAAAGTTACTGGACCAGACCGGACCGGTTGATCAGTCCGGTTCCAAGATTGGCCGGTCCGATCCATGGTCCCAAAATTTGGGAACCAGTCTTACGGTCCGGTTCGATTCCACCTGGAACCGGACCGGATCGAGAACCGATCACCCCTAATCAAAGCGAGTCCTGGCCCTCGAAACCCATGCTCAAGTCCATTGAGGTGGAGCCCAAAGCTCTAATGCTCGTGTTCGATGCCTTGGCACCTGAACTTGGGTCCATAAAGGCAATGCTCAGGTCTTCGACACTCAATCTCTAGATCCTAGCACTTAGGCCCGGTCCACCAAGGCCATGGATGGGGTTCTTAACGCTTAGGCCCTTACTTAATGGAATGTTTGTTCTTATAAAAATATATTATTAAAAAAATTAAAATTAAAATTTTTTTTTAGTTTTTTTAATTTTTCCTATCTTCTTTTTCTTTTTCCTTCTTTTTCAGCTAGTCGCCAACCAAGGCAACGACAATTAAAAAATTCAAATATTTGGCAATTTTCCCTAGGAAAATCAAATCAAATTTTCCAAATTAAACATATTGCGAAAGCAAGTGATTGAACAACAAAATAGACAAAATAATAAAATAAATCAAACCGATCAAAAAAAAAATCAGATCTAAATTTACGTAATTCGGTCGTAGTTACCTATTCTCATGGAAAGAGTAACAAAGAATTATACTATAAATCAAGCGATATAATGGAGATTACAACCACACTTGAGTCACTTATATACTCTCAATGATTGACAAGTCACAATTACACCTAATAACTCACACGGTATTTAGCTTCATAAATTCTCACGAAACAATCTCACAATCTCACAAAAGAATTTATAAATTTTACTACAAGATTATTGGCTTCAAAACTTTTAGATACGTTCATGGTGTAATTCATAAGCAAAAACTCCTCTTTGATACTCTTCACAAAGAACATCCCTTGTTAAATATTTACAAAATAGGAAACCTTTTTTTAGGAAACCTTCTCCAACTAGGAAACCATTCAACTAGAAAACCTATTCAAAATAGGAAACCTACTTGAATTAGGAAATTTTTCATTTTTAGGCTTCAACTTGAGATATATCTGCAACATGAAGGAAAAAAAATTTCTAATTCATTTTTAGGCTTCAACTTGATATATATCTACAACCAAAGGAAAATCTTTTCGAATTAATTTTTAGGTTTAAGTCAAATACTGAAAAGTATTGTCATTTTCTAGAAAAATATTTCCAAAAATGTCACATTTTCGAAATCATATTATTTTTGGAAAGCCTTAATATCTATTTGTTTTGAAACTTAAAATAATCACTCGTATAACTTGAAATACTTAGTCAATGGAAAATGTTTCTATTATTGATTGCAATTTATATCTTTTTTTGTTCATTCATTTTATAAACATTTTGGACAATCATTTTTACAAGAATATTTTTCAAATGTGGTAAAGTAAGTGCGCAATATGTGACTTGCCAAGGTAAGATCTTATTATGCATAGTCCCTCCTTGGACAACCCAACAGCTATTCCATCCATGTTGTCCATTGAACCCGCTCCGAATAATCCCCTTTGCTGGACTATTATCGATATAATCATAAAAACTAATTTTTTAGGAATTTTAGACCAAGCTTCGATAAACTTTGAATAGAAAAAGCTTTTATTGTGTCACTTAAGTTATATAGGAATTAGATCTGACCAACTGTCCATCCTACCTCCTCTACATTCCACCCCATAGCATGTTGCCGCCAAAAGCAGAACGCCTTATTTCTTCTAGAGAATCTCCTAATTTTTCCAAAGCAACTCGAAAGGGATTCTTCAAACAAAAAAAGAATATTTTTCAAATCAAGCAAAAAAATAATATTTTTTTAATTATTCAATTTTCATGAAACAAATATACACTAGAATTTCTTTGTGTATGTTACATTGCTCGTTAATTAAACGACACCATCTCTTTTGAGGTTTGGTCCCATAAACCATAACTTGCCTTCAAACAAGCTCATGTTAAGCGGATCCTTCCTTTTTTTCTTTTATGGTTCTCTAAGGCGGGAGGTGACGGTGCCCCTTGGATGAATAAGAAAAACAAGTGCTGATTATTAAGAGTGCAAATGGTAACATTTCTGACCAGAAAATTGATTTCTGGAAGAGAAGTAGATTTTTCTATTTCTATTTCTAGATGAGTTTCTGAGCCAAAAAACGCGTTTGATAACGACAAAAAATTTCTACTCTTGGAATAGAAATTCATTTGATAATCAAAAAAATTTCAATTTCCCAAGTGGCGGCGGTAATGGGAGGGGCGGCGGCCGGTGGCGACGGCGGCAGTGAGCGGTGGATGGCAAAAAATTCCTTCGGATAAGAAAAAGAAAGAGAGAAACAATTTCTGATTTCTATTCCAGAAATTGAAAAGTAAAAATTTGTTGTTTCTGATTTCTATTCTGGAATAGAATCCTGTTCCAGAAATAAAAAAGTAAATTTTTTTACCAAATGGATTTCTATTCCAAAAATAGTGCGGAATAAAAATCTATTCCGAAATAGAAACAAAATGGTTATCATGTGTGCCCTAATAGACCGATTTCCACTTCTCTTGAATAAAAAAGGATTTGATTCAACTATTCTAAATACACGTATGTTGCATTGTCCACATATATCCAACGAGATTCCACTCTTGTTTAGAGATAATGTGGCTTGAGCACTAAATCGTCCACCTCAAATTAAATGCTTCATGGTACGACCACTTAGTAGGGGCTTTCCACGTCATTTCAAACAAGTACGAAACACAAAAACCTATTGAAATTTCTTTTTCCTAATGTCCATTATCGAATTTCATTAGCAAGTGCATCAAAAACCTCATCAAGTAATCAACGAAAGTAATTTTACGAAATGTTTACACCTAGACTATTCTCACATAACGTATAATTAATATCTTAAAAGTTCAATTATTCAAAATTAAATAAACGTTAATCGAGGCATGTGATTTTTTGACTTTCTTTTTCTTTTGTCCCTCACTGTCGAGGTTTCTTGTCTGAACGCGGAAAACGTGGGACTTTTTTGACCAATCATCGGCGGGGTTTGCTTGTCCTTTTGCGATTGAGCCGAAGCCAACGGTTCCTTCCTTCACGGGTTGAAAAATGAGAAGTTAGTGGTTCAATCCCCGCATTCCGCACGATGACTTTTCAACTCCCCAATCATCGCGATGACGTGGTCAGAAGTGAATTGCTTACCAATTTGGTGGAAAAAGTTCGAAACCCTACTGAACTTTTCTCTTTGAAAGCCACAATTTTGCACCATCTTTTTCATCTTTCATTTCCAAAACTTCTTTGCACCCCTATTTTTGTGAGATCAAACACTACAACAAATAACAAGGGTCTTTATTTATTATATAGCTATTTATTTCCCCTAAAATAACCTTGTCGTCGACTCACTATCCAAATCCTAGCTTGACATCCCACTTCACACGCCCTAAATGCTGCTCAACACGAGACGTCATCGGACGATTCCCAACGAATGTTTAAAAAGTTGTCAATATGGTGATCTAGGTTGAAGTTTGTAAGCCACCGTAGAACCTGGGTTCATGGCGAAAATATTTAAGATTTGTGAGTCATTGGGCTCTTGCTTATAGGGGATCTGGGCATTAGAGTTTTTGACTTGTGTTAGTAACCCTGATTTTGAGCATTTTGCATGAATCTTTAGAATTTGAACATGCGACTTTTTAATTCCTAGGTTGTAATCTTTTAACGCCTCAATCAATTATGTCCTCTGCGACCAAAAAAAAAAACAAAACTATGTCCTCAAGGGGATTGATTTTCTAATTTTTAAGATAAGTACATTAACAATCTTGAACGTGTTACAAAAGTATAATTGAGTCCTAAAACTAACAAAAAGTGTAATGAAATTCAAAATTTGTCAAATTGGTGCAATTATGTTTTTTCATTAACTTCGTCTAACTTGCCTTAACGGAAGATGCTGACATGACCTTTTTTTTTTCTCTCCCACATGGTGCTGACGTGGCTAAAACACTTTGACGTCATTTTGTCCAAATCTGATTTTTAAAACTTAAATCCTAATAAAGTTATATTAAAAAATATAAAATAAGTATTTTAAATTAGCACAGAAAAGGGAAAAAAAATAATGGCAAGGGCAAGAGCCCTTGCCACCGCCGTCCCACTATTGCTAGAGAGCATTGGTGGGGGCTGGATGAGGGTTGGAGCCCTCTACTTGGATTTCGGCGAGGGTTGTTGCCCTCCACCCAAATCAAGCGGCCCTTGGCCAAACCGCGGCGAGGGTGCCTTGTATTGGCTAATCGTTGCTACGGTCTAGTTGAGGGTCAGTGGCCCTTACGCAAAACTAGGCGGAGGGCTGTGGTCCTCGCTTGCAAGGCCTCGACAACCCTCACTGACCCTTTTCGGCAATAGTGGGGCAGCAACGGCAACAGTGAGGGCCCTTGCCTTCCCTTTGCCCTTTTTATTCTTCTTTGTATTTAAAAAAAAAATCCTTTTTGGTAATTTTATTTAATTAAGATTTTGGTTAAAAAATTAGGATTTAGGCTAAAATGACATCGTTTTACTTTATTTTTCATGCTTTAGTAAAGCCAATACCATGTAAGAGAGAACATTTTAAAAGTGCCATGTAGGAGGGGAAAAAGTTTCTAAAAAATTCTTGAATCTATTGCATTAGTACTAATTGAATTACAAACCGTTCAATAGGACTAAACATTTTGCATTTGTGCTTGAGTCAATCCAATAAATTTAGGCTAAAAATCAATGACATAAATGACAACCATCCTTACGACCTATATTGACCTAGACAAAATTTTCAAATTTTTTATTAATTTTCTTTTCCTTTTCTTTTAATTTCTTTTTCTTCATTGTGATGCTAAGGGTCACAACCATCGCTAGTTGCGAGCGAGGGCCATAAAGCCCTTGTTGGATTTGGTGAGGGCGGCCCTCACCCAGTCGTGAGGGTTGAGCCCTCACCATATCCATTGAGGGCAGCCTCATTAAAGGCCGTGAGGTTAAAGGCTGGGCCTTGTGACATCTACCAAGGGCTTAACCCTTGCGGTCAAGTAAGAGCTTGGTGACCCTTGTCTATAGCCACCTAAAGGTAGCCCTCGCTTGGCTGTGAGGGTCAAGCCCTCACCATATTCGGTGAGGGAGGCCCTCACTAGAGGCCTTGAGGTCGAAGGCTAGGTCTTGTGGCCTCTAGCAAAGGCTTAACCTTCGTGGCTGGGCAAGGGCTTGGCGGCCATTGTTTGCAGTTGACAATGGCCTAAGCAAGGTCCACGACCTTCATTGACCATAATAAAAAAAAAAGAAAAAGAAAAGAAAAGAGAAAATATTAAAAAATTCAAAATTTTATCCATGCTGGTTGTGCCACAGAGGATGATTAGTGTCAATGTTAGTGTTTTTTGGCCAAAATTAGCCGGATGGACTTAATTAGTACAAATGCAAGATATCTCGAACTAAATTAGTCAAATTAAAAGGTTTTTGACTAAATTGGTATCAAATGCAATAAGTTTAGGACTTTTTAGATACTCTCTCCCATGTAAAAGAGAGAAAAAAAATAATGACAACATTTTTGTCAATCTAATTGTATAAAGTTAATGGTAGAACTCGATTGTACCAATTTGACTAATTTTAAGATCCAATTGCACTTTTTTTATAAATTTTAGTATTTAATTGCATTTTCTTGATAAGTCTTAGAACTTTCAATGTACTTATTCCTATTTTTAAAAGGAAGAAATTATTGTACTTAATAGTAATATTTCTTGATTGTTTTTATTCATTAAGATAATGAGGGCTTAATTAACTTTTTAATGTATCTTTCCAATCGGACCGACATTTATGATATTTGTTTTATATCCCCAACTCCTGAACAATAATGAGCATGTTTGGAACATTTGAGTGGGTAAAAGAAAATTTACAATTGAACTTGGAAGAGAAGCCACATCACTTCAAATTCACTGTTCTAAATTGACGATGTTTCATGAAACTTGTTAACTTTCTGATAGTGAAAGAGGTTATAGAGATGAGAATTCATAATAAAATAGTGTAACGACCTAGTCCGACGAGGGCAGGGAGTGATCGTTGGGGCCAAAGGGCCTAGACAAAAAGCGGCTCTTGGTAGGCTTCTGGGATGGTGAAAGGGGGCAAAAATGAACTGAACTATGCACCAAGCAGGGAGAGAGCGATTATGGGATATGTGTGTGTAAAAACTGAAATTAACTTATGGTGGCGGCTTATGACGTAACGGCAAGTTTTTCTTTGGAACTCCAAAGTTTAATGAGCCTAGGTTAAAACATTACTAGGATGGGTGATCTTTTAAGAAAGTGTACCTGTATGCTAAAGGATAAAATCGTGAGGCTCGATACGGGATAGGCAAAAGTGAACAATACCTCTATGAGTTAATCTAGGGATATCATAATATAATATAAAAGCGGGACCCTCTCTAGTAGGTGTGTGGTTTGGGAACGAACCAGATGAAGGCTTGATCTTTGAACGAGTGTCCCTCAACCTTATCTCTCGAAGCCTTAGGGTTTTCTCAAGTGTTCTAGAATACTCTTGGGGGAAAACAATACGATAATAGTACATCTATATAATAAATGTGAATAGGTAATAATTGGGGAGATGTAATCTCCACCATTAGATCGAAAAGAGATCTACAAATAGGGTTTACCTTTACTTGTATACATAGGAGTCTTGTCCCTCTCTTTGTATCATCTCATTCATAGGTAATATACATTCCTTTTAGAGTTTCTCTCTCTACGATCCTTGTAAGTCAAGTATGAGTAAAACTGACTTGAGAATAATGTTGTACTGCACTTTTTTTAAGACACCACAATCAGTTAGCCAAGTAAAAACACTACTCCCAAATAGTGGAGCAGAAAATAGAGATAATAGTGTTCGTCTCACCACAAGCAATTAGCCAGATGAAAATACTATCCCAAATATTGGAGCAGAAAATAGAGATAATAGTGAGTATACGAAAGACTTCATTCAGTATGAATCATAAATTAAAATAAAGGCAACAATAAATTGGGTGTTAAACAACCCTAAAACCAGCCAAAAAAAAAACGCATTACCTTGAGAACGGAGGGAAAAAAAAAAAATCCAAAACGAGCTAGCTTCCTAACAGGCATGCGTTCTTCTGGTGATCTTTCCTTACCCAAATCATCCCTCCTCGAATGTCGCGGTTGCCTAGGAGACTGACCTCCTAAAACTTTCTCTGGGATGTTCTCAAGGCCAAGGAAAATCCCCATCTTGCTCCTTCGGTGAATTCGGCGCTCCAAATTTCTCAATTCATAATGGCCATGGGGAGTCTCACTATGTGCAAACTTTTCAACATTAACCACCTCATTCTCACCCTCCCATGGACCAGATGTCTCATTGAAGTGGCATTTCAAAGGAAGATATGCACAAAACAAAAATTCAAATCGACAGTCAAGATTTGCAATCATGCCTCCATAACTCATCATTCTGTGTCTATATAACCTGTACCTCACGCGCAAGTGATTGTATCGCTCGCTCTCTCTTGTACAACAGGTCCTCCAAAGCCAATATCTCCCGTTGATCATGTCCCATTCTCTCCTCCGCAAAGAGTTTGAATTGCCACGTTTCCATTGGGATTTCCACCTTGTCCCTCTACAACCTCAAAATCATCGACATGGCCTCACTCACCGCAGATGAAGCAGCAGCATTCCTCTCTTCTTCGAGCTCTACTGTCAAATCCTGTATGGCTTTCTGTTGGGCTACAAACCATCTCACGAACTGCTGCGATCTCATTCTCGATTTCAACTCTAGCAGTAGAATCGTACTCAACCTTGCGCATGAAAAATCTTCTATTCCTTTGCAGCTCATCATATTTACACTAAACATTGCGAAACCAAGTACTACCAGCTGAAGATTGACCATCACTACAGCCATTGAAATCCATCTTCAAGCTGAGATCGGCACCAACCATCTCAATCTTTAATGGCGTTTAACTCAGTGAAGAAGGGCGGTTGAGTTTCAATGACTCAAATGAATAACGGATTCTAGCTATGTTCTTGTCTTCTTCTTCTTCTTCTTTCCGGCTTCCTGCTTGTGAAACATCAGGAAAAAAAAAACAAAAGAAAAATTAGTGAGGTCAGACAAAAAGTTAATGTGCTTTTCTAGATTACTGAAGTAGCATAAAAACCTTGGTTTAAAAGTAAAACGTGATGTAACCATTTCCTCCGTTCGTATGCTTGATGCTGATATGGCCAAGCTTTCTATGCCAAAGATCACTTGTATGACTGAAATATAACATGCACAGCTGACATGCAAAGCAAGGAGTCAAGGAAAAACTCAACCTAACGAGTGTATAAACACGTCATTGCACGGAGATAAGCGAAGAAAACTCATGCTCATCTGAATTAGGTTTTCTATACTCCGCATCTCCCACACCGTGACCGACATGGGCATCGACCTTGAGATGACAGCCGAAATAAAATGCTGGTGGAAGATTTGTGTGTGTAATGTGAGAGAGAACCTAGGGATTGGGTGGAGAAGATTGAGGATTGGAAGTTTACAGAGGACCCCATTGAATTGGAAGTGGAACGAGCATTACAACCACACTTGAGTCACTTATTTACTCTCAATGATTGACAAGTCACAATTACACATAATAACTTACACAGTATTTAGCTTTATAATTTCTCACGAAACAATCTCACAATCTTACAAAAGAATTTATAAATTTTACTACAAGATTATTGGCTTCAAAGCTTTTGGATACGTTTATGGTGTAATTCATAAGCAGAAACTCCTCTTTGATACTCTTCACAAAGAACATCCCTTGTTAAATATTTACAAAATAGGAAACCTTTTTTTAGGAAACCTTCTCCAACTAGAAAACCTATTCAAAATAGGAAACCTACTTGAATTAGGAAATTTTTCATTTTTAGGCTTCAACGTGAGATATATCTGCAACATGAAGGAAAAAAAATTTCTAATTCATTTTTAGGCTTCAACTTGATATATATCTACAACCGGAGGAAAATATTTTCGAATTAATTTTTAGGTTTAAGTCAAATACTGAAAAGTATTGTCATTTTCTAGAAAAATATTTCCAAAAATGTCACATTTTCCGCGAAAGCCTTAATATCTATTTGTTTTGAAACTTAAAAATAATCACTCGTATAACTTGAAATACTTAGTCAATAGAAAATGTTTCTATTATTGTTTGCAATTTATATCCTTTTTCATTCATTCATTTTATAAGCATTATGGACAATCATTTTTATAAGAATATTTTTCAAATGTGGTAAAGTAAGTGCGCAATATGTGACTTGCCAAGGTAAGATCTTATTATGCATAGTCCCTCCTTGGACAACCCAACAGCTATTCCATCCATGTTGTCCATTGAACCCGCTCTGAATAATCCCCCCTTTGCTGGATTATTATCGATATAATCATAAAAAGCTAATTTTTTAGGAATTTTAGACCAAGCTTCTGATAAACTTTGAATAGAAAAAGCTTTTATTGTGTCACTTAAGTTATATAGGAATTAGACCTGACCAACTGTCCATCCTACCTCCTCTACATTCCACCCCATAGCATGTTGCTGCCAGAAGCAGAACCCCTTATTTCTTCTAGAGAATCTCCTAATTTTTCCAGAGCAACTCGAAAGGGATTCTTCAAACAAAAAAAGAATATTTTTCAAATCAAGCAAAAAAATTATTTTTTGTTTAATTATTCAATTTTCATGAAACAATTATACACTAGAATTTCTTTGTGTATGTTACATTGCTCGTTAATTAAACAACACCATCTCTTTTGAGGTTTGGTCCCATAAACCATAACTTGCCTCAAACAAGCTCATGTTAAGCGGATCCTTCCTTTTTTTCTTTTATGGTTCTCTAAGGCGGGAGGTGACAGTGCCCCTTGGATGAATAAAAAAACAAGTGCTGATTATTAAGAGTGCAAATGGTAACATTTCTGATCAGAAAATTGATTTACGGAAAAGAAATAGATTTTTCATTTCTATTTCTAGATGAGTTTCGAGCCAAAAAACGCGTTTGATAACGACAAAAAATTTCTACTCTTGGAATAGAAATTCATTTGATAATCAAAAAAATTTCAATTTCCCAAGTGGCGGCGGTAATGGGAGGGGCGGTTGCCGGTGGCGACGGCTGGCGACGGCGGCAGTGAGCGGTGGATGGCAAAAAATTCCTTCGGATGAGAAAAAGAAAGAGAGAAATAATTTCTGATTTCTATTCCATAAATTGAAAAGTAAAAATTTTTTATTTCTGATTTCTATTCTAGAATAGAATCCTGTTTCAGAAATAAAAAAGTAAATTTTTTTATCAAACGGATTTCTATTCCAAAAATAGGTTTGGAATAGAAATCTATTCCGAAAATAAAACAAAAAATGGTTACGTATGCGCCCTAATAAACCGATTTCCACTTCTCTTGAATAAAAAAGGATTTGAATCTTTTGATTCAACTATTCTCAGTAAATACACGTGTGTTTCATTAGCAAGTGCATCAAAAACCTTATCAAGTAATCAACAAAAGTAATTTTACAAAATATTTACACCTAGACTATTCTCACATAACGTATAATTAATATCTTAAAAATTCAATTATTTAAAATTAAATAAACGTTAATCGAGGCATGTGATTTTTTGACTTTCTTTTTCTTTTGTCCCTCACTGTCGAGGTTTCTTGTCTGAACGCGGAAAACGTGAGACTTTTTTGACCAATCATCGGCGGGGTTTGCTTGTCCTTTTGCGATTGAACCGAGGCCAACGGTTCCTTCCTTCACGGGTTGAAAAATGAGGTGTTAGTGGTCAATCCCCTCATTCCGCACGATGACTTTTCAACTCCCCAATCATCGCAATGACGTGGTCAGAAGTGAATTACTCACCAATTTGGTGGAAAAAGTTCAAAACCCTAGTGAATTTTTCTCTTCGAAAGCCACAATTTTGCACCATCTTTCATTTCCAAAACTTCTTTGCATCCCTATTTTTGTGAGATCAAACACTACAACAAATAACAAGGGTCTTTATTTATCATATCGCTATTAATTTCCCCTAAAATAACCTTGTCGTTGACTCACTATCCAAATCCTAGCTTGACCTCCCCACGTCACTCACCCTAAATGCTGCTCGACACTAGACCTCATAGGATGATCCCCAACGAATGTTTAAAAAGTTGTCACTATGGTGACCTAGGTTGAAGTTTGTAAGCCACCGTAGAAGCTGGGTGGGCGGCGAAAAAATTTAAGATCTGTGAGTTATTGGGCTCTTGCTTATAGGGGATCTGGGCATTAGAGTTTTTGATTAGTGTTAGTAACCCTGATTTTGAACATTTTGCACGAATCAGTAGAATTTGAACATGTGACTTTTTAGTTCCTAGGTTGTAATCTTTTAACGCCTCAATCAATTATGTCCTCACCGACAAAAAGAAAAAAACTATGTCTTCAAGGGGATTGAATTTCTTTTCTAATTTTTAGGATAAATACATTAGAAGTCTTAAATTTATTATTACGAAAATATAATTGAATTCTAAAACTAACAAAAAGTGCAATGACATTCAAAACTTATTAAATTGGTACAATTATGTTTTTTTGTTAATTTCGTTCAACTTGCCAAAAGATGCTAACATGACTTTTTTTGTTTCCTCTCATACGTGGCGTTGATGTGACTAAAACACGAAAGATCATGTTAAAATGATGTCATTTTGTCCAAAATCTAATTTTTAACTTAAATCCTAATAAAGTTAGATTAAATTTATATAACAAGTATCTTAAATAAATACAAAAGAGGAAAAAAAAAAAAAAGGCATGTGCAAGGGCCCTTGCTACTGCCGCCGTCCCACTATTGCTGGAAAGTGTTGGCAGGGGCTGAATGAGGGTTGCAGCCTTCCACTTGGAATTGGGTGATGATTATCGCCCTCCACCCAAATCAAGCGGCCCTCAGTTAGATTGCGACGAGGGCGCCTTGCGTTGGCTAATTGTTGCTACAATCTAGCTAAGGTTCGGCAACTTTTGCGCAAATTTAGGTGAAGGGTTGTGGCCCTCTGTAGCACGCCGATTCTAGATACCACTAAATGTAGCACGCCGATTCTCGATCACCTGTCTTACGGGGTTGCTAAACTATGAGAATTATACACAAACAATTCTTGACAGTACATTGCAACCATAATCACTAAAACACAGTAAGTCCGAGGCGTCCTTGCTCAGCAGCGATCAATCTATCTAACCTAGATGAGGAGACAATGTTCACTTCCTCCACACATGAGCTCGCCTTCTCACCAAGCTGTCCAAAGTAACGCTCGTAGTCTCTCCCTCGTAGTCTCTCTCTCGCTGTCTCTCTCTCACCAAGGAGAATGTATCTCGCCACATGCAACCCGATCTTGACCTCGCCTACCCTTAAAACACCCTATAACAGCTTTACCCGGGAAGAACAGGACAACTAGCTCACTTGCACGGTCGATTCGGCGAGATGAGCATGCAATTCGTCGAACGGACGTTAGACAACGCAACCAGCTTCAAGGACTTCCTCCCGCGCTAGGGATGTTTGGAGAGATCAGCTGTCTACGAGACTCTAATTCTCTCGGTTCAAAAGGGTTACAACCAGCAGACAATGAGGGAGTATGGAAATGGCGTTCTCCTCAGGGGAGTCCAAAGAAGACTGAATAAGGGGCTGCTGGTTGGGAAAAGATTAAAAGTGATCCCCTCCTTCTTCTCTCCACCTGTTATACACGTGAAAAAACATCCAAGCCAACACTTAATTTCCCCTATCTCTCTCTTCTTCTTTTTTTTTATCATCCACAAAAGATGAAATTGGCTGCCCAAGTTCTGGTGATGGGTACGTTTTCTTCATTTTATTATTATGCTCCAATTTTCCAATTTTTTTTTTTCTGGCCTACCTAATTTCTTACACCACTTTTGTTCTTGGTTGACCATAGGAAATTGATGTAATGTCTAAAATGCACAATTCACTTGGTGCACATCTGGGCATCACAAACCTCCCCCCCTTAGAAAATTTCGTCCTCGAAATTGGATTTCAGCTAAATAAATGGGGGTATTATTGTCGGATTTGTTCTTCACTTTCCCACGTTGCTTCTTCGAGCCCATGATGTCGCCATAACACCTTAACCGGTGGGATTACCTTCGTCCTTAATACTTGCTCCCTTCGGCTTAAAATTCATCTTGGTTCTTCCGTATAATTCACGTTTTGATCTACTTCAATGGTCTCATAGTCTAACACATGAGTAGGGTCAGGGTAATATTTTCTTAACATAGAAACGTGAAATACGTCATGTATACCTGCTAATCTTGGGGTAACGCTAGTTTATAGGCTACTTCTCCGACCCTACCGAGTATTTCAAAAGGTCCAATAAAACGTGGGCTCAACTTGCCTTTTCTACCGAATCTCGATACGCCCTTAACCGGTGAGACTTTCAGAAAAACTTTATCCCCCACCTTAAATTCCAAAGGCCTCCCGTGTTTATCTCGCATAACTCTTTTGTCGACTTTGAGCAGTTCTCAACCGCTCCTTGATAATTTTTACGGCGTCCATAGTAACTTGGACTAATTCGGGTCCAGTTATTTTTCGCTCACCGACTTCATCCCAACACACTGGAGTCCTACAAGCTCTCCCATACAGTGCCTCAAATGGGGCAGCTCCAATACTTTGTTGAAAACTATTATTGTACGCAAATTCCACCAAATGTAGTTTTTCATCCCAGTTTCCCTTGAAATCCAACATACAGGCTCTCAACATGTCTTCCAATATTTGAATAACCCTTTCGATTGTCTATCAGTTTGAGGATGAAAAGCTGTACTAAACTGGAGTTTAGTCCCTAAAGCAACTTGTAAGCTCCGCCAAAGTTTTGATGTAAACCTCGGGTCCCGATCAGAGGTGATAGTTGTGGGAACACCATGTAGACGAACAATTTGCCTCACGTATATCTCTGCATACTTATCTATCGGATAATCTATTCGAACTGCCATGAAGTGTGCAGATTTAGTCAAACGATCCACTACTACCCATATCGAATCATGTCCACTAGAGGTTCTCAGGAGTCCTTGCACAAAATCCATAGTGACATGTTCCCACTTCCACTCTGGAATATTTAGGGGCTTCAACAAACCAACAGGCTTTTGGTGCTCTGCTTTCACTTGTTGGCAAGTCAAGCACTGAGAAACATACCTAGCAATGTCAGTCTTCATACCGTTCCACCAGTAGTGTTGCCGTAAATTTCGGTACATTTTCGTACTTCCGGGGTGGATGCTATAAGCACTTTTATGGGCCTCTGACAGTATCTCCTTTTTGAGCTCCTCATTTTTCGGCACACAAAGGCGACCTCGATATTTGACAACTCCATCCTCAGACACTTGAAATTCTGCCCTCTTACCAATTCGCACTTTATCACGAAATTTTAACATTTCCGGGTCCGACTGTTGTAGGGTCCATATTCTCTGGACCACTTGTGGCTCAATCCTCAAGGTTGCCAACACGCCTGAAAGGTGATCCACTTCTAACTTAAAATCGGAGTTGGCAATGGTTTCTAAAAGATTCCATCCTTTCACCCTCAAGTTTGTCATATTCACAATCGACTTACGACTAAGGGCATCTCGCCACTTTATTGGCTTTCCCTGGATGATACACTATTTCACAATCATAATCCTTTAATAACTCTATCCGCCTCCTTTGCCTCATATTTAACTCCTTTTGCGAAAATAAATATTTCAAACTCTTATGATCAGTATAAATTTCGAACTTTTCCCCAAATTTTCAACTCGAGAATAATCGCGGCCAACTCTAGATCATGGGTAGGATAATTCTTTTCATAAGGTTTCAATTGTCTCGAAGCATAGGCTATGACCTTTCCATGTTGCATCAAGACACAACCGAGTCCCTGATAGGAAGCATCACTATATACTGTGAACCCACCAGACCCTGAAGGTAGAGTTAGTATTGGTGCCGAGGTCAACCTTCTCTTAAGCTCCTGAAAACTTGGTTCACACTCACCATTCCATTCAAATTTCACGTTTTTCTTAGTCAAGTGTGTCAAGGGACTTGTGAGTCGTGAAAATCCTTCTTTAAACCTTCGATAATACCCTGCAAGCCCTAGAAAACTCCAAATCTCCGTCGGTGTAGTGGGTCTTGGCCATTCAATTACGGTCTCAATCTTTCTTTGGGTCCACTAACAAACCTTTCCCGACACCACATGACCCAAAAATACTACTTGGTCTAACCAGAATTCGCATTTACTATATTTAGCGTACAATTTGTGTTCTCTAAGGGTCTGCAGCACTATCCTTAAATGTTCTTTATGCTCTCCGGGCCCTTTTGAATATACCAAAATATCGTTTATGAAAACAATTACAAACTGATCCAGATAAGTTATAAATATCCTATTCATCAGATCCATGAAAGCAGCAAGCGCATTGGTCAGACCAAAAGGCATAACTAAAAATTCATAGTGTCCATACCGAGTCCTAAAGGCTGTTTTGGGAATGTCTTCCTCCTTAACTCTTAATTGATGGTACCCGGACCTCAAATCAATTTTTGAAAAGACCGAAACTGACCAACCGATCGAATAAATCATCAATCCTTGGTAAAGGGTATTTATTTTTAATCGTAACTTGGTTCAATTTTCTATAATCAATGCAAAGACGCATTGATCCGTCATTTTTCTTCACAAACAGGACTGGTGCCCCCCATGGAGATACACTTGGTCTTATAAATCCCTTATCCAACAACTCTTGCAGTTGGATTTTTAATTCTTTCAACTCTGCCAACGACATCCGATATGGGGCTTTCGATTCCGGTTCCGTTCCTGGAAGCAATTCAATAGCAAATTCAACCTCTCGATTTGGGGGTAATCCAAGGAGTTCCTCAGGAAACACATCAGGAAATTCTTGTATTACACAAATTTCCTCCAACTTTGCTTCTTTCTTACTCTGGTCCTTAATCACCGCTAAATATCCTTGACATCCCCTATCTAAGAGTCTATGTGCTTCTATTGCCGAAATGAAGGTTGTGGAAGGAGTCATTTTGTGCCCAAAGAACTCATAGCTAGGCTCATTAGGGGGACTAAACGGATCTTCTTCCTATAGCAATCGACATTGGCTCGCTGGTTACAGAGCCAATCCATGCCTATGATAGTGTCATAGTCATACATAACTATTTCTACTAGGTCGATCGAATGCGTCCTTCCTCCTATTGAGATTTGGCAATTCCTACAAACTAGTGTAGATAATACTTCATCCCTTAGTGGCGTGGAAACGCTGAGAGGTATTGCCAGGGGTGTCGCTTCTAAGTCATACAACCGTCTATATCTTTCAGAGATAAAAGAATGGGTTGCGCCCGGATCAAATAATGCATATGCCTTTTTATCGTTCAAGGAAATCGTACCTGCAATAACGGTCTTGGAAGCTTCCGCTTCCTCCCGAGTCATTGCATACACCTTTCCTACTGCCATCGGCCTCTGCGTCTTTCCAGATGAGAGTACTCCTCTTGAGTGTTGCGGCACATGAGGCGTCTGGTCATTGTCAGCCCGAGGTCTCCATTGGGGACAGTCTCTTTTGAAATGACCCTTCTGTCCACACTTAAAACATCTCGAGGAATCGGGGCAAGGTCCTGGCCCGTGTCGTCTGTTACATCGTCGACACAAGTCGCTCTGGAATATAGCCCGACTCACCTGTTGTCCCTTATTCATCCCTCCAGAACTTCCAAAAGCAGGCCTCTTCCTAGAACTCCAGGGCACATCTCGCGACGTAAAGGGCCGTTTGCCGCTACGCACATCCTTCATTGCTCTTTGCAGTCCTGATTTGGCCTTTTCCTTGTCCTCCATCTGCTCTCTAATGAGCTCTTGCTCAACCCATTGGGCTCGTGCATATACTTCATTATAATCTCTTATACCTAAGGGCACCAATTGCTTCCTAATATCAGTCCTTAGACCCTTTAGAAACCTCTTTACTTTATCCTCAGGGTCCTCAATCAACTTAGGAGCATATCTAGAAAGTTCTGAAAATTTCGCCTCATATTGATCCACAGTTAGTTCTTCCTGACTTAACTGAACAAATTCAGTGATCTTTCGATCTTTCGTGCATTCAGAAAAATGTTTCTTGTAAAAAGCTTTCACAAACTCGTCCCATACCATCTCCATGCCCATAGGGAATATAGTATCCTTCGATGCCCTCCACCAATATATGGCGTTCCCTTCCAACTGATATTCTGCAAGTGTTATCCTATCTTGATCATTGCAACCTAGCAGCCTAAAAATTCTTTCCATACTATCAATCCAGTGCTCCGCTTCTTCAGGACATCCCATTCCCGAGAACTTAGGTGGCTTTAACTTCAGGAACTGCTCTACCAGTCCCTGGGTGCGACGCTCCGCCGGAAGTGGCTGGTGAGGTGGCGGCGGGGGTGGTTGTTGCGGTGGTAATTGGGCCTGTCTCTCCACCAAATTTCCTATAGAAACCAAGGCTCGCAACACATACTCCATCCTCGGCCCTTCCCCCGACGCAGCCGCTTCTCTCCTAGGCGGAGACGAACTCCTTGATCGCACCATTTTCTCCTAAACTTTCTGCACATTACCCACATCATAAGTTAGAGATTTATGCGATTCGCCAAAAGTATAATAATATTCCCAATTTACTCAAACCACACCAATCATACAACTAACTGCTCTTGCCAATAATTGACCCAAGTTACACGTGACAACTACATTCGATCGTGAGTCATCGTCTAAGCACTCAAGTATACTACAATCCATCTAAACCCCTTCTACACCTTATCACTCCAACAAGACCTAGCTCTGATACCACTAAATGTAGCACGCCGATTCTAGATACCACTAAATGTAGCACGCCGATTCTAGATACCACTAAATGTAGCACGCCGATTCTCGATCACCTGTCTTATGAGGTTGCTAAACTATGAGAATTATACACAAACAATTCTTGACAGTACATTGCAACCATAATCACTAAAACACAGTAAGTCCGAGGCGTCCTTGCTCAGCAGCGATCAATCTATCTAGCCTAGATGAGGAGACAATGTTCACTTCCTCCACACATGAGCTCGCCTTCTCACCAAGCTGTCCAATGTAACGCTCGTAGTCTCTCCCCTCGTAGTCTCTCTCTCTCGCTGTCTCTCTCTCACCAAGGAGAATGTATCTGCCACATGCAACCCGATCTTGACCTCGCCTACCCTTAAAACACCCTATAACAGCTTTACCCAAGAAGAACAGACAACTAGCTCACTTGCTTGGTCAGATTCGGCAGATGAGCATGCAATTCGTCGAACGGACATTAGACAACGCAACCAGCTTCAAGGACTTCCTCCCGCGCTAGGGATGTTTGGAGAGATCGGTTGTCTATGAGACTCTAATTCTCTCGGTTCAAAAGGGTTACAACCAGCAGACAATGAGGGAGTATGGAAATGGCGTTCTCCTCGGGGAGTCCAAAGAAGACTCGAATAAGGGGCTGCTGGTTGGGAAAAGATTAAAAGTGATCCCCTCCTTCTTCTCTCCACTGTTATACACGTGGAGAAACATCCAAGCCAACACTTAATTTCCCCTCTCTCTTTTTTTTTTTTTTTTTATCATCCACAAAAGATGAAATTGGCTGCCCAAGTTCTGGTGATGGGTACGTTTTCTTCATTTTATTATTATGCTCCAATTTTCCAAATTTTTTTTTCTGGCCTACCTAATTTCTTACACCACTTTTGTTCTTGGTTGACCATAGGAAATTGATGTAATGTCTAAAATGCACAATTCACTTGGTGCACATCTGGGCATCACACCCTCACTTGCAACCAATGCCTCACAACCCTCACCAACCCTTTCTAGCAACAATGGGGTGGCTATAGCGACGGTGAGGGCCGTTGCCCTTCCCTCTGCCCTTTTTTTTTCTTTTTTGTATTTTCAAAAAAATCCTCTTTTGTAATTTTATCTTATTAAGATCTTGCATAAAAAATTAGGATTTAGGCTAAAACTACGTCGTTTTATATTATTTTTCATGTTTTAGTAAAGCCAATACCATGTAGAAGAGAGAAAACATTTTTAAAATGCCATGTAGGAGGGGAAAAGTTTTAAACTTATTATATTGGTACTAATTGAATTATAAACTTTTCAATAGGACTAAATCTTTTGCATTTGTGCTTAAGTCAATCTAATCAATTTTGGCCAGAAACGGCTGACATAAATGTCAACCGTCCTATGTGGTATGACCTATATTGACCTAGACAAATTTTTTTTATTAATTTTCTTTTTCTTCATTGTGACGGTGAGGGTCACGACCATCACTAGTCGTGGGTGAGGCCCACCAAGCCCTTGTTGGATTTGGCGAGGGTGGCCCTTGCCCTACCGTGAGAGTCGAGCTCTCTCCACATCCAATAAGTGCATCCCTCACTAGAGGCCATAAGGTTGAAGGCTGGGCCTTATGACCTCTTCTAAGGGCTCGACCGTGGCGGTCAAGCAAGAGCTTGGTGACCTTTGTTTGTAGTTGCCTAAGGGTGGCCCTTGCTCGGCCATGAGGGTGGAGCCCTCACCATATCCGATGAGGGAGGCCCTCACTAGAGGCCTCGAGGTTGAAGGCTAGGCCTCATGGCCTATAGCAAGGGCTTGGCGGCCGCTGTCCGCAATCAACATGGCCTAAGCAAGGTCCGCAACCTTTATCGACCATAATTTTAAAATAAAAAAAGGAGAGAAAAAGATATAAAAAATTTTAAAATTTTATCCATATCAATGCTAATTGTGCCACAAAGGATGGTTAGTGTCCATGTTATTGTTTCTAGCCAAGATTAACCGGATGGGCTTAATTAGCACAAATGCAAAATATCTCGGACTAAATTGGTCTAATTAAAAGGTTTATGACTGAATTAGTATCAATGTAATAAGTTTATGACTTTTTAGATACTTTTCCCCACGTAAGAGAGAGATAATAATAATATTAATATTAATAATAATAATAATAAAAACAACAACAACATTTTTGCGAATCTAATTGGATAAAGTTAATGGAAGAACTCAATTATACCAATCTGACAAATTTGAAGATTTGATTGCACTTTTTGTAAGTTTTAAGATTTAATTGCACTTTCTTCATAAGTTTTAAGATTTTCAATATACTTATTCCTAATTTTTAAAAGGAAGAAGCTATTATACTTAAGAGCAATATTTCTTGATTGTTTTTATTAGAGGGATCATCATCTCCATTGAGTACAAATTCCTCATGAGCTATTTCAGTTTATTGATATTAATTCATTTTAAATTCCCGTCATTTGCAGTCTATTATTTTTAAATTTATCATTCTTCATCCTCATCATGCACTTCAATTCCTATTCGAACCACCACTAAAACCGTGTTATAAAAGACCAAAGATCAACCTTTGGTGAAATTTTTTTTCACTATTTGGGTCAACACCCAATTCTAGAAAAACAATTTCAGGGAAAAACTGGTCAGAGAATTAAATCCATAACATAGACACGCACGATTACAAATCTAGGGTGTGGAATTAAACTACATTAGTGTATGTATGATGTACAGATAAACACTGCACAAAAGCATGTAAATAAAATAAAAGAATATTTACCCATGAAGTATGGCAATAAACATCAAGCGAGGCGTGCAAAATCCCTCTTCGATGTGTTTGTGTTTGTACTTACTTTTCGGAAATCGCACACCCTTGTCTAATGATTCTAAACTCGAGAGTGAATCGCCACTCAACATCACTTTGATCTTGCCACGGAAATAATGTGGCCCGCAATCATTAAAAAAGAAACCAAAATCGCAAATACATTAAAAAAAAAAAAAAAAATCCGGGTGCGTTTCTTTTGTTTTGTGCGAGCAGGCGTATTCGGAGATCCCGGAATTCAGGTTTTACTTCAAATGTACCAATTGCTCTGCTGAGCTCGCGATCAAGACCGATCGAAGGAATTCCGATAACATCGTCGAGTCAGGGGGATGAGAGTCGAAGGCCGCGACGTTCCAAAGCTTATGGATAATTCGGAGAAGGTGCATTGTCAATCAACCAGATGTGAAGATTAGGTTTCTTGAAGCTTTGTGCGTGCACACTTGTTTTTTTTTTGTTTAGGGCCTGTTTGGTAATTATTTTACTCCCAAAAATAATTTATGATCAGAAATTATTCATTTTTATTCTGCTATTGAAAATATTTTCTGAATATTTAAAAGTATTTGGTAACCGTTCAAAATTTTTATTCTCGAAATAGAAATACGTTTGGTAAAACTCTTCAATTTTTTTGATTCTTTTTAATTTTTTAATACTTTTTATGATAATTTCCTTTTACTTCTCTCTTTTTTTTTTCCCCTTTTCTCTCCTTCTTCCTCTTTTAGTGGGTGGTTGCCATCGCCAACAGTGGCAATGACCAGGGACGGCAATGGGGCAATGATGGGGTGGCAATGGGTTAGGAAGAGGAAGAAGAAGAAGAAAGGGGAGGGAAAAAAGATAAAGAGTGAAAATTAATTCTCAAAATTATTCTTAAGAGTAATAAGCGACTTTTTTTATTATTCTTGATTATATTTCAAATCTATTCTCGAGAACAAAAAATTTACCAAACAAATTTCTATTCCAAATCTGTTTTCGAGAACAAAATAATAGAATCAGTTGTTTCGGGAGGGTTACCAAATAGGTTCCTAATATCCATCATACATGGAAAGGGGGTTGTTCATATTCATCTTTTGCATCTTTTGCATGAGTGAATCTGGGAATTGTGTTGGATCAAGGACGCTATGGAAGTGCTTTTAATTTTTTTGTTATTTTTGGGATAGCGATTTGGCGTAGAGAAGTTGAAAATCAGAGAGGTGGGGGGACGGATTTATTGCGGAAAATTGGGCAACTCTGGCTTCTCGTGGAGCTAGGGATGGAAACAAATTAAGTCACATCGGAACCACAAAACAAGAGCTTCAAGATCATAATTTTTTATTGCCTTCGACTAGAATTTCCCCTTCATCAGCACACTCCAAAAAATCAGATAAAACAGAAAATGAAGGAGGATTTTACAATTTCGTACTCTAATTCCCCTAGTTAACTACATTTTTCTAGAATCCTTTAACAAACGACCTCAACCTTATCTCCCAAAACTCTATTCCTCGAAACGGGCAATACGATAATTGTACACATATCTAATAAATGCGAACAAGTAATAGTTAGGGAGATATAATCTCCACCGTTAAATCAAAAATAGATCAATGGATGGGATTTACCTTATACTTGTATATGTATGAGTCTCATGTCTCTCTTTGTATCATCTCATTTATAAAAGTAACATACAAGTTAAGAGTTTCTTTCTAGAATTTCTCTCTTTATGATTTTTGGGAGTCAAATGTGAATAAAGCTGATTTAGCAAATATCCTAAGGCCGCACAGGTTAGAAGCGCTAGATTAATCAACCCATGACACAAAACTACTTGACTCACCATCGCCGCCGTTAGGCACACTCATCACCGTCACCAAAAGCATACAAAAGATTAGAATTTTCCAAAGATAAAACTTGGCAAGAAAGAAATACCAACCATCCCAATTTCGCTTCTAGCTGAAATGATTCTCCACACATAATTTAAGCTAGGCTGTCTCCAAATCCAGCTCAAGCAAGGAGTCAAGGAAAAACTCGACCTAACGATTCCTAAGTTCTAAGTTTTGGTAAACTTAACACGGCCATTGCACAGAGATTAGCAAAGAGAACTCATGCTCGTCTGAATTAGGCTTTCTATTCTCCGCATCTCCCGCACTGTCACCGACATGGGCATCGACCTTGAGATGACAGCCGAAATAAAATGCCGGTCGAAGATTTGTGTGTAATGTGAGAGAGAACCTAGGGATTGGGTGGAGCAGATTGAGGATTGGAAGGTTACGGAGGACCCCATTGAATTGGAAGTAGAACGAGCATTACGTGCTAAAATTTTCTAACTGAGACTCATTCCGTTGATTAAGATTTTGAATTCAATATGAGTAGTCATGGTTGTGTCAACTTTTTCGTAGTATACTTTGAAAAAATGATTATACTACCAAAAAATAACACATGTTCATCGGGCTCGTGTAATCAATTTATTCTATGTAGCTTTAATATCAGTTATGATTCTCCAAGAATGGATCTACGAAAGAAAAATAATCCTGGCGTGCGTATGCACTCGTCGCGCCTTTTCATTACATAATTAAACAAATATTTTTGGAATATCAACGTGGAGGGATGACAATTAAGTCGGGATGGGCCGTGCGAGCCCAGTACATGGGCCTTTTTTGGAGGATGTGGGCCCACTAAAAGGCCTCCTTTTGAGGGCCTGACCCCATCGAACTAAGAAGGGGCGCCTCGGAAGTATCCGTTTGCGTTTATAATCCTCGCAGCGCACAATGAAGAGAAGAGTGGACCATTGCAAAGTTAATTTGAATTTGTCGATATGTGAAACTAGGGGCGTGCAACCAGATCGGGTTTATCCAAAACCTGAACTGGACCACCCGAAAAACAGGGTCGGGAACCGATTCCCGGTTAAACCGGTCTGGGAACCAGTTCCAATTTTTGGGAATCGGTTGAAACCAGTCCAAGAACCAAGTCCAAGCAAAGACCCACCCAGAACTGAACCGGTTTTAGAACCGGTTTTTACCCTGTCAAAAAAACAAAAATCATCTCTTTGTGTTAGCCTTTGGAGTCTCTCTTTGTCTTGGAAGGATTGTTAAAAAATGAAAGCCTCTCTCTAAATCAAGTTAAAAGAGCATTGTCTTTGGAGAATTGTTAAAAATAACTATTTTCATATATTATTTTTTCTTTTTTAATGGTCTCACATTCAATTATAGTAATAGTCGCGGGACAAGTACTATTAACTATTGTGGTACTAATTAAAGCATTCTCAATTCAGCTCAAGAAAGATATCCTCTTAATAACAGCTTCATCACATATATATGAGTAGATACATTAGATCATATCAGTAGTATTTGTAGGAATGAAACTAATATTAGACCTATATTTGTTGTTAATGTTTATGTAATATTATGATTTTTTCTTTGTCTTATAATGTTAGAAGGATTACGTTGTTAGTTTTTCGCGAATTAATGTAAAATTCGAAGCCATATAGGATATCGGATAGTTACCAAATAGGTTCTAATGAAAATAAGGTAGACCCTATTACCGAACCAGAAAAAGAGTAGAGTACATGATCCAAAAAAAGGGAACCATTTATAATAGAGTTGGGTACAGGGTCTAGGTATGGACTTTACCCACCCTGGACCCAATCACCCTTATGTGAAACTGTGGTCAATCTAGTTGATTTTTTTATTTAAAAAAAAATGTAAGTGGGAGATCATTTTTCTTCAGAGAGAATCCACTTACTTTGTGAATTATATTTTTTTCACTTTCAAGCCCCGTTATGTTACAATCTAAATTAATAGTCTGATAGATCTCGTTGTTAATATTCAAGTTTAAAATAGTATATGGTGGTTTTTTTTTTTTTTTTATTACAAGAATGTTTAAGGAAGATTGAGTTACAAAATAATTCAAAGTGCGTGGAATATCTAGATATCCTCTTTGAAAACTTAGAGCATAACCTTGTTGAAGAATTTCTATAAGTGGGAATCAAAAGGTAAGGATTCAAAAAGTGTCCTCAAAAAATCACTAAAGCATATTTATAATGATAAATTCAAAAGGATTAGTTTATAGAATTATACCGTGTGATAATCCTGATATACGAAACAAATAATGGATAAGTTACCACGTGTTAGGAGAATACAAACAAATCTTCAATAGCCACGTATAAAGTGGACATATGCTAACACAAAGCCCATTAAAATAGATACGTTGAGCCATCCCTAAAGAGTAGGGTTAGTCTTGATGAGAAACACAAAGCATCAAGTGAGGCGTGCAAAATGCTTCTCAGTCATCCACGACATCGCTTCTATCTTGTCATGAAAATAACCTAAGCTCATAATCATTTAAAAAGAAAAAAAAATCTCAAATATATATTTAAAAAAAAAATCCAAGACTAAATGCCTATAAACCTTTGGGATCGCATGTTGAATGCATCAAAATTTAAATATTTCATCAGAGCTCTAATATCTCCCTAAACATTGTTTTTTTTTCAAAACTGTCTTTTAACTCTTTTAACTCTTGGAAAGGGGATAGGGAACGACATTGGATATTCCGACCAAAAAAAGAAACAAAGACATTTGATATAGGTCTTACTCTCTCTTTTCCCATTGATTTGTGGTAGGGGTAACAACCTACGAGAGTAATTTACTTTGCAAAGATATCTTGCTAATCCTTATTACTCATGTTCATAATTCATTCAAGAGAACTATTATCATATTTTGTAGGTCTTACATTTCCTGAAAGCATGACGAGATAAGCAAGGAACCAGGCCGATTTCCTTGGTGCGGTATGCTGGTCAAGGCGGTCTTGTTCTGCACAACGCACAAGAAATCGGACTAATCATATGGAAACCACTCAAAATCAGCCAATTCAATTCGATTCCTAGTTCAACCTGGAACCAATGCTTACCCTTACATTGATTGATTACAATTCCAAACTTATTTTATCTTGCATTCTCTTTTGAGTTTTAATATTCATTTGAATAGGATTGACTATATTTCATTAACTTTTTTTTACCTTATTGTTATTCCTTATGCAATTTTGAATATATTCTTCTTTGCAGCTCGTGTTACACTTTTAAATGAAATCAGTTACAAGTAGAAATAATTAATGCATATGTGATAACTCTATTTTTAATAGAGTATTCTTGCTAATTTAGACTTGATATTTGCTAAATTTTGAGGAATTTTTGGGTGAATTTAATTGCTACTCACGTAATTTTATTTTGTATGAAATATTTTCAGATCTTCCGAATATTGCAATATCTTTCAGAATATTTTATCTTGAAGAAAAAGGCAGCCCAAATCAGATATTTGGAGAATTTGACCATGATTGAAGATAAAGTTCAAAGAAAATCAAGGAGGAATCTTTTCCAAATCCTAGTAGGAGTCAACCTAGGGCAGATTTTTGGAGGCTATATAAACTGCTTTTATGCCGCAAAAGAGGAGAGAATCCTGGGAGCCACCATCTCTACAGAAGATTTTAGGTTTTAGATTTTGTTCTTCTATTTTAGTGGAGTTGATGCATGTCAAGGAGAGAAGGAGGAGACAAACCTGAAGCTCCTTGTTTCTCAATTCGGTGAATTTGTTTTTATTTAGTACTATGTTTTCTTTAATTCTTGTTAGTTTAATTTTTACTATGTTCTAAATTTCTTTTGTTAGAGCTACAATGGATCTTAATCATGATTGATTAATTTTCTAAGACTTTCGTGCAATAAAATTTTTGATTGTGTCGTTCTTTATCATGATCTTAATGCTTTTAGAAGTCCGGCCAACTTTTGAATGATTTTTTATGTATACATGATACCGGGTGGAGATTGTGTGCATGCGCATTAGTGATATTGAACCATAAATTAAATCTAGGTCAAGGTACACTAGGTTATTTATGTGGCTGCGGTAGTAAATCTAGGTTGGGACTACTTAGATTAAATCCGGGAATTTCCACAAGAACTTAATGCTTTTAGGTAGTTTAAATTCACCTAAGGTTAGTGTGGGTTAACATATCTAATTAGGGATTATTAGACCGAGGTCGGCTTTTAATCCATCTTAGGGAAATTTCGCCAACACAATTGGAAATTAATTTGTTGCATGAAAAGTTAAGAAAATTAATTATGAATGGTTAAGTGAAATTGGATGCTCTAACCCTTGGTGATCTTGAATTTGCTTTAGATTAATTTTACTTATTTTTAATTCTTTAAGTTTTGACATTTTCTATATTTTAGTATTTTAGTTGGTTTAGTTTACTTTTTACTCATCTTTTCGATTTGGTTAGCTAGATTTTTGAATTGATCACTTTCGGTAAGTAATTGGATAAAATAAAATAAAAAACAGTCCTTGTGGGAACGATACTCACTCATCACTTTATTACTTGTTGATATTGTGCACTTGCAATTCACCTAACAAGTTTTGGCGCCGTTGGGGATTGTTTTGACAATTTTCCAATTACTATTGATATCGAGCAATTCTTAGTTTAGACTAGCCTTTATATTATTTTTAATTTGTTTCTTTTGTAGGCCAAACTCACTTCTCTATAAAAGGTGGAGGAGCATCGCATAACCCGAAGCCAACAAGGAGACCTTGAACAGTTTGATCCTGAGATTGAAAAAACCTTTCTTAGGAGAAGAAGAGAACAATCACAAGCAATTCACATTGCAATGGCTGAAAATCAAGAAGTCGCACCTCCAAGGAGGACTTTGAAAGATTATGCTACACCAACAATTCAAGGAGCACAATCAAGTATAAGGAGGCCGACGGTGCAAGCCAACAATTTTGAGATCAAGCCATCCTTAATTCAAATGCTTCAAAATGCGGGGCAATTCGGTGGATCGCCTAATGATGATCCAAATCTACACTTAGAAGCATTCCTTGAAATTTGTGACACCGTTAAATTTAATGGCGTTACCGATTGATGCTCTTAAATTAAGATTGTTCCCGTTTTCTCTTCGTGATAAAGCTAAGACTTGGTTGACTTCTCTTCCCGCAGGCTCTATCACTACTTGGAAGACTTGGCTCAAAAATTCCTAAGTAAATATTTTCCTCTCGCAAAATCTGCCAAAATGCGTAATGATATTACTACATTTATGCAGATGGATGGTGAGCCCTTTTATGAAGCATGGGAGAGGTTTAAAGAGCTGCTAAGGAGATGCCCGCACCATGGACTGCCAATTTGGATGCAAGTACATACATTCTATAACGGAGCGCATCCTACCGTTCGAGCTAGTCTAGATGCGGCAGCTGGAGGCACTTTGCAAAACAAGTCACTGAAGAAGCTTTTCATCTCCTTGAGGAGATGGCGAGCAATAGCTATCAATGGCCAACTGAGAGATACCAAGCCCGAAAGCCAAGTGGAGTTCATGAAGTTGACACCAATAGAACTTTGAATGCAAAACTTGATGCATTAAGCAATATGATTGCTTCTCTAAAAACTCAAGGAGTATCTTGTGAATTTTGTGGTGGAAATCATATTAGCACCGATTGTCAAGTAGGTAACCCTTATGCTAATTCTTCGAACATGCTAACTTTGTTTCAAATTTTAACAGGGCCCTCAAAACAATCCTTATTCCAACACTTACAACCCAGGATGGAGGAATCACCCTAATCTATCTTGGGGAGGTCAAAATCAACAAGGACCGAGAGCACCACCACCATCCATGGAGAAGCATAATTCCAACTTGGAGGCTTTGGTTGCAAAGCTAACCCAAACTGTGGAAAAACAAGCTCAAACCACTCAAGATTTCATGAGAAGTACCGATGTAAGATTCCATAATCAAGAAGCATCAATTCGAAACATAGAGAAGCAAGTGGGGCAACTAGCTCAGAGAATTAATGAGAGACAAAGTGGTGCCTTGCCAAGTGATACCGAGAGGAATCCCATGGAGAACGCAAAGGTAATTACATTGAGAAGTGGAAAAAAAGTTGGAAAGCAAGATCAAGATGAGGAAGTAGAAGACGAGAACAAGGACAAATCTTCCACCGAGATCAAACAAAAGGATGAGCCACAAAAGAGCAAGCCATCTCCAATGCCATATGTTCCACCTATTCCTTTTCCGGAGAGGCTAGCCAAACACAAGCAAGATAAGCAATTTTCAAAATTTTTTGATTATCTTAAACAGTTGCACATTAATATTCCTTTTGTAGATGCTCTAGCTCAAATGCCAAGCTATGCCAAGTTTTTGAAGGAGATCCTAGCTAACAAAAGGAAGTTAGAGGAGTATGAGACTGTGAAGTTGAATGAGGAATGTTCGGCCATCCTTCAAAATAAGCTACCACCAAAATTAAAAGATCCAGGGAGTTTTACTATTCCATGCAATATTGGTGATGCTTACTTTAATAAAGCTTTATGTGATCTTGGTGCTAGTATAAATCTAATGCCTTATTCGGTGTTTGTGAAACTAGGTGTAGGAGAAGTAAAAGCGACCACCGTGTCTTTACAATTGGCGAATAGATCTATCAAATATCCAAGAGGCGTAGTGGAGGATGTTTTAATAAAGGTGGATAAATTTATCTTCCCGGCGGATTTTGTCGTGCTAGAGATGGAGGAGGATTATGAAGTTCCTATTATTTTGGGCCGACCATTCCTAGCCACGGGAAGAGCTCTCATTGATGTACAACAAGGAAAATTGATCCTTAGAGTGGGAGAAGATCAAGTCACTTTTAATGTCCTCAAAGCCATGAAAAACCCCGAGGGACCAAGTGATTGCTTGAAGATAGATACCATAGACGGTGAAGTAAAGACCGTGCTTGAATTGACCACAACTCAAGATCCTATAGAGGCATGTTTGGTTCAGCCAAAAGAGAAAGAAAGCGAGCATGAAGAAATTAGAGAGGCCGTTGAGTTTTTAGAAGCAAGTCCACTATGTCCGAGATGGAAATCACAAAAATTTGAAGAATTGGAGTCAAGTGCAAAGAAGCCCAAGCCTTCCATTGAAGAACCACCAACTCTTGAGCTTAAACCTTTACCTTCTTATTTAAAATATGCTTTTCTTGATGGTGTTTCTTATCCGGTGATTATTTCTTCTTCTTTGACGGGGGTGATGGAGGAGAAGTTACTTCGAGTGCTTAGAGAGCATAAGAGTGCAATTGGATGGACCATTGCGGATATAAAAGGAATAAGCCCTTCGATTTGCATGCACAAAATTCTGATGAAGGAGCAATACAAAACAGTCATCCAGCCACAAAGGAGGCTCAATCCAAAAATGCAAGAAGTTGTGAAAACCGAAGTAATTAAATTACTCGATGCAGGTATTATCTATCCAATTTCTGATAGTGATTGGGTAAGTCCTGTGCAAGTAGTGCCAAAAAAGGGAGGTATGACTGTTCTAACCAATGAAAAGAATGAATTAATTCCAACTAGGACAGTGACAGGTTGGCGAGTTTGCATGGATTATAGAAAATTGAATGATGCTACTCGTAAAGATCACTTTCCTTTACCTTTCATTGATCAATTGTTAGAAAAACTTTCGGGACATGAATATTATTGTTTTTTGGATGGATATTCAGGGTATAACCAAATCCCTATTGCACCTAATGATCAAGAAAAGACTACATTTACTTGTCCATATGGTACATTTGCATATAGAAGGATGCCTTTTGGTCTTTGTAATGCACCTGCTACTTTTCAACGATGCATGATGGCTATTTTTTTCGACATGATAGAGAAATACATTGAGATTTTCATGGATGATTCCTCTGTTTTTGGTACATCTTTTGATTCATGCTTGCATAATTTAGCTTTGGTGTTACAAAGATGCGAAGAGACTAACCTTGTGCTAAATTGGGAGAAGTGTCATTTTATGGTGCGGGAAGGGATAGTTTTGGGCCATAAAATATCTGCTAGAGGTATTGAGGTGGATCAAGCCAAAATTGAAGTTATCTCCAAATTACCACCTCCTACTTCGTTAAATTACTTCGAGGATTTTTAGGACATGCAGGGTTTTATAGGCGATTCATAAAGGACTTTTCCAAGATTGCAAGACCACTTACGAAATTGCTTGAAAAAGATGTTAAGTTTGATTTTAACTCTAAGTGTTTGCAGGCATTTGAGATATTAAAGGAGAAGCGATTTCGGCTCCTATAATGACACCACCAGATTGGAGTTTGCCTTTTGAGTTGATGTGTGATGCTAGCGATTATGCCATTGGAGCGTGCTTGGTCAAAGGAAGGACCGAATTTTTCAAGTCATCTATTATGCTAGCCGAACCCTTAATGGAGCCCAATTGAATTATGCCACTACGAGAATGAGCTTTTAGCAATTGTTTTTGCTTTTGATAAATTCCGTTCTTATTTGATTGGCTCTAAAGTGATTGTCTATACGATCATGCAGCTTTAAAGTATTTTTGGCAAAGAAGGATGCGAAACCAAGGTTAATTCATTGGATCTTGTTGCTTCAAGAGTTTGATTTAGAGATTAAGGACAAGAAAGGGACCGAGAATCTTGTGGCCGATCACCTATCTAGGTTACCGAATGCCCCTAGCGATGAGGTACCAATTTTGGATGACTTTCCTGATGAAGCACTATTTTCCTTGAAAATCGAAACTCCATGGTATGCAGATATTGTGAACTATTTGGTAAGTGAGGCTATCACAATATAAATAGCATGCATTATTGTTTGTGTTTAATGCAATGCTAATGAAATCGTTTAGATCAATTGGAAAGAATTGACGAGAACAAGAAGAGAATGTACGGGAAAGGAAACAACAGGTTAGTTCTTGTCTGTCCGATAAATTCAGATTAAAGAACATTTTAAAGATTTCAAATGCTCAAGCTTTCTAAATTAGGGTGTATACATGCCGTCAAAAAAAAAAAACAAAAACAATCATATACTACCTTTTGACCTTTAGAGAACAAGGAATGCAGGATAGCTTTAAAAACAATCATGTACTACCTTTTGACCTTTAGAGAAAAAGGAAAGTAGGATAGCTACATTTTTCTTATTCTATATACAAGTCTATTAATGTAGTGAGAGTTCTACCCAGATTGTACTGTTCCTCTGAAATGCATTGAGATTTAGAGGAGTATCGTTTCTTCTAAGGCGCATCGGCAATGTAATTGAACTGTCAGGTGCTTTCGAACAAACAAAGGTCAAAACCATTGGACCATAATGTCAAACTGCTTAAGGAGATCATATTACATCGACGACTTTGCCAATTTTTATAGGAGCAAACAGAAAAGGTGGGGGAAAAAAAAAGAAACCCTTCTTGGGCATACATGTTTGAAGCATTAAACTGAAAGCTAACAGTCTGAAAAACCCTGTAGATGCTAAAAGACATCATGACAAGTCTCAGACTCTCAGCATGTTGAGCATTGATTAACAGTCTTCACTAATTACCCTTATGCTCATCAATGCCAGAATAATAGTGGCGGAAAACACAAGAGAAGTCCTTGCCTTCGTGTCCGTCTTTGCATAGCCACGAGTATCTACAAAACCAAGTCATATTGAAAAAACAGTAATTTAACTGAAAAGAATCATCATGAACAACAGTAATCAGACATAGAAAATTAGACAATTTTGCAGTTTTATTGATAAACAATCCCAAGCATCAAAGTTTGCCTTGAGATGCGACATGAGAATGCTTCCCTTTTTATTCATTTCCTGGCAATGGTGAAATTTGTCATCTCAAAGACTTGTCAACTTGTTAGTCCTTGTGCTAGGCTGCTTACTTTGCTTGCTTTGACACTGTAGTTGAATTTTAACAAGATAAAATAAATGGGCGAGTCTAACCACGCCCAAAAAAATATTCATCCATTTGACATCTTTTTAAAGAAGGGAAATGGTGGAATGAAGTCAAGAACAATGAAATTCTGAGAATCAGCACAAATGGGCAACATTCTTACATGTCTTGTGCTTGGAATGTCAATGGGCACTTGACACCAACATCTTCAGCTGATGATACGGCAAGGTTCAAATCTTTAGCCTGCATCTCAGATAGGAACTTGATGATTTGTATTATATTCCAAAAAACTGCACATACAGAAACAAATCACAAAGAGAACTCCCTAATCATAGAAGATTCTTCTAATTACTCTAGTGTTTCTTCTCTTTAAATTTGGCTAGTGTAGAGTGTGTCCAACTTTCCAGTGTACAGAAGCTGGGTCATGCCCCTAGGCCTAACTGCTCATGAAACTACATGAATAAATGTAATAGCAGAACAAATGCAGAGCAATCAAATGCATATGTTTAGTAGAAGCCAAGTAGAATTTAGTGATATAGTAAACCATACTAAGATAGGCTTATGCTTAGTAGAACCCTTAATAGTCTATTCACTGTTCCAGCAGAAGGCTTATGCTACATTTCTAATGAAGAGAGAAGGCAACAAATGAGTGAAAACAATAAATATTGCTTTCATATTGCCTATTGCAGTTGAAACAAAAGATCTAAAATGCAGGCTTTATGGAAGCATCATGTAGAGAATAATAGATTTCACATTGGACCTCCAACACAGGAATCTAAAATGCAGAGAACGCAGAGAACAATAGATTGCTTCCAGAAGGAAGTAGATGGGGGATTTTGTCATATGCTGGAAGTTTTTACGGATTTTTATAGCAGACGCTGTTAGAAGAAAGTTCTCTTTGAGCAAGCATCCTTCTGAGTATGATATGTATGCGTTATCATAGTAGGAATATTGAAGTTCACACATGCAACTATCATTCATCGTGCAAAGAAAACTTTCCATCAATGGTTTTCTTGCATAAAATCCCGTTGCAAATGACTTTTAACTTTTAAGCTCCTAATTGTATAATAACAGAAGGTTCTGTTAGCAACTCCACCATGTTCAGTGTTTCAGACAATGAAAGCCAGCCTATTCAAGTAACTTTCAGTAAATTAAGAACAACAGTGGAAATGAGTGCATGCATATACAGTCAGGTCACACATTCTCAGCTTATAGGCTTGAGTGAGAAAGAGAGGGACAGACTGACAGGGGAAAGGAAGGTGTAGAGTATTCATTGCATTGTGAAGATCCAGATTCTCAAATCCTTTCTTCTTGATCATCATTTTGTTTTATGTCATCATAAGTTGGATAGCTCCTTACTATTCGATAATTACATCGAATTTCAAGAGAATATCAACCACAGCCCAAACAAAATAACTGGAGTGAAACAATTTTAGCCAAATGGTTAAGTCATTATAGAATGATTTTGTTTGGTATATCTGCAAAATTGCTGAACTTGCATTTTTATGCCAGGCTCTGAACATAATCCCCCTCACTTATTCCAAGCTGCACAAATGGATTAACCATCTATCTCATGAACATTATACAAATGTTAAAACCAGAAGCATTAAAATATTGAGAAATCCAATTGTCTCTTGATATGTTCCTCACAATCTGATTCATCCACATTCTTCCCCCGACTAATGAAGAGATCTCGGAGGAATTGCCAAGTGAAAATTTTGTCAATAAGGCAAAGGCAGGCAAAGAGCAAGAATTACGGAGAAGAATTCAGAAGGAAAAATAAAATAAACTTAGTTGCTTTTCCAAGAAAGCCAGTTAAAGTTATTACCATCAGCTTAGTTGCAAATCCGCCTTCATAGTTTCTTGAAGATGGAACTCCTTCCATCACTCCAGGAACTGGATTATAAGCATCACTGTCATGCATAGAAATGTAGTCACCGGAAGGACAGTCGAAGAAAATTCATAAGATACATGATAAAAAGTTTATACAGACACCAAAACAGCATAAAGGCATTTCATAAAATAATAACTTTCAGACTATGATACCTATAATTAAACTTAGCTGGTTGCATGGAATCGCACTTGAATGAGCCATTTTACTAGTCTTACTTCTAATAAACCACAGAGTTCTACGTATTATATTTCTACTGAATTAAGACAGGTTAATCTCATAATGGCAGATACTATAAACAGTAAGGGACCCATATTATTGCTGGTAGATGTTGAGCAAGCCTATTGTATCACCCAATTCTAATGTTAATGTTTTCATTCAGGAGGGTGGATCGTGGAAATCTGACATACATGGCACTTCTCAATAGAGACAACCTGTCACCCATGTAAGATAGGATCAATCTTTCACTTTTTCACTCGATTTTTTCTCTTCCCCACCCATCCCCTCCCCCCCTTTTTCCTTCTGCCCACCCGCCTATACACACCCTACATTCACCAAAATATCCATCATCTGCTTCTTGGTCACATAAGAGACTACATTTCCATCTACTTCTTTTCACTTGAGGGGACAAATTGACCAGCAGACAGCCAAGCAGAGGCAGCAGCTGCTGCACGGTCTGAACCTTAATACGATGCATAAATGACTACAAGCCTTTGATGATACAAAAGTGCTAGAGAAAGAGAAGTCCAAAAACCCTACTTGTGCCACAGAGAAGTGACCAACTAGTACCTACTCCAACATCGAGCACTGGAAGAGTTGAATACTCTTGTCAAAACACTTGCAGCAATTCCCAGAGACTGACCAAGAGCAAGTGCCTCAGATACACCAAGCATGCTCACAGCCATTGCTAAGTTGTTGCAGATTTTTGCTGCCTAAGATTAAAGGACATTGAGAGTGTTACAAGCAGGCACAGGCTGATGAGAGTAATTGTTGTTCACAATTACTACACATTCAAAATTCTGTACTTCTATTGTCTCTTCAATATATGTCGTCATATCAAGGATGTGCGCTAAAACATTAAGAAATTCTAGAAACTAATATCAGTTTAGTAAATGGGACAAAATTGTCAAAATCTTCTGGTATTGAATTTTAGAAAAATTTAGAGCATGTCATTAAGAGCCCAAGAATCGCTTATGTCTCGTTCAATTAGACTTCAGTTGTCTCTCATACAATAAGCATTTATCAACCTTTCAGTTTCAGCTATGTCTATGAATTATTCCAGAAGACAAGATGGACATTCTACTCTAATGCATGATACAACTTGGTGATGCACACCAAGTAGGACAAGCCACTAACCACATAAGTGAAAGCAGGACTAAAGCAGCAACCAAGAAAAATTCTACCTTCAGAGTATGACTAGTAATATGTATTGATACAAAGGGGAGCCACCATGTCAATCTTATTTGTTGATGATAACAAGCTTTATAAGCATCAGTATTCAGCCCATAAGTGGCAACCTCCAATATGAGGCAAATCAAACAACCAATTCCAGCTTTAGCAGTGGCATAAAGAAAGTAATGAACTTTTAAAATTGTTAGAAATGTTTCTCTCCTTATGCAACCACTGAATACTAATTGAGGCTCATAGCAGTACCTGAATTAACACTTTCCAGCAAACGCACACAAATTATGAGTCATTGCACCAATAATGTTGGAACTCACCGAACCATTTCCCGCTCCACCGCAATAAATTGTGCTTTTGCCCATGGCAAGGAGCAAAGGCTTTGCTGCAAGATAAGCTTCTTCTGATCCACCAACCTGCCAAATGCCATGTTAAATAACAAGTAGAACATTTAAGAGAAGGGAATCAGTTAGGATGATGAGGCAATTGCTTCTCCATAGATCCATGGAAAATTCATTAACTATCTTCCCAATCCCTGCTTTTTTTATAATCTGTATTGATGCATATAATTTCATTCAGTACACTAAAATGCAATATCTAAAATGGCCACAGAAGCCAAACTTTGCTTTTGGAATATTAACCAAAATCTCAGCTAGCCAAACTTTACTCTATCAATAGCAATGCTTGTACCAATTATTCAAGCTATAAAGAAACCATGGCCAGGACACTTTTTTAAACTTTATAAAGGAGGCATGATTGCTTAAGGGCTTTCTGTATCAACTAATCCATTTATTTCACAGAAAAAACATGACTGAGGAGAAATGATTTTTTGATTCCTTCAAGGAAATTCTCAGCTTTTTGGAGTGAAATTTTGTCTCTAAGGCGCCACAAAACATAATCTTGACTTGAGTGAGAATAAAGTAGGTGATCCAACAATTATTATGGTAATGAAGGTTCTATTTTCTGGAAATCAAGCATGAGCAGCTATGGGTAAATATTTCCATCAATTAATGTTTATCAAAATAGGGTTACATGCATGAAGCAGAAGAAACACCAACTGAGAGTTGTTCAAAGAGTACTTTCAAAAGCAAGTCCACTCTCAAGAGCTATTATAATCATATCAGAATCTATTGATCGCAGATATTGAGCATACCATGAATGTGAGTGAACCAGCTTCAGCAGCAATAACACCTCCAGAAACAGGTGCATCCAGCATCATAGGAACTCCACTTCCATCTATTTATTACAAAACATATAAGCTTGTACGGCATATACATATAACACAAGGAAAAAAAAAAGACTAGCAACAAATTCAAAAGGGGCAACTACCAATTCTTCTGGGACCAAAGATGATGTACAAAAGGCAATAAAAGAATATGTATGACTTATGTACATCTTCTGTTTTTTAATACAAGGTATGTAGTTGCCCTCACCCTGCATCAAACAATCTAAGTATTCCAAGTCTGAGATTCCATTTCTACTTATTACAGCAATTAAAAAGGGTGTCCAAGTGCACAAGGCTTCCCACACTACAGGAATCTAGGGATGGGTTGGTCTACGCATTTCAATCCTCCATAGATAATCCTGATGGAACATGACAAGCTCAAGTCTCATTTTGACAAATCGAAAAAGAAAACAATAAATTTATCATGGTGGCATTCCATCCAAAGTAATAAGTCATAGTAAGAGCACCAGTAACTCCCACATACATTCCACTATATAACACTGGAAGAGTGATGCACATGGGCATGAAGAAAGCAAGGTAGTAATGTGGCGTAAGTAATCATGCCTCCACAGCAATAATCATATATCCAGGTAAAACATATTTTTAGGACATTACGATGACGACAACAATCAAACAGCTTTCAGGACATCAGGACTGCATGCCAATCAGGAAAGTTTCAGAATGAACATGGGTTATTAAGCATGACACTTACAAGCAATGATTTCATTTAAAGGACAAGTCTGCTGAGTTTACTTCCAGTTACCTCTCTTCCCTTTTAAAGTACAGTTAGACACAAGTGCTGAAATCTTTCTCGATGTTTGGGGATCAATAGTAGAAGAATCTATCAATAACCACGGTCTTAGGAGATTTCCACCATGAAGCAATCCATTCGGTCCAGTGTAAACGTCAAATACCTACATTAATCATATAGATAGATTATCCAATTTTATCCTTATATGTCTTTCACCTAGCAAATTTTATGAGAGAGGCTTCACAGACACAGTGATAAACAACTTACAGGCTGAACAAATTGATTTAAAAATACATTTCTGCATCGTACAGCATGCTCCTAGCATACATTACAATTGATGCGTGAAATGAAATTGCCAACAGGTGCCTAACATGAGTCCAAAGGAATTGAAGTGCTGCTCAAAAGGAAAACAGGACCTCTTCATCAATACCATGTGGCATAAGTTAATGCAAATGATCTCCCACCAAGTATAAGATCAAATATAGCCCACGGAAAGAATGGACCTTAAGGATTAAGACACTTCATTTCCCACTGTTGTAACGTTATACCCTCTTTCTGGTTAGTTCAATTCACAACTCCTAGTTCATATCAGAACTACAATCACAACAATATTTTCTCTTTAAATCTACAGGACAGTCGTGAAGATTATCTTCATTTGCAATATAAACCATGATGGCAGAAAGACTACTGCAAGAGAAGGACAAAAATAAAAGACAAAATTTAGAACTTACATGGGAAGATGACGGCAACATTGTCATTATTACATCACTTTCTTCTGCAACTTCAAATGGTGTTTTCTTGGTGGGGATTCCAATGCCAGCAAAGATCTTCATGGCATCACCATTTCTGAAAGGAAAAAATTTTATTCAATTACACAAATGGGCACTAAATGCTCCACAGTAATTGGATTGAAGAATGTTTCATTATATGTATATAAAAGATTGAGAAAGGTAATGCCACTAGGAAAATCAAAGCATAGTCTGGACACAGCTAAAGGATAAGTCAAAGCACTGAAAGCTCAAAATGGCAACATAATGAAATCATTTTGGAGTATTATCATTTCAAGGAAATGCATTTACAGATGATTAGGTGCAGAAAATCCAAAACATTACATATCATGCACGGCGACGTTGTATCCAGCTTTAACAAGATTCATCGCCATTCGGGTTCCCATATTTCCCAAGCCTATGAAGCCAACATTCTGTAAATGGAAAAGCAATTTCATCAGAGACAAAGCAAGAGCTAAAACCTGTAAACTGTACCAGTCATATCAAATTAACCACGGAAAACCCCATCTATGAGTGAGCTGGACATGGTAAATTAAAAGGGCTATTTTTGAGATATCGCTGAAGCCAAAAATTGAGCAAACCATGATAACGATGGATGAAGGCTCTTAACTTAATGCAAAAACAAAATTCCTAGGAATCCATGGTCAATAGAGCATACTCAAAACCAAGAAGATGCTATGGCACCACGTATGAACAATGTCTTGGATAGATGAGTGGAAAAGGATGAAGATTGAATAACATACATGCTTAATTATCCAACGTGGGATTGAAAAAGTTAAACACCAAACGCATATGTTAGTGCATATGAGAGCAAGAAGCTGAAATCTGTTCATTGACACTGAGTCTAGTCCATCCTAACACTATGGACATCAAATGAGAGTGCTAGGAAAAAAAAGAATGATGAAGCATCACTTAATGCTCACACACAAGAACCGATATTCAGTTTTAGGTTGCCCAAAACAAAACAACCAATATCTAAACTCAACTGGGAATTAGCAAAATTAAGCTCCAACTCTCCCACAGAAGAAGCAAACAAGCAGGGCACCCAGTCTTTATGCCAACTCAGACTTCTTGCAAACAGAAAGGGAAGTAATATTACAGACCATCACTAAACACAAGGGTCTTTATTCATTTTTACTACTGAACGTCACTCTGCACTGTGACTATTATATCACCCATCATGGGATTAGAATCCAATTCAAAGAGCGGAACCTAATCGAAAGATGAACCAAGACAGAAAAAACGAGGCCAAGGAATTCGTTACTGGCTGACATAAGCAAATCTTGTTGATACTCTAGAACCCAAAAAGCACGAAGCCACCCTTTTTTGCTCAAACGTCCACAAACAACATATCCCTTTAGTTCTGTGCATTGAATCGGTTCGTACAACAGAAGGATGAGGAGGAGGAGGAAGAGGAGGAGCTGGCTTTGCTTACTCCGAAGTTCGACGGCGCATCGTCCGGTGAAGAAGAGAGACCGCGCGCCAGCAGCGGCGGTCGAAGGAGAGGGGACGACACGTTGGGCTTGCGCTTGGGAAGAGAGAGGAGAGCTCTCGCTGCGCGACTCGCCATGGCCTCCTTCAACCTCGCCTCCCAAGCCGAAGCCGTGCTTCGTTGAGTTTTCAGACCGACAGAACTGTACGAAGCGGACAATTGTCCCTCGCCGGTCAACGCATGGTCAAAGCATTGTCTTCTTTCGGCCACGTGAGATAGTCTTTATCTGTTTGTCGTCCTCGTCCGCCACTTAGGATAATCGTCAAGTCACCCTCCCGCGAGTTCAATTGACCGACGCTATGTGCATTATAATTGATTCATAAAATTATTTTATGAAGTGAATTTGACTAAATTGCCCCTCCCAATCCATGGTGAACATTTTGAAATAGGGGTGTGCAATGGGAATTACCTGAATTGCCCGGATCGGACTAGACTAGTGGGTTTTGGGCAGTTCCTATAGGTGGCGGTCTGATTCCCAATTCCTAGTCTTGGAACTAGTGACCAGTTGATCCAGGTTCTAGATTGGAAATCAAACCAACTATATTTTTTTTTATTTTTTTCATTTCTTAATAAACTCTAACTTTCACAATTCCCTCAATTATTCAATCCCTCTCTCTTGTGTCTGTCTTGCGCTCGACAAAGACAACTCTCTCCCTCTTGCATCTGGGCAAGGTGCAACTCTCTTGATTGATTTCGTATTTGGCTCGATTTTTCTTGATATGCGACCCTTTTTATTGTTTTACATGATACTTGATGGCTTGGTTTATCTTTAGAAGAGTGAAAGAGGGGTGGGGGGTTTTGTTAAGCATTTTTTTTTTTTTGGGATATTTATGATTCGTAACAAAAGTTAAATAGAAAATGGTTCTATTAGACCGGACCAATCGATCGGTTCGGTTTTTGGTTTTAGGACCAGACCAGAAACCGATCATATCTACTTTAAACAATAATTTGACAAGTTTGTAACATGGCCAACATCATTTGTTCCGACCCAATCAACAATAACCGATCCCATTCCAGACAAAATCGGTTTGGAATCAAACCAGACCAAAAACCGATTAGCCTTACTTTGAACAATAATTTGACATGTTTGTAACGCAGCCGAAATCATATGGTCCGACCTGATTAACAATAACCGATCCCATTCTCCAGAGTGGGATTTCTACATACTGGGTATGGTTAAAAGCTCAATCAACTCCCAGCATTTCATCCGAAAAGCTCAGACACCGCCTTTATTTTCCAGATACGCGCTTAACCCACTATAAATTCATGTCGACATGCACGAAACCTCGAGGGGATGTGACCCTTTACTTGGTAAGATAGGAGAGCCCATCAGATGCAAAAATAAAACACCTAGCCAGCAACAATGATGAAGAGAGATGGGATCAAATTACATGGAAAATGCATTAGACATGCTCTCAGTTTCACTGCATTTTCTTTTCCACTACAGCCACCTAAGAAAGCCACTAGATCACAAAAATCATGAAACTTCCGAACGGGAATCGAATGAGATATTAATTCCCACCAGAAAAGGAAAAAGAGAAAAAAAAAACTGTTCAGACAGTCGACTCTGATAATCTATATAGAGGAAAGATCTTCATATATCGTCTTGATACCTGGTCGCTCCGAGACCGACCGTATACATCTCAGCGCGATTCCAAGGACCTCCTTCATTCCCTTCTCGAATGCAGGGTTACCCATTTCAGGGAGCAATGCTGAATCGAAGCATTCCGTGCCACGACCCTCGGCAACCCTCAACCGCACCCAGTCAGTCAAGTCGACACCACCCCCTTCGCCAGAAATCACATCTCCAGCACATCGCCCGGTCAACAATTCGAGCAAGAGCACACCAAAGGCATAGACGTCCGACTTGAAGGAGGGTAGAGGCTTTTTGGAAGCAGCCAGCTCCGGAGCACGGTATCCCAATACACCTGCATCTAAAATCTGTTCAATGGTACCAGCCTGGGTCATCAGACGGTGGAGGCAATAATCGGAAACCCGAGCATTTTGGTCGGGCCCATCTAGCAGAACATTTGTTGCTTTGAGATTTCCATGCGGAACAGCGCGATCAAAGTGGAGATAGTTCAGGCCACGTGCAATATCGACTGCTATTTTGAGCCTCTGAGCCCACAATAGAGGTGGACCCTTTCTTCCTGGCCGATCTGACAAAAAAAGGGTCATATATATCTCAAAGTAATGAAAAGAGAGATGGTTGCATTCAGGATTGAGTAATATAAACACTATTTTAAAACTACATTATTGGAAAAGGACTGGAACAGTTGATATAACAGCATCTTGTCCAAGCAACAGGAGTAGTCCATGTACCATATGTGATATGATGAACTGTTTCATCAACCTCAAGTACCAAAATAAAAATAAGAAATCACCATTAGTTTTGGGATAGTCGGAAATGAGTTGGTCAATAATCCATGGCATAACTTGTCTTATACCGGGGACCAAGCCTAAGGTTTTTCAAAACAAAAGGTAAAGATGCCTGGCGAGCCACTAATATTTCTAGAGTGAAGACATATTGGAAGAAAAGATTCGTACAAGAATCAACTGATTGCCAGCAACTATGTTGAACGTAATAATGCATTATAAAGGAAAATGTCCACACGCAAATCTTCACAGCAAACAGACATTCACCAACTGGGCAATTGCTTATGAAGCAGACATGAGCCCACTTAGTTTCATATCCCGACATTCTTTAGCATCTCCAAGTATACGTCTCTTGGGCATAGAGCTGTAACAATTGATTGTTAATGTCCCTCCACGTTTCTGGATCTCCTTCAGAATAGATTTAAATGTTTACCGTGATTCAACATAACAGAATACTTGTCTTAATTTGGGTACTTGATTTGTTCAAAATGCATTTTAATGTTGCGTGATCATATGAAAGACACCAAAGTGTCAATCGATCAAGGTAAGTACACAGATCAGATAGGACAAGGACAGTCACAATATTAAAAAGAAGTATAAGATAACATTGCTAAACATAGATTGGAGTCCACAAATACTCATCTAACATTGCTGCATAATGACTTATAGTGAATGCTTCAATGGCATAGTCATTCTTATGCTCTGGCCCGAGACTGGATGCAGTGGTAACTTTGCAGTTACTCCAGTCACCCATACTCCAGTTTCACCCACAAATGTTTCATATCGTAGGAATGCAGGCATTCTGTACAGTCTATCGAGAAAGTACTAAGGCAAACAACACTTCTCAGTTAAACATTATAATCCCCTGACATAGGTGGTTTATAAAAGTGGCTAAAGTAAATATAATGTCATAGCCAAAAAAGTAATAGATCACAGAGACATATTTCTATCAACATGCAACATGGCGAAGGTTTTATTTTGTGTGTTTTTTTTGGGTGCGGGGGTTTGGTTTGAGAGAGAGAGAGGTAATACCATAAAGAAAGCTTGCAAGGCTGCCAGGTGATATGTAATCCGACAGAATGAGTTTCTCATGTTGTGTTGGGCCCCAGTAGTACCCTCTTAGACACACGACATTTGGATGACGGATATTTGCAAATTTTTTTGCCTCCTTGGCAAACTCCTTCTGCTGTTTAGCCACTCCTTCTCTCAGCCACTTTACAGTCAAGAAAACACCATTATCCAACGTCGCCCGGTAAGATGTCCCATGACTGCTTCTTCCTAGAACTTCCGCAGGAGCTCTCGAAAGCTCCTCAGGTGTAAGAGTGATTGTATCATCAAGAAAATGTAATTCACCAACCAATCGATCAGGTGACCTCACATCCAGCCTTGCAAGGTGTTCAGCAGTGAATGAATCGCCAGATTCAGGTGACCAGGACAACTGGCTGTTTTTAGATGGCGAGAAGCCGGTTGTTGCCGCTATTTTCTCAGGACTAATTACCTCGGCAGAGGATGATCCTTTGCGGGAAGCCAGGAGATCTTCTGCTGAAACAACCAAAGCACCACCACTGCCTGCTCCACTAACCGCAGAAGGATTTGAAGCAGCTCGTCTGCGAACCTCTTTATTGCTAACATGTTCTGTTTTGCGGCTCTTCGATCTACGGACATAACAGATGAAGATGACAAGCAGAAGAAGAATAAAGACAATCAGTACACAAGCCACAACCAATGCCACTTTGTAAATAGTTTTGACCGTTCTCTTCTTAGAACTTCCAGCCGGCGAGCTGCCTGATCCAGAACTATTTGGGAGTTGTAAACGGGTGTTCCCAGGAAAAAAGGAAGACCTTGGGAACTTCCTCAGATTTTCTGGGACCACTCCAGAAAGATCATTGTATGAGGCATTGAAGATCTGAAGTCCATTGGACAAGTTGCCAGGAATGGCACCCGTAAAATGATTCTGGGATATATCTAATGAAGTCAGTGAACTCATGTCAGCCATCAAAGTTGGAAGGGAACCAGATAAATTATTCGATGCAACATTGAGCACTTGAAGTCCAACCAATGATTCAACTTTTTCGGGAAAATATCCACTGAATTGGTTACGGGAAAGATCAAGAACCTTCAGACCAGGTTCAGCTGAAGATGGAGGCAAAAGCGCAATATTACCAGTCAAAAGATTGTTTCCAAGGTAGAGTTCTTGCAAAGTGGATAAAGTCAGAAGATCAGGTAAAAGAGGTCCATCTAACTGATTTGAACTGATATCAACAACCCTAAGTTTTGGATACTGGGTCAGGACTTTCGGAATATCACTGCTAAGAGAATTATGCGAGAGATTAAGATAATTCAGGCGCAAAAACTGAGGAGTAACCTCAGGGATGGCCCCTGACAAACGATTACGGCTCAGATCGAGATATTCAATGTTACCCCATTTAACAATCCTGGTCAAGTTTCCCTCAAATTGATTATTTGATAGATCCATGACAGCACAACTCCCACTTAGCAGCGGAAGTTCTCCGTTGAGACCATTTGAGGAGAGATTAAGAACACTCAAAGTGGTCGATGTGATCATATTAATTGTCCCTGAAATGAAAAGCCAAATATGAGGGTTACAGAAGAACAATATAAGAAGCAAACTATGAGAGGAACACTGATCTAAATTAGTCCCCCTATTGCAAAAGCAAGAAAATTTGCAAGGAGTATACCTGAGAGATTGTTGCCACTCAAATCCAACTCAGTCAAAACCAAGGAGTCTCCTTTCAATAATCCGCTAGGAACAAAACCTGAAAATCTGTTGTTGCTAAGCTTGAGAACCTCCAGATCATAGATAAAATTAAACTCAGGTAGTTCCCCAGACAGCTGATTGTAACTCAGATCCAACACTCTTAAATTCTCAAACACTTGCATCTGTCCTCCACTTACCAATGATCCCGTGAGCTGATTGTGGCTAAGATTTAAATGCTTGATACTCTCGGAAATGGCAGGTAAAAATTTCTGCTGCTGTGAACTAGAACTGACAAGCGAATTCCCACTAAAATCAACGTGGGTGGCATTTGATAGGAACAAAAATTCAGAGGGCAAAGGACCATCCAGCACATTCCCGTGCAAATCAAGCACCTCCAAGCCAGCTATCAGCTCAAATCCTTTGGGAATTTCCTTAGTAAACCCATTGACTGACAGATTAAGATACACAAGACTAGAGAGCTTAGTTAATGAAGGAGGCAATGGCCCAGAGAAGGAGTTGCTGCTCAAGTCCAGAGATTGGATTGATGCAAGTCCCGAAATTGAATCAGGGATCGGGCCAGAGAAGTTGTTCCCTGCCAACGAGAGATTCTTCAAGCTCCCCAATTTCCCAATGCCCGGGAGTAAGGACGATGAGAACAAATTGTGCGATAAATCCAGGTACTGTAGGCTCTTGAAGTCGCCTATATTATCTGGAATTTTGCCTGTTATGGAGTTGTTTGCCATGGAAAGTTTAACAAGCATCGTTAGGTTGGCAAAAACGCTCAAGTCAGCATCAGCAGTGAGGTTCAAATTATTAAGGACAACTCCTGCAACATTGCCGCCATTACAGACGATTCCATTCCATGATGAAGGGCATCCATTGAAATCTATGGATTCCTCATTCCATGAATCAAGTACATAACCAGTTGGATCACGCCTTATGCCCTTCTTAAACTCAAGCAACGACAATATATCCTGGGAAGGAAGCTGCCCTGCGGCAGAAATAAGAAGCAGCAACACGACTGCCAGCTTCAAATACATCATTGGATACTACCAAATGCTTCAGTAAAATGGAAAGTACGCACAATGGTTAACAACAGAGGGATTTTCGAGGCTTCTCAGAGACAACTTCAACAAACAGGACAGTCTTCAAACGAACAGCACAAAGCATCAGCACCTGGAGCTCGAATTACAGTCCCAGTGTTGCTAAGAACAAATAAGCACGCCCAAATTACAGCAAGTTGAAAGCTACAGAGACAAAAGGGCAGTCTTCAAAGCAATCAACAACAAAGCATTGTGACTGCCAAAAGCAAACACGGCCCTCTATCAAATGCAGCTAAGCTCACGTTTCACACCGCAGCGCCAAAAATGAATTCTAAATGCATCCACCTTCGGGAAAAAGGACGCCTTTCGACACTTGCAGAGGCATACACATACAATGCCCAGCAAAGAACAGAAAAATTCACTGCTATGACGACTTCACTAAAACATTTAGCAAACGATATCAACTACAGAGACAAAAAAAAAAGTTCTACTGAGAAATGCTCACACTTGTGAACCAGCATTCCTCCTCTCAAGACCACAGAAACTTCGTTTCTCTCGCCGGTTCAGACTTTCAGACCTCAAAAGCCGCTCAACCACTCATCTTAAAGAGCATGGAGAGCACAGACCTTCCCAGCAACACTGTAGCAGTAGCACAAAAGCTTTCCACTCACCATTCTGCAGACCTCTCCAGACACCTGACCTTCTACACCCAAAGAAGAAAATAAAAAACCAAAACCCATGAACGAAGGAACAAGAAGTGGGTCTACTGTGAAGTATCAACCATCAAAGCATTGAAGATGAAAGGGACCCAGAGCCCTGTTTTTGGCTCTTTTTTAAAACATTCCAAAAGCCCTAATCTTTCTGTAATGATAAAGGCATTCGCTGGTGACAAACAAGACCCTGGAAAAGAAAAAAATGACTTTGCACACCCCCACTCTCTTTCAAAGAAAAGGCACCCTTTTTCTCTCCTCAGCTCATCAGAAAGTCATGTGAAGGGAAACCCAGTAAAGAACACCAGAATCTCCATGGAATAAATCCAAAAGAGCGTTTAAAAAAAGATAAAAAAAACCCTAAAAAAGTCTCTCCTTCTTTCTTTCCTTATGTGTATGCGGGCTCGTGGTTCAGTCTTTTGAGGGAGGAGGAGGGCTAGAAATGTGTCAGTCGCTACTAGAGGGAAAAGCAGAGGGTATTTTCGAATCTATTTATGTGGGGGAAAAATGGAGGGACTTTTCCTTTTACCCGCCAAGAACAGTGGCTTTACTTTTTTAGTTTAGTATTATTTTCTCTTCTTTTTTCTTTTTTTGTCAGAACTTTAGTTTAGTATAACTTCTTTTTTTTAGTATAAAGTTTAGTATAGTTTAATCGACCCATGTTTTACAAATCGGTATGTCCGATGATGTTTTCATATGAGAGAACGTCAACTTATAATGTGACATCACTTATTATGCTGATTTTCAAAAAAAATTATTTTGATATAATTTATCAAATGGTGAGCTGTTTTGATACAGCATTTTCACAATAATCTCAGCTGTGAAGGACAGCCCTCTTTATGTAAGATCTTTGACCGGTATCCCTGAAATTGCAGGATCTTCGCAACGATACAGAATAGGAAAAAAGCCATTTAAAACTCTAAAATACATTTATTATGATATATTTATTCTTAAAAAAAAAATTATGATATAAAAAATTCTAAACTTGTATTTACATAACACATTTAGTTCCCATCACTCAGTATAGTTAAAAGTTTGCCTACATGAACACCGAAAGGTAAACACTATTGACTATGTTTACGTGACTTCAATATATTATCGATAAAAGTTCAACGTAAATGTGTCATGTAAATTTAAAATTTGAATTTTTATGTCACGATAAAAGAAATTAAGCTATATATGTAATAATGGGTATCATATGAGGTTTTTGATATCGCAAAAGAAAACTTTAAGGTAAATATGTCACGATAAATATAGTCAATGAATTTTTTTTGGCTTTTATGTTAAATGATATATAGTTTTAGAAAGCCTTTTCTTCTAATTGAAAAATGCTACAATATGACATACCAAATATTTCACGCTAAAATCATGACAAAATATATCACCAAAAACTCATTTGTCGGAACCCAATTCACAGATCGGGCTCCTCTTCTTTTTAAACTTTTATTATTATTATTTTGTGAAAGCTCAATTTAATATTGAAGGGCATCTCTTGGATGCATGTGTTGCCTAGTGGACGTCAACCCATTTATCAAATCCAATTGAAACCGATGCTTTTGTTTTTTTTTTTTTTTTTTAAAAGAATGGATTGACCACCATCGTCGCTGTTTTGACCGTGAGTGTGCATGGGATGGATGAGGGTTTTGAAGTAGTAGTAGGGTCGCCCCGTCTGTGAACGCCACGTGGACATCACGAGTGCCCGATCGGTCAGGGCTTTTGGGCCTCAGGCCCACTGATGGTGGCGGAGAGAGAGAGAGGGGGGTGAAGTAGGTGAAGTATAATGATTAGATTGATGACTTAATGTATATAAAAAGGAAAAAGAAAAGAAAAGTTAAGAGAGTGACGTTTCAAAAAGGTAAGTATAACCGCTTCATTAAAAAATATTTAAGTCAAATTAATTAATTGAAACGCACAGTAAAAAGAAAGAACTGTAGATATATGATTGAGAGGAATTCATATTTTTTTTAAGAAGGTTGGTGTAATATAGGAGGTACAAAATTTAAAACTTGGAAATATAAAATATGTGAAATGTGGATAAGCGAGGAAGGAAAAATAATCGATATTCGTTCAGTATTATGAATATTATAGGTAAATTTAATATATTTATTTCCACGCAAATTTATGCCTGAAAATTTCTAAAAGAACAAGGTCAATCGATGATTTGCAATGGAGAAAATCATAGATTATTTTTTGTTCTATAGCTACAAGATACAGAGTATTACTAAGCTTAAAATTTAGAAATCATGGCATTAGTTTTCCTTTTTGTGATATTTGCTTAAAGTTCATAATTGCTCTTAATACTATCCATTAAGTACACCATTAACCCCAACCAGATGTTATAACTCCCTCGTACCTCACACATGGTGTAACAAACGAAACCGCACAAATTTTCTAAATTTTGAACAAAATAAAATCTCTTAAGCATTAAGGGTGCCTTTCTTTTTTACTTGAGACCTAAAGTTTCAGAAATCCTATTAACATTAAAAAATTATATCAATATGATATGAACGAGAATCAAACAAATGACAGAAAGCCCATTAATCTTTAAATACTCTAACCGTCAAGACATTGTTTACTAATCTATTAACTTGTTTGGGGAGTCAAAAATGAAAAAGGAAGTATATGAAGATAGGAAAAAGAGGGGAAATAAGAGGAAAATCCACAAAATTTCCTAAGAAGGACACGTGGAATTTTCCTATTCACACCCCCAACCACTGGCACTTTCATATAAATAAGGTGGGAAAAATGGATGAATAGAAGCGCTGGCCGCTGGACCCACTTCCAATGTTGTCCAAAAAGGTTTGCGCCATTTATTCAACGGCGTGGTCCCCCCGCGGATTTGTCTCTGGTCCAATCCAAAGGTGCAGTGACCCCAATCTAACCTAAGCCCAATATCTTTTCTACTTTTCCAAAAAATAAATAGTAAAAATCACAAAAAAATCCCAACTATACTCCACATTTATCTTAAATTTTTATCTTAAATTTATATATGTATGACACATTTATCCTCTACCAGAGTTTTATCATTGAGAACCGCTAAGACGTCATAAAGCAAACGGTGTAAACACACATACCAAACGATGATATTTTGGCTGAAAAATCATCAAACGGAACATGAAGATTAAATGTATTATATACATACAAGTTTGGAATTTTTTATATCACAAGAAAAAATTTAAGGTAAATCCATTATAGTAAGAATAGTTTAGGATTTTCTATATTACAAAAAAGTTCAAAGTAAATGTGTTATAATATCATGGCTCAAAAGAAAAAAAACCTTATGATAATAACTTTGCATTCACAGTATAACGTTGGATTTGAATCATAACCGTTAAATACAACTGTTTAAAGCGGACTCGTCTCCATGACCCCCTTGCATCCTGGACAAGCCGAATTAACGCCACAGACAAAGTCAACATTTCTTGAACGCGAGGGAGGGAGTCAAGGGACTATAGAATTAGATATTATAACCAGGAATTCCAGCCGTCTCTGCAACTATTAAGGATCTGTTTGGTAACTAGTCAATCAGTGAAAATTTATGTTCTTTTATTCTCGTGAGTAGATTTGAAACAGAAATCCGTTTGTTAAATTTTTTTTTCTTAGAAACAAATTTGTTCCTGAAAATAGATTTAGAATGGAATCAAGATAAAAAAGTTCCTTCTTTGTTCTGGAAACAATTTCAAAAATTAGTTTTTTTTTTTCTCTTTCTTTTTTCTCTTCTCTTTCTCTTCTTCCTCCCTCAGCCTATTGCCGCCCACCGGCCATCGTTGCCGGCGTCAATGGTGGTTAGTGAGTGGTTGGGCAAGGTTCGGTGAGCTCAGCCTCGTAGGCGCGAGGTCGGCCTCCCCCTGGCCTTGCGAGGCTGAGTCTCGCCAGTGGTTGGGCGAGACTCGCCTAGCCACGGTCGAGGCTTGACTTTGCCCAAATCTGCGAGGCCGAGCTCGCTGGTGGCCAGGCAAGCCTTCAGCAATCTCGTCGGACCTTGCCCAGCCAGTCATTGGCCACCGCCGACGTGAAGCGACTAGCCACAATGGAGGAAGGGAAAAAGAAAAAGAAAAAGATATTTAAATCATAAAAAAATTAAAAGAAAATATTTTAGACTAGAAATTCTAAAGTTCTATTAAACACATTTCTATCTCGGGAATAAAATTTTTTGACAATTACCAAATACCTTTAAATACTTAAAAATTGTTCTAAAAAACAGAATAAAAAAGAATCATTTCGAGCAGAAATTGTTTTAGGAACAAAAGCGTTACATGCATACTCTAAGCCAACCAACCAGTTTGATGCTAAAATTGTCGTTAAATTCCTCCAATCTTCGATGCTAAAATACTTGGCTCTAGTTCTCTCAAAAATCCTTGATTTTTAATGTCAAGTGCTTCTACTCAAGGAGGCACCGTTGACCTACTATGGGCTAGATGGAAGCTAAGTAAAATGCAGGCTTTCGCTTTAAGCGAACCAAAAATTTGGAAAACATGGACTTGATTCTGCTGGGTATTATATGATGTCCAATTTGTTACCTTTTTCTCTTTTATAAAAACGTATTTCACGCCATGTTTCCAATTTTGCTCCTTCATTAATAAATGCTCAAACAATAAAAATTAAATCAATGGATAATAAAGCAAATAAAGTATGCAAAGGAAAATAACCTAAGTGATATCAGGCAAAATTAATACAAAGCCTTGTTATTAAATCCTAGGATTGGAATCATTGGGATTACCTCAATGACTACCCTTCCTACATAGGAAGTGAGAGATGGAAAGTTTGATTCCCACTTTCTCAAGGGGATTGAGGGTGGAGACGTTTAATTTCTAGTGTGGGTTTTGACTTTTACGCTTAGCAAAAGAAAAATGAAAAAAAAAAAAAAATATTTGGTATAAGAAAGTGAGTGTGGAAAATGTTTTCCTCTTTCTCAAAAGTGGAAAACATTTTCCCCTATTTTAGAAGATTTTTTTTTCTTTGATGAAAAATGTTTTCTCCAATCAATTCATTTTCTGTGAAAACGAACGTTGAAAAATTCGAAAAATATTTTTCCTGAAATTATTTTCCGTAAAATGAACGAGCCTGAAAAAAGAAGAATCGGTATCTCCGTTTTCACTTGAAGATTTTTAAAATGCCGGGTTCCATTTTAAGTCCAAATATCCCAAAGATTTGCAAAGCGAAAATACGCCTCATCTTCATCCACGACCAATAGAAATAATAAGCATACGAGCTCTTCACCCTTTCTTTTTCTCTGGTTTATTTGTCAGGTACTTTTCGTTCACTGTGCTAGCTAGCCCCTTCTCGATTAAACATCACATGAACAAAAAAATTGAGAAATTATTAAAAAAATCCCTAAACCTAGTCCACTTATGCCGATTCAGTTATAAACCATTTAATATGGCTTATTTATATCTAAATATTTTGATAAATTGCCAATTAAGTCATTCTAATCAATTTTGATTGAAAATCTCTAATATGGATATTGTACATCATACATGATATTATCAGCATGATTAATTTCGATAATTTGAAAAAAAAAAAACAATATTTTCATTTTTGTATTTTGAATATTTTAGTCTTCTTTTTTTCTTTTCTTTTTTTTTCATTGTCCTATCAACATTCACCGGCCCTAGGTGAGGGCCTTCGTAGCCCCACCTATTGCAGGTGAGGAGGCCCTCGCCCAAATCTAGTAAGAGCCTTCACACCCTCACTCGTGCCTAGAGAGGGCTATCGGTGGTTCTCATCAGCACAATGAAAAAAAAAAAAAAAGCATATTAAAAAGAAAATAAATATAAATACATAATTCAAAATTTTAAAATTTTAAATCTATAAACATTATCCACGTTAGCACCGACCGTATCATGTAAAGCGACAAACATTCACATCAGCAATTTGCAATCAAAATTGACTAGAAATACTTAATTGACAAATTATCAAAAGGTTTAGGATTAATTAAAAAATTTATGATTGAATTGGCACAAATGTAACAGGTTTAATATTTTTTTTTAGTAAAATCCTTCAAAAATATGTATATTTTCTATACTATCCCCTTCCTCTGTTCTCCTTTTCTTCTTTTTAAGACTTAGACTTACGGCCAGCAGCCGTTTAACTAAATCTAGTCTAACATCAAATGTGGCTCCAATGACTAAACAAAGACGAACTCAAGCTCCGAAAAGCAAAGAGGCCGACTTCAATGAGAAGAATACTACTACATTCATAATGTTGAAGGATTGGGTCCGAACGTCGTGACCGAGATAAGTGAACTGGAGGTGTAGAGAGCTTGCAAAACCCGAGAGGGCGAGGTAAGCTCGCGAGCTCCGGCTTTAAACTCGAGCCATCGCACTTGGAATCGAAGCAAACATAGCAAAGCACAAATCCTACCTTGAATTGAAGAAGGAAGACGGATACACTCCCTCGCTCTGTTCCGACCTCACGCCTACCCCACACTGACCTCAACTCGCAGCTTCGCCACCAACACATGGATGGCCCGCTCGACGCACGAACAGATACTCAAGAGCCCTTGAACCGCCCACGCGTGCACACAGCACTAACACACTCATGCCTCTCTCTTCCACTCTCTCTCTCTCTCCTGCTTTCTTGAGAGGAGAAATGGAGAAGAGGATCGGAGTTTTTTTCCTTTTTTCAAAGATTAATGGCACGATAATCATTATATTTTTAGCCGGAACTATTTTTCTATTCTTAGAAATAGGTTTGGAATAGAAATCCATTTGTAATGCAATTTCATTTTTATATTTCTAGAACAAATTTTTAGTCTAGAAATAGGTTTCGAACATAAATGCTTCTCTTTTTTCGAAATAGAAATGAAAAATAAAAATTATTTTCATCGCTTACTCTCTACTAGCTGGATGCTAACTTGACGTCCACCGCCGTCCACCGCCGTCATCGGCAGTCATCAGTTGCCACCGTTGCCACTCACTGTCTGTTGTCGCCATTCGTCGGTGGCTAGTTGCCTATCCCCATCTGCCGCAGTTGCTTGAGATGAAGAAATTTTGTGTCCTTATAAAAGGAATTTTTATTCTAAAAATATAAATTTTATATTGTTATTAAACACGCATTTTTGCTCAGAAACTCATGGATAATAGAAAAAAAAAATTTGGAAATTTTTTTTTTCTGAAACAGAATGATTATTACTCACTCTTTAAGTGACCACAAATTGTTGCCGGTTTACTCTCCAAAATCCCATCAAAATCTAAGGTAAAAGTGTTAGAAAAGTCATAAACTTATTATTTATGTCAATTTAATCTTAAACTTTTTGATCAAGTGTCAATTCAATCATTTTGGCTAATTTTGGTCCGATATTGCTAACATGAACATTGGCTGGCCTATGAGGCACTAATGGCGTTGATATGGACATTTTTTATATTATTTTTAAAAAATCGATTTTTTATTATATTTTCTGATCTTTTTTTTTTAATTTTTTCTTTCAATTTGTATTTTCCGTTTATACAAAAATGGCTGCCTAAGCAAGTTCTCATTCAGTTCCTTAATAACTGAATTAGCATTAAATCTAAAGATTTATAACTAAATTAGCACAATTAAAAGATTGAAAAACTAAATTAATATCCATGTATAAGATTTTGAAATTTTCTAATACTTTTCCCCAAAATCTAGATTAGTTTTCTACTCCAATTGGGACTAATGGTGGCCGGTTGGGGGGAACTACGGATGTGCAGAAAAATGTTAGTTTAGGAGGGTAATTAAATGGCTCTCCAAGAAAAAAGTTCACCCCGAGTAAAATGTGGACAAACCGGGCAGGTGCGCGGAACGGCGAGGACACTGCTCCTCGTCCTTTCAATTAAGTCGACATGTGGACATAGCTTGTGTAAAAATTTCCGGCTAAGAAGTACTCTTTTTGAAGCCCTCTCACATCACCGTATTGCATGCAGGCCCCCGCTGGTACACAGAATCCTAGCCGACACCTCCTTGGAAAAATCCAAATTCAGAAGTCATACTAGGAACTAGCACATGAGCCACATACCACAGTAAAACATACTCGAAGGCACCGTTCGTGGTGATACCTAACTTGCAATTTTCTAAGCTGGGGCTACAACTGATTGGTATAATCCAGGCCGAAATCACTGCGATAAAAATCGAGCCCGAGACCGGACCGGCATAGTTGAGGCTCTCTGGTGCCCGAGATTCTAATACCATGATGTCCCTAATCGTTAGGTCGATAAGAAGCTTCAGTGGAAAAAAAATGACACGGTATGATGTCATGCCGATGTTTTCAATTAGGGGTTAAATTTCACCATTTTCGGCAATTTTGATTCCTGAGATAATTTTCTAGATGGATACACGGGCAAAATTCGGCCGTCAACATGCATGGAATGCGAAATTAAGAATAATTGTAGTGAGAAGAAAGCTCACTTGCACTAATTGAACTCTCCCGGGAGCCAACCAAAAAACCCCCAATATCATCATATACGACAGCCCTCAAAAGTAAATTTTAACTTGATTACTAAGCACTGGAACGTTACGCCAAAGCCCAAAGCAGGCGCATCGCCCATTAATAGTACAAATCAATACTACTTCGTCAAGGTAAGAGGAGACCGCCTAAGCAACATCACAAGCAATTTTCAGGACTAAAGATGAGTGAAGAAGCAAATGCTACATGTTTCACTTCTTGCCACCGCCAGAAACATTGAATTTGAAGAATATGATGTCTCCATCTTGGACAACGTATGTTTTTCCCTCCTGTTTGTACTTCCCCGCGGCCTGCAATTCATTAGACGAAAACTTACATATCAACATCCAAGCGCAGCTCGATATGTTGGGCCACAGGGAATAATTTATAATGCGTTACCCAACTCAAACTTGATTAGGCTAATAAGACCACAAAAGTCCCATCCAGTCAGATGAAGCTCATGTAGGCACTACTCCAAGAAGGGAGAAGAAAAGGAAAATCACAAATGGGTTTGGGCACTCGTTTGTGCGCTCGTGTGTGTTTACAAAATCAAGTATCTTGAATTAAGACAAATGGCGCCTAACTGATCCATGGTGACCAATTTAAGGAGCAACAAACAGAATATTAACTCCTCCGACTTCAACAGATACTAATCCAGACATTGACTTAATTTTTTCTATGCCCTTGACTATCGCATAGCCCTGCTTTCATGTTTGTTTGTGTGTTTCACAAATGTCATAGCTTTAAGTCTCGCAATTCCAAACAGGTCTATCATCCATACTAAGGATATTTTTCAGAAGGTGACAGGAGATGACTACCATAAGACATAACAAGCCAGGTTACCTTGACAGCTGCTTCAGTCCCAATTTCTTTTAGATCATCAAATTTCATAACCTGCAAGATTATGAAATTCAGAGAAAATAAGTGATCTGCTCATCTATTTTAAACAACCCTCCATGACATACTTTTATCACAATAGACAAAGATTGCAATACATTTCATTCTTTCTAAGCCATCCATTTCTTTCTTTTTTTTTTCCTGTTTCTATCCTATTTAACTGGGTTGAGATTTGGACACGCGATCAAAAGTGTTTAAAGTCAAGTCCCCATTTACATCCTATACTGTTTCCCTTATGAAATTAAATTCACAATGGAAAGTTTAAAAGATAACTTTGCTGCAAAGGCAACTAACATGATGACTAACATGATGGGTCTCATCTAACCAGCAGCCACAAAAGTAAAGGCAAAAGGCAGAAGAGCTTAAGAACACACCATTGAGAACAAAAATAAAAATTTTGACAGCTAAGTTTTATGCTCCTCCCAGACCCGAATAAATTTCACAGGTAAACAAATCAGTGTGCTCTCATTTCAGTTACCTCAAACTATTTTATCAGCCTGTCCATTATCCATATGGAGTCCACAGTTCATATTTCTTACATGCAGGATTTTTGTTCTTTCGTGGGGATACTATGGCTATTCTTCTTGTTGGTAATGTACCTCACAGGAATCATCTGAGGATTGGCTGGTAGCAGCAGGAAGACATGGAAAAGAAAAGCACTGGCTATTCTTGCAAGTAAGGAGAAAGAACTACCTCAGCACAGATGAATCCTCTTTCAAAATCAGTATGAATGGTCCCAGCAGCTTGAGGAGCCTTTGTCTGTCTCCTGATCTGCCAGCACTTGACCTTCAAAACAAAAACGTATCCATCATACTTTCATGCCACAATATAGCGACGCAAAAATAGTAACTGCATGACTTAGGTAGATGGCAGGAAAATAAGAACTGCAATAAGGCAGAAATTCCCCAACGCCTTTTGGCACCCCCAAATCTGGCCTACTTAAGAAAATGCCAAGTCTTAAAGATTAAAGGTGGACCAATTCCTGTGCCTTCAGATTCGTGCAGCAACAATCCATGAGAACTATTCCTATTATCTTTCCTAAGACTGCTATCCCAACAAAAAAAGCAACCTTAGCCACTCAACTACTTTTATCCTATATGTCCAATCAAGACGACAAATCCCTGGAGTGGTATCAAAACCACCAGACACAAGTAGAGAGCACCTTAACGTTGTGTTTGGAAGGATTTTTTTGGCGGTTAAGGAAAATAGAAGGTGAACAAATAGAAGGTGAAGAAAGAATTTCTTTCATGTTGTTTTGGAAGAGGTACAAAGTAAAGGTGAAGGAATATTGGATAAGAAAAAAAAGAAAAAAAATGAAGGAAATGACATTTATCCTTAAAAGAACTATCACAAAAGTTATTGAATTAAATTGTGGGTCAAAGGCAAGGGCAAAGATGTCATCTGGCTTCTATTCCCCTCCTTTTCTCTCAAAGTTTGGGAGAACCAAATTTGATGGGCCCCAGAGAAACGTTATCCCTAACCATTCTTCACATTTAAGTTGGGCCAGCCTCTTTCTGGGGATTTATCTGTCAACTTTTCCTCTATCACCCAATAGGCTCATAAAATTCACCAGGAAAAGCAGTTGAACTGGAAAAGGCAATCTTTAGTAAAACTCTATTTAAACAGTGACATCCAGGTTTTCAAGTCCACGGCCAAGTCCTTATTACTTCTTGAGTTGCAGTCTCCACCGGCTCTGTTCCCGAGAGTACCCTAACCAAAAAGCTTAGCTTTTTCAATGTTTTCCACTCAAAAGAGAGTCCCAATACTCCACCCTTTTCTTTCTCCATCTTTTCTCTCCCTACGTGCTCTACCCTTCCAAAACAAAGGCTAGAGGGGAAAAAGAATCAGGATCAGAACAAGCAACGCAGGAGAATTTACAGACAACATCCGTTTTCCAGAAATAGCTCTTGCTAATAGAGGAAAAAGCTTCCATGGTCACGCATGATTCAAAACTATATGGATGCACCTGGTTTACAAACTCATCGATCTTAAAACCACGAACAAACCTCCTTAATATTTAATTCTTCTCAATAGTCCTCAAATATACCCACTTTTCCATGCCAAATTTTGGTTATGCATCACCTGTCAGAATATCCTCACCCCGGATTTTCTTAAGTATATTCCACAATGTCCCAGATTTTCATGCCCAACTTTAGCCACTCCACCACCATTGTCAGAAGATCCATCTGGACTTCTCCCAAGTAGATGTATATGGGGATGCAGAAATAATGCAAGCTAGGATAAGAGAAAATCATATCCCATTTCTTTCTAAACTTCCTCCAGTTTCTTGAGCCTCCTTCCCTGCACATTGTTCCCTTCTGTTCCATAGCTGCTCAAGCTAGATAAGATCTCCATACAACTCAAGGTAACACATAAGATAAAAGCAGGAAATCCATTTCGTGAAAACTAAAAGAGATCATAGTCAACCAAGGTTTTATTGATGCCCTGCTTCTTCCAAGATATACCCCTCCTTGCTATATACTCATATGGCAGGAGCCACCAAAACCTAAATTTGCAGACCAAAACATTATAAAGAGCCCAAGCATAACCTGAACTCATCACCAAGTTGTTTCTTACCAAGAAGGCCACCCAGCAACAGACACAGCCATGTAAAATTTTGTATAAGTATGTATTTAGCGATTGTCAACAAGTTCTAACTCAAGAAGCTAATCTAATTCAATAACATGAAACTTTTACAGACGATATTTTAGTTAATTCTCCAATTGAAATCACTTTTGGTTGTGTTTATTATTGGTCTGTTCATTGACTTACTTCATCTGGGCCTGCTGTGAAAAAGTATATCAAATTGATCGCCGAAAATCCTGTCTTTATTATCTTCGGAAGGGCACTGCAAAAAAAAAAAAAAAAGTAAATACAGATCAAAATTTCTAAATTTATTCATGATGGGCTTGCCAAAGAAAAGGTCAAAGTCAAAAAACACATGAAAAATCTAGTAACATAGTATTGACAGCTAGTGAGCATGACACGCAACACAAATTCATTGAAAGCAAAAGTAAGAATTCACAAAGAAAGAGGGTTGAAGCCACTGGCTTTTTGTGAATCATGTGCTATAATAATTCTCTCATATTGCCAACAACAATCAGACCCTCTTAAGCTACAAGACGACACGATCCAGAGAGCATAGGTCATGAATGACAGCAATAAATGAAGAACAAAAGTTTCTTCCTTTGCTTGGGACTTGGGAGGATGTGGGACAAGCATTTTGACTCTAGATAATGCAAATGAGGGGAATGGCAACCAGACGCTAACAAATAACATTTTGCACTGCAGTGGAAGAATAATCACCAATTGGTGATGCGGGTTAGGATTGATTCCATTTTTCATGCATAATTTTCCCTAAAGAAGAATTCATAACTATGGCAAGGAAAGGAGATTGAGATTAGCATTTAATAAGACGGATCGAAAGGAAGACAGAGAAAGGAAAGCATATCATCAGAGAGAGACTATTCAAAGGAAAGGGGATTGAGCACCAACGTAGACATCAATCAGCTAGCCAACAACCCATAACATAAGTTCTACAGAACAGTCAATATCACTACTCAGGTCAATATACATCAATGTCAAATTCCAAATTAGGAAGACCAAAGAAAGGGAAATCATCAAGAAAAGGATGCAGAAGGGACCAAGTGGCATATTTGAGACCATTGTTGTGAGTTATTCTTCTCAGAACTCTCCTAGTTCTCTCAGATATTATCAGGAGACACTTTGATCATTAATTCAGGGCTTGAAATTTCAAGGTGGAAATATGCATCAACGAAATAGTTAAAAATTAGTTAGACTCTGCCAATTTCTGTAAGTCGCTCCTGCAGATTATATGTAAGAATGCAGTTCAGATTAATTTAACAGAGCAGTAACACCTAATAGTTGAACATAAAGTAATGGTAAGCACATATTAGGTACACAATATTGCTTGTACCACCGCCGATTCCATCGCCATAGCCAAGAAAAACTTTGTTCAACTTCATCATTACAGAAGCCATATGTCCTAATCAGGAGCAAAGAAACTCACCTTTGCACCTTGTTTTCCTCACAGTATTTTGCAGCTTCATCTGCTGACATATCAGCAAGGTTTCTCTCCAAAGCACAGCTGAAAGGAATAATTGTTTCCCCTCCATGCTCCTGCACCCTGCAAAGCAATGTAGCTTGCTACAATAGGACCAGACTAGAATGCCCGTCTACAATCCACAGGCAGCAGAACGTAGGAGCTATCACATAAATTGACTGATACCAAAAAAAAAAGCACCAATCACAGATAACAACAGCATATCGCGAGAGAGAGAGAGAGGGAGGGAAAAGGTCAGGATAAAGCATTGCAATCGAAAAAGAAACCCACAACTTTTGGGCTTAGAGACCCAAATTCGAACTCAAACGTGGTGGACATACCAAGCATGAATCTTGGGCAAAAACTTGTTCTTGTTTCTCTGATAATCTTTCTTGTTGAGAGAGAGAGAGAGAGAGAGAGAGAGGGAGGGAGGGAGAAGGTCGGGATAAAGCATTGCAATCGAAAAAGAAACCCACAAATCTTTTGGGCTTAGAGACCCAAATTCGAACTCAAAGGTGGTGGACATACCAAGCATGAATCTTGGGCAAAAACTTGTTCTTCTTTCTCTGATAATCTTTCTCATTCATATTAACCTGGCAGCACACAGAGACACAATCACGAGTCAAACATGAGGAAAACCACAGCTGGAGAGCAACATCTGCTTGAGGGTCTACCTCATATAAAACAATTATCCATGAAAATTTCTGTGGTTTATTTACCCAAGATATCTTGCTATAAGTTACACACAGAAATTAATTAAGAATAATTGTCTTTGGATCTAAGTAGGAGTTTTGCGAGTAATAGAGTGAGGAGAATTCAAGTTTCACTCGACCAGAGGGGGTGACGTGGCCGACAACTTTACTCTTACCTCATGAAGACACTTTCATCTCTTTTAATTGTAGAACAGTATGTGGGCCTTGCACACCACCAATGCAGTGATGAAAAAAAGCAACCACCAAAAGAACCATGGAATATGTGCCATGCATGTATTAGTCTCTTCATCAATTGAGAAACACAATGAGTCACCGGGTCCCCTCACTGCTAAGGCCACGATATCTGTAGAATTACAACTCACCAAGTAGACAACTTGCTTTGCTGTAAGCAGTTGAAAGGTATTCAATATCTCAATTTCAGCAGCTTTCCACTCTCCAAGGCGAACATCTTTTCCATCATTTAGCCATGCCTTGACCTGTCAAGAAGAGCATCAGCTTCCTTTAGATATTTGCAACATCTCAATTGAATATAAAGTGGTTCTAAACTGACACAAGCTGTCCATTGCAAATAATGAAATAGGCATCTAGTCACAAGTTAAAGCCAAGAGTGGAAACATATGGAAAAATACAAGTGCGCATAACTAATCTGGCAGCCATGCAACCTGTTTGTTTGGGCCATCTGACTCCATATTTTCACCCATTCTTATACAATGAGATTGATGCTCAATTAATTTTACATGCTTTATACATCTTTTGTTAAACTTTACCCTATTTGGCTTACTAATAACTGGTGTGAAGACTGATGAAGCCATCATAGACAGACTCATTGAAAATCAGAATGCAATTGTCAAAAAATGAGCTAATAGTATTTGGAGGATTCCCATAATTTTAGCCAATATCATCTAACATCAATGCTCAAGAGAAAAGGAAAACTTTTAATACTTCAGCATCCTTTGGTGAGAAAAAAGTATGTAAACCAGTTTCTTGTGATAAGATGCATAGCCAAAATTGAGTCAAATCAAAAAGATAGATGAAGTTATCAAGGTGAACTTCTTCAAAGTCAGGAATCAAAATGTCAAGAAAACTGAAAGGTTTTCCATAAATTCAGCTAATATAATCTCCAACAATGTCAAGTAACATATCAAAAACAAGGAAAACTTTTAATACTTCACCATCCTTTGGTGAAAAAATGTGTAGATCAATTTGTTGTGAAAAGATGCATTGCCAAAGTTGAGTTAAATCATAAAATTAATGAACCTATCAAGTGGACTTCTTGAAAGTCAGGAATTTTAAAGTCACGAAAACTGAAAGGTTTTCCATAAATTTAGCTAATATAATCCCTGAGAATGTAAAGAAACATATCTGAAAAATGGAGAAGTTATGATACTCCAGCATCCTTCTACTAAAATTTTCTTAGTAGACCAGTTACTTGCAAAGGTGATGCATAGCCTAAGTAAAGTTCACATCCACCAACAATACAATCCCCCTCCCCATCTCTCCTATTTCACTTGAACCCACCAAAACCCAAAAAGGAAAAACCCACCCCCACCATCTAGAAAGGAAGAAAGTCTCAACCTTAGTGTAAAATATCACACAACATGTAATAGTATGCTCTGCTTTTGTAATAACATAAGATTTTAAAGCAAAGAGGCCAAACTAGGGCTCAAATCGTATCCTGGAGAACCTACAAGAGATTATTCTTCACACGAATGCATGAACTATAAAAAAATGCCAAAACATGAGTTGGCATGCAGTTCAAGGATAAAGTAACATTACAAATCAACATCTGAGACTTTTAGGGAATATTTCCCACACCAAGTGCAACTCAGAAGATTCGATGAAGCTAGATTAACCACTAACAGAGAATTCCAGTTCCAAGCAGAATATCAGAGCTGAAAATTTTTTACAACTTTATTTCTAATGCAAAGAGCAAACAAATATCACGCCAATCAAGAACTATGTGCAGCTCCCGGTCCTTCCCAATAAAGCCATTTCCCACTAGATAGAGAAAACCACATCAAATGTCCTTGTGTCATCAAGCTCAATTTTAAACCAAGCTCCTGCAAATGCCAAATATTGAAATCCTCTCTTAAGCTTCCTATCTGTTCTTCACAAATCCAATGATCTAATTGTTTAACTCCCAAACCAATTAGCACTTCTAGTCATATATACCATTTTTGTCTAACATTCTTTCAGGAAGGCACTTCCAAAAATCGCACGACAATGTTATGAAAATTTTGCTGTATGCCTTTTCGACATGATTGCTTCTGTAAGGTACATTCTCTGCCCAAAAGTACTGATTATTCAAAAATATGTTATTTTTAGTCTGTCATCTTTTCCCAAAGGCACTTCCGAAAATCGCACGACAATGTTATGAAAACTTTGCTGTATGCCTTTCTATATGATTGCTTCTGTAAAGCACATTCTCTGTCCAAAGTGCTGAAAATTCAATACATAAGGAGGCCGAGTAGAGTTATCGTCATTTTACTAGATAACAGTGAAGAACACATAAAAACGGAAGCTGTGTAACCGAAAAGCTTTTTCCTACTTTAGAGGGTTGCATCTACATCCTCTGTCTAATTCTCAACAATAACAACAAATATTAATGAGGCCATCATTGCCGACATTTCAGATTCACATAACACAGAGCACTGAAATATCACATCAACACAGGATAGGAACTACAGAAGAAAATTTGCCCATTCAGATAATTGCGTAAAAGAAAAAGTAAAGCCGTACCTTCATACAGCATTCATGCTCAATCTTTAATTGCTTGTCATTGCTCCTCTTCATGCTCTTCTCCAAATCCTCTGTCTTTCTCTCCATAAATTCAACATCCTTCATAAACCATCTTGATGGGTTCAGGAAAAATAATAAATATTGAACAGCCGCAAGAGAGTCATTATGGCAAGAATCATAATGAAGCAAATACAATCTGATGAAATCTTTATCCACTAATAACTGTGGTTCCCGAAATAAGACAAGGTATTACCAATTTAGCATCAGAGGTACTTCTTCAGTTTATCTAATTATATTTTACTATTGAAAGCCAGAGGAGGCTTATTGACCAAAAAAAATGTCCATATGGATTATGCCACATGAATAAATCATCTTGTATGATCATGCAACTGAGAGTATCAAAAAATAGGAAAAAACACATGGGACTCTCCGTACCAGAATGCCACACCTGGCTATTAATTCTAGTATTGAAAGGATAAAGAAGGCAGCCTCTGCTGCTGCTGCTCTAATTTCTAATTTTTTTTTATAGATAAAAAAGTTCAACCTACTATAAGATACCAAAGGGTGCAAACCCATCTACTTAAAGAGCCAAAGAACTAAAACCATATATTAAACAGCTCTCCTAGAAGGGATCTCAAATTCAGAATAAATCATCAACTATATCAATTATGGCATTTACATCCATGTGCAAGTTTCTACTATAGCCAAAATGTATAACTTAGAGCCAATTTTCAATAAAAACAGAAACGGAAGATTTGTCCTAAATCAAAAGCTCTCTTCTTCCGCTCCTACAGAGAGAGGGATTGATGTTAATCCTTCTTTTCTTATTGCGCTGCAAATGAATGTCCTGCTTCTTTAATTATTTAAGTCTCACACCACTGCATTAATAACCAATTTATCAAGCTTCTACAATGCAGAAGTTGGATTTATGCATAACAGTGCTATCAATTCCTCAAGGGAAGACCTCTCTCTCTCTCTCTCTCACTGCATTAATAACCAATTTATCAAGCTTCTAAAATTCAGGAATTGGATTCATGCATAACGGTGCTATCAATTCCTCAAGGGAAGATCTCTCTCTCTCTCTCTCTCTCTCCCTCGCTCCCTCGATCGCTCCCTCGCTCCCTCTCCCTCTCCCTCTCTCCCTCTCTCCCTCGCTCCCTCCCTCCCTCCCTCTCTCCCTCTCTCTCCCTCTCTCCCTCTCTCCCTCTCTCCCCTCTCCCTCTCTCTCTCTCTCTCTCTCTCTCTCTCTCTCTCTCTCAACCTGATCTTTTTTCAAATATTGATGTCCTACTCGAATGATAAGTCTTATCAATTCGGATTTCTGGACCATTAAGATTCAATGAATTTCCTTTTGCATTTGGAATAAGATAACATGTTTCTTATTCCTGTTTGAAGTAGGATTTTAAAATTGTAATAAGTGCCCTGTTTCGACTCAGAGTAGGATTTTTTTAATTGCAATCTAGCGCAAATGAAGATTAATGAAATTTAGCAAACCTTTGTTCTGGAATGTGTGAGAATTCTTCTCTCATGTGTGATCAGTAGTCTTTCTCACATACATCACATCCTCTACAACTAAGCACATTGTATGTAGCAGCTGGTATCCCTCTTCAACAATATACGAGGCCATATTTTAAAACTTTTAATGCCCACCTCATGTGGAATTGATAAAGCTGACTAGGATGCAAGAGTGAAGCACATATGTGCCTGATGGGAAGGACCTAGGGAAGTGAACCTATATCTCTTAATGAAGCAACTCTTTGAAGAGCCTTGACCAACTTGAAAAATCAATGGATTATGATGATACCAGCAACATCTTCAGAAGTATATTCCTTCAATTTATAGCTGAGTAAAAGAGATGGCATAAGAAAAATGTTTAAATAGTTAGAAAATTTGTCAAGGTTGAATCATGTAACCCAAGTAGGTCCCCATGACTTGGTGTATTATTCAAACCCATCCTCTTGAAAAATAACTTTGTACACACAAGCACACTTGGAACGCTACCCTCTTTAAATGTAACTACTCATCTAATTAGTGAAGCCGCAGAGAGATATCATCCCTCTTACAAGTTACAGAATGCGGAGGGAGAGGAGAGAGATAATTTCAAGGGGTACAGAGTGATTGTACTTATTAATGACCTCAGTCTCACTTCCATTAACTCTTTCATCAATCATGCTACATTAGATATTGAATATCATGCCCTCATAAATGACTTTCCTATAGAGGTCAGCACCCCCTTATGGCCACTCCGATGAAACTATTTTGAAGCAGGATCCACTCCTCCCGAGTTTACACAAGCTTCATTGTGGTTGCAGGAACCAGGAAGGCCAAAAGACATCATGCCCATAGCAAAAGTTCAATCCTCAAGGACAGGATAATTTACAGGAAATTACAGTAGACAGTCTGGGTCATACTTATCTGAACTCACCTTTAGTCGTAGTTCGGTACTAATAACCTCTAGATCCCTCACAGGATCGACTGTGTCATCGACATGTATAATATCCGGATCTTCAAAGGCACCTAAAAACAACAGTAAAGTTTTGCAAATATCTCAGATAAGAGAAAACCTCAGAGATAAACAAACATGTGTAGAGCTCTTCCCCAACTAAAATTACAGTAATTGCGGTGCTGAACAGGATGATGACAAATGGACAGAGAAATCTGAAATGGATAGTCGCTCTCATTTCTTTGATGCATGGCCTTATGGCATCAAAGACATTAAATGTTAACACGTAAAGCCCAATTCAAAAGGTTGCTCCAACAAACTATTGTGCTCGTTCTCTTTGGTTAGCGCTTTTTAGCATTGACACAAGTGAAAGGCCAGAATTATTCTGAGAGTGGAAGGTGAGAGCATGAGATGCTCTCATCAATGTTTGTACTATTTCTGATAATAACTTCAAACAGAATTTTCAAGATCAAGAACTTCATACTAAATCTAATGAGTCTAAGATCAAGCCAAAAGCTAAAAGCTACGACTAGAACTGAAAAGCCATAGCCATCCAACCAAACTTTAGATTGTTAACCATATCATCTAGGAAAATGGAGCAAAAACTTAACTTCTGATATATCACACAAATTGTCAAACATGACTCTATATCAACAGATCTAAACGAAATCGGACAACTATAAGGAGATGGCTGTGGCTAAGAGAGGAGAAAGTCAGATCATTTTGTGCTTCTCCACATTAATTCTGCCTTCAATTATTTTTACTGAAGTATCCTGATCATCAAAAACATAACTAACTGCAAAGAAGTACAAGTGATGTAAGAATTATAATCCAACAACACTTAGTCATGTTCTACAGAACAAAGATGATGGCAAACACAAGTTCAAGAGTCTTACGAAGAACATGAAAAATCCCATCGACTGCACGGATGTGAGAAAGAAAACTATTGCCCAAGCCTTGACCTTCATGAGCACCTCTGACCAGCCCAGCTATATCATGGATTTCTAGGAAAGCTGGGACCTGCATAAATTTACAATATTATGTTAAATAACAGCTGTAAAAGTCATTTTCAAAGATCTAAAATTTAATCTCTCATAGTCATCAAAAAGATATTGATTCCCAGCAGAATGGGCTGAGAAGTGGATTGCTGGAAACACAATTTCTTGATCACACACGAGCAAAAATTAAGAATCAGATTGAGAATCTCAAATAGCGATTGCTAACAGTCATTAATCCCACCAAAGGGGACATACCCAGTCATCAATTATTCACTCCCAGAAAAACTATAGTCACAAACTTCTTCAGATATGAATACAAGTTTGGCATCACTTGCAACCACTCCCCTCACCCCATGCCAAGTGCAAAGGCCTTGCAATGCTCTCAGTAAATTCACTAACTCTCAGGGAAACGCATCAATCACATAACTACATATACGGATGAGCTACCTGACGCATCTGCAACAATTATAATGCAGCAATTAATAATTCCATCGAAATGGTCATTGATCTTGGCATGGTACATATGTAGCATGCTGGTGGTGCCTCGCAAGGCAATCTTAGTCGTTTATAAATAGCTAGAGAGGAACTTTTTAATAATGAAAGGTCACTGATGTACTTTTCATCCTGGAGATGCTGATCTGATCCCAGGCAATAACCAGGATCCTCGTTGAACCAATAGTGAAACACCCAACTTTTTACCCCAAGTTGCATCTCATTGACCAGATATGCCTCAAGAGCCAAGTACATGAGAAATGGGTTTTGTTTATCTTCTCTCTTTTGTTCAGATATTACAGAGCAAGGATAATCCTCAACCAAGTTCCAAACAATAAACCTTAGTACAACACCAGTTCCAGTGGAATGCCAAAAGCTTTCATCCTTCCAGTAATTCTAAAAAAAAAAAAAAAAAAATTCAAGGACTCCCTATACGTACTAATCAAGCCAAAAAAATTCTCACTTCTCCACTGGAAAAGCATCAGTAGCAACTCACTAGGGCCATCTTATCCCTAAATATACAGAAAAATCATCCACCATTCTTCTTTATATCTACTGAGCCAAACCCAGCAACTACATTCTTATATAGCCATGATGCTTTATTTGGTGAGAAACTTACCTCCCATCCTCCATGAAGTAAAGATCAAAAAGAAGTCAAAAATATCAAATTGAATAAGATTCTCCAAGGGTTTTCAGCAAAAAATTTCATCTGACATTTGCTTTGTCATTAAATCAGCTAGAACTACATATGTCAAATATGTACTAAAAGATTTGACGGCATCCTCTTAATCAGACTGAACCTGCTCACAGTCCCCTTCTTAGGGCATCGTAACTTCTCTTCTAACATTTCCAGTTAAACTTAAGCATCAAACTGCTTGGAAACATATGTGTTATACATCCCCATTGGAAAAGGAATCCGAGGGATAGAATTGCCATATGTTGATGTTTGATGATGGTATTATTGGCAAATAAGATATGCAGAAACTGTAATTCATTGACAGGATTAAACTGTTTGTAGTCTCAAAGTTGAAGTGATGAATCAATTGGCTTGTGGATTCAAGAATGTTCCCACAGTTACAAGTTGCCAGATGTAGAAATCTAAAGGGCTCTCCACACAGAATTGTTTGTCAAATATGGTCAAGGTATGCCATTCTCCTGCCAATAGAATGCTCCATCTTTCATATGTTAGTTCACTTCTCTTCTGATACCCTTGCACGCATTCAGGCTTCTGACTGCATTGCTTTGACCCAGTAAGAGTACAGGGAACCCTTCACTGAATGTACAAGAGCTACTGAATGGCAGCTTCACTAAGTTGAAAACAGACACATGGAAACAACACTAAATCGGATCTCCAAGTAAAGAAAACTCATGGACCATCCATCAAGAGTACAACACTAATATTTGATAAGTATCATCATCACATTATAAAATGTCTGATCCAGAAGCACACAAAGTAAAGTGACTTGCCTCGCTTTTTGGTTTGTACAAATTGCAAAGCCATTCAAACCGCTCATCTGGGATATTCACTCGGGCCTCGTTCGGCTCAATGGTGCAAAAGGGGAAATTCTCTGCTGGTATAGCTAATTTTGTGAGGGTATTAAAGAGCGTTGATTTGCCAACATTTGGTAATCCAACCTGACGATAAAGCAGCAAATTAATTCAGCATGACAAGTATAAACCCCCCAAAATTCATAAGATGGGTCGGGTACAAGAACAAGAGCAACAGGACGCAAACAATCATACTAGTATCCAGACTGCATCATATAATCTCAGGTCCTCAAGATCTAAACATTTGTACATTGCATATAAATATTCATAAATATAGATAGTCTTACACAATTCCAGATATTCTGAGCTCAAATTGCTTGTACGGTTAAAGGGGGTGATCAAGTCCACATAAGATAATATCAGCATATGGATACGCAGATCACTTGATCAAGTCAATACATCAGAAGAATGATTGAAGTTCGAATGTTGCACTCAATTGTTCTTCTTTAATTCCTTTCACTCTATGTCACATTTCTATTTCAGAAGAAATAATCGGTTTAGAAATCAACTGGGCTACCATTCGACTAGAAAAGAAGTATGCTAAAAGAAGAATTGGGTACGCGAAGACAACGTCGAGCAGTCCTCCCTGCAGCTTTTCAACATTCTTAAAATAAAACGAAAACGGAAGAACCAGCGATAACTTATGACCGCAGCGCAATGTCGCCCGAAATCATCGAGTCAATAAGCGCGAAAATGGGCACAAAAGAAAAAGCAATGAAACGAGACAAAAACACGGTAAACACGAGAAACTAACACGCTTAACGACACAGAAGGAACAAGGGCTCGCCAGAAACGACGACTTTTACATACTTAAATCCATGAATCGCAGGTACATAACAAGAAATGAATTGGGATTACGCGATCCTGAGCCGAATAAAAGAAGCGAGCTGAAAAGCAAGGGCGAGATCCCCCGGCGAACCGGATCACGGAAGAATCGCATGCAACGGGCGAGCTTCTAACTACGAAAGAACCGCGAATCTCTAATCAACACGACATCGAAGAACGCGATGAAGACGGAAGAGAAGGGAGGGAGGAAGGGAGGCGTACGATGCCAATCTTGAGGTGAGACGAGAACCTGCCGAGGATCGGCCTCTCCGCCGGCGCTTCCTTCGATTTTGCGGCTTTAGGCGGCATTTCCGGTTGGGAAGAAGCGATGCGAAGCTCCGAGAGAACTAGCGAGGGTTTTACGAGAGAGAGAGAGGCGCACAACGCAACACAAGGATCGACCGAGATACAATGGCCTTAAACCCACCGAGCCGCTGCGTCGGCTGGACGCTCGATGCCATATATATATATGGGTGCTCAAGATTAGCTTTTTTATCCAATATTATAAAAATATAAGGTTTCATTTATTTGGCAAAAGGCTAATGATATGAATTCAGAAAATGATAATTTATGTCAATTGAAATAAGGGTTAATATTACAAAAAACTCAAATCGATACATCTGTCATAAATAATAAAGAGTAAAATCCTAAGTTGGTATACTTGTCAATTGTTATATATTATCTAACTTAGCAATTTAATGATAAAATTAAACGGAAATTAATAGAGGGTAAATTTATTAGTGATGTACTGATTTTAGATTTTTAGCAATTTAAAATTAATTTGGAGTATATTCGTCTATATCAACTTAAGGCTTTCGTGATCTCTTGAAATAATTAACTAATGAAAAATATTTTAATTATCAACAACTATATGTGTTTTAACAATTTCAAGGATGATGGAAATATTTTTCATCCATTTCACTTATATCATTTTATGCATGTAAGAGTTTGAGTCTAATTGATTCAATTTCTCCTTATCAACAGTTTTTTTTTTAATTCTCAAAATTCGATCATGTGAAAACAATGGTATCTCGTGAACTCATGTAATTGAAATTATCAAAGATTTCTCTAAATACTCCATTGAGTAAGATTAGAAGTGCCTAGAAAAGTTCATATATTCATTCTACGATGTATAAATCCACGAATGATGAGCGTGACAAATTTACATCATATTTTGAAAATAATGGAAAAGAAATGTTCCTTACTTTTAGATTGATCACAATGCTAATGATAAGGGAGTCATTCATTTTAAGAGTAAACAATTCATCAACTTTGATTTTGAACACACTAGACGGAAAATTATTTTCCGAAATGCCTTTCCTCCCTCTTTGCATGAAAAACTATGTATTGACTATCACTTCGTGTGTTTTAGTCATATATCACACATGTAATGTCATGTTTTGTTAAATTAAATCCTTTCTAGAATGCGATAGTTTTGTCCCAAGTTTGATACATTGCAGTTTACATTGTCTGTAAGATCTTAATCTTGAGTTTTAAAGCATAAAGTTCGAGTCTTATAGGAGTATAAATTTAACAGATTGAAGATTAAAAAAATGCCCAGAATAAATAACGAATAGAATAATACTGTATTTTTCTAATATCCAAAGTACAAATTTTAAGAAAATATAAAAACATAAGCTCATGCCATTGGGCCTTCACACGATTGGGCCAATCCAATCGGTGGCCTCATATTGGAGGGGGTTATAGGAAAGTGACGCGGCACACGTTAGCAAGGACTTGATTAAGGCATAGAAATACTAGTTGTTGCCTAATTGTCTTGACCAATTAATGGAATGAAACGAGAGTTAATGTTTGAATTGTTGTATCAAATACCAATATTGTAAATTTCAATAAAATACGAAATGAACAACAAATAATTAATTAAACTATATTACGCTGATCGAACTCAATTCTCTTATCAAGAAATTTTAAGATCTTAATATTCAGACGACGTTAGGAAGGCGATATATCGATGAAAGATGTTTGCACAAGTAAAGAACGAAACACTCTAGTAAACATGTTATAGCCACGATAAGTTTTGAAATTTGTAATTTTCATCACTTAGAGTTATTAAGCATGTTCGATAATCTCCAGCACCACACAATTTTATAAATTTATTCAAGTAACTTAATTTACTATTATTTTATTTTTTTCAACGAAATATAGTTAATACAAAATTAATAACTTAACAATTACGTGGTAAAACCCAGCAAAAATATTGAAAATTCTTTTATGTAGCATTTGGTTTTCATCTATATTATAAATAAAGGGAACTTCTAAAATTAGTGTCTGTTGCACTCCAAATTTACTCAAGTACCATGTACGTTATTACGATTGGTACCAGAATAAAGTCTAATATGGTAATTATTATTATTATTATTTTTGGTAAAGTAAGTGTATATAATAATCAACTAAAGACTTGTACAGCAAGGGGGAAACACGGTAGTGGAGTGGGTGGTTTCTTTGATAGTGGGTAATAGTTACTCCCCTGGAATCAATTCCCAAAAACACTCAAAATAATAGTAATGGACTTTCTCTCGCCACGAAAAAAGTAATTAAACACATGCTATGAGCGCGTATGAAGTCTTTTGTGAAGCGAACTTAGTTGTCATTGCTTAATATCCAATATTTTAATTTTGGGATATGTGCATCGAAAGTCTTAAAATTTGTCACTAAAGTATAATTGAGTGCTAAAACTTATAAAAAATACAATCAATTTTTAAAACTTATTAAATTGGTGCAATTGATTTCTTCCATTAATTTTGTCCAACCTAGCTAATGTAAAATATTGACGTTGCTTTTTAAATATTTTTTCTTTTCTATGTGATGATGATGTGACTAAAATACAAAAATAATATTAAAACAATGTTTTTTTGTTTAAATATGATTTTTAAAAAAATTATTTATATTAAATTGAAAATAATCTTAAACTAAAAAATAAAAGGAGAGTTAGAACTAGGTGGCCAAGGTTGCCCTCGCGGTTGTTGTCCCACCATTGCCGAGGGTAGTTGGGACAGTCACTAATCGTAGGCGAGTGTTGTCGATGGTAGCTAGCCTTCACTAGTGGCAACCTTCACCCAAAGTAAACCCTCACCTGCCCACCATCGTCGAACCTTCCCAACAATGGTATGGTGGTAGCAAAGTCCTCCCCTCCTAGTCTTAACTTTTTTTTTTTTAGCTTATTTTTTAATTTAATTTAAATAAAAATTGTGTTTAAATTCCTATTCAGACTAAAATGATATTGCTTTAACCTAGTCATCACCATATATAATAGAGAAGATAATTAAAAAAAAAAACCACATCAATATTTTTCATTAGCCAAGTTGGATAAAATTAACGGAAGAATTTGATTGCACCAATTTGATAAATTTTAAGACTCAATTGCAATTCCATGGTAAGTTGTGGGATTTCCAATGATCATACCTTTTGATTTTTGACACTTGATTTTTAGTTTTATTGATCTTGCTTTACCAATAAGTAGATGGAATAAATCTGCCTTTTATTTTATGAGTGAAACAAAAAGACTATACCATAATATGTAATACTAATGAAATCTTTTAATGAAGATTGCCGTCTTCCAAAGACTAACTATTATAGTTTTTTTTTTCGGTCGAACTATTATAGTATTTCACTTAGTATAAAAGTTCAACCTTGAATTTTATATTAACAAAAGATAAGATTATGCAAATCATTAAAATAAAATAAAATAAAATAAATGTAGTCCGAACCTAAACCCAACTCTAAACTCGTGCATACCTCGGAGGCAGGGCCTACGGAAAGAGGATAGGGCAACCTCTCAGCTCTTGGGAGATATTTGTTTGGACTTTGATTCACGAAGGAACGACTTCATCACAACCGTTCATCAATCACGTAAATATGGAACTCCTGTGGTCAACGGCTCTAACGAATTTGGTCCAATGAACCTCGATCCATGCAAGAATTTTCCCCTACTTACTCCCTCCCTGTGAGTTCATATTTAGGATTTACAACATGCTCAAGTAATGAATTAGATGCAATCGCAATAGAAAAATTACTCCAAAAGCGTAAGTTGTATCTGTTTGATGATTTTTCTTGTGAAATTATGTTGGAGGATTTCTTCTTATTTATTACTTAAAATTATGTCAAGTTAAAGATAAATTTTTTTAAAAATGGATAAAAAAAACCTATGGCTGAATTTTTGCCTTCCCAAGGGAAGGGGCCCTTCAGCCCGGCTAGGCAAATTTCCCCACTGTGGGTGAGGGCAGAGGATCCCGGGTTCATCCCTAGCTTTCATATTCTTTTTTTTTTTTTTTTGATATTTAGGATCCGGCCTGGCACTAATTTTCATGTTTTTTTTTTTTTTGATGATCGATGAACCGTCGAAGCTCACCCTTTGGAAGAGCACATGACCCTCTAGTACCCGGTGGCATCGTCGGGCCTCACTGCAAGCCGCTATTTAGATGTAAAACTTCGGGGGAGGCTAGCCCAGGATCCCAACACCAGGATCTTCTTCTTACAACACTTTAGCAATAAGAGGGTTCGAACTCTCGACCTCGATGACGAGGGAGAGAACGCACATCAACTGCATTACCCGTGATTGGGTAATTTTCATGTTCCTTTATCTTTGCCTATTGCAATAAATAATTGTTCTCATACATGTTAGCTAAACATTAATGTGATAATTTATGGAAGTGAAATTGTGTTCATTGCTTGGAGTTTTTCTTTCACATAATTTGAATTAACTCTTTTTATTCTTCATGGTTTTTCTTTCTTTGAGAGGCTCTAATCTATTATGAATTTCTTATCTCTACGACCTCTTTCGTTATCACAAAGCCAACCAATTTCATGAAATGTCGTCCATTTGGAACAATGGACTTGAAGTGAAGTGGCTTTTCTTCCTAAGTTCAATCGTAAATTTTCTTTCACAGACTCAAATGTTCCAAACATGCCCATTATTGTTCATGAGTTGGGGATGTAAAACAAACATCACAAATGTCGGTCCGTTTTCTTACATTGGAAAGATACATATGAAAGCTAACTATGCCCTCACTATCCTAATGAATTAAAAGCAACCAAGAAATATTGCTCATGAGTATATTTGTTTCTTCCTTTCTAAAAACTAAGAAAGAAACCCATTCCCCTTGGATTGACACAATCGATTGGGGGTGTCGGTGGATTACAAATCCAGGAACTAAAAAGTCGCACGTCAAAATCTACCAATTCGTGCAAAATGTTCAGAATCAGGAACTAAAAAGTCGCACGTTAAAATCTACCAATGACCCACAAATCCCATCTTCCATGGTGGCTCACATTCTCCAATCCAGATCGTCCACGTTAAAATCTACCAATGACCCACAAATCCCATCTTCCATGGTGGCTCACATTCTCCAATCCAGATCGTCATAATGACCACTTTTTATACATTCGTTGAGGGTTGTCCAAGCATGAGAGAGAGAGAGAGAGAGAGAGACCTTGTTATTTAATGTACTGTTTGATTACAAAAACGAGGGTGCGAAGAAGTTTTTGGAAATGAAAGGTGAAAAATCATCAAGGCGAAAAAACTTCTGGTTTCGAAGGAAACAATGGCAGTAGGGTTTCTCGAACATCGTCCGACAAATTGGCAAGTGATTCTATTCTGAACACATCATTGCGATGATTAAGGGATTTGAAGAGGGGATCGGGCCGAACCACCAACTTCCTCCTCCTTTTTTCAACCCCGTGAAGGAAGGAACCGTTGACTTTTGTTCTCGCAAATGGACAAGCAAACCCGTCGCGGATTGGTCGGAAAAGTCTTGCGCTTTCCCCCGTTCAGACAAAAAACCTCGACAGTCCGGGACAAAAAGAAAAAGAAACTCCAAATAATGCTCATTTCATGTGAAATAGTTTCATATTCCCAAAGTATTAATCGTACGTTATTCGAGGATAGTCCTGGTATAAATATTTTGTAAAATTACTTGGGCCAATTACTCGATAGGTATTTCCGATGCACTTGTTAATGAAATTTCGGTAGTTTTTGCTTTTACTACTTGTTCAAATATGACCCAAAAGCCCCTACAGTTAAGCATTTGATTTGATAAGGGAGTCACTAATTAAAATTACATCCTTTCCTGTTTGCAACGTAAGAGGCGCGCTCGTGATTCCGTGGGTGGAATCTTACTAGATATATGTGGACTATGCAATATGGATGCATCCATGGAGAATAGTCGAATCAAAATATTCAAATACTCGTTTTTGTCAAAGAGAAATAAAAGTCAGTTTATTAATAACTAGTATTGTTAGAAATTGTTTCATGAAAAAGTTGTCGCTGAACCAATCGATGGACATTTAAAGTCTTTATTAGTATATCATAATCTTTGCTCTTTTTACCGATTTGAAACTTAGCACTTATTTTTTCTTATTGATTATAAAGGAACTGCCACTTGCCGCCTTTGAGGAAAAAATAAAAAAAAAGTAGGATCCTTTGTAGGTGAACCCATTGATCAAACCTCGAATGAGAAGGCTAATAATGTTAATTAATGAGTAATGTTACATACGTCAAGAGATCTCATTGTAACTTACAAAATGATGTGACAATTTCTCTAGCAAGGTATTTAAAAAAGTTCAATTCACAGGCTTTGCTCGTCTCATAACCTATTAATACTTGCCACGTTGCTTAGCAATTAAGTTTCGATAAAATTCCTTAATGCATCCGCTAGTTTTTGTAGTCCAAGAATGTAATGTATCCCCGAAGGGTGCCTTCTTGATTTTCTTGGGGGCTAAGGCTGAAATTCTCCTCCTAACTTTTTGGCCAAAAGCATCTTCACTATAACTTTCTTTCTCCCCCACTTGATTTCGCGCTCACTCTATATTCTCTTAAAATGGATTAAATATAAAAGTGTTTAAACAATATGAATTGAGTATGGGTCATTAATAAGTCAAAACATGCTAAATATGTCAATTTAAATCGAATCATTACCCAAACCCTACTCAAACCACCCATTTGACAGGTTTAGTAGGAACGGTAGGGGTAACCCTCACAATCATTTAAAAAAGACTTTTTAGTCCATAAAGATCACTATAGCAAAAAAGAAATACAAGCAACAGTAGATCCGTAATTATTATTATAAAAAAACAATAGATCAATTCACGGGCCTTGCTTGCTTCATAAACCAATTAAAACTTGGCACATTACTTAGCAAGTAAGTTTCAACAAATTTCCTTAATACATCCGCTATTTTCTGTACCAAGAATGTAAAAGATCCATGAGTCGTGCCTTCTTGATTTCATTGTTTTTTTTTTTTATTCCTTTGCGGTTAAAATTGAAATTTTCCTCATTGCCTTTTGGCCAAAAGCATCTCCCCTTTTACTTGACTTTTTTTCACTCCAAGCCAGTTCGTAGTGCTGCTTTGACCCCACCCATGTGTTCCGAGTTCGAATCCTCCAACTTACATTGCACGTTTGACTTGTTCGGAGCCAGGGGCAAGGGTTTCTCCTTCACGGCCAATTTTTCTTTTTTCTTTTTCTCCACGAATATCAAAAGAGTAAAAAAGAAATACAAGCAGCAGCAAATTCATAATTTTTTTTTGGTAAATATTATAAAAATCTCAAATTATATCCACTGTGATATAACACTAAAAATCCTAAACTTATCTATTGTGACATTCTTGATACCCTTTATTTTAGTTACACAAGTATAAGTTCGGGACATAAGAAAAAAATATGAGGTATTTACGTTACTTATAATGAGTAAGTTTAGGGTTTTAGTAACTCGGAAAAAAAGTTAAAGAATTTATGTCACAATGGGCATAGTTTGGTTTTTTTTTATATAAAATTTAGGGATAAATTTAACATCAGGTTGTTTATAAAATAAGATTATAAAACACCAAATCTTTTTTTTTTATTAGTTTAATCTAATGCTCATCACTTTACGCAAAGAACAGTATCTTCGTAGCCTGCCCGGTCGACACGCTCTCTCCATAGTACACAGTACAGACTAAACCCCAAAGGCTCCTCAATATATAATTTTTCAAAGAGAGAAAAAAAGAGAGAGAGAAACAGAGATGGCGTCCTCCAGAGGAATATCCGCCCTTCTCGTTCTCTGCATCCTCTTCTCCACCGTTTTCACTCAATCGGAAGCCAGAGAATTGCGACCCTCCGATCACGGGCTGCCGTTCCAGGATCCGCCGCCGGCCGGAGCGAAGCCGCCTCCGGAGATGTCGTCCTTCTTCGGGGCGTCGCCTTCCTCTTCCACCTCGTCCGTGTCGCCTCCGGCGGTGCCGCTCCCGAACTCGACGGATTCGAGCGACGACAAGTGGTGGCGAGGAGGCGGCGGCAGCGGCGGGAGACGGAGGAGAGATCACATGAGAAAGGCGCTCTTGTTGGCGAGCATCGCGTGCGGGATCACGGGCGTCGGTCTGTTGTTCGCATCCGGGCTGTTTTTTCTCTTCAAGTTCCGCAAGGAGAGGTCCGCGGCGGCGGCGGCGGCCCCAACTCATCCTCCTCCTCCGCTCCGGCCGCCGCTGCCGCTTCCGCCGCCACTGGCATCCGGGCGGTCGGTAGATTATAAAAAGTGAAATGCTTCGCGGTAATCATTACTGTCGATGTAGCGTTGTAGTTGATTCTTGCCAAACGCCATGTAAATTATGTGAAGAATATCACAAAACCATTCATTACTCCAAAGAAAAAGCAATGTTGCTATGATAACGTCCCCTTTCTTCTGGACTTTGGTTTTCTCTGTCTCAATTTTTTTTTCTAATTATAATTGCCGGGTTTAGGTCTAGCTGTCCTGTATACAAGAGAGAAAATATTAGGTACGTCGCACGTTCCAGCGTGTCAAACGGGAAGGGGCTCGGCTGAGCGACACGTGTCCAAGTGTCAGGCCACGTAGATTAGGGTTTCAAAAAAATTTCAATCCCCGCGCGCTCCCTTTTCTCTCTCCTCTCCCCCTTTTCTCCTCCTCCCTTCGATTTTCTCACGTCCTCTCTGACAATTCTCTCTCTTCTGTCCGCCTTTTTCTCTCTCCTTTTGTCGAAGCTCTCCGTGTCCCTTTCTCTCTCCGCCGCGCCCGACGACTGCCGCCGCGCCTGATCGACGACCGCCGCCGCGCCCAACGACGACTGCCGCCGCGCCCGACGACCTCCCCTGTCCACGAGTCGAAGGTCGCCAGAACCTGACCGCCTCCGCCCGCTCCGTTGCTGCATTGCCCGACGACGGCCGCGCCGCGCCCGACGACCACCGCTCGGCTTGATCGACGACCGCCGCCGCGCCCGACGACCTCCCCTGCCCACAAGAGCCGAAGGCTGCCCATTTTCCCTCTCCTTTCTCGAAGCTCTCCCTGCCCATTTCTCTCTCCGCCGCGGCGCCGCGCCCGACGACCACCACCGCGCCTGATCGATCGTCGCCGCCCCGCCTGACGACCTCCCCTACCCACAAGAGCCGAAGGTTGCAGAACCTGACCGCCTCCGCCCGCTCCGTTGCTGCATTGCCTGACGACCGCCGCGCCCGACGACCACCGCCGCGCCTGACGACCGTGCCTGACGACCACCGCTCGACTTGATCGACGATTGCCGCCGCGCCCGACGACCTCCCCTTCCCACAAGAGTCGAAGGCTGCCCATTTTCTCTCTCCTTTGTCGAAGCTCTCCCTGCCCATTTCTCTCTCCGTCGCAGTGCCCGATGACTGCCGACCTCTCTCCCCCCCGGCTCTGTTGTTGCATTGTGCTGTGACGCTCGTCCCTTCGGACCCAATCTGATCAAACCGGTACGCATCACATTCTGTCTTGCTCCTGCTTAATAATTTTGACATGTGGACTCTCTGATTTTCGGGTACTTGAGATTGGGAAATCTTGAAATGGCGCGAGTGAAATGTATAACGTCTATATGTGGGTTCGCTGAGTGTTTGTTTGTGTGTGTGTCTGTAGAGAGACATTGAAACAAATGTTAATGTTCAGTTGGTTGTGCTCTTGTCGCCATCGGTTAATGTTGTCTCCCCTGCAATTCTATGTTAATGTTTTAGAATCTAATTATGCACATTGAATTTCTTGAATTCTTATTTTATCGATGATGTCCATGATATAGATGTGATGTAGTTGTTATCTTTCGGTTCCTGCTGATGTTTCTACATTCAGACGCACTTTTTTCCTCTCATTAAGGAACCTTTGATCTGTTCGCACTTTTTTCCTCTCATTAATGTCTTAGTGATTGTCGTTGTCTGTCGGAAGTGGTTTCCTGGAGTTATATTGCATGTGATTGGGATAGAATCTTGCTTGTTGTCTCTAATTCTTTTGTGGCTAATGACGTGATGTTGGTTGATGTTATGAATGGAATTATCTGATGCGGTGTATCAATTCAGTAGCCTTGCATCTCGTAATAGTTCACTGATAAAAAGAGATTGAATACCAATGTTGCGTGGCATGAGTTACTTTTCAACTTTATAGTCTAAATTACATGTACCCTGTTGGATTTTTTATGAGATTCTACTAGGGCGAATGGGCTGTTTGCACCCCTTTGTATAATGCATATTAGCTTGATGTTCTTGATGCTCATCGATCTGCTTACCATGTACTGCATCTTGACTCGTTAATGTTGATTATGCTTATGATAAGAAGCTGTGGCCTTGATCTGTATAGTTTTGTTCTTTAGATGGTTTAGTGAGTGCAGTAACTTCAATGAGTTAAAGCTTATAGTTTGTGATCATGCAAGGAAGTCTTGCATCGAACTCTGGCATCCAAATACCGGATGCATGAAGATGTGGTAGAAAAACGATTTGATGCAGATTTAGGAAGACTTCCCTCAATCCAAGAGTTGGATCAAGATGTGGCAAATGAACCATCAGATTCTCCAGTCTTTGATAATGATGAGTCCCTAATGTATGGAATTCTATATTCTGGCACCTGTTTGTTATCTCTAGCAAGAATAACCAGCCAGTCACGACCTTGCAACTGTTTTGTTGTGGGTTGCTCATCTAGTGCACCAAGTGTCTACACCTTTAATGTGATGGAAAGGCAGAAATTTCCAGGATGGAAGACAGGTTTCTCTGGTTGCATTCACCCCAGCTTGAATAAGAGGCGGTTTGGGTTGTGTGATGAACACTTAAGCGACTTATATCTAGGTCGTATTTCTCTTCAAGCTATCGACTTTGGAGCATGGAAAGTGGGTTTTCAACAAATAGACAGGGATAATATTGGAGAAGAATAGCTATGGCTGTCACTGAATGATCAAGGAAGCAGATATTATGCCTTGTATTACTCATGTCAGCAAAAGCTGGTTCTGCTGATTTTGTGCGTGCAAGGATTTTCTTTCGACTATGACATAGGTTATAGTATATGCTCTCAGATATTCACCAGTACAAACATGTTCAAGACATTGCTAGCACTCGTTAAGTGTCACTACCTGTTGACTCCAAAAAACTCTTTGTGCTCATCAGCCTTTACTGTGCTGGTTGTCTGAGATGAGGATAGAAATCTGATTGCAGCAAGCTTCTAATTTGGCCTGTGCTAGAACCTGCAAAGTATGCAGACCATTTCTGTCCAGAATGAGAATGATTGCCTTGTGGTAATGCTGGTTAAGTCTCTTCCACCATTAGATTCTCTTGTATCATAGCAAAATTTAGTGAAAGAGGGAGAGAACAATTACACTCATCCATCCGCATGTCGTTTCCAGCATGCGAGGAGCAACAACAACAACCTAGATGAGCCTGACGAACTTTTGAAGGTGATTGTTCTGCCATGTGGATTTTCTTAAACCATAGATTTTGCATATTGCTGTGGCATATAGATAGTCGAGATGTAACTATAGAAAATAAATGTGGCACTTGCAAACTATGATGGTGTATGGTATGGCTATTTTGTAGTAAAGCCATTAGTGCTTGATTACAGCAACATGTAACATTGTAAAAAAAGAAAAAAAACTTTACAACATGTTAAACGTTTTACTATTTAATTACAATGGCGTCTCATAGTCTTATGGTACAATGGGTGTACCTTGGAAGAAAGTGTGCACAATCTTACAATTATTGCTTCAGTCTGAATATTGGGTCAACGCCTTCTAGTTTCATCTCCGTTTTGGCATACTGCACTTATTATCATTGTTTACTTTCTCGGTTTTTGTTTGAGACTACATCTCTTCGCTTTGACAAAGTCATCTGCATATGGGGTACAGCAACACAGAGAAGCTAGAGAAAGCGCCTTCAAGCTTTCATCCTCTCTGCATCTCTGCCTGCGCGCGCACACCTTCCACCAGAGATTCGTCCTGCTCATGGAAGAAAATTAGTGACAACCATTTACTTCGGTTTACATGGCTAGCAAAATCCTCGAGATCCTTAAGGATGGAGCCATCTACATACACTCCCGCACGGTCATATTATGAGGAAATATTGGATCATGCTGCTTAACATGTTTCACTCTGGCCAAATGCTCATCAGCGCCATCGCACTGGCACTATCTAGATTCTCAGGAACCATATTAATCTGTGCTTATTCATGAGTCTTATTTCTTTGATATAGCTATTAATAAAAATTTATTTCTTTGCAATATATGGATAATTCACATGATATGATTTTTGACTTTTGTCAACCGTTTTCTCCCTTTTCATCTCCTGATTGTTATCCTGAAGAATGATAGAGAAGCAACGTAAAGTTGCAAATAAAAGGGCAAGCTGATGGATTATATTACAACATGAAAGAGCCGTCAAAAATCACATTTTCTGCGCCGAGCTCCAAAGCAATAACGCCCATTATTGTTATAATCCAAACCCATCTAAACAGGGACATCCCCCGGATATTCTTGTGGATATCTTTTTATAGTTTCTCTCAGCACCATCTCCTGGTCTCGTAGATTCGATGGGGGCACGTCATAAACATCTGTGAAAAGGTCAGAAATTGGTGGCTTCTCAACTTTCTATGCCACTTGAATTGCATGTAATAGCTGCAGCAGAAGAGCCAAAGTGTAGGATTCCGCATATTAGTAATTTAAAACGAACAAAGAAAAGAGATCCTAGGTCACTAAACAATTGCTAGAAGAAATATGCAGAATCTGTGATCAAAAGCCAGAAAGAGGCTCTGCTCGGCAACTAATGTATGTACAGCCATATGTGAGACTCATTCTGGACAGACTAATTACCTGCTTTCTAACATCGCTTCTGAGCTCTGACTCGGCCTCCTCACTCCACCAACCATTACTTTCAATCCATTTCCTAAGTCTACTTACAGGATCTCTAGCTGTTCGCCACCATTCGATTTCATTGGCAGGACGATATTTGGTGGAGTCATCTGACGTTGAGTGGTGTCCTGCTCGATATGTCAGGGCCTATCAACAGCCAAGATCAGTGGGAATTCCAATTGGTTATAGGGTTGAAAAAAAAGCTAGTAAACCTGTCTTACTTCAATCAAGATGGGTCTCTGTTCACCAATTGCCATTTCACGAGCAGCTCGAACAGAACTATACATGGCAAGAGCATCATTACCATCTACCCGGATGCTGCGTACTCCATATGCCTGGCCTCTAATGACAATACCATCACCTGCAAATTCACAAACCTCCATGGTTGAAAATTTACCAAGATAAAGAAAGGCCTTGCAAAACAAACAGTGGAAACCCTGTATACTTCGGAACTGGTCTGAGGTCGGCATACTGATGGCCCATCCATTGTTCCTACAGATGAAGATAACTGGGGCTTCCCGAACTGCTGCAAAATTTATAGCAGCATGGAAATCTCCCTGTCATAGCATAGTCAAATATTAGGAAGCAAACAACAATGATAAATCTGCTAACATTTGGTATCCAGAAGATATAAAATATGATAATTGACAAATATAGTCTCGTTTACAGACTTGTCTCAAATAACATCCTAGAGACCTCATTTATATAGAACAGGATGAGTTCACGCATTTGTATTTTCCTAGCTCTTTTACCTCAGAAGACACCACAAAAATGTGAAATAGTCATATTTACCTCACTCGTACCACCATCTCCAAAAAAGTGACAACACAAGCATCTTTTTATCCATCTTCAAAGAATAGGCTGCACCAACTGCATGGGGAATTTGTGTACTGTTGCACCAAATTTAGATGCCTTTAATTTCAAGAAAAGGGAAAATTAAGTCCTTCAAAAGTAATCTTATATGCAGAGGCTCCTATCTTACGCTATTGTCGATGAAACCGTAAAGTAGTTTAGCTTGTTAGACCCATAATGAACGGGCATCTGTCTGCCCTTTCCATAGTCATCTCTGTTTCCAAAACATTGATTTGCAAATTCTTGTAATGTAAATCCACGCCAGAGGAGAACTCCAGGTTCCCTGTACTGCATTAATCAGAAAAATCTTCAACATCAGCATGCCTGTCTCACATCTTGAACACCAGATAAACAAGTGAAAGAAGAGTTTGGCATATTTTAATAGTTACATATCAAAAAGAAAAATAGATAAGCTAAATCCTGTTCTTTCAACTATAAATCACTCATGATTCAGTTTTAACCCATCTAACACTCCATTCCGATTCTTCCAATCATATATTGAATGCTTTGAGCCATAGTTGATTCCAATCTTCATCGACTCGTGTTGTTATAAAAAGTTTTCTAACAATTGTGCCATAATGTGACAAGTCACCACAAAATAATGTAAGAGTTGGACATATGGGTGCATTGGATATAACCTGGGGGAAAACAAGATCATCAAATCTGAGGGCTGCTGCAGATGCAATATTAATCGCTTCTTCTCCAATTGAGGTCACATAAAACGAGATTCTTCCTTGCCTCTGCGCTTCATAGAAGATATTATCCATTGTTTGAAGCGTAACCATCTCAGTATACATTCTCACAGCAACTTCTTCGCTGACCTAGTTCAACCAACGTCTGTAAGACTAAAACACACACAGTGGAAGGGAACAAAGGAAAGTCTAATTCACCAAGAAATGCTAAAAGCAAGACAATCAATTTGTAACCCGGTGATACCTGTATGAAGCTGCTGTGAGCCAGTGGCTGACCATCGTCACCTAGTACCCTGTAGCAATGTGCCCTTTCCTCAGGAGACTCAGATATGAAGCTCATCTTGGGTGTGAATGCAACTTTACCACCAGGAAAGTCCATTGCCTGCCCAAAACCAAACATCTGGTAAATTGGCTAACACACACCGAAATGTCAATTGTAAATTTCTAATGAGAATTGAAAGCTGAGCTCTAGCATTCTTCCAAGGAGTAAAGCTTCACATTAGAGTGGCAATGTCACATTCTACCAACTGGTCATAAAAAAGTGCCCTTTGCCACTTTGATTACCAAATCAAATTGGGTAGCTGAAAATATCGCATGCAGAAACATTCAAGATCAAATGGTGTCGCTTCAAGAACTACAGAGCCAGATATCTCATGGGCATACATACACCAGTTGCCATGGTGGCGGAAGAACACTGGACACGAAACCAGATATACTCACCCGTCATACTATACTTATTTGAATAAGACAAACCAAGTTGGATCGTGTTCCACCAAGCGATCATCTCTCATAAGCGTGAAAAGAGACCAAAACGAAGCATGCCCATGAATTGATATACCTCTAAGTTCCATCGCAGTTATCAAATTTTTTACCAGATTGCCGGCGACGCCATTAGCGAACCGCGGGAGCTTCTCGGCCACGGTCGACTCGAAGCGTCGAGGCGTCCTGCCGACCCAATCGGCGCGCGGACCGCCGATCAACTTCAAGAGCGAAGAAGAAGGAGCTGCAGACCTCGGCGCGCCGATCAAAGAAGACAGCGCCGGGCGGCTTGGCTTCAGGAGCTCGAATTGGGACGCGGCGTGCTTGAGAGCCGCGCGAGGCCTCCGCCTGCACAGAGCCATGGGAGCCGAAGCCCGAGAGGACGGTCGGGGTAGAGAGAGAAAGAGAAAGAGGAGAGAGAGAGAGAGAGAGAGTGAGAGAGGACTGTACTGCGAGAGGATGACGGAGGAAGAAGACGACGATCCCTTTCGGAGGAGGTCGTCGGGCGCGGCCGTCGTCGGGCAATGCAGCAACGGAGCGGGCGGAGGCGGTCAAGTTCTGGCGACCTTCGACTCGTGGACAGGGGAGGTCGTCGGGCGCGGCGGAGAGAGAAAGGGGCACGGAGAGCTTCGACAAAAGGAGAGAGAAAAAGGCAGACAGAAGAGAGAGAATTGTCAGAGAGGACGTGAGAAAATCGAAGGGAAGAGGAGAAAAGGGGGAGAGAGGAGAGAGAAGGGAGCGCGCGGGGATTGAAATTTTTTTGAAATCCTAATCTACGTGGCCTGACACTTGGACACGTGTCGCTCAACGGAGCCCCTTCCCGTTTGACACGCTGGAACGTGCGACGTACCTAATATTTTCTCGTATACAAGAAGTTTAACAACAATGGTCCGATTTTCCACGTCCTCGAACGTGATAAATTTTATTTTTTGTGTCCACCGAATAAACAACCCACGTACTATTTGGCAGGCCTGTCAAAATGGAGAAAATATTCAGTGGTTAGCAATCACCACGTCATCGTCCTACGTGGCGCGCATGTTCCTATGTGGCTCCACCGAAATGTCGACACGTGGGTGTGAGTTGGACGGGCTGAAAAATCAAAAAATTAAAATCGGTGCAGTTTTTCTCTCTCCTCTGCATACCACAGAAAAAGTCAGATGAGCAATAAATGCTCAAAATCTCCCGCTCAAGAAAACTCTCTCTCCTCTTTTCAATTTCAGAGGACTCTGAAGAACGACGAAGACACTTCTCTCGCTTTTCTCCAGCACGCCCCCACCGCCTCTGCGTCCGCCTCCGCCTCCCCCTCCCCCAAAGCCCCCGCCGGTCATCGCTGCTGCTGCTCAGATCCGCGTCGTCCCTCCCTCGCTTTCCTTTTTTAACCCCCTTTCATCACTCTCTCTCTCTCTCTCTCTTTCTTTCGCTCGCTCGATTTCGCTCTTTTTCGAGCAATCAGAGGGGACGCGTACATGGGATTGAGCTCAAAACGCTCAGGACAAGGCATTGACGGAGCTGAAGGAGCGCGTGCGCTGTTGAGATGGAGTTGCAATCGGCTCTTATAGAGCAGTCGTTCGATGCCCGCTACTCCCGCTCGGCGCGCGACGCCCTCGACGATTTGCCCGACAACTTCACCATCACTGACCCTTGCATCGGCGGCCACCCCATCGTCTTCGCCAGCCGCGGCTTCCTCAAGATGTCCGGCTACGCCCGGGACGAGGTCGTCGGCCGCAACGGCAGGATCTTCCAGGGCCCCTGCACGGACCAGCGGTCGGTGATGGAGATTCGGGAGGCCATACGCGAGGAGCGGCCGATACAGATCAGTCTACTCAACTACCGCAAGGACAGGACGCCGCTGTGGATGCTGTTCAACAGGAGCCCCGTGTTCGATCAGGACGGCGGGGCGGTCCAGGTGCCGATATCGAGGCGCTGGAGGCAGTCCTGCTCTGCTAATGGGAGGAATGGAGTGAACTTGTGTGAGGAAGTCGGTGGTGCGTTGAGGGATGTTGTGTTGGGCTCCTGTAGGAGGGAAGTGTGTTCGGACGGTCTGGTGGAATTGGGTCGTATTTCGGCCTTTGGTTCGGTTTTGGATTCGGATAGCAGAGGTGCGTGTTTGCTGAGAATTGAATTGTTCTTGTGTGCATTTACTTACTGCTAGTGTTGTAATTCGTTCTCTTGTAGTTCAGCACTCCAATATGCGTTGGCCGGGGGTTAGTTTTGTGATGTTCTGGTTCCAGTCACCCAGACATGCTTTGCTAGTTTCATCATGTCGATTAGTTTGTGATGTTCACCTGTTTAGTTTCATCATGACTTGGCCTCCTCCGTTAGTTGATACTGGGAGGGGCTTAAGGGTTTTAGGTGGGTCATCTGTGGTTGTGTTTCAATGGCTGCCGTACCTTGCTGTTTGCATAAACATCATTTTAATGTGTATGCTAATTCGAATCCATTGAGTTTATCTGAAATTGAAGTTTTATATCTGCATCTAAGTTTAAGCCATGATGTTGCGCCATAATCTTTCTTGCATCTGGACTTTCTCGATGGTTTCTTGACCACGATTCTTTTGAATGCCTGAGCGTTGATTCCCTTGTAAAGATATCATCACAGATTCATATGATGGTATTTTCCCTGCATATCAGAATTTGAGTTTTTCATTGAAGAAAATTGTGGCTTCAATTTATTAATGTCTTAATTTCCTAGTAGTTTCTGGCAAGTTTTCATGCGCTGCGTCTGACTATGACAGGAGTAGAGGCAAAAGAGCCTTGTGAGGCAAGTGATTCTGAGAAGCAAAGGGCCGCTTCTGCTATCAGTCAACTTATGTCGGTGCTTACTGACTACAGTAAATCAACCGGCAGACTGGTTTGTGGGGAAAGATGCTTATGTACCGGATCCAGTCCTCTTAGTTCATCCGTATTTATATCTCTTGGTAGAATCAAACAAAGCTTTGTATTGTGAGTTTTTACAAGTACCTAATTGTCTCAATTTCATTATTGCCTTCTCTTGTATCGACATTACTGATTCCTTCATTTTGGCTTTGCCGCAATATGTATGTCTTGCTTTCCAGAACTGATGTGAACTTACCGGACATGCCCATTGTTTATGCAAGCGACGCCTTTCTAAAATTGACAGGTGATTTAAATTCTTCAACAGATACACATTACAGTGTTTTTTCAACATGATTAAGCTTGTGTCTGAATCTTCAGACTTATGCTAACTTCTATGGACTGTTCGCATAAAACCTTACATAGGATTTCGTACTCTAATCTCTGTAGGGTACTCTAGGCATGAAGTGTTGGGGTGGAGCTGTAGATTCTTAAATGGGATGGATACGGACTCATCAACTCTATTTCAGGTCTGTGTCTATCTAGTGTGGATGGCAGTGGCCTTTTTCTCTTCTTTTCTATTGGATTTTAAGACAAGTGAATGGTGAATTGGGTCGAGATTGCTTATTCCACTCTCAAGAATGCAGAAGAGTGTAGGTCCTTAGGGGTTGGGTTTGTGTTTCAATGGGTGATGTTTAGAGAACCGTGGCGCAAAATGACAATTTTTAAGAAACTCTTGTCTTCCAATTTATTTATTATCCAAAGATTATGATTTTTTTAAGGTATCTTTAGTTTGGAGTGCACTTGCATTGTAAAGATGATTAGATCTCTCATTTGGTTTGTGCTGAAGACAGATTTTTGTTGTGAGGAGGAAATTTCCTATTTGTTATGTCAATTGGGTCTTTCGGTGGCAACAGGAATATTGAAGGAGTGGTGAAGTCATGTAGAATCGAGCTGTTGTATGGACAATAATTGAGCTTAATTTGCATTGAGTGAAGTCCTCGATCTTAAGGTTATGCGTGTAATATTAGCATACTCTTCAACATCGTTTAAAGGAATTTGGTTTCCAAATTCATAATTTTTGCACTCCCTGATGGTCGGATGAGCTAATGTCTTGACTGTGGGCATTAATGGTTGAAGCTAGCTAGATTTGCGTATTTAACATTTTGGGTACCACTGGCTAACGGCTTCGTTTGGGTGTTTTTCTTCCTCAACTGAGCTACAGAAAACCTTGAAACATCGCATTGGGGAGGATTCTCTGAAATCGGAGATCCATCTTCGTCGAGTTCACTACATCCAGAGTCCTTGTAGAATTTGGCTAGAAGAATATGTCAACCTTGCATTCTGACATAGGGGAAGGTAGTGTTGAACACAATGCACGGCCCACTTGACATCGAGATCTGGCCAGAAGAAGTGCCCAAGGCCGTGAGGGCCTTTGATCAGCTCTGCCTCGAAGGCTACTACGATGGCACCATCTTTCACCGCATCATTAAGGATTTCCTTGTTCAAGGTGGCAATCTTACTGGCTCCAGCACAGGTCCCCCCCTCCCTCTCTCTCTCAAAATGGAATTGCAGAGATTTTGAGCAAAACCAAATGGTTCAGTTTGTTAGCATAGAGGGTTTTGTTGATAGTTATTGTTGCTGGTGATGGCTGATGTGTTATTGTCATTCTATTCATTAGTTCATGTGACACTAGAGATCGCCTTAGTTCTTGCTCCAACTTAATGCATCCTTTCTTTTCTGGGGTGGGGGAAGAACAAAAGATTAACTCTTGGCTGGGTTGTGCACAAATAAAAGAGAGATTGTGCTCTAAAGATGGTTTTGTACAATAAGTTGCCTCCTTGGAACCTTCAGGAGCCGAATGCTGATGAAAACGATATCCTACTGGATGCTTTGAAAATTTGTGGTCTATCTATCTCTCATGATATCATTATCCGCGAAGATTTTTTTTTTTTTTTTTTGCACCATTTTTGTTGTTAGAGGATTTGATAAGCCATTCTCAGGCTCACTCACCTCCTCCACATTATTCTTCAGGTATAGGAATCTTGTTCTGGGTAACACTAAATACATTGAAGCCGAAAGATTGTGAAGGTGAAAGGATGGCTGATGAGGATAGAGATTGTATTGAAATCTTGGAAGAACACAACCCAGTTGATATGGCTAAATATATCAATTATGTCAGCACACCACAGGCTGGTGCTGTCACGACATTTTCCGTAAGCGACTCACGACACATTTGAGGGCTGAAACAGTCTTGGAGCTCCGGTATGAAGCGTATGTGCCAATGGCTGTACGGTGCATCAAGTCTGCATGTCAATCAGCTAGACCATCCTAGAATCGCATGTCCATGGCAGTTGCCCACTACCTTAGCCTTGTCCCAGTTGGAGAAACAAGTGTCTTCACTGCAGTATCATCAGTTTACTATGATGACGTGCTGGATGCATATCAGTTTACCGTGATGACGAGATAATGGCATCTGTCCCCATTTGGAAGGAAGAATAAAGAGTCTTTGGAAAGGAAGTCAGAGCTTGAGAAAGGTGCTCGGGACAAATATAAATGCTGCTGGAGAAGATTGGAGAGCAAGACCAACGGGCATGGCTGTTGTGGTGCTGAAGTCATGATAGATGATGGCAGCTCTAATGGAGAGAGGACAGAGGCTAAGTGAGAGAAGATTGTAATTTACTTTTGCTGCTTTTAGCATTTTCCTTCATTTAGTGCAGACCATTATATATTACAAGGATTGTGATGTATTTCTCTGAGGTATGTAATAATAATGATCCGAGAAATATATTTTAGCCTTGTCAAGCTTGCAAATGATTTTGTAAGGACACATGTGGAATACAATGGGATAAAGTGATTTTTCGTTCTCTCTATTTTTTTTATAAAGATAGTACTCGCACATGTTTAAAGGGATGCATAATTTTTCGTCCAAGATAGTATTCATTTATCTCTCTCACCAATTGGTGTTCTTTCCCTCAGGAGTTCATAATTCTGGGAGTACGGTGTAGACCATCATCTGTAGAAGGGAGAAATTATGATCCATGAAGAACTATGATCTATGAAGTTTTATGCTCAAATATGATTGAATGAGATTATTCTTTAGGGATAACATTCCAATTTCATTTCCTTTTCTCTACATTTTTTGTAATTTTGTTATTTCCTCTTTCCAAATTTTGACTCTTGCGATTGCAGCAACGATTTTCATACCATATCTATCACGAAAGGAAAGTAAGGGTAGGATGGGTACAGGATGAACATTTTCTTATCTGTTTTGAAGCACCATTACCTTTCGTTTCCCTTCAAGATTTTCGCAACTGGAACCAAAATTTACATTTCGTATATTCGGAGGCCTAGGATAGAAAGAAAATAGAGAAAAAGATATCACTAGGAACACGGTAGCCACCTTTCATTCACACACAAAATGACGTGAGGGAAGAACCAGAAAATTTGACACATTAGCAAAAAGGAAAAAGCGAGATCACGAGTTATAGCCCTACCTTTCATGAACTTAAAGAACCAGAAAATCGGTGCTATAGATACAAGCCACAACTCACTTCATGTACGCAGTTGAGGACTGGAAGCGACTCCAGTGATTCTGTCTTTGAATCAAAATTTGCTTAATCTGATTATGACAGCACATTTTTTAATCAACAGTCTAAAAAATTCATGTTTTGGACCAGTGGCAAAACATTTCCTCAACATAAAGCATCATCCTCTTTTTATTCCGTTCCTTGAGCTTGAAAGGACCAGAACAGTAAACATCATCATTCACAACACCCAAAAACCGCCGCATCTTCATGGGTAGCCTTAGATTCACATTAATATCAACTCAGTAATTTCCTGACTTGGTTTTCGGCAAGACTAGCATCCTTGTTCTGCAGTTCCAGAACAAGAGCATGCTTGAGATCTGTGGATCACAATAGCAAACTGTTAGTTTGGGAAAGGAAACAGCAAAAGTGACTCCTTCTCGGTGCATAGGTCCATTGAATCAAGCACTGTCACAAGTTACCTATTAGGATAAGGTCTAGGCTGCACACCTTGTAAAGCCTCTTTATAGCGGATAAGCGACTCCCTAGCCATTCCACGTCTTAGATACACCTTAACATTCTGCAAGCAAATAACCAGGACAATCTAATCCCATCTCCAAGCCCCAACAAAAGGATTCAGCATTCAGTAAAAAACGATCCTACCTACTTGAGCTCAAACATTCATGATGCCAACTTATGCAACCACATGGAACCAAAGAAAAACCATGTGGCATGACAAGTAGCTTTCTATTTTAGATATCAGAAATTCATAAATTACTATCATATGATCTATTCATATAGATATTGATTTTGCATCGGCCACTTAAAGTTTTCCAAAGCCAACTCTACTATGTTCTTTGTGAAATTAATATCTATTAACCATGGACTTGAGAAATTAAGGTAAATGGGGAAAGGGCCAACCCGAGTGCTTATAAGCTATGTAATCTCTTTGATTCATTAATTTAATTCCCAGCACGGTATTTAAGAAATCAAGTGATGCAAGAAGAAAAAAAGGACTTCCTATGCATTCTATATCTTCTACCTTTTTATCCAGTGAGATTGCCTCGGTTCAGTCCTCTTCACTTGTTGAAAACTGCAGACAGTGAACAATGGTTAGCAGGAAGACATATCGATAAAGTGCCAGTCAATATAGATATCTGAGATATAACAAAAATAATCAGATACCATCCTAATTGCAAATATGCAGCAGCACAGTTGCAATAGTAAGTGGCATTTGTCCCATTCAATTTGATAGCTTCACTATAGTAAGTTACAGCTTTATTCTACTGGCGTCCCTTATATGCAGCATTACCTTGCAAAAATATAGCACAAATAAACCACATGAGTAAAGTGTCAAATAACATTCACTTTGTTCACTTTAAATATATCCACTTTAAACATGTTGAATCAATGGTAAAGACAGAGAACAATGCAGACAACCCTGTAAAATTGACAGGTATGTGTGTGCATGTGTGTTTTTTTAGTTGCAGACAAATCTCCAGAAAAACATCCTCATAATGTCCAAAAGTTTGGGAAGATCACTCAAAATATCAAGGGCAAGCACTATTTTGATACCAACACTAGGCACTGAGGTAAGTGTTGCTGCAATCAGATAAATTGTTAGAGTATGAGTTGGACTCACCAAAGTAAGTTGAAAGAGGAAATCTATGTGGCATAGTAAAATCTAGACTGCTTACCTGACAGCATCCAGACATGCTCGAGATACTTATCAAGGCAAGTGCTCTGTCAAAAAATTCAGCAGACGAGCACTTCTTTAAGTTCGTTGGAAGGGAGGATCTGCTACTATGGGAATTATCAATATACCATCATCCTGGAATGCAAAAAATACAATAGACATCAGATAAGTGTTACTGAATTATGGAAGCAGCTAGATGATGGCATGTCAAACAAGCGTCATGGCAGAGCAAGCATAGAACAAGTAACAAGAATATTGTTTCACTTGTAAGTCAACCAATTTTGCAATTTTTTTACTAAACCGAAGTCTCCTCTCATCTACTGCAAAATCCCAACAGTTCCGATGTACAAGAACAAGAAGATATAAAATCAATTAGAAAATTGTCAAAACAGTCCTTTCCCATCATGTAATTCTAGTTATCCTGGTGTACAATGTGAAACAAAGAGAAAGATAAATTTAAAAGTTGGTCAAAGAATAATTTAATAGAATGCAAATACGGCAACATCCATGCAGCTTAAAAAAGAAATAATATAAACCTGATTACCGACCACCACAACAACCATAAAGAAAATGCTAAGCAAGAAAATTATAGAGCCCAGTATGCTTGCAACTGGAAATGCAGTACGAGAAATGCATAAATAAGATGGTGCCAAAGAACAGTATCAACTACCTTTAAGAGACTTTGAAGGGCTGCTCGCATCTCACTTCTGACTTTGTATAAAGTTTTAATGTTTTCAAGTGAAGTATTTGCTGCTGAACGAACACAATTAGCCGCCTGAGGTCCTAGCCTGGGTTTGACTGATTTGACCCACTCTTCATGGTTTGTTTTGAATTCACATCTGGGAAGCGATTGCACAGAAAACTAAAGATGGTCAGAATATGACACCACCTCAACCAAAATGAAACATACCAACAAGTATTCAACTATGCAATTGAGAAAGGGAACTAGTTAAATGCGCAACTGAGATATAATAATTGCTCTAGGAACAGTACAAAACGAATTTAGTGCAGGCAGGTAGGCTTACTGCCCCCATAAATCCAAGACATCCAGAACCATGATTAGACCCTTGGTTTCAATTCTGTTTGCATTTTGGCCTTTAAGGACCAATATAAATTGGCCTGCTAGGAATATAATATTAATATTAATTCAAAGTTATGATAGAGAAACACCTTTGCAACGAAAGCATGGCAGAAGAAAGTGCTTTGAGAGTAGATATTCCATTCTGAAGATTAGTCGATTGTTCACAGAAATCTTTAAGGCTGGAGACATTTGAAGCAATATGATGACCAAAATTTATATGCTTGGGCGGCCGATCTGCATAGTCCCAAAGAAAAATTCCATTTAGAGAAGATATTGCAACATACATAGCATGAGCAAATATCGGACCATCAATTACAATATAAATATAACCAAGTGTAAGGATGAGTTCATAAAAGGAAACCTACACCCAGACAACTTTTCAGCTGCTTTACTAACAACATATAGGGACTTGTGCTTTGGGACCTTAGAAAGCTCAACGAGATCATCAGCAAAAACAAGTCTCCTTGGCCTTCTAGGTTCTACTGTATTCAATTGCAGTAGAATATGTCCAACACGATGCAAAATTGATGGATCACGAGCAAACCATCCCGCAGAAGTTCTATAAAGTTATAAAAGTGTAGAGGACAAAAGAAATGCTTGAATACAAGAGAAGACAATGCAGTAAGTAAGAGAATCCTCAAAAAGCTTCAAAAAGTGAAAAGTTCATCCAAACATCAATATCAATTTGTGCAAACAGTGGCAGACCTGATGCTACTTCTCCCTCAACAATCCAATAACTCTAACCCCCCTCTTCTCCTACAATAGTGATGTCAGACTTGTCAACTTATTCCATATTCATACAAATGGTATCTAAGCTTTGTGAGTTTGGCAAAACCCCAATTGTAGATACAGCACCATGTGATGGTCTATATCCAATGATGCCACAGAATGATGCTGGAATTCTCACACATCCAACAATATTGGTCCCTACAAAATCATCAAAAAGCGTTAGGGGCATATGCAAATAAGGGATCTAATGAAACCATACGATGGAAAGATAGAAGTGGCAGGATCGTGCATCTAGCTAAATAAGATAGCAAGGAGATTCAGCTTGGTTGAGAAACATCAACTTCAATTCTGCTGCCAATAATGTTGCTAAGCCAACTAAAAAGAATGAAAGAATGAAATATTCATACACCTGAAGGTAGGAGAATACCTACACAAGACTCATATTTCACCTGTCCAGATTATTACTTTAGGACTACCTTCCGGAGGCCAAAAGTTTTTCATAGTCGAGCAATAATTATCCTTTCACTGAAAACTTCCACGTGAACAAGACAAATGTATGCTTAATCTTTTGATAAGAGCACAGACAACAAAAGGAAATTACATATGAAAAGAGACCCCATAAACTACCTAAATGTTATGAAAAGAAAACAAAAAAAAAACACTACCCCAAAATATTGGGGACACAAAAACAAAACAAATTCATTAAAATCATCCTATCTTTTCATGTGAAATGAAGAGATTTCAGTCTTGAAGCTGCAGCCAAAGAGTTACCGAAACTTTTGGCCCATATTTCTACATATGGCAATCTGTTAGTGAATCTAAAACAATGGAACTATTAGTAGTTCCCTACAGAAAAGAATTCATTGCATGAGAAATCAGGGAAATTCTCTCTCGGAATCTCATCTATAAGTTTAGGGGAACAAAAAATCAAGACAAGGCAAAACATACACTTCAAATAAAAGCAATAATATAATGCTGTTAAAGGGCCAATCAAGTCTAATTGACAACTTCCATGAGAAAATTGCAAACAGCAACAAAGCAATTGAAGGACTTTTAGCCACATCAAAATCCCATACCAAGAGTAAAGTCGACAAGTTCGCCTGCAACGGCGACGGTGAACCACCGAGAAAAGCCTCCCGAATATAGAAGGCATTTGGGGATTGACAGGAGTTCCATGGTGGATGTTCTCTCCAGTCATTCTGAAACAACGCCACAAACCATATTATAGGCCCAAAGCTATACAAATCCAGCAAGTTCTAACCTAATACATACATACACAATGCATACATCATAGATAATTTTATTGTACACAAAAGAGACTTACCCAAAAGCCAATTCATCCATAACAGTCTTTCCAACACACTTGGCCCCATTTTTTAGAAGCGCAGTGATGACAAGCTGCTGTCTTCCCAGCAACCTAATGTGTTCTCTCCCGTCCGGATTCCCAAACCCTGTCACATATCCCATCACCTCAAATCTGGCAAAAAGATATCACTTCCTCAAATCGAGAATGCATGGGGACCAAACGGTGACATAACATCACCAACTAACATGATAGTTGCCAACCGCCAAAACTTCATAAGCTGTTTATCCTTCATTAAAGAAAACAAGAAAGCGGTACACCCCATTTCAGATTTTTCATTAACAACAACAACAACATTAAAGTGTCTCCTCGGGTCGCTACATGGATTCCACATAATCATATAGTGAGATACAGAGTTTCGGGCATGAGTTCGAATCTGCAGTGAACTTCTTTCAGCCAACCTATCAGGAACATTCTCGTCTTGACATTGATTTCCAGTTAGTTACCTATTTAATCATGTACTCGACCATCATCCTGTTGAAGTACTAGAAGAGTGAGCAACACAAAAAATTTCCAGTTGGTTACCTATTTCGCTTAGAAATTTACTTCGAGTTTGTAGAGTAAGGATTCTTACCTTGTGTTGGAGAGAATCGGGCTACAAACACACGTCAAAATTGGGCAACGACAAAACTTAATCTGTCTAGTGAAGGAATGCGACAACTAGTTGTTGCAAATATGCTCACTAATGGGCAAAATTGAGCACAAATCAAGTATAAACGTAGGAAGTTGCTCCCATCATGCAAAAAACGAACTAAGAAATTTTTTTTTTTTTTTGTTGATGTCATAAAACAGCATCAACTAACACCCGTTCTTTGTCTTCATCTGAAAAAAAAAAAGGATGAAGTTCAAACCATAAGGATTATTCAACACTACAAGATGAAAAATATTGTGTACTTTCTTACAACATGCCATGTACAACTTAAAGAAAACCATATTAGAGCCACAAAAAGGAAAGAAAATGCTTTTCTCATATCACGCACCTAGTGTGAGGTGCCTCCGGTGCATGAGGATTCTTTCTCTTTCGCTTCTCACTAGCGCTCTTCAACCGAGTATTTGGTACACCTTTTGGCCTTCTCCGAAGAGGATCAAGTATTTGAATTCCATAGTTTGCTGCATATTCAGATTCATCATTTTCCAGCAAAGAATTAACATCATCTTGACCTGGGAGAGATTGTATTTTGTTCGTAACATGAGAGCGAAGATCCATCAAGGTTGTAGTTGCAATCTTCTCCGTAACATCATGATTGGCACTAATATTCATAACACTGAAAGCCAATTGCATTAACCTCTTCAAGCGCAATGTCTTTGACTTTCCCGCATCACGAGAGCTCTCTCCAACATCATCACAATGACTACTTTGTTTGGCAATTTTTGTCCACCTCTTCAAAATGTATTGTAATGGAATTCTTGGAACATTTACAACATGTATCAAGATACATAAAGCATGCCTGCACAACCATCCCTGCATTTCAAATAACTTGCAGCTGCATGTAATAGTAGAATCACCCGGACAAAAATGGACAATATGCTTTCTTTCACTACTATCGGCTCCCAATATGTAAGTGTGCAATGGCCCATCGGTTTCTAATCTAAGAACATGTTCGAGACAAAGAATGCAATAACTCATCCTCAAACTTTCTATAAACGACATGTGTGTAGACACGTGCCGCATGTTTCAATATTCCACTATTTTCAACCATCATTCGCGGCATTCCTCGAGCACACTCAAAATCATCAATAACTTCAGAGGAGCGCATTTTCTCTGCTTGCTTTTCATAATGAGTAACAAATTCAGACAAAGTCATACTCTTACATGCCATTTCTTGAAAGACACTATTAGTGCTCTCACTTCTTTGGGTGGATCTAATTCCTGCAGAAAAAATATCTCGGCCAAATGCAGGACACCATTTATGACGTAGGTGATAGATATTTTCCAACCACTTGTTGTCCTCTAACTTCCACTCATGACACATAGCCTTCCAAGTGTTTTCAAATTCAAGTTCGATTCACACTTATATAAAAGCTTATGCCAATATTTATTGCAAAACCCCGGCTTTCCAAGAAGATGTCCAATATGACGCATAGCATTTTTCCCAATATGCCATACACATAAACGATGATTTGTGTTCGGAAGAACAGTTTTGATGGCATTTGCCATTGCATGATCTTGATCAGTGAAAATAGTCTTGGGTGCTTTATTACCCATTGCCTCTAAAAAAGATTGAAAAGCCCATACAAAAGAAGCAATGGTTTCATCCAATAGAAATGCACAACCAAATAGAACATTTTTCCAATGATGATTCAAGCCAACAAAAGGTGCACATATCATATTGTACTTATTTGTACGGTAAGTAGTATCAAATACCACAACATCTCCGAAACTTTCATAATCCAGCTTAGATACACCATCGGACCAAAAAAAATTGGTCAATCTTTGCTCTTGATCCAACTGAAATGTATAAGAAAAATTGCTTCCATTTGATTGTAAGAAATTAAAATGGTTAATGAGATTTTGACAATCCCCTGCAATAATCAAGTTCCTTCTCTTTGATTGCAAAATTTTTTGACAATCTCGTAGTGTAAAGCCAACATTCTCTTGTCCTCCCGCTTCACTACTAAGGTACGAATATGCTTTCGTAGCCCTTACACCAGCCCCAGTCAAAGAAGCCAAAATACTTCTATTAGTATCCGTTATGTGCCGATATGACCGTATTAGGTGATTTTGTTTATCATCAACAAAAGGATGATTATGAACCTCCTCAAATTTTACAACTACCCAAACTCCATCTTCAATTTTGAATTTAATGCAAGCTTTACATCCGGTTCTTTTCACAGTCCTATATACATCTCTTTGTTCATGAGGTAGGATTGGTGGAGAATGTCCTTCACAGTTACACAAAAATGTGCATGTTCGCAAGATTCCTTTACTATTGTTTGCTTTTTGTCCTTTTCGTACTCCAAATCCTTTGCAAATTGCATATGCATTATATGTATTATAAGCTTCGTCCTCGTTAGCAAATGTCATGCCAACTTTAAATTCAAAATCTTTATCAACATTATGGATGATGACATTATCCTTTGCAGCTTCTACAAGTTTCGAAAAAAAATCATCATTTAAAGATAAAAGATAAATTCAAAACAAACTTAAATTCTAAAGAGAAGAGTCATACCCATTTATCCCGCGAACAAGTCGGATTAGTTACCGAGGTCTAGGAATCTGGTTTAATTCTTATTTCCAAATCACCAACATCTCCAAGAAGAGCAGGCTTAGTAACACTCAAGAACCTCAACCTATCAAAGGCATCACTAGCATTGCTGATAGAGGGGAAAAAAGGAAACCAATTTTAGCCATAAATCAACAAATAAAGGAAAAGTTTAAATTCTTCACCATGAATTAGGAGTCAATTCACATAGAAATGAAGATATATGTGCGAGTGAAATGCTCACCTAACAAGCTCTCCAAGAAACACTTCTTTGTGGCTGTATAAACTCCAGAAAATCAAATCCAATAGATGACTACCTGCAAAAAATGTAAAGTTTAAATTTATCAGCACATAAGTGGAGGGTGTAGTCCTAAACGATTGGAATACAATGTAGAAGTCACATTGATATCACAAGTTCTTCAAAATGATCAACCAATCATAATACCTTTTAGAGTAAATCCTTACGTACTAAATTTGTCATTTTAAATTGTTCTACATGCCAATCTCCTCTAATATTTCACAATGTTCAGCAGCAATAACTCTGAAAAGGTAATCAAGCTTCCATTTCCAGCAACAATGTTCAAGCATTTCATCGAATAGATGGTGGGCGACTCGATTAGATCTATTATGCTTAAAAGATCATTTCGGTCATTAGTTACAAGGGAAAAAAAAAGAGAAAGTTTATGCTACGCCATGGCCAAACTAGCAGCCCACACCTAAACCAATTCGATAGAATCACAACTTAAACCGAACAAATAAACTTGGTTTTCATGTCAGTCCTTCGGAAGTCAAATTCCATGGAAAAAAGAGTTGACCCTCATGATTCGTTGTCTTCAACAGAAGCCCAATTGCCTTTGTGCCCTCCTTCCCTTTTCTTAGTCCTATCTAGTCTCGATTACTAAGTGAATTGCAACGATTGACGCTACACTACTACTGAGTTAAGCATTAGTGGGCACAAACATGGGTTTTCTTCCTAAATTAAACGAGAGTGCCGCATGGATTTACCTTGTGTGGGAGAAAACTGGTCGCGTCTAAATCGAGCCACTCACAGTTTGTATCGCCGAAGCCGGAAAGGTGATGACGGCGACGAATGAAGCGAGCGGCATGTGAAGGCCGAGAGCACTCGAGACCCAGTGATTGCAAACTTCTTTCGCTTCAGGGGCGACGTGCCTGAGCCCGAAATAGAAACCGAGCCACTCGCAGTTTCTATTGCCGGAGCCGGAAAGGCGACGACGGCGACAAGCAAAGCGAGCGGCGTGAGGAGGCGAGGACCAAAGCAATTGTAGACTTCTTCCGCGTCGGGCGACGTGCCCGAACCCAAAATAAAAACTGAGCCGCTCGCGATTTCTATCGCCGGAGCCGGAAAGGCGACGACGGCGACAAGCGAAGCGAGCGGCGTGAGGACTGAGGACCCAGCAATTGCAGACTTGTTCCGCTTTAGGGGCGACGTGCCCAAACCCAAAAAATAAACCGAGTTGCTCGCGATTTCTATCGCCGGAGCCGGAAAGGCGACAACGGCGACGATTGAAGTCGAAGTCGAAGAAGGAGGAGGAGGAGAAGGATTTTGGAAGCGAGTAAATAAATGAGGGAAAAATGGCGTCGGAAGGAAGAGGGAAAGTTTCTTCATTTTCGAACGTGAAAAGACTGTCTTGAGAGAGAGAAAGTAGCAATTAATGGCCTCTGCTCAGCTAGTGACCGTCCTTCAGCAGACCTAGAAGAGAGAGAAAGATGGATTTCTATATTAATTTTTTATTCCAACTCAGATGACAAATGTCACTTTGTTAGTGGTCCACATGAGCCAATATATGCCAGGTAGGCAAATGACCTGGTGATTGTAAACCACTGAATATTTTCTCGTCAAAATGGGTATTCTTAAACTACATTTGATCTGTTTAAAAAAAACTATTTTTAATGGGTTAAGTTATTATATGAATTAATTAGATTCAGTCAATGAGTTATAAATCATTGATAAATATATTTATAATGGCAAATTCCAAGATAATATAAGTGTTAAATGGGTTTATAATTTACTTAGACCCAACCTATTTCTATGTCTCTTTCTTAACACTCACTCGACCTCACTCGATCTCGTATTCTCTTATCTCGATTTGGATATGAGTATTCCTAATTTAGGTTAGATATAAAAGTTTGTTAATAACATGAGTTAGAATCATGAATTGAGTATGAATCGGATCAAGTATGGATTATTGAATTTGTATTAAATGGAAATTGATCAGTTTGGACTGATCTCATTTGATGGGTCTATTATTTGGCGATTGAAATCAATGCATCATTTCATTGCTTCAGAGGAAAAACATTTGTATCAATTCGAGTTTATACAAAGTGAATTCATCATAGCCACTAATCAGGCTCAGGCTTATAACGAACTTGACTAGTTAATTGGGATTTATACCTTAATTGGATTCCGTTGCCGGGGACTTCTTATAAATTAAATAAAGGGTTGGACCGCTTTCGTGACGAGAACTCGACTATGTCCGGTCAATTTCGAGGAATGACGTGGTCCGCACTCCTCATGTTGTAAAATTCCCAACTTACGTAAGCCTACGTGGACCGCTATGAACTAAAATTGAGCCCACTAGTAGTCACTCATATGAAGTAATTCATACGGAATTCCACGTGTTATTATTGTTAGCATCATCATTCACTTTTCCAGCGGATTTTTTTATTGATGGATCATTAAAAATAAATGCCATCAAATTATACTTAAATCCAAAATTTTGAGGAAATCGAGCCGCGTTATAGTGATTTTGAGATTTTTTTTTTGTTAGTAATCTTAAATGCACAGTATAGTAGTTATTCCTTTTAAGTGTATGAACATATAAGTTGTTTAGGATTGTAAAGGCCCTCCTCCAATCAAATAAAATCATAATTTCTATTTACATCTACTTTTCTTCGCGATTTAGATTTCTTTGTAATTTATGGCCATCCACCCTCACTTTTGCACTTTGTGCCCACTATATGAAACCAACGAGAGCTTTTGATCCCTTCTCATTAGGGGTGTCAAGAACCGAACCGAACCAAATCAAATCGAAATTTTGTGCGTTTTTGGTTCGGTTCAGTTTCGGTTCGGTTAACCGAAAAATAACCATTAACTGTTCGGTTCGATTCGGTTCGGTTTAGTTAACCGAACCAAACCGGAATTCTTAATTAAAAGTGAACAATCTCCTTCATCATTATCTCTTCTTTATTTAGGTCCCAATAAGTAAAGCAAAAATAGAAAAATAAAAAAACCGTCCCGAACCGAATCAAACCGAACTGCATTTTCGGTTCGGTTTGTATTTGGTTCAAGACGGTTTCGGTTCGGTTCGGTATTATTCCTTATCGGTTCGGTTTTTCAAAAAAACCAAACCGAACCATTTAATTAACACTTTCTGAGAGGATTTGAAATTGCGACAAATGGACCTTCGAGCCATTGCAATGTTAGCCTTAATTGGCTTGGTTAACCGCAGCGGAAGAAAGCATTGGGCACTTATGTTGGCGTGGCTAAGTTCAAACTAGCTCGTGTTTGTTTTTCTAGTGGTAATAGTTACCAAATATTTTTTTATTCTTTTTCTTTATATATTTTAGACCGCAATCCCTATTAATTATTTCCTTATAAACGGTATCTAACAAAATCATTCTCCATCAGGAAAACAAATATCTGTTTTATTTACCAAAATCATGTACTACATGATCTTGGCGTAAAAGGAAATTTTTCTTCTTACTTTCTCGTCAAAATCTAAACGTCATCGAAATTTCAAACAATTATTCAAAATCGTGTACAAACTTTCCATTTCGAGCTTGAAAAAGTCGAAGCGCAGATACCATAAAATTTAGATTAACATAGGAAATATACACTTTCTATTTTAGAACCCTAGCATCTTATGCATATAAAGTAATCGTCTCGTCTTCCGCACCCACTCTAAAATCCTCTCTTCCCCTATCTGTTTCTAAAACTCCCCGTTGCTTTCTCGTAGCTCTCCTTAGAGATTTTTGTATCTCTAATTATTGCTATCTTGATTTAGGGATTTTGTCGTATCTTGTCGCCGGTGATTTGGACCGACCATGAATTCTATTCCGGTGAAACCTGTCTACCCCGTTCTACCGCCTAAGCAGAAGGGTAAATCTAACGCCCTTTTCTGCAAGAAAGGCGATGAATTGAAGCATATGCGCAATATTTTGGCCTCTATGTCGAACATCAAGATAGGGCCTCTCAAATAGTATGTCTGCTATCTTTTTTCTTCTTCTTGTTGTCACTTTCTTTCTCGATATTTCAAATTCTTGTTTTATCACAATTTCTGATGAGTTTTTGCTCTGGTTTTATGGTTTTTCTGACCAGTTATGATTGCCAACCGGTCAATGCCCAGAATAAGTTTTTTCATGAACGCAACAGACAAGAGAAATATCCCGCCGATGTAAGTATATTGAACGGGAAAAAATGTTTGGTAAAAGAAAGAGAAAAAGAAAAAGAATAAAAAGAAAAAGATTAAAAAATAATTAAAATATCCTTTTTTAGAAAAAGGAAATTTTTTTAAAAAAAGAATCTTTTGGTAAAAGAAAATGAGAATGAGGTGAAAGAAGGTGTGGAAAACATCCTTTAATGGAAAATGTTTTTCCTTCCCAACTAATTCATTTTTCGTATGTTATAACGAACGGAACCTAAAATTAGTTTTGATTATAATAGCGTTTATTCGACTGGACCCAACTTTATTGAGCTTTAATAAATTTTTCGTCTCTCGTTTGTTTCAGAGCGATGAAGATGACGATGATAATGTTCCAGTGGAAGCTAACGAAGCTAACTTTGATGATATATGCGCCTTCTACCAATCGAAAGAGGTGAATTATTTATTTCCAGGCCGATTATTGTGTTTCAATTTTATGGGTTCACACTGAAATTGTGCTAATACACGGAATTACTCCTCCTCCGCGCAGAAATCTATGAAGTCGAGAGCGTGTATCGTGGAGTGGTTGATTGAGGTAACTATGGATGAAATTTTATAAATTTTTATTCAATACAACTTTATAGATATTCTCCAACACTGGGAATCTGCTGTGAAAAACTGGCAATTTTACTGACTTCTCAATGAATAAATAGGCACGCGATGCGTTCGAGTTTCCAACCGAGGCTCTGTATCTTGCCATCTATCTTTTCGACCGATTTTTGGCTGTTCATCCTGTGGAAAAGAAGAAAGAGATTTTGGTCGGAGTAACCGCCCTGCTATTGGCTGCTAAGAATGCCGGAACAAGAGAATCCATCCCTTGTGTGAGTTCGTTTTCCCAGTTGCCGGAGATTTCGTGCTCCGTGGAGCAGATTCTAGATATGGTAAGGCTCATTAGAGTGAAGCGAAATACCCATTCTTGACTTTTCCTTTTTAACATAATTCCCTCTGTGCTTTGGCATTATGCAGGAGGTCTTGATCTTGAGGAACTTAGAGTTTGACTTGTCAATTTTGACTCCGTCTCCATTTATGTGGAAGTTCCTCCACGAAACTCAATCTGATGATAAGGTACTTGTTTCTGTTATGAACTGATCTTTATTACGTTTGTATAGAAAATGATTTAGAAAAATGATTTGGGTTTCTGTTTGTGCCTTCAACCAGATCAAGCATTTGTCATTTTTCTTCATTGATCTCTGCCTAGTTCGGCGCGAAACACAAACATTTCAACCTTCAATGTTAACTGCTGCTGCAATTTTCACTGCCCATGCCACTGTTAAAAGGCGTAAGCCTCGCAGTAAAATCTATGAGCAGTTAACCGGCTGTAGTGGCTCAGAAATTTTGTAAGTAGCAAAAGACTTGAATTTTATGTTTATTACAGGGACTTAGGAGGAATGTGATGGATTATTTCCTTCTTGGCTACTTTTCTTTCGTACAGGAAATGGTCGAGACTGATGGTGATTTCACATAAAAAAAGCGAGGAGTGTCAAAAGTGTTTATAAGAAGTACAATACAAGGAGATACAGCTGGGCAGCTAGAGCCCAGCCGGCTGATTTTCTCTTGATGACCAAATTTAGCAGGGCCTGCTTCATCATCTCAAAGCTTATCTCGTTTCTCCTGAAAGATTGTTAACAGCATTTTGTCTTGGTGTCTCACGAGGTATTTGTGTCAAGCGATTCCTTGGATGTAGAGGACCTCTAGGTAAGAGCTGAGTTTTGGTATCGTACAGATGATTTCAAGCTTTCATCTCTTTCCAAGTTCTTGAACGGAAAGTTGCTGATTCTTAGCTTTAAAGATCTATACTTTGCTAGTCTTGTTTTCATGTAAACAAGTTTTGAATATATGGAAGTGTAAATGGTTATGTCTAATTTCATCTACCGCTCACATGCACATGAGCTCTTCCAATCTGCTATTCATCTACTTTGCTTGCACAAAAAGGCTAAAGATGATAACTTAAGGCGAAGACTGATGTCATGATGGATGTCCTGTTATATGCTGTTGTGCTGCAAGTTATATACATTGAGATTTTTAAACAAGTCTGTCAAAAAGAGATTGTGCGACAACCTCAAAAAGATGTTGCCGAATACCTTTAGCAATCACAGCCACAGCACCACTGCAACAGCTTATCACACTGTTGAACGAGCTAAGCTAATCTGAAATTCCCACCTGAAACTTTGTGGTTTTCAGCGGATGCTACTCAGAATTTCCATAAACCAATATATAGGGGTAAACGTAAAAAGGTCTGCATATAATGGGCATTGAGCATCTTTTGACCAGAATAGGTAAAGCTTAGTGTTGATGTAAACCTCTGCTCATACTCATCCAGCTCAGGAAAAAAATGGGCCAAATGCTTCTGACATGTAAACCTCTGATCATGATCACAGCAAGGACTAAATAATCTATTGTGCACTCGCAGAAAAGCGCACAAATGCACATGTCTAGCAAAGCATTTTTGGAGATAATCTTGTCTGGATATTTGCTAACAAGAAACAATTTAATGACACTGCATGAGGACTGTTGACTGACACAAGCGCCTTAAATGCCAATTCCATTGAGGAACCAAATCAAACCTCTACTCAATCAAACCTGATCTCAATGAGTAGGTGACTAAAAAACCTCAATTTCCCATAATTTCTTCCCAAATTTCATGGCTGGTGCTAAATCCTATTCGAAAAAATTGATGCAGAATTTGTCTGCAAGGGAGTTCTGCGGGCTCGGGATTTGCTTTCAGTTCCTATTTCATCACTGAATTGGGGAGTCAAAACGTCAGCAGTGATAAATAGCTGTGAATGGAGGGAACATGAGAAACAACTTGCTGACGGTTTACACCCCTTCTTATCTTTCCCGTAGTAGTGGTTGCGAAAGGCTTCTTCCAAGAAAAGAACTTCTTATCTTTCCCGTAGTAGTGGTTGCGAAAGGCTTCTTCCAAGAAAAGAAAATTTGTGGTATCTTAAACCTGTGAAGAAAGTAATGATATCTTATTTTGGTTTAGAAACACTATAATGATGGATAAAACATCAAACAATCAACGTATATTCTGAAGTTCACGTGGCTGTGTGCATATATTTGTCAATTTGAGAGAGAGAGATACGGGGAGATTGGAAAGAGCAATGCGCTGCTAAGTTCCTTTCTCTGCAGTATAGTCAAAGAACTTCATCAGCCAACAAAAAATCTTCTTTTCCTGCTCCAAGTTCACCGCTTATATTTGACCAAAGCTGAGGGTACACCCAACAACCATCTCAGTCAGGTGAGCTTCAGGGATTCCCACGACGATGATTCCAACGACTCCTGGATGTTGTAAAAATATTGCCTCCATAGATGTTATGAAACAAGAACATGTCCCAAGGAAATCAGCTGAGGGTACATCTTATTCTTTTAGCTAACCATGATTTTGAGAAAATGAAACAGGTATTGAAGACAGAAAAATATGCATCACATTTGAACCTATCAGCAAATCTAAGCCTGCTCAAAGAGAAAAATGATTTCATTGCTAAGCCAGTTCGTACACGATACAGTCCATTACCTCTTCAGGATAAACATTTTCTCCCCTACTCTTGATCCGACCGCTTTTTCAACCAATGAGCCACAGCCGACCAAACCATGAATGACTGCTAGAGTCTAATGCCAGAAATTGATCCCAGTATCCAATCATCAAATCTGGAACTCTGGTTGGGACTGTCCCAATGCCACTAAAATCATCACCGTGTATCCTGAATTCAACAAGTGGTGCCAGTTTGCTGACACAAATGCCTCTTGGTCTTTGAACTGAATTGAGATTTGTTCCGGCATGATAATGAAGGGGCTGGTAGGAAAAACGGAATCGTGGGTCATAGTCATGAATGTTACTGAAGAACAAGTCTCTGTCATCCATACTCTAATTAGCATTTAAGTAGGCACGTTGGTAGTTCAAGGCATGACAAGTAGTATGGTTATAGAGGATGCACACCATAGGCAAGAGAATAATCTTAGCTCTTGGGAAGAAGTAGCCAGCTTCTTTGATGAGATCGATCGACAGACTTCCTCTGTCATTTAATATCTTTTTCACGGAGTGTTTACCTTTCCACGGTCCTTTCTCCCTGAGGAAACTCGGGATTAAGCAAAAGTGCCACTAGAAGAGCATAATTTTGAACGTAGATCATGTAAGTGGCTGATGCTAACTACACAAGATATTCAGTATTTAAATTGCTCGTTAAAGATTATTCTTCATAGACAACCTGAGAAAGTATATTAGATCAGCAACCTTTGCGGGAACATAACTCAATGGCCGATTTAGCTTTGAATATTGGTATTAAGACATGGCAAGCTCCAACCAAGAAAATTGCCATGGCTAATGACAGACCACCAATTTGACATAAAGAAGTAGCATGCAGACAAAAATGCAAATATCGAATAAGAGACAAATTCAATCGTCATATAACTCTGACTCTAATTGCCGGTGGACCTTCCAATTATGGAAACAATCAGTCAAGCCTTTATTGTGACAATGATTGCAGAATTTCTGATTGCCACACTAGCATGACAACAATAAAAGAGAAGAAACTTGGAAAAGGCATGCATCATTGTCACTGGAACCACACGTGGCTATTTATACCTTAGATTGAAAGAACAAAACTGAATGGCTTGTGGCAACTCCTTTTGGTTTCCCAGGAGTCCCTGAAGCCAATATGCCCAGTAAAACTACGCATTTGGAATAAGAAGTTGGGAAGTGCCATGCTGGACTATGAATTTCCAGTGCCACATTTTTTTGAACTTGGGCAGACCCCATTTTTCCAAACTTAGACGTTAAAGTGGCATGTTATTGCTATTTTGACCACGCCTATGAAAATCACATAGAGCAAAGAAAACATATAAACAAGACCTACGCCCAAAGAAATTAGCTGAGTATTGGCATGCAAGAAAATTTTTGAAACTAGAAACCAATATCACATAATGTAATCCTCGAACTTGAGAACCCTTAAAAAAATTGTTAAGAAAGATGGACAAAGAAGCTTTTCTAGGGAGAGTTGTTTAGAAGTAAGGTCAGCAAAGTATCTTATGCAACAGGTAATCAAGCCAAAAGAAAGTCATATATATTTACAAATTTGGTATGGTTTGCTCTATGCAAAATTTGATAGTATTGAAACTTTTTGAGCAGGTAATCAAACCAAAAAACAGCCTTCTGGTATCAATTCGTATGATAACTTAAAAGTAGGTAATAAACCTATAAATTGTCATTTCTATGTATCTCCATGGGTGTGTGCTTGCACCTTCACACGTTCTCTAGATAGGATCTCTGACTTAACTGAAGAGTAAAAAACTTACATTTCCCAAAAAATTACCCTTGGAAGACCACACAAAATACTTGTTACCGGCAAGAAATGAAGTAGTCAGTAGTCGAAAAGGAACTTAGAGGATATATTGGATGCATATCTAGCATATCATGGTAAATGCTAGGACAACAATCTTGAGGTTCTTGAGACCAAAAGATTGTGCTTGATCGAGCAAGACAGTCCAAGTTCACCTAGTGTTTTCGGAACATTTTCAAGGATAGACGAAACGGTAATTGTGCTGACTTCTAGAGCTTTCTCGGCTTAAATACCAATAAGTAGTAGATAGGGAGATGCGATCTCCACCGCTGGATTGAATATGAATCAATAGATGTAATAAGAGAGCCTCTAATATAAGAATGAGTGTTTTTCTCTCATTTATATCTATCTAAACATTTTCAATAATAGAGTGTCATTCTCTTCTAGAGTTTCCCTCTGAAATTTCATACCCAATCCAATAAATGCTATAATCAGAACAAAACTAGATGAATCTTGTTGGTGATATATATACTTACATTGGCTGGATTTTTCTCTTCTCTGTCGCGTTCGTGAAATTTATTTGGATAAATCTTGGCATTGAGCAGTTGGCATTGGTTGGTCAGAAAAATCATGTAACCAAGTTCATAATACAAATTAGAAATCGTAATGAAAGAAAATGGCAAAAAAGAAAAAGAAAAAATAGAGCAGCATACATACTATTTGAGATACCTTAACTGGATGCGCGATAGCCCAAAATGTCTTGTCAAGTGGAATGACGCAGGCAACCACAATTGCATTGATGGTTGGACAATGATTGCTGAAAAGATAAAAGAGAGAAATCTCTAAATCAAATACAGCAACAAGGATTGCTAAGAGAACCCTCTCAGCAAAATAGAGGATAAGGGCAAATGAGAAGCTCAGAGACAGAGAGGAGAGAGAGGGAGAGAGAATTGAGATTGGGTGAGGGACACGAGATAACTCATGTATAAGATAGCTATCGAGCGTTTTTATGTAAAATAAACAAAAATTGTTTTTTTTTCTTGTTCCACATATAAATTGGAAAGAAATGGGCCATGAGCTTTTCTAATTTTGTTAAAAAAAAATTGGGGTGTGAGCTAAACTCGATAATACCCACGTGAGAGTGCGTGATTACTTGACGCACTTAGCACTTTGCGCGCACACCATAATTTAGTTAGCACCGATTCCCCATTTTTTTATTTTATTTCGTATGGTTATCTTGTCTTGTCAATATTTGTTGATCGAAAGGTTGTATTTATTTATTTATCATTTTCAGAAATTATAAAATGCGGAATTATTAAACATTTATTTTTAATTCCAAATTTTTATTTTTTAAGGTGTCATTTGAAAAATATACAGGTTCACTTGACAACCTTTCCTAAATGGTCATCTGAAAATGTAGCGGTCCATTTAGCAACTTTTTCAAAGGGTTGTCTTTGTTCATTAATGATGAGATAAATATGTCAGTTTTGAGAAAACGAATCATTAGTATTTTTTGAGTTTTCTTTCCAAAACTACAGCCATGTTTTGGAATTATTTTACATTATAGACCTTGAAGAAATACTAGAATTGTTATCTAGTATTCTTATCGAGACTTTGTTGTCTTTCTAGAGGAAATCTGTTAGTGGCCATCAGTAATTTCGTGAGGCAAATAAATTTTAAAAAAAAGTGATATCACGTTTTAAAGTTTCACTTTATTGTTCTATCCAAATTTGAAGTAAGTTTTCAATAGATGCAATGAAGAGTGTTATAAAATAGGAAAGCCAAGGATATAAAAAGGGAAAATTTCAAAAAATGGCCCAAAGTCATCTCATTTTCTCAAATAAGGGTCCGAAGTGGACATTGTTTCAAACAATAGCATGAAGTGTCATTGGTTGTTTCAAATGAGGGCCTGAAGTGGCCATAGTTATTTCAAATAAAGGGTTGATCTTGCCGAATGGCTAAATTTTCCGATCGATCAAGGGCGTTTTCGTTCAAATTTTCTTTTCTTTTTTATATATTTTTTTTCTTTGGTCCGTCTTCTTCCGTTGTATCGATGGCTGACCATTGACGTTGCCCACAAAGGGCTGGGCGAGGGTTGCCCTCGCCCAATTCGACAAAGGCCACAGGTGAAGGACTGCCTTGCTTGGGTGAGGCGACCCTTGCCTTGGGGGAAGTTTCCCCTTGTGGCCATTTGCGAGGTTAGCCCTTGTCGGATCCAGGCGAGGCCAAACTTGGCCAGATTTGGCAAGGGTGGCCTTGCATGTGACCGATGAGGGCTTGATGATGGCGAGGTTGCTGAGCCCTTGCCGAATGTGAGTAAGGGCCGACCTCACGGATGGTTGCAAGGGTGGCTCTCGGCCAGCCCTCTGTGGGCTGGCACAAAGGAAGAAAACAGACCAAAAAGAAGGAAAGAAAAAAAAAAGGAAAATGATAAATGACGAAAATATTATTGATTGCCGGAAAGTTAGCTTTTATTTGAAACTGATATAGCTATTTCAAGTCTTTATTTAAAACAAAATTCACTTCAGACTTTTATTTGATAAAGTAATAGCACTTCATACTCTTATTCGAAATAAAGTTCATTTCGAATCCCGATTTGAAAAATGTGGGCTCTTAGGATCATTTTATGAAATTTTCCGAAAAAAATGATCATGCTAAGAATAATAAGACGTGGTTTTCCATATGAATTCTAGTGGTTTCATCTTTTAGTTCATAGTGGTCCACGTAGGCTTACGTAAGTTGGGAACTTTACAACATGAGGAGTGCGGATCACGTCATTCCGACCGGACATATAAAGTCGGTCGTGTGGGAAAAATAAGGATTTCATCGAAGGGAAAACCATCTCATTAAGTAAAGGTACAAGCACCACTTTAAATTACAAAAAGTTTTGAGCAACGAATCCGATTAAAATATGATTCTCGAATTCGCTAGATTGAGTTCATTAAGCTTAGGCCTTGAATCATGGATTAGGAGTGAGCACGGAAATTGAATCAGTCACCACTTTGCTTTCAATCCTAAAATTTGAAATTAGTAATAATCGGTTGGATTCCTAATTTCATGTGGGGATCGAGTTACCTGTATTAGATTCATAATTTATTTTTTTAATTGCTAAAAGGTTGGAGTAGAGAAAAAAATAACATTCATAGACCCACTTGCATTAAGTGTTCTACTCCCTACAAAAAGTTCAAAAACAACGGTTCATGTATTCCTTTCCCTTGTTCCCTGTCAAGGGAATAGGAAAAAGCAAAATAAGGAAGAAATCACATCGGTTCCAAGACTAGATGGAATAATTTCACAAACTGAGAACTAACCCTTTGATTCGATTTCAGGTGGGAACCGGTTCATGCTAGAATTGCTCACTCCTATCGTGGAGTCCATATGTAATTTTACGTAATCAATAATTACGATGAACTCAATTTATACAGAATCAATTCTAGATGAATATTTTTCCTCCAAAGCGATGAAATGCTGCATCAATTTCAATTGCCAAACAGGGCATGGGCTTATAATTCAACGGACATGAAAATGAAATTTATTGAATTCTAGAATGTGGAAAATCATACATGCCTCTTCTTAATCCCACACAATCTTAATTGAGAAACTTTTAATTCAAGGCTTTTTGTATACTGCTAAACCTAAACCCGGAAATCATAATTTAAAAAAAAAAAAAAGACAGAGAAAAACCGAAGTCCAGAAGAAAGGGACAAGGTTTATCGTAGCAACGTTGCTTTTTTCTCTTTGGAGAAATGAATAATTTCGTGATAATTCTTCTCATAATTTACATGGCGTTTGGCAAGAATGAACTACAACACTACATCGACAGTAGTGACAGACGCGAACCGGTTCACCTTTCATAATCTCCCGATCCTTTGGATGTTGGTGGCGGAAGTAGAAGCGGCAGCGGCGGCCGGAGCAGAGAATTAGGTCGAGCCGCCGCCGCTGCCGCCGCCGCCGCCGAGCTCTCCTTTCGGAACTTGAAGAGAAAAACCAGCCCGGAAGCGAACAGTAGAGCAACGCCTGTGACTCCGCACGCGATGCTCGCCACCAGCAGCGCGCCTCTCACATGAACTCTCCTCCCTCTCCCTCCGTCGCCGCCTCCTCTCCCCACCTCGGCGTTGGGGAGAGGCAACGCCGGAGACGAGTTAGAAGAGGACGGCGACGACGGCGACGCCCCGAAGAAGGACGCCATCTCCGGGGGCAGCTTCGCTCCGGCCGGCGGCGGATCTTGGTACTGCAGCCCGTGATCGGACGGTCGCAATTCTCCGGCTTCCGATCGAGTAACATCGGTGGAGAAGAGGACGAAGAGAGCGAGAAGGGCGGATGTTCCTCTGGAGGACGCCATCTCTGTCTCTCTCTCTTTCTTTCTCTCTCTAAAAAATTATATATGGAGGAGTCTTCGGAGTTTTAGTCTGCACTGTGTACTATGGAGAAGCGTGTCGACCGGGGGAGGATATGAAGATACTGTTCTTTGCGTAAAGTGATGAGCATTAGATTAAACTAATAAAAAAAATATTTAATGTTAAATCATCTCATTTTATAAGCAATCTAATGTCAAATTTAGTAATAATTTTTTATTCACGCTCCCTAAAAAATATAGTTGCGGACTTACCGTTATTTGTATTTCTGTTTTATTATAGTGATCTTCATGGAATAATTTTTTTTTTGGGGCTTTTGTAATCGTCAAGGTAAGTCTTCCCGTCTTCATTTGTGCCGATTGCAACAAATAAACCCCTCAGGTGATGCTAGAAAAACCCTCACCTCTAGCTTTGAGTTAGTCAAAGGTGCAATATAAATTGGAGGATTCGAACTTGAAAGACATGGGTGGAGTCGAAGTAGCACAACTAATTGGGCTCCACGGCTTGGAGTAGATAAGTAAAGTAAGAAGGCACCCCACAGGGATCTATTACACTCTTTGATTTCGGGAGATAGCGAACGTATCGAGGGATTTTTTATTAAAATTTACTTGCTAAGTAACGTGCCAAGTTTCAATTTGCTTATGAAGCAAGATTGAACTTCTTTAAATATTCGATAGGTTCTGTTTGTTTCGCGAAAAACTTATTCATTATTTTTTAACGTTAGGATAATGTCAATGGAAACTTATGTTCAAATTAGAAAAAAATGATTTCCTCAAGAAAGAAAAACCCATGAAGAATAAAAAGGGTTAATTCAAATTATTTGAAAGCAAAACTCCAACACAATGAACACATTATCACTACCATGCACTTTGCTAAAATGTGCGAGAACACTTATTTATGGCAATAGGTAAATCTATAAAAATATGAAAGCTAGGGATGGGCACGGGATCCTCCGACCTTGCTTGCGGCGGAGAAATTTGCCTATAGTAGGACGGGAGAACTTGCGTGGGGGTTCCTTCGGAGGCAAAAATTCGGTAATAGATTTATTTTTTTATCGATTTTTCTGAATTTATCCTTAATTTGACATAATTCTAAGTAATAAATAAGAATAAATCCTCAAACATAATCTCAAGAGAAAAATCCTCAAACAAATACAACTAACACTTTCTAAGTAATTTTTCCATTGCGATCGCATCTAGTACATTGCTCAAGCACAATGCATCCAACGCGTCAAATTTGAGGCGTTGATCATATGGTCTGATGTTTAAGTAATTAATTAACGGTTATGATGGACTCGTCCAAGTGAAGGAGACTTGCGACAATTGTCTCTTTGGCCCCTTAGGAGCAGAGCAGCTTCCCTGTCGTATTTCCGTAGGCCTTGCCTCCTATGTGTGCGTGAGTTTATAGCTGGGCTTAGGCCCGGACCACATTTATTTATTTATTTTTTTTCTCATAATCTTATCTCGTGTCTTTCGCAACGGCAAACTTCATTAAAAATTTCAATAATATTAGATAGGGCGCTATAGTCTTTGTTTCACTCAAAATATCAAAGGCAGATTTATTCCATCTACTTGTCGGTAAAACAAGACCTAAAAGTTAATGGCCATTTCGTAAAACTGAAATTATAAGTGTTGAAAATTTACATATCGGAGTGTAGGTGATGACAACTTTCACTTTTGAAAATGAAAATAAAAAATTCGCTTCATAAAAGATTAGTTATCATAAACGAGCGTAGCGCTCGTTTAATAATTTTTTTTTTTTTTTTTTAATGGCGAGAGAAAGTCAGGATACTTTGAGTGTTTTTAGGAATTGATCCTAGCGAGAGTCATTACCAACAATCAAAGAAACCACCGACATAAGTACAGCGGGAGTGCCAAAAGTTGGCACGAAGGGACACTTAAATGCCAAAAGTTACAAAAAGATACACTTAAGTGCCACTTTTTTAAGAAAATGGATCACTTAAGTGCCAAGTCGCCGGAACCTCGCCGGAAATCCTACGTGGCAATTTTTTATTAATTTTCTTGCCTACGTGGTTTGTCGGAAACTGAATCGGCCAAAAATCAGCCAAAACGACGTTGTTTTGGCTGATATGGATTTTAAAAATTATTAATTAAATAATATTAAATAATTAAAAATATATATTATTATAAAATCGATTTTATTAAAAAAAAAAGGGGGGGGAGGAGGGGATCGGCGAGGGCTGCACCAGCGCCGCCGCCCCACCTCGCCGGAAGGGCCGGCGACGGTGGGCAAGGGTCGGCCGGGGTCGCCGGGCCTCGGCCGTGGCGGTGACCTCGGCCACCCTCGCCCACCGTCGCCGGCCCTTCCCGGCGAGGTGGGGGGGCGGCGACGGCGGCGGCGGCGGCGGCGGCGAGGGCTGCACAGCCCTCGCCGATCCCCTCCTCCCCCCGCCATTTTTTTAAAAATAAATTCGATTTTAATTTTTTAAAAATCTGACGTGGACAATTTTTTTTTTTTAAAATTGCCACGTGGATTTTTTATTTTGAAAAAAATGCTCCGTCAGCAAATTAAGTCGCCGGAAAATTGACACGTGGCAATTTGGCCGGAATTTTTTTGTTGGCACTAAGTGATCCCTTTTGCTCCGATTTTGGCACTTAAGTGTACATTTTGTAACTTTTGGCACTTAAGTGTTCCTCCGTGCCAACTTTTGGCACTCCAGAGGTCCGTACCTCAGAAACCACCTGCCCGGATACATTATAACTACCGCATTAGACTTTATTCTTATAGCAATCATAACAATGTCGATGGTACTTTAGTAAATCTGGAGTGGATAACAAAGCTATTTCTAGAAGTTCCCTTTATTAATAATATAGAAGAAAACCAAATACTACATAAAAGAATTTTGAATGTTATTGTTAGGTTTTACCCCGTAATTGTTAATGTATTAATTTTGTATTAACTGCATTTTGTTAAAAGAATAAAATAACCATTTCCTCACAAGCAAATTAAGTAACTCAAATAAATTAGTAAAATTCCTTGTTGCTAAAGATTATTGAATTCACTTAATGACTCTAAGGGTGTGTTTGGTAACCATTCTATTCCCGAAAATAATTTATGTTCAGAAATTATTCTTTTTTATTATATTTCCTAGACTAGTTGTTAAGCATTTAAAGGCGTTTGACAACTGCCCAAAATTTCTATTCCTGGAATAGAAATATGTTTAGTATAATTTTTAAATTCTTTTATGACTTAGAATTTTCTTTAAATTTTCTTTAAATTTTTTTAATGCTTTTATTAGTTTTTCTTTTCTTCTTCTTCAACCTTTAGCTTGTTAGGTGGCCTTAGGATGGCCTGCAATCAACTAGACGTGGGCCGCCGACCTCGTTGGAGCCTTGCCACCCCTAGTGAGGTCAAGCCTTGTCGATGATTGGGCGAAGCTCGACCTCGCCAGGCCACCATGAGGTTGGCCTTGCTAGGCAATGCCGACCTCTTGGTGGCTCGGCAAGGTTGAGCCTCATCGACGGCTGGGCAAGTTTGGCCTCGCTAGATCTGGGCGAGGTTGAGCTTTGCCCAATCGCCAGAAAGGCTCAGCTGATGAGGCTAAGCCTCACTGGGGGTTTGGCGACCCTTTGGTGAGGTTACCAACCCTCTTTTGGCCGGTTGTTGGCCATCCTGGCAACTGGCTAAGGTAGAAGAAGAATAAGAAAAAGGAGAAGAAAGAAAAGAAAAAGAAAAGAAAAAGAAAAAGAAAATGGGCTTGATTCTAAACTTATTTCCGGAACAAGGAAGTAACCTTTTTATTTTATTTTTTGATTCCATTTCAAATTTATTCTTGGAAACAAAAAAGTTACCAAAATGATTTTTGTACTTTTTTTGTTTCAGAGAATAAAAAAATAGAATTAGACACTGTTTGACATGTTATCAAACAGGCCTTGGCATACCACCAATGTTGGCATAAAGAAGCATCATGCAGATGAACATGCAAACATTGAATAGAAGAAAAATTTATAACTAAGTACAGTACAAGTGCTAATACTTTCGTGTAGCATTCATTTAAGTGTTAAATTTTTTTTTCACTTACTTGAGTGTCATGAATTGAAAAATCAATCACTTGAGTGTCACTTTTAATTTACTCCGTCAGAAAAGCTAACGTAGTGGCTAGAAATTTTTTTTTAATATTTTGTATTGTTATATTTTATGAATTTTTTATTTTTTATTTTTATTTTTTCTTTTTCTTTAGGGCTAGCGAGGGTCATCGGCGACCCTCGCTAGCTATGGTTGCCTCATGGTGGGCAAAGGCCCTAAGCGAGGCCATCGGGCCTCACGGACTGCTGGTGAGGTCGCAACGGCCTTCACTTGCTCTAGGTGGCATTGCTCGTGGCATCCAAGTGGCCGGCAAGGGCCCTCATAGACTTGCCTGAGGCCATTGTGACTAGGCCGGTGAGGGTCACAAATAAAATTAAAAAATCTAAAAAAATTCCATATATGATATTTGGCTGAAAGTGATTGATTTTTTTTTTCCAATATGACATTTAAGTGGAACCACATATGGCTATTTCTACCTTGGATTGAATGAAGAAAGCCGAATGGCTTATTACGCCTCCTTTTGGGTTCCCAGTAGTCCCTGAAGCCAACAACTGCGGTAGAACTAAGCATCTGGAAATGAGAACTTAGGATGTGCCATGCAGGACTATGAATTTCCAATGCCACATTTTTCCAAACTTATAGTGATAATTTTGAATGAACTGAAAATATAAATGTATCACGTCAAACCCTAAAGAGATTAGATTCATTCGTCAACTTAGTGGTATAGATATAGATCTCTCTGAGTTGGTCTATGAATGGACCCGCTATAAATCTAGTTTGCTGTAGATTACACATTAATTATCTTGAGAAAGCCAACAAAAGGCCCTGTTTTCCACTGCTTTGTGGCTGATTTGGAAGGCACGCAACGGACAGATCTTTCAAGGGCGACCACCGAACCCGAGCTATGTGAAGCAAGAGGTGATAATCAGCGATCAACTCTACCAAAAATGGGCGTCTACAAAACCAGAAGCAGCAGAAACTCAACGCACAAGTACTGAGCGATGGGTACCTCTCGAACGTGGTTCTGTCAAGATAAATACAGATTGCTCTTGGTTTGACTCTGATATGGAAGGCTCGGTCGCCAGAATCTGCAGAGGAAGCGACGGCGAGTTCATCAGCGACTTTGCGACGAAGATCCACGCCCATTCGGTCGAAATCGCCAAAACCCTAGCTGTTAGATCTGTTCTCCGGTGGTGGACAGAAGCCGAAGACTTCAGTTCTGACTGGGGAAGTCTTTGACAGAACAGGACTTCGGTGCACGTGACAATATCTTGCAACAACAAAGCTATGGTGGATCAAATCCTGGGCCGGGTAGAGATGGGGTGGGCCTCTTATAATTTGATCCAAGACTGTCGCCTGACGCTGGCCCAACTTCCACATGTACACTTAATTTTTGAGTCGAGGGAATCCAACAAGGTAGTGGATTGGATAGCCACAAATCACCGGGCCGGAAGACTCCCCCAAAATTGGGTGTTGATGCCCCCTCACTCGCTAGTTTCGCTTTTATGCTTAGACTTTCGCAATGCGTGTAATTCTTCTTCTGGTTGATGATCAATGAAGTGTTTTCCTGACCTCAAAAAAAAAAAAAAAACTACGTAAGTATGATCACATTTTAATATCACACGAGCACGAGCCACCGAGCTAGTTAGTACAACCAAACTTGATCTTAGCTTTAGAGACACTTTACAAAACCAAAAACAAGTGACTCTATTTTATTATTTGCAGCAATTACAAAAATAAATGCATCCAAACACTACCTATAAATTGTTGATCATCGGAATTCCAAATAGTCTGGAGTTCCGGTGATCGAGCTCCTCCGCTCAAAGGGTTAGGATTTGGTTGGAGAGTGTTGGGAAGAATTGGGTAACAATTCATCAAGGATAAAATCTAATTCAGGATCAATTTTCCCCGAAATTAAATCGACCGAAATTGACTTAACTCTGGCAACAACCAAAGTAATTCACCAAGAACTGAGATTTGGTTCGGGATTTTGATTGCACAACGGAATGTTCTCCAATCAGACCGGCTGCGCCTGCAAGACTGTCGTCGTTGTTGATGACATCCCGAAGGTCTGGTTAGGCTTCGAGATCGTGATGTGTAGAGTCAAGAAAATAGTTTGACGAAGGTCAAGATCGTCATTATGGGAGCTTTCTTACTTTCTCCGTTTAACTCTTTTTATTATGTAAATATAATAAGATCATATGGCATTTATTAATTATTAGACTTTTCTATGTGTTCTTGCTTTTCTTAATTTCTCCCTACTTGTGAATTTATCGTATAGAACATACATTTATCTGTATAATACATTTTTTTCCAATGGATCCTAATTTTTAATTTCCAGCTTTTGTAATGTTTGATTACTCTTTGGAACAAATGAACGACCAATTATTTGTTGTAATTACCTGCTAAACTCTCGAGGGGTGCATTTATTTCGCAAAATATGAGTGATTTTTGAAAATATTTTTTGAAAAATGATTGCTTATAGCATTTTTTAAAAAAATGAATGGAATTTTTTTTCATTGCCCACGAAAATAGTTAGGTATAGATTGTTATCGATGATGAAAATATTTCCTGTTGACTAATTTTTTTAAACAATATAAGTAATCATTTTTTGACTTTTTTTTAAATCACTCATTTTTCACAAAATGAATGCACCTTAGCGTGTTTGTTTTATTTACCGTCACAGTTATAATATTATCCGAAATATCGACAAATTACAAAGAATTTAAGATACGAATGGTACGTCGTGAAAGATTTGAGATATTTAAAATATAAACAGAAAAAGTCAAAACGCGTGCTTAACAAGTATGGCGCTTTAATTGATGAGCAAGAGCTTTTCATGAGTTGCGGAGCGGCAAAAGAAAAAACGAAAAAGAAAAGAATTCGTGATTTGTTTGGCAGCGTGACTTTGAAGTCCTCTGTATAATTGCACAATACAGAGATGTGCCGCATGATTAAACAACTTATTTTGTCAGTGTCTAAAGGTACTTGTTGAAGCAACTAATTAAAGAGATTTTACAGTTTTCAAAGTATCGATTATTCTCGTATTATGCACAATAATTACTTTGAGAATTGAATAATTCTGAATCAAATACATTTAACAAATGCCTGATGAGACTAATCAATAATATTGTCACTCGTTAAGTATACCAAATAAAATCTAATTCACTTTCCAAAATTGCAAGTATATATGTAAGACGGAGCAGCCAGCGCATCGAAAGTTATAAAATTTCCTTAATTAGTTGCTTGAAAAGTATTCTTAGAATGCTTGAAAATAAAATCCTTCAATAAAAATTTGCCACACATGAAAATCAATCAATGCCAAGCATTGGCCTTTTGATTTTCCTAATTTTCTTAAACATCGGCAATGTCTCTCTCCCCTCTTTCAATGACTTGAGATGAAGCTTTGACATAAGGGAAGAAGCTTTGGCATTCTTCGTTATTTCTGGAACCTTAGGATAATAATAGATATTAATGGTGGTCATATTTATTTGGAATTTTAGTTGAATTAGACGATTCTCCTCTCTACTCCTCAACAAAATGATCGCTTCTTGAATTTTTCTTTTTATCCTCAAGATGTTCTATTCATTAAGACAAAATCTTGATTTTATGACACTCGCCTGAAGATCAAAAGTGGTTTCATCTCGATGGAGTCGAGGAACAAGGCACCCTATGTGTATAAATCTGCTCACTGATGAAATCGGCTGTCTTCATGCGCATTCAAGTTAAGGAACACACTTTCCCGTTGAAAGAACATCTCCAAGCAACTGAAATGACCTTCACTTTTCTGTTTTTGTGTTTTTTTCCATGAAGCGCTTGAAAATATGTTGATCGTCCAACCATTTAGGCAAATTAATTAAGAAGCTTGCATAGCAATGCCACATAGCCCTTCCTCGGTATCAATATCTAGGGGTGTCAAAAAGGCCTGTGCCGACCCGCCCTGGCCCAACCTGACCCTAAACTTAGGGTATTTTTGGGTCGGGTCAAAATCTTATCCGAGTATGGAGCCGGCCCGGCCCGAACCGACCCTAAACTTAGGGTATTTTTGGGTCGGGTTGGGTCTAATCTTGGGTTTCTACTGAAATTTTCTTCTGAGATTTCTAACATTTTGGTACGAGAACACACTAAATGGTATGGCCGAATACCCGACCCGACCCGGTTTTTTTGTTCGGGTCTAATGCGTTTCGGGTCACGTCGGGTCGTGCTAGAGTGTGACCCTTTGCGATTGGGGTCGGGTCGGGTAACATCAAAACCCGACCTGGCCCAACCCATTGACACCCCTATCAATATCCCTTTTCATCCTTATAAATCCATCATCGCCCCATCCTGTGCCTCACGAATTCTTAATCAACTAGTATTTGGTTTACTTAAGAGTCCAATCTACTGGACAGCTATGACCATACCAATGAGCAAATGCTTAACACAAACGGCCTCCTTCGAGATTACTTTACTACAATAATGCAGGCGAAACCAACCAAATGAGTTTTGGTTTCAGCTTGAAGGGAAACTTATGTTTGATCTATCTATATTTGCTGGTAAAACAACTAAAGATCAAGAGTAACCAGTTGCTTTAATCACTACCTTCGGTATAAGAATGGCCGCATTATCGATGTATCAAGCAATGATTCCCATTGTTGGGTGAAGCCTTGTCGTCTTTTTTTTTTTTCATCGAAGAGCAAAAAGTTAGTTAAAAATAAAGCGGAAGATACGAATTGGTGAATGTTTTGTATATTTTAGTTATTAGAATAAAGAGCACGTCAGTCTATTAACATAAATTTTATGACTATCTAAGTTAACATAATCAAAGAGAGATATGCGACAATCTTTAGGAACATATTTTTCCGTTGAAAAACATCTTCAAGTAGCTAAAATGACATTCATTTTCTGTTGTTGTGATTTTTATTAGAGAAGCACTGAGATGACGTCGAAAATATGTTGATTGTTGAACCATTTAAGAAGTTGGATAAGAAGCTTGCATAGCAATGATGCATAGCCCTTCCTTGGCATCGATATCCCTTTTCATCCTTTATCTACCCTTGCTCCATCCCATGTCCCACAAAATCTTAACCAATTAGAATTTGGTTTACTTAAGAGTCTAATAAGGAAAAGTAACAGAATAGTCTTAAAACTGTTGTATTAATATTAATTTAGTTATAAATCTTTTGATTTCATGCTAATTCAGTTCTAAACTTTTTGACTTAGTACTAATTCAATACTTCCGGCTAATTTTGGCTGGATATTGCTAGCCAATGTTGATGTGGATAATTTTTAATAAATTTTCAATTTTCAATTATTTTTTCTCCCCTTCTTCTTCTTTTTCTTGCTATTGATTGGCCATCACTTATGTTTGCGATGCTTCGTAAGTTAGCCAGCATCCACGTCAGTAATATCCAATCAAAATTAGCTGCAAAGACCGAATTTGTAACATCCTGAAATTCTAGCCATTTGAGGGAGGAATGAACGTTAATTTCGCCAATGCATTGTTGGTTGATCTCACTCGGAACTGATCACTCCTGAGATACTGACCTTGAGGGGAAAGGCTAATGAGGACAGAACTCGTGCGACTAAAGAACTTGACCTGGGAAAACGACTCGACCGTGAGACTTGCGTAAGGACGATCTTGTAGTTATGCAGGCTAATTTCAGGGACGATTAGAAGTCAATTCGCGGACAAAAATAATGGGACGACGGGTGATTCCGTTTACTGTTATCGAACCCGCGAACGGCCCTATGTCGATCCTTGATAATCGTGTACTTTGAAATAAGAATCGATCCTTCGCAATTTCATGTAGTCAAGGACGTCCATGTGTCGAGAAGTCTTGAACGTGAATTGGCACGAGTCGGTACGCGTGAATCCTCAAAGCCGCCTGTCAGTCTGAGTAGTACCAAAATGGCATTCGGGCGAAATTGACAAGGCATGAGAATCCAATATTGGACTTCGAATTTTCGGGAACGTCCGGGACGGACTTTTGGACGATGTTTCTTAGTCAGCCGACGGTGTCAGTTAAGCCGAGTAATTGGAAAAGGGACTTTTGGACCGAGAACACGAGCCTACGAGGATGTGGGCCAGGCAAGATCAGTGTGGGCCTCATGCCTAAGGTGGGACAGCCGCCATGGAAGGCCCGAGGCAAGCAAGTGAGCCCGTTGGGCCAAACCGACAATTTACCTTCCGAGTCCGTTGTCTAACCTTGAGCCAATTCAAGCCCAACCGATTCCCGAGCCCGTGCCTATTCATTTTCAAGCCCATTTCTTAGGCCTGCCCTTCATTTTTCAGCCCAAGGGCAGATTGGGAAATGTGCAAGGTGGAAATGACCAAAATGCCCTTGGATATTTTGAAGAAAAGTCAAAAAGAAGAGAGAGAAGATGAGGTCAATTGTTTGGCAAGTTGGGGCAAGTATTTATGGCCTTGATAAGGCTTATCCTTCAGCCTTCACTTCACTCTCTCTCTCCTCTTCATCTTCTCCAAACCGCACACCCTTCTCTCCCTAGTTTCCCTTCCTTCCTTCAGTTCTGATCTTTCACCGAAAATCGAGTTGTTCATTGCCTTCCCGTTGGAATCTCGGCCCGTGCCACCCGCCGTTGTGTTCAGAAGATGAAAAAAATTCAGATGGCGTCGGCCGTTCGCCGAACGGAGTCTCCGGCCGTCCTGTACGTCCGCCGGAAGTTGCTGCTCGCCGGACCGTCACTATTCCGCCTGCAGCAGCTTTGTTCCGCCTTTTCCCTTGTTTTTCTCCCATTCCAGCCAAATCACCGCCTATACCAGCCACAAGTGGTTCCCCCTCGACCCCCAGGTGCCGCCCGTTGCTGGCCCACCGCTCGTCGGAGCTCCGGGCAGCCCGTTCATCTCCGATCAGCTTCTTCTTCCTCCGGCAGTCAGTTTTTCCAGCTTGCAGCGGGCAATCCGAGTTTGTTGCTGCTGTGTTCAGCCCGGGACCGCCTTGGATCGTCGTGGTAGAGGTCCCCGGGTGTCGGGTTCGTCGCCGCCGCCTCGTCCGTGTCGCTGGCCCGCTTAACGGGTGAGTTTAGCTCCTAATCCCTATTTAGTGCCTAAACTTGCTTAGGGTTGGGTTAATTAGTGGTAAGATTGGTTTAGGAAGTTTAATTAAGTTTATTAGCCCTAAGATAGGTGGTTAGATAGATGGTTATGATTAGATTAGCCTACTTTTGCTAATTGTGCTTAATTATTGCTTAAATGAGGGTTATGTGATTTTTGTGATTAATTAAGCATGATTTGATTTAATTGAATTGATTAATTGTTTTAATTAATGTTTTGTTTAATTTCTGGATTAAATGTTTTAATTAATTGAATTTCGGAAAAATCACTGTTCATAATTACTGTTCACGAGCACTGTTCACGCTTAATGTTGACAATTACTGTTCACGGTACTGTTCATCCAGAAGCTAAATTTTGTATGAATTTGATGTGCCATTGATTGTTGTCATTAATTGGAGTGCCGATTGTTAATTATGCTCGTGAATATTGATGAAATGCGTGATCGAGTGTTGGTTGGAATTTGGATTTTTGGAATTGTCGAGTGAGATCGCATGACATATTGCGCGGGTTATCTGAAATGGCATGTTGCATGAGCATGAGCGCATGAGCGATGTTGCATTCACGACCAAGCAAAAGCAAAGACAAGAATGAATTGCTTGATGATGTGTTGCGTGATCACATTAAGAGAGGGAACCGGCGTTGCTCTAGGAAGACCGCCAATCCTTATGGGGTTGTGCCGTGGCCGTTTGGTCGCCTGACTTCGGTCGGATGCCTGACGGGGGACATGTGACGGGACTATGGTAGTGGACGGGTCTTATGTTCCTGTCAGTTGCGGGACTGCGGTAGTGGGCGGGTCCTGTGCTCCTTCGGGAATGCCGTCCGAGGGAAGGGATGACCCCTGACGTCGCCGTGCCTCGAGGTAAAGAGGACGAAGCTGGTTTAGCCAGGAACCGCCAACCATAAGGTTGTGCCGTTGGCCCGAGGAGGGCGTTAATAATCGGAGCATGTGTGAGTGTAAGACTTGAGAAAGTTGTGTGAGATGCTCTGATTATTCGCATGCTCTTAATGTCGTGATGATTGCATTAATTATGGTACGCACGCATGAGTTGACAGTTGTGCAGGGTGTGGCAATGGCCAAGTGAGATCGCTTGTTGTGCGACTCGCATGTGATTGATGAATTGTGTCATCTAACGGCCATGTGCCTTGATTGCGTGTATTGTGCTGAGATTTAACGTGCAGGGTATGGCATACCGGGTAAGGTTGCATGCGAACCGAATGGTGTTTATTGATTGACCCTAGTGGTTGTTTGATTGCGGGTTGTCCGTTGTATGCGTTGTGGGTTGAGTGAGGGGTGGTTACGGGAGAGATACCCCGGGTTGAGTTGGCGTACTAACCGGGGCTTAGGGGAGAACTCGCTGAGATTTTATCTCAACCCGTCGTGGTTAACCATTTTCAGTCCTTAGAATGGCGTACCGCAGTGGAGGATCCTGCCCCCGCTCCTCCAGTGATCGACCCGACGGAGACTGAGTCCGATGGGTTGGAGTGATGATGGTGCTGAACCTGAGGGTTCTTCTTGTTTAATTGGATTAGCCTAGTTTCTATTTGATTTGGCTTAGAGGATGGATCGGCCCTTTTTGTCGGGCTTGTAATTCGGAAAACGATCCTCCATTAGTTAATCCAGTAAATTGAATAGTTGAGTAGTTGCTGTTGTTCTTGTTGTTCATCCCTCTATCCCTGTTTGATTGATTGATTGTATGGGGATGGTTCGTCTTCCGCTTGCGCATAATCAAAAGATAAAATGAATGGTCGTCGGTGGGTCCTGGGACGTCGCTTTCAATCGACCAAGAGAAGGGGTTGCCGCGAGCTCGAGAGTCGGGGCGTGACAGAATTAACATCTAATTAAAAGATTTAGAATTGAATTGACATAAATGCAATAGGTGTATGACCTTTTTACACTTTTTTCGAGTCCAATTTATTGGATAGTAGTAGTGACCATACCAATGAGCAAATGTTTAACACACACAGCCTCCTTTGAGATTGATTTAAGACGATAATGCAGGTAAAACCAATCAGATGAGTTTTGGTTTCAGCTAGAAGTAAAACTTATGTTTGATCCATCAGTATTTTATGATAAACCCACATCACCCAATTACATTGCGTTCTTTTTATGGTCTCTTTCTCTACTTTTGCTTTGGAAAGTATAAAACCGACCACCCTCCTCTGGATTTTCAATACCAAAGGATCATCTTCCCCCGTCAAGCACGAGGACGTAACCAATCAGATCAAGTAAGGACACGTGGTGTGTATCTAATAATTAGCTAAAATATGGTATTATAACTTTTCCTAATTGGGTCTTTGTTTATAATTCCTTGATTCTAGGGAAACAAGAGCAACCAAAAAGTTGGACGAACAAAGCATATTGACGATCACGACTTTTATCATGTGAACTGCCTAGGTATGCCCTGTCAAAAGAAGAAGAAGGAGAAAAGGAAGCGTTTGCTTGACTTGACTAGATGTTTCACACTTCTTTAATTTAATACCATTTGCCAACCACAAAATATTGGAATTAAATGCACACCCGATTTTCCATAATTCCAATAAATTTTCAAATAACAATATGAGTAGATTAAAATGTTAAAGATTAAAAATATAATAACGCAAATTATTTTGTCTGAATTCTGAAACGTTAAAATTCGGAGGTTTTTTTCATCTTGATAGGGAAGAAAAAGATTTATCTTGGAATGATGGATGTGAGGCATGCGAGCACCAGCATGTTAAAATAAGGAATGTAGCTTGACTGGGTGCTTTATTAGAGGACTACCGCAGGCGGCTCTCATAGGTGAACAACTACCAAGGTTTCGATTGAAGCATTGTTGGGGAAACGTGAATCCTTCCTTACATTGTCGATGATGTCTAAGCATGCCCCGAGTGGTATTATGACTTTTCATAATTGGGTCTTTCTTTATAATGCCTTGATTATAAGGAAACAAGAGCAAATGAAAAGTTGGACGGACGAAGTAAATTGACATTCCCACAACTTTTATAATGTGAAATGTCTAGGTTATGCTCCGTCAAAAGAAGGAGGAGGAGAAAAAGAATCGTTTACTTGACTTGACTTGAACCTGCCTACTACAACTTGTTTCTTTTTTGACTAGCTATATATATATATATATATTGAAATTAAACACAAACCCAATTTTTCATACCTCCAATAATTTTTTAAATAACAATATGAATATATTAAAATGTTAAAGATCATAATATAATAGTGCAGAGTTTGTCATTATTAATTCATCTATTAGTATTCAAGATGCAAAATTCGATTTGCTCATCAATATAATAGGTTAAACGGTGGTACAACATAGATTTAAAATGTAATATTTTCATATTGACCATAGTAGAGATTTTGCTCCCTTTTATTTATAAGCACTATTTTGTTTTTTAATAATAGCAAATGATATTCCAACCACATAAATGGGACATTACAAATGTATACTTTATAGAAAAGATATATTATTATTGATAGATTATAATTGATGGATGGACGTAAATTGGATTATAAATTGTGAAATAGACCTACATACATGTACGGATAATTGTGTTCTACTTGAAAAAGACCAAAGTTGTCGCCCCCACTAAACGGCCCAACAATTCAGGGATTGAACGATAGCTTTATAGAATAAAGGACACAGTTGATAATGAGAAAACCAGGGCCCCATGGTGTTGCAGATTTCATCGACTGACTCGATCATCAATAGTTACCTTACTTGTCACGGCTTTGTACTTTTCTTAACATGAGAGGACCGTGCAAGAACTGGCATGACTATTTTTTCATTGATGACATCATGGAAGATCATATTGCCCGCTCTTATATATTCGCGAATTGCTTCAAAACAACATTGCAAGAAAACCGAAAGAGGCTCAAGCCAAGAGCACTTTGATACAAATCCTCATGGACCTTCCTTATAGACATCGGGTTTTATCCGGGTCATTCTCATGCCTAACTACCATCATTCTTCTGTTAGGGAGTCTCCTAGGTTCAATGGAAGCTGGCGGGAATGAGACCGATCGACTTGCTTTGCTAGAATTCAAGGCCCAAATAGCCGATCCTGGCGGGATTTTGAGCTCGTGGAATGATTCTAACCACTTTTGTGAGTGGTACGGTGTCAAATGCAGTCATAGACACCAAAGAGTCGTTGTACTAGACCTCTACTCCAAGAACCTACTCGGCCCCGTGCCTCCACATATTGATAACCTGAGCTTTTTGAGAGAAGTCGATCTCGGTAACAACAGTTTTCACTCCGAAATTCCCTCCGAATTCGGCCGCTTGTTGAGGTTGCAGAAGTTGTTCCTTGATAACAACTCGTTTAGTGGACAAATCCCTCTGAATCTCTCCTATTGCTCTAATTTGCTGGAGCTTATCTTGGACTCCAACACACTCGAAGGAAATTTGCCAACGGAATTTGGCTCCTTGTCCAAGCTCCAACAACTCATGATTCAAGACAATATCTTGACGGGAAACATTCCGCTGTCACTTGGAAATTTATCCTCTCTTCAAGTCTTCGCAACAACGATCAATAACTTTGGTGGTACGATCCCAGAGACTCTTGGCCGGCTGAGGAATCTAAAGGCCCTCGCTCTCGGCTGGAATAAATTTGTTGGTACGATTCCTATCTCAATCTTCAATATATCTACTATGACAATGCGTTCTGTAGAGCGAAACCAATTAAAGGGGGCCTTACCTAGCGACTTAGGCTTCACTCTTCCAAATCTCATGGAAATTGGTTTGAGTGACAACCACCTCATTGGACCCATTCCTGAGTCAATATCCAATGCCTCTAATATCAGTCAACTCCAAATCTAGTCGAACAACTTTACCGGGAAAGTTCCTTCTTTCTCAAAGATGAGAGGACTCTATCGGTTTAATATTAAGCGTAACAACTTAGGAAGTCAACAATCTGCTGATCTTAACTTCCTCTGCTCTTTAACCAATTCCACAAAATTAAAGTCATTGGTTATAGGGTCCAATGCTTTTGGAGGACCATTACCCAACTGTATCAGTAACCTCTCCATCAGCCTTTCCGAGTTTTGGTTAGGTTACAATCATATTTCTGGAACCTTACCTTCTGTAATTGGAAATCTCATCAATTTGGAGACGCTAGTAATGTATGGCAACAACATATTGGGAAACATTCCTTCTGAAATTGGTAATCTGAACAAAATGAGCTCTATGACTCTTGGAGGAAATAATTTCTCAGGGCATATGCCAGAATCTATTGGGAATCTAAGGAGTTAATCAAATTGTCCTTGAATGACAATAATCTTCAAGGCTTAATACCGTCATCTCTAGGGAACTGTCATAAACTACTTCTCTTGGACCTTTCGAGAAACAACCTCAGTGGTAACATTCCTCAGGAAATTGTGGGCCTCTCATCTTTGTCAGTTTTTCTCGACTTGTCTCAAAATAGTCTTATTGGCTCCCTTCCAAGAGAAGTTGGAAAATTGAAAAATCTCGGAGTCTTGTATCTTTACGGGAACAGATTATCTTAATAGATCCCAAGCAGCATTAGCAGTTGCACATCCATGGAAGTCCTATATCTACAGAATAACTTTTTTGAAGGGCCTTTACCATCAACTATGAGTTCCATGAGAGGCCTTCAGGTTTTGAATGTTTCCAACAACCAATTGTTTGGTCGAATCCCAGAATATCTAGCATCACTGAATCTGACAAATTTGAGCCTATCTTACAATAATTTCGAGGGTGCATTACCAACGCAAGGAGTTTTCAAAAGTGCCATTTCAACTTCAGTTGTTGGAAACGAGAAGCTTTGCGGGGGTCTTCCAGAATTTCAACTGTTGAAATGCAAATACGAAGAGTCAAAACTAAGGAGAATAAGCAGAACTGCAAAAATTCTGATATCCACAATCTCTGCTTTTGTAGGAGCAGCTTGCATACTCTCTTTGTCATACTTCTTCTGGTTGAGACATAATAAGAACGCTTCAACTTCAAGCTCTTCTGAAAATGGGCTTCTGCGTGTTTCTTATCATAGTCTATTGAAAGCAATGAATGGATTCTCCTCCATCAACTTGCTCGGCGTGGGTAGTTTTGGGTCTGTGTACAAAGGGCTGCTTGATCATACTCAATCGATCGTGGCTATCAAGATTCTCAACCTTACACATCATGGAGCTTCCAAGAGCTTTGTAGCTGATTGCGAGGCCTTGAGAAGAATTCGACACTGTAATCTTGTGAAGGTACTCACGGCATGTTCTGGCTTTGATTTTAATGGAAATGATTTCAAGGCACTAGTCTATGAATTCATGTCGAATGGGAGCTTGGATGAATGGTTGCACCCAAGTGCATCACAATATACGGAGAAAAGCAAGTTGAGTCTACTTGAGAGAGTGAATATTGCCACCGATGTTGCTTGTGCACTAGATTATCTCCATCATCACTGTGAGACGCCCATGGTTCATTGTGATCTAAAGCCAAGTAATGTACTTCTCAATGATGAAAAGACTGGACTTGTAGGCAATTTTGGGCTAGCCAGGTTCCTCCCAGAAGAAATGCATAAGTTACTGACCAATCAATCAAGCTCTATTGGAGTAAAAGGATCTTTTGGCTATGTAGCTCCAGGTAATGATAGATAAGTTGGGCCTTTCAATATATTTCCTTATATCGAACATGTAATTTGAAGATCAATCCTTGGATGAAAAGGCATAAACATGAAATGTCACCAAGACAATATTTCAATCTCAATTAATCACTATGCTCTGTTTATTGTTGTAGAGTATGGCATGGGAAGCGCAGTATCCACAGAAGGAGATGTGTATAGTTTTGGAGTCCTCATTTTAGAGATGTTCACAGGCAAGAAACCGACCGATGACATGTTTGAAAATGGGTTGAACCTTCATTGCTACACAAATGCAGCTCTGGCAGATCAAGTATAAAAGGTAATCGATCCCATTCCGCTTTAGGAAAACCAGGAGTTGGAGAATAGACAAACCCTTGCTCTAGATGGCAAGAACAAAAGCTGGTTTAGGACTCTAGAGTGTTTGGTTTCGATCATCGAAATAGGAGTCGCTTGCTCTTCTAAGTCTCCAAGGGAACGAATGGACATCAGTGATGCATTGAATAAACTCCAAAAAATCAAGAAGAAACTTCTAGAGTTCATTGTCATTGCCTAGTTGATGTAAAATCTAAACTTCATATAGAGTCATGTGGTCTTCACGGTCAATACTTTGTCTAGAGTAGGATGTGGAATTTGGCCATTTACAGGGAGTATGAATCTAGCAATAGCAACACCACAAGTGATGGAGACTAGTGACTTAGCAATCCAAGGAAGATCAAACTAGTTTATGTTGTCTTAAGCAAAAGATCACTATCCTTTAGTTGTGTGAGAAATAAATCTACTTTTGTCACACTCCGACCCTCGAGCACGCGACAACACCTATTCTCTCGCGGTCATTTAAATGCGACGTCCCAGGACGCGTCGCCGACCATTATTTTTATCCTTTAATAAAACACATGCGGAAGCGAATCACAATTTCCCAGTCAATTACAAAAGCAGGGATGGCAGGAAAACTCAACCGAAAACACATTCAAAAGTGTCACTTTATTAACTAACTAATTAACCTTAGGAATTTTACATGTATAAGCCCTTACCACGGGTATCTTCCTAACGAGCCAATGAAACCAACAAGCCAGGGTTAATTTACTCCCTTAAAATACGGTCACGAACCATAACACGCGTCGATTCTCCATCCTACGGACCTGAAAATGGTTATACAATAATCAGTGAGATAAAATCTTAGTAAGTCAAAATCCTAAGCCTCGGTTAGGAATTTCGCTCGCCTCAAGGGTAGTCTAACATGCAACCTAGTTTCGGCAATCAACACAATACCACACCTCAAGCAACATTATCAAACGATAGTTCAATAAGCAGATGCAAACACAAGCGACCCTATCTGGCATTGACACACGTAACCTGCAGAAACTGTCATTTAAATCATCACGACATTAAGAGGCATGCAAATAATCAAAGCATTGCACATAGCTTTCTCATGTCTCAATATCTATTGAGAAAACTCCTAGTTTTGATGCTAACAAATCCTTTTATGCACGCAACACTTCAAATACAAACTGAGGAAGAAGAGTCATATGTTGACATATTCTTCTGAGTCTACTTGTTCCAGAAGGAGAGGCAAAGAGATGTAGAATCTCATTCTGTCAAGGACTAGAACAAACTTCCAGGACTAGAATGAGGACAAGATCACCAATGGCTATGAATTTCACTTACCTTACTCATATTGATTTTGGTAAATGAAATTAATTAACAAGATCAATTATCAAGACAATTTCCAAAGAAGGATGGAACACTTATGGAAATCCAGATTCTGATTGTATGGGCGAACAGAATCAAATGTGATTCAATCTGTCTTCAACGGTCAAGAAACCTTTCCTTATGAAGTCTGTCCAAGAAAGGAAATGGAAGGCAAATCTCTCAAGGTAATAGCCAACGGTCAGTTTTGGCCTGGAGAGTATATAAGGAGAGGATACGATCAGAAGAAGAAAAGAGTGAATACAATATTCCAAAGTCTGATTCTGTTCTTCACTAATTGTCTGAGAAAGTGCAAAAACCGAGTGGTCCAAGTGTATTGCCAAGAAGAGTGACTTAGTGAGAGAAATCATCACCGAGTACTTACACTCAAGAAACGTGTAATCATTTTTGATCACATAGTGAAATTCAGTCAATTGGCTGATCATGTGGGAGAGTGGACGTAGGCTTGACAAAATCCGAACCACTATAACTTTGTTTGCAATCTTCTCTTCCCTCACTCTTTTATTTCTGATTGCGTACTACAAAGTCTACCTCATCCAGACTGTGTTCAAAACTGATATTTTGATTAAGTTACTATCAGACTTTATATTGTTCATTTTAGTGCATAAATTTCATTTACACCTATTCACCCCCCCTCTAGGTGTTGGTACTAGCAATATCAATATCCACACATGCTCCGATTATTATGACTCCCTAAGCCATGGCACAACCTTATGGTTGGCGGTCTCTGGCCTAAGCCAGGTTTCATCCTCTTTCTTGAGGCATGACGATGTCATGGGCTATCCCCCACCGACGACGTTCCCGAAGGAGCATGGGGCCCACCCACTACCGCAGCCCTGCATCTGACCATTGTCAGGCGACCCAATGGACATGGCACAACCCCAAAGGATTGGCGGTCATCTGGTTATACCAGGCTATCAATTTTAATTTGACCATGCAACATATCATCAAGTAGTTCATTCTTGTCTTTGCTTTTACTTTGTCTTGAATGCGACATAAATCGTGCTCACGCAACATGCTATTGTAGTTAACACTCATATAATGTCATGCAGCAATAATCGACAATCCCGTACCACAGTACAGTCCAATCACTCATGAAAATGGCGACAAACCAAAAATCAATTCCTACCAATCAACAACCACGTGCATCCCATAATTCTTGGGAAATAATTGACAATCAGCAATTCAACATGCTTTAACAATCATGAACACATCAAATTAAAACTATAATTTGCTTCTGCATGAATAGTGCCGAGTGAAAGTTACTCGTGAACAGTAACTAATCAGAAATTAATTAAATAATAATAAACTTAATCATGGTTACTAAATTTAACCTAACTAGAGTTAATTAACTCAACCATGGTTAACTAACTAACCTTAGTTACTTTACCCCTAACCATAGTTACTTAATCTTAGTTACTTTAATCTAACCATGGTTAACCCTTAAGCAAAGTAATCAATAATATTCTAATGCTAATCAATCATCATCCAAAGAATAAATCAAAGATTAAACTAATTAAACTACTCCTAAGCAAGATTAACCAATAACTAAGGGATTAGGAAATTGACTCACGGTTTAGTGATTCCGACGACATGAGCACGACGGCGGCGGTGAGGGCTACGCACGACTACATCGGGGATAGCAACGGACGACTACTGGTGGTCGAAACTCGACAAAACAGCTTCCGATGAAGCTGATTTGCGACGGACAGAGGGAGGACAACGGCTGGCAGGGCTAGACGGCAGCTGGACAACAACCAGCTGACCTCCGGACGGAGGCTAGTAGCTCCAGTGAGCAGCAGCAACTCCGACCAGCAACAACAACGAACAGCAGGGCCAAAAACAGTAGCAACCGAGAGAGAAAGAAGAGAGGAAAGGGGGTTGCGGTCTGGTGATAGTTGGGCGGCTCCTCGACAATGGCAAGGCGGCAAGGACGGCGCCTGATAGTGGCTGGTTCAGGGGAAAAACAGCAGCAAAGCAGAAAAGAAACTCAAGAGGGAAAGGAGAGAGACCAAGGGAAAAAGTGGGGTGGTTGGTGGTGAACGTGAGAAGAAGATGAGGGGGAGAGAAAAGTCAACAAGTGGGGGGGAGAAAGAAAGGTGGAGAGGAAGGTGGGAGGAGAAAAGAAAAAGAAAAAGAAAAAGGAAATAGAATAAGACAAATTCCTATACAAGCTTCTAGAAATGGGCAATTTGGTCTTTTTACCCCTGAAGCACAAATTCCCAAATATTTGGCTCCAAAACTCAACTTGTTGAATCATTTTCCGACCATTTTCGGGCCTACCGATAAATTCGAGAATCAATGAGGCAACATCCAATATTTTAGTCTCGACATCCTTGAAAGTTCGATACCCGAAACTGGATTGAAAATCGGGATTAAAATCCGTCGATTACGACTCTAGCATGCTTTAAACTACTGGGCGGCTTTTAGAATTTTTACGCAAAATTGACTTGTGGTTGAACATTTTCAATCCACGTTCGGTCCCTTAAATCTCCGGGTAACTCTCGGTTGTCATGTAATCTTGAGGGATCAATTTCTCATTTCGAGTACAAAATCAAAAAAGGAAATCAGTTTATTGTCGATTATCGTGAGTATCGAGGTCATGTGGAATCACCCTCAATCCGGCCTCGTACTTCTCTATAATCGATTTATTTCCGTTTGCTAATTGATTTGTAAGGGTATGGTATTATCCCTCTTTGATCCTTATGGTCGAGAGGTATATCCCGGATCAAATTCTCTAGCCTTACGCGTATCGATCGCTAATTACCCTTCCGAATAGGTCAGTTACCATTGAGTGATCAATTCAAGGTAATCGTGACTAGCAGTGCATCGAGAAATAACCCTTTTGTATATCCGAGATGGGTCGAAATTTAGGATATTACAACTTTTTTTTGCTTTATCCCAAAAGATAGAAATTGTGACCTGCTTGAGAGTTACACCAAGAAATCGTAACATAAGGAAAAAATCCTAACATAAGTTCCTCTATATATCTAGTAAAACGAACTTTTGTCCTTCTTTCATGCAAACTTTCCATGTTTGTTTTGGCCTTTAAAACCAAAAAGCAAAAACTAAACGACTCCTCTAAAAGTTGAATAATGTTTAAATTTTATAAAAGCTTATGGAAGGGAATACGGTGATAACATATATCAATACTTATTCATCTTATATCTATAGTTAAAACTAGAGCTGAAAAAATACAAAACCTTATAATAAGTTTTTGAAAAATATTTAGCACGATTCTAAGAGCCAACAAGAGTGGGTTTGGTAACCATTTTGTTCCCCGGAATAATTTCTTCTCAGAAATGATTTTTTTTTTTAATTCTGTTATCGGGAACAATTTCTGAGCATTCAAAAGCATTTGGTAACTAAACAAAATTTCTATTCCCAGAATAAAAAAATAGAAATCCATTTAGCCTGTAACCAAACAAATGCTAAATGTCTTTTGTCTATGGAGTAAATAAGTAGCCTTTCCTTCCTTGGCACATTAGTGATTTTCTGACTTAATTAAACCTTTTAAGCTTGATCTAGTTATGATTATTGAATGCGTTTATTTTTACTAAATGCTAAAAATTTAAGTTTTCAAGATTTAATGGACTTATCAAACAAGCTGTAAATTTGAAAACTACTCTCCTCAGATACAACCGTGGGAAACGCCATTGTAATATATAGTAGCATAGATATAACTTTTGGTAACTATACAAAATATTTAAATGCAAATTGGTAAGATACTGTTCACCTTGACATTGAAATTCAAATATTAGATAATTTAGGCAAGCTTTGGGAAATTTAAATGTGAGATAGTAATTTCTTGTATCAGTAACAAGGCCAAAATTGGGCAATCAATGATTACCCCTCTAAACCTAAGTCTCACACTTGTCACGAAATATTGAATTTCAAATAAGCCTTGTCAATCCATCCATAATTATATAAGCACATGGAGCCACAATTTTGTATTCATTTATTTATGTTACAAAGTCTAACCCAAAAACTAAAATTGATATGTAGAGAGATATTACATGAATATAAAGCGCATTTTTAAATGTAAGATAGTAATTTATTTTGTCAATAAAAAGGTGGAAATCAGAAATCAGTGGTTACCCCTCTAAAGGTTCTTTTATTTATATTAGAAAGTCCAACCCAAAAACTTAAACTAATAGGTAGAGGAATATTACATGAATATAAAAAAGCATTCGGGAGGATTGTGATCAACCTTCTATGCCGAGCTACTCGTCCGGTGGTACATGCTCGTTAATATAAAAAATCGACTTATTAAATGTTTTCTCACATATTTTATAAACCAACACATACATTGGAAATTGCCAAATCCTAGATAATCATCATGTAAGGAAATTATGCATTTTCTTAAATAAAAAATAATGTTTCTCTAAACAGGTCAATCTATTGACCGCAGCACTCCGTGACCAATGTTCATCTCCTCCCTCCCGTCTGGTGGCTTTGCTCAAATTCATAGGCTTACAAAGAGACTTTAGAGAGTTTAGAGCTTACAGCGAGAGAGAGAGAGAGAAAAGGCGAGCTTCCATGGAGTCAACCATATCCAAGACTCTCTCTCTATCGTCGTCTCCGTCCTCCCTCAACCCCTTCGTCTTCCGCCTCCACCGCTACGTCTCCCGGTCCCAGCATCGCCGATGCCTCCCCTCTCGGCTCATCGCCCACCAGCTCTCCTGCATCTACGCCTACCGCATCTGCAGCCCGGCCCTCACTCCGGCCCCATCCCTGTCTCTTCCGGCTCCCACGAGGTTCCGCTTGCGGTGCGTTTCGAGCTCTGCTGCTCCTTTCGGCGCATTCGGCGGACGTGGCGGTTCCGGCGGCGGCGGCGTAGTTGACGGTGAGGATGGGAAGGAGAAATCGGTCGTGGATGGTGCCGAGGAAGCCTCAGGTGTTGTTATATATATGGTTAATGGATCAACGAATGCAAACAAATTAAGATACGTCTTTTCTGTTCACGTATCTATATTTATTGAATTAATGAATCTTGGATTCACGTATCTCCCGAATTCATGAATCTCTTGGATTCACGTATCTCCCGAATTCATGAATCTCTGGATACACGTATCTCCCGAATTCATGAATCTCTCGGATTCACGTATCTCCTGAATTCATGAATCTCTTCTTGGATACATGTATTTATTCAATTCATGTATTTCTTCTGTACATGAATTCGAAAGCTCTATAAATAGATAAGAGCATAGAGCTTCAAAAAAAAAAAGTTCTTTAGAAAGAAAAAAAAAAATTCTACTCTACTCTTCCGATTCTTCTGAGTGTGCCGGTTCAATTGAACGGTTCGACTGAGTCCCGTTTGCATAGTGCTAATCCAAACAGGTTCGAGGTGTGTGGTATCTTGGGAGGCATAGTTCGCGAATCTGCGGAGCACCATTGGCGAGGAACTAATCGCTTTAAGGAGATTCGGACATCCGTACCTCACCTCCAATTTTGTGTGATTTTCAAGTGATATCTTATTTTTCATCTTCTCCAAGAATTGTAAGTTTATAAGGTTGTCATCATCTTCTTTATATTGATGTTCTGATTACAACATACAGTTTGTGTTTTCTGGATTATTTTCCAACATTCTTAAGGTGATTATTATCACTCATTGTTTGTTGTTTTGGTCACATAGATTATTGAGATGGATGAAAACAATCAAGTGCCCTTCAATGTCCAGAATGTTTCTAGAGATGTTCCTATGGTCGATTCGACCGTTGCTATGGGAGATGTTCCGCCCTCGGGGCTTGAATTTGTAGTAGCAAATGCTACGGGCCCTTTGGCCAACACCAATTTTGGTGGTGCGGGTACAAGTCTTACGACTAGTATACCTGGGACTATTTTTCAGAACAGTACAAGCCAAATGGCTTTTGGCTCCGTTTCTAGAGGGATGGTTCAACGAACCTTGCCTACTGTGATGGCAACACCTCTAGTTACAGCTAATGAGAAACCGGAGAAATTCACCGGAGTGGGCTTTAAACAGTGGCAGCAGAAGATGTTCTTCTATCTGACCATGCTAAATCTGACGAAGTACTTATCGGAGGTGTGCCCGATAATTAGTCCAGATGAGCATGATGTCATAACGCTCGGTGCACTGGAGGCTTGGAAGCATGGAGACTTCTTATGCCGAAATTATATTCTTAACCTGTTTAGTGAATTCACTATATAATGTTTATTGTAATATTGAATCTGCTACTTGAGTTATGGGAGTCCTTAGAGAGGAAATACAAAGCGAGGACGCCGGCACCAAGAAATTTGTGGTTGCCAAATTCTTGGACTACAAGATGATGGATTCTAAATCTGTCATGAGTCGGGTTCAAGAATTGCAATTAATTTCGAGTGACATCTCGCCGAGGGAATGATACTTAGCGAATCATTCCAAGTGGCGGCCATGATTGAGAAACTACCTCCGGCTGGTCAGACTTCAAAAATTATTTGAAGCACAAACGGAAGGAGATGAGCCTTGAAGATCTCATACTACGCCTCAGAATCGAGGAGGACAATAGAAGGAGTGCAAAACCTTCTTCTAAGCCAAAGGCCAAGGTTGTGGAATCTTCCAAATCCAAGCAAGATAGAAAAAGGAAGATGTCCTTTCAAGGAAAAGTCAAGCAAAAGGAACAGTTCCAGAAATTCCAAGGGACATGTTTTATATGCAACAAGCCTGGCCATCGAGCTAAGGATTGCAAGAAGCGCCCGAAAAAAAGGCAAGAATGATGGTGCAGCCCAACTGAATTTGACAGAACATGACAATATTGAGAGATTGTCTGCTGTGGTAATGTCCGAAGCATCTCTAGTGTTGAACACTAATGGCTGGTGGCTAGACACAGGTGCCACAAATCACATTTGTGTAGATAAACGCATGTTCTCATCTTATGAGAAGGCTGAAGAAGATGAGAAGCTTTATATGGCTAATTCTGCATCAGCAAAGATTGCCGGAAGAGGAAAGGTGATCCTGAAGTTTACATCTGGCAAGGAGGTCGCCCTGCTGAATGTGCTACATGTACTAGAGATTCGGAAAAATCTGATTTCTGGCCCCATACTTGTCAAGAAGGGTTTCAAAGTAGTATTTGAATCGACAAGTTTGTACTTTCGAAAGGAGGATGTATGTGGGGAAAGGGTACCGTGTAATGACTTGTTTAAAGCCAATGTGGCTGTCATTGATGTAAACTCGAATTATGTGTACCCAAAGACTATTAATAAAGAAAAGTCTTCGTTTACACCGTTGTGTCTCCTTATCTATGGCATGGTAGATTAGGACATGTAAACTATGGTACAATGAAAAAATAGCAAACTTGGGGTTAATTCCAAGATTTGAGTTGGATGCCCATTACAAGTGTGAGACTTGTGTTGAGGCCAAGTTTGCCAAGAAACCTTTCAAATCCGTTGAAAGAACAAGTGAACCTCTACAATTAATCCATAGTGATCTATGTGATTTAAAATTTGTAGAAAGTAGAGGTGGAAAGAAGTACTTCATCACATTTGTGGATGATTGTACTAGATTTTGCTATGTTTATTTACTAACTAGCAAAGATGAGACTATGAGCATGTTTGTCAAGTATAAAAATGAAGTTGAAAACCAACTTGACAAACGAATCAAAGTGCTTAGGTCCGATAGAGGAGGAGAATATGGTTCAATCAATTTTAAAGAGTTTTGTGCTCGTTTTGGAATAATTCACCAAACGATCGCACCTTATACTCCACAACAAAATGGAGTTGCTGAACGATTGAACAGACACTAAAGGAGATGGCTAACGCCATGCTTTTGAGTTCAGGTTTACCTCAGAACTTGTGGGGGGAGGCAGTTTTAACTGCAAATTATATTCTTAATAAAATACCCCACAAAAAGATAGGTAAAACTCCATACGAGTTATGAAATGGAAAGTTGCCATCCTACAATTTTCTAAAAGTGTGGGGGTGCTTGGCCAAGGTGGCAATTCCTCTTCCTAAACAAACTCGGTTGGGACCTAAAACGGTGGATTGCATATTCATCGGTTATGCTCAAAATAGTAGCGCATATAGATTTTTGGTTCATAAATCTGAAAATGCGGAAATCCATGTCAATACAATCCTAGAATCAAGGGATGCTGAATTTTTTGAGGATATATATCCTGCAAAAAGAAATCAAGGAGAACTTTCTCAGAAAAGGCTTAGAGAATCAGAATCTGAGAATGATGAAGTTATGACCAAAGAAGTCGAACTTCGAAGGAGTAAAAGGTCTCAAATTGAAAAATCTTTCGGACCTGATTTTCTAACATACATGTTAGAAGCTGAGCCCCAAACATTTAAAGAGGCAATGTCATCTCCAGATGCTCCTTTCTGGAAAAATGCCGTTGACAATGAAATCCATTCTATCCTAAGTAATCATACTTGGGAATTGGTTGATCTTCCACCGGAAATAAACCAATTGGATGTAAATGGATATTCAAGAAAAAACTAAAAGCTGATGGTTCCATTGATAAGTACAAAGCTCGGCTTGTAGCCAAAGGGTTTAGACAAAAAGAGGGTCTTGACTACTTTGATACTTATTCACCTGTCACAAGAATAACATCAGTAAGGATGTTAATTGCTATAGCTTCGCTATACAATTTGCAGATACATCAAATGGATGTGAAAACTGCATTCTTAAATGGTGATCTCGACGAGGAGATTTATATGGAACAACCTGAAGGGTTCAAGGTCAAAAGACAAGAACAAAAGTGTGTAGACTTGTCAAATCATTGTATGGACTTAAACAAGCTCCTAAGCAATGGCATGAGAAATTTGACCGGGTAATGATTCAAAATGGATATAGAATCAATGAGTGTGACAAATGTGTGTACACTAAATCCACAACAGTTGGATATGTACTTATTTGTCTGTATGTTGATGACATACTAATTTTTGGAGATAACATTGAGGTCATCAGAATCACCAAGAACATTCTCAAGAAGAACTTTGAGATGAAAGATTTAGGTGTAGCGGATGCTATACTTGGCATCAAAATTCTAAGGAATTCTGATGGCTTAGGTTTAACACAATCTCATTACATTGAAAAGGTAATTGAGAGATTTAAAGGATTCGGCATTAAAGATGCAAACAATCCTTTTCTTCCACACCTAACTTTGAGAAAGAACACGGAAATAGTATCGACATGAATTGCACACTAGGTTGGAATACTCTCAAGTAATCGGCAGCATCATGTATATCATGAATTGCACTAGACCAGATATTGCATACTCAGTAAGCAAACTGAGTAGATATACCAGTAACCCTGGTCACGAGCACTGGAATGCTCTGATGAGAGTCTTAGGATATTTGAAAAGGACAAAAGACTATGTTCTACAATATGGCAAATATCCAGCTGTTTTGGAAGGTTATTGTGATGCCAACTGGATTTCAGATTCTGATGAATCGAAATCGACTAGCGGATATGTGTTCACGCTAGGAGGTGCTGCAGTGTCATGGAAATCATCTAAACAAACTCTAATAACACGCTCTACAATGGAATCAGAGTTTGTTGCTTTGGATAAAGCTGCTGAAGAAGCATAATGGCTTCAAAATTTTTTAGATGATATTCCAATATGGCCAAAACCTATGCCTGCAATTTGCATACACTGTGATAATCAAGCGGCAATTGCAAGGGCACATAATGTGATTTATAACGGTAAGTCTAGACACATTTGTCGTAGACATAATACCGTAAGGCAGTTGCTCTCAAATAGAGTCATTTCTTTAGACTTTGTAAAGTCAAAGGAAAATATTATGCGGATCCGCCGACAAAAGGTTTGTCAAGAGAGAAGATAAACCGTGCATCAAGGGAATGGGTTTAAGAGCCTTAACCCAATAAAGAGATTCCAAGGTGGAAACCTAACCTATGCGATTGGAGATCCCATGGACTAGGTTCAATAGGACAACGCAAATTCTAGAAACTCTAGTGTGAGCACTGTCTCCCATTCCTATGATGCAACAGTGCTTTCCTACAGCGTTATTAAGGGTACGCTATGCGTTTAATGATTCCTATAACTTGGAATGTAACATTCAAGTAAGATATGGTAGGATATCTTTAATAGGAATGCACCTATATGCGTGGAGCTGGCCGACTCTATGAAAATCTTTTAAGGCTAGATTTTCTAAAGCACGCATGAATCCCGAGAGGTTCAGGGCCGAAAGAACGAACACAACCGAGAACCAATCTTGAATTGGAAATACTCCGTGTGAGGTTTATTGTCTAGGCTTACATAAACAAGCGGCGATTCAAGGCTTAGTCCATCGACTAGTTAAGTAAGTCCGATAGGCTTTCACTAAAGAAGGTTCAAAGCGAAAGCTACCTATCTTGATGCGGTGTATTTCAACAGGTATACTCAGATTCCTTCGAGTCAAAAATGTTTTGTTGATCCATTAATGTGGGAGATTGTTATATATATGGTTAATGGATCAACGAATGCAAACAAATTAAGATACGTCTTTTCTGTTCACGTATCTATATTTATTGAATTAATGAATCTCTCGGGATTCACGTATCTCCGAATTCATGAATCTCTTGGATTCACGTATCTCCGGAATTCATGAATCTCTCGGATACACGTATCTCCTGAATTCATGAATCTCTCGGATTCACGTATATCCTGAATTCATGAATCTCTTCTTGGATACATGTATTTATTCAATTCATGTATTTCTTCTGTACATGAATTTGAAAGCTCTATAAATAGATAAGAGCATAGAGCTTCAAAAAAAAAAGTTCTTCAGAAAGAAGAAAAAAATTCTACTCTACTCTTCCGATTCTTCTGAGTGTGCTGGTTCAATTGAACGGTTCGACTGAGTCCTGTTTGCATAGTGCTAATCCAAACAGGTTCGAGGTGTTGTATCTTGGGAGGCATAGTTCGCGAATCTGCGGAGCACCATTGGCAGGAACTAATCGCCTTAAGGAGATTCGGACATCCGTACCTCACCTCCAATTTTGTGTGATTTTCAAGTGATATCTTATTTTTCATCTTCTCCAAGAATTGTAAGTTTATAAGGTTGTCATCATCTTCTTTATATTGATGTTCTGATTACAACATACAGTTTGTGTTTTCTGGATTATTTTCCAACAGGTGTATCCTCTGATGTGATAATTCTCGAGGTCGGAGTAAGCCTCTCTCTCTCTCTCTCTATATATATACACACACACGAGCTGAAGCTTCGACTTTGTCTATGTGTGTCCAACTTTCTCTGCATTATATTGCTGAAGATGTTATTTCGCGGTGCATATCATGTTTTTGTTTGTTCGGCCACTTGGGTGTCTCTGTTTCGTCTCTGCAGGGAATGATTTGTGGTGGATGTGCAGCGAGTGTGAAGAGAATTCTGGAAAATCAAGTGAGTTTACCATTTGCTTTTGTTTTTCTTGTTATTCGTGAAGATTCATCCATTTTTCGTACGAGAAGAATCGTCATCAACTCGAATTAAACTAAGTGTGAGAACTGTCATTTTCTGGGTGTGATTTGAACCCGGCGTGTTTTCTCTTTTATCTGCTCCTACATTGGACAGCCTCAAGTATCTGCTGCCAGCGTCAATCTTACGACCGGGACAGCAATTATATGGCGTATATCTGAAGCCAAGGCCGTGCCTAACTGGCAAAAAGTGTTGGGAGAAACACTTGCACAACACTTGACAAATTGTGGCTTTATGTCTAACCCTTGAGGTAAGCTGTTTCATTCACCATCTGCTTGTTGCAGTAGAATAAGGTCTGGCTGACATTCGTGAATATCATTGCCGCGTATAATGTACCTTTTATCACAGATTTTCTGTGTTGATGACTCCATCTAATAGTTGGAAGTACAAGCTTTTACATCTGTAATTATCCCTATCATATAATACAAACTAACTCCGAGAAGAATATTTTTAATGCAGGTGGTGATTGGCAAGTTCTCTGGACGCTCTCGTGGATTTGGCTTCGTAACTTTTTGATGAGAACCAAGCAATGGATGAGGCTATTGAGTCTATGAATGGAATGGACTTGGATGGGAGAAATATCATTGTGGACCGTTCTGGTTCCTATGAACATCGTGGTACAGAACTTCCGTTCAGGGTAGAAAGAATATTCCTGGTAGGTATGCACACAAATTTTTTTTTTTCAATTATATTAAAGCAGTTGATGCTGTGCTGATTGAAAATTATTTTGTGCTTGTAGCAGAGCAATTGGAGGTGCTGCTGTTACTTGCTGGAGCCAAAGTCTCTTCTGTTGCATCTCTTCTTTTTTGTTCTCTGGCTGGACAAATCTGTTTAATGACCAGCCATGTGCGGACTGCAAACTATGGCTAAAAGATTCAGCTGTTTAATGTCCGTGAATGCTTGTTTTGATGTTTTAGTCCCAATGACATTGCTTGCTTGACTTATGCCATCAAATTTGGCCTTACTATTTCAATGCTACGATGGGTACTGATTCTCTTTCGCTTACGTGCTTTAGCAACTATAAATGCATCTGAGATGAACCCGCTTCGGTTCCCTCACCAATTCAAGAAAGATGCCAGGATTTCGTTCTAGTGAGCTCATCGACTGTGTAATCGGATTTAATAGACCGGGGTGCGTGGTACACCGGGTCCCGTTCTTTCTGGGGCAGAGTGTTTTTGTCTCTTACACCTCCATATATGACAAGCTGGGACAGCACATGTCAACATTCCGATAACCTTCACCTGGGGAGATCTCCAAGGAGGAAGCCTAAGTCCGAGTCTGTTAATATATCTAGTTGGACCTATCTCAACTCAAAAGCTTAAGTTAGTGAGTTATAGGCCAATTACGATATATTAACTGCTCAACACCACATCAATTCTTCGATGCGGGACTACTTTTTTAACACAACTCACACGTGTATCCTAACAGCTAGGATGAGCACATTCTGGGGACACAATGTTGTGAGCGTTCAAGCTTTGACTCTCCCTATATGAGAAAGCTCGAGGCAGGAGACCCACCACCCCAAATTCGCACGGGACCTAGAAAGGGAGGCATCTCTGATGGGTGATCTTGGCAACACAGGCGCTGTTTCTTTGCGTGCATTCACCCATGCGACTCATGCTATTATATTAACGCCTGTGTTTTCAGGTCACCTCTTTGAGATGATCGCGTTATTTCCCTTCTGCATATCGATAACGGCCCTCCCAAATCAATCTGTAAAGGGTAAATGTGAGTTGCTAGGAGTGGCAAGCTTCGACGGCTTCTCTGTCTCGTCGAGATCAGGTGACTCGCTTTTGGGGTTCAATGCCATGATTGAGGTGCTCCAGAAATTCATTTTCGTGGTTCTACTTCACTTCTGTTTTCATATATATAAAAAGAATCCCTCTGCCGTTTCTTCATCCCCATTATTTCTAGGGAAGTATAAATATGTAAAACTACTGATTATCATTGAGATTTTTTTACCCTTTTTTATGGTCGCTCTCGCTCCTCCCTCTGCTTACGCCGAGTTACTTTCTTCTGTGTGCGCCTCTGGAAATTTTCTCAGAGAGTTGAGATTAAAGTTCTTTGTTGGCGACATTGGTGCTCGAGTTTTGTCGAGTCATTTTAGCTTCGTTAGTGATACACCACAGTAGAGCGCCAGTGAGGTCATAATAGCTTCTTGGACCAGAGGTGTTCTAGAAGAAGTAATTCTCTAATTCCTCATCGTAAGGTGGATGATCTTGCACAGGTTAACCGTCTGATGCGGTGCAATTTTGTGCCAAAAACTCAAGGTATAAGCGGTGAATATGAAGAAATGGCTTCACGTCTTAGATGTGTATAAACTTTAAGACAGTTCCTGTCACGAGCAAATTTACCATGAAGATAAGAAACATGGGAAGCCACCGTGAAAATTTCGGGCCGGCGTCCTTCGTGGTTACAAGGTTTTATCACTATCAAATGCCATCAATTACCAAAAATTGATATAGTTGGGTATGTACGGCTTCAATCTACATATGCAGCACATTAAATTTTGAAGCCCTTCCGATGTCTAGAGAGCATGCCTATTCAATGGAACCATGTTGCACCAAAACTAAAAGATGAAAAATGGTACCCATACTATATAAGAGCATCCGAAGGAAAAAAATATGAAATTTTTTTTTTTGGGCGGGCTATTTCCACCCTCAGTATGACTAAATCCACCCAATTTTTACCTAAAATACAAAATTGCCCCATATCCTTCAATTGCAATTAAAATTTGTGGTCCTAAAGTATTTACTGTCCTTTTTTCAGTTTTTCTATATCTATATGAATTTCATATGCTTAATTTTTGTTTATTATAGATTTTCTATGTATATTAAAGACACTATGTTTTTCTATTTTTAGATATTACTTCCACAAAAAAATTGTTTTGTCGAAAAGAGAAATTTCCAAGATCAATGATAAAGAAAAGCCAAAGATGTAAATTGCTTAATTATGGTAACTCTCACACATATGTTAATAAAAAAACATGTGAAATGCTTAATTATGGTAATTATCATAAATAGAAAATTTTAAAAAATAGAAAAAAGAAAAAGTGGCTCATCACTTTAAACTACAATCACAATAGTTGTCTTTTTAGTATAAATAGAGGAGGATAATGTCATTTAGGGGGTGTAATCTAAACCCTGATTGTCTTAAGTTGCCTTTAGAGCCCCTAAAGCCCATTGGCAAAGTCCAATCAAACGCAGCCTTAATCATAGGACCTAAAAATTTACAACCATGAAAAGCTTTTTTTTAACCTTCTCTTTCTATCAATATTTATCTTTATCATTTATTTGAAGCCAATCAAAACCCAAGAATAAACTAAATGCCAACAAATTTTGAAATACGATTCCATGACCCAAAAAAAATCGCATAATACGATTTCAAATCTTACAAAAATTCGCGCCCATGAATAACCGACATTCTTTTTGGACTTTTTAACTTCAAATTTCCTACAAGAACAGAGTTAGTACATGTCAAAGCAGGATGTAACACACTGCTGGAAATCAAGAAGAAAACTTAATTAAACGTGATGGAGGATGGAGGACATAAATATGTGCAAGTGAGCAGTGTTGTCAAATTGGTCATTAGATGCAGAGAAAGCACCTATTGGCATGACACGTTTTGCACATATTTTCGAAAATCATCTCCACAGGAGATGCAAATTTGAAAATAAAACAGACTGGTGATCCCGAAAATCCAAGTTCAATCATTATAGTATAATTGAAGATAGGAAGATGAAGCTGGTGTAGATAGCGGACGATGATGAAGAGGCCTCAGAAAATTAAAAAGATAAGCATGAGATGGATGGTGTTGATAGTGGATGATAATGGCCGAATTTCTTTGGTCTGCTTCCCTCTTGTTCTTTTATTTCGTTTCCCACTCACATTTATTTTTCTCAAGTACCCCTCTTACTCAACTTCCATGCCGACATGACATTCTTAAATAAAAAGATGTCCCTTATTTTGAAATGCGGAAGAATAATATAAAGAACGAAATTGGAACAACACATAGTATAGATTTTTTTGTTTAGGGATAATATTATTTCATCATCGACAAGTTAAATTCACAATGTCTATAAAATGAATGATGAGTATACTAGCGAAAATTTAAGATGGATTATAAGATGAGGACACAAGTGATTATAAGAAAAAATCCACTACTAAAAGGCCTGGGCAAAATGAATTATAAGATGAGGACACAAGTGATATTGAAACAAACTAGACCCCATTGTGTTTCAGATTTCATTGACTGACTTGATCATCAATAGTTTCCTTGCAACTCGCAGCCTCATCTTTTCCCTCAACTTGAGAGGCCGATGATGTCTCTGTCATCGGCATGCCCTAGTATCGAAGAGCCCATTGATTATTTCAAATTGTTACGAAACACCTAAAGAAACTCGAGCTGAGAAGGTTTCGCTATAAATCCTCATGGATCTTCCCAATAGAATTCGAGTTTTATCTGGGTCATTCTCAGGCTTCACTGCCATCATTCTTCCACTAGGGAGTGGCTTAGCTTTGGTAGAAGCCAACGGAGATGAGACTGAGCAACTGGCTCTATTGAAATTCAAGACTCGAATAGTTCACCTTGGCAAGATTTTGAGCTCGTTGCATGATACTAGCCACATCTAGGATGCTTACTTGTGTCACATGTGGATGTAGATGCCGTCATTGTATCAGACCTCAGCTTCAAGAACCTGATCGGGGTTGTGCCGCCTCATAGTGGTAACTTAGCATTCTAAGGGAGGTCAATTTGCAAAACAAAGGTTTTGACTCCGAAATTTCTCCATAATTCAATAACTTATTTCAGTTGCAAAAGTTGTTCCCTATAACTCAATTAGTATTTCTCCTCACAAATTCTCCAGTCTAGGGGTGATGTGTACAGCTCTATATAATGAGTTGCAAGAATCTAATCCAAATAAAATTTAAATTTGTTGATGAATACTTTAATTAAAGAATGCATAGTTAGTACCGAGGACACAAAGTAATTCTATGTGTCTCCCTTTGTCCCACGTCACCTATCCACATTGCCTTCTCATGTCATTCTTGTTTGATTCTTCTTGGATAAGGATCATGTCGTTCAACAAGCATCTTAATTATTTCCCAATTACAATCTTATTACCAAGTTGGTTAATGTTCAATTTTTATTTGTCTAGTTCTAATTGGTCATAGGTGATTGCTAAAAAACTAAATTCTTTTTAATTATTTCACATCAAAAAGATTTGATAACCCTAAAACTAATTTTTCATTTTTTCGCGTGTATGTCACAACTAATCAAAAAGTATTTTGGAGTTAATTAAAGAAAGTAAATCAAACTACGATCGAATGGGCCTATACATGGAAGAAATTCGGTTAGCGTGGGAGGTGAAGTTGGCTTACCGTGTACTTTGAGCTGATGCGCCTATGTCTCTTTTTGAAAAGCTTTAAACGGCCACCTTCTTTTTATGATCTTTTTTCTCCATTTTTGCTTTTGGAAACTATGACATTGAACACCCTCCCTGGGATTTTCAATAGCAAAGAGTCACCCATCAGGCACGGGCATGTAACCGGTCAAATCAAAGTAACACAGGTTGTGTGTATGATAATTAGCTAAATCCGATATTATGAATTTTCGCAATTCGGTTTTCCTTCTAATTCCTTGTTTCTGGGTTAAAGAGCAAATGAAAGGTTGGACGAATATGATCCTGTCACTTTTCCCATTTTCCCAAGTCAAAGAGCAAATGAAAGGTTGGACAGATGAAACACGTTCCTTTGACTTTTCCTAGGTTGGATGGATGAAATGCGTTTCTCATTTTCCCAATGTCAAAGAGCAAATGAAAGGTTTGACAGATGAAATACGTTCCTACGACTTTTCCCATTTTCCTATGTCAAAGAGCAAAAGAAAGGTTGGACAGATGAAACACGTTCCTTTCTTATCTCATGTGAACCATCAAAAGAAGAAGAAGGGGAGAAGAAGGGGAAGAAGGATTGTTGACTTGACTTGAACTCTCACACTTCTTCAATTAAATATCATCTGCCTACTGCAACTTGTTTCCTTTTCTAGCTAGCTGTATACCTATTGACCAAGGACAAAAAAGGACTAGATGTATACCTTGGGTATTAAATTAATACCTGTTTATTAAAATTCCAATACTTTGAAAAATTAATGCAGGATAAATTAAAATGTTAAAGATCATGATATAATAGAGTGGACTTTGTTATTACAAATCAATAATAAGCATATAGAGTTAGGAAAGAAAAATAGCTCGAGACGGACAAAATTAATACAAAACCTTGTTATTATACTCTAGGACAACGCTCCTGTAAGCAACAAATGGGGAGTACAGTCAATCAAGGAATTTAAACCCTAGTTGTCTTAAGTTGCTTTTAGAGCCCCTAAAGCCCATTTGCAAAGTCCAAGCCATTCAAAGAACAAAACATGCAAATTTTGTTTAACCTTTTTCTTTCTATCACATTTTATCCTTTTCATTTATTTAATGACAAAGGCTAAACAAAACCCAGTAATAAACTAAATGCTGACCAATCTTGTAATACGATTCCAAATCTTACAAAAAAATTAGCACCAACGAATAAATGACATTCCTTTGGACTTTTAACTTTAAATTTCCTGCAAGAACAGAGTTAGTACATGTCAAAATAGGATGTAACGCAATGGTGGAAATAAAGACCAAAGCTTATCTAAATGGAACATAAGGATGGAGGACACAAATATGAGCAAGTAAGCAGTGTTGCCAAATTAGTCATTAGAAGCAAAGAAAGAACCTATTGGCATGATGCATTTTGGATATATTTTCAAAAATCATCTCCACAAGAGATGCAACCTTGACAATAAAACAGATTGGGGATCCGGAAAATCCAATTTGAATGATGATCAGTATAATTGAGCATGGGAAGATGAAGTTGGTGTTGACAGCGGAGGATGATGAAGAGGCCTCAGAAAATAAATTTATGAGGTTTGGATGGATGATGACGTTGATAGTAGATGGTAATGGCCGAATCCCTTTGATCTGCTTCCCTCTTGTTCTTTTATTTTGTTTCCCACTCACATTTATTTTACTCAAGTCCCCCTCTTACTCAAATTCAATGCGGACATGCCATTCTTAAATAAAAGATATCCCTAATTTCTAAATGCGGCAGAAGAACAGGTATGCAACAATGCACAGGATGGATTTTTTTAGGGATATAATTATTCCTTTATCGACTAGTTCAATCCGTAATTTCTCTAAAATGAATCATGAGTCTACTAGTGAAAATTTAGGCATTAACAAGGAAGAGCAAGAGGAAAAATTGGATTGAATGGCATTGAAGGTGAAGTTTGATTTCATTCCTAAACAGAAAAAATCGACTGCTAAAAGGCCCGGACAAAGTGGATCATAAGAAGAGGATGCAAGTGATGTTGAACCAAACTAGGCACCATTATATTTCAGATTTCGTTGATTGACTTGATCATCAATAGTTTCCTCGCAACTTGCAGCCTCATTTTTTCCCCTCGACTTGAGAGGCCCATGATATCTCTGTCATTGATGTGCCTTAGTAACGAAGAGCCCATTGATGTATTTCAAATTGTTTCAAAACACCTAAAGAAACTCGAGCTAAGAGGGCTTTGCTGCAAATCTTCATGGACCTTCCCAATTCTCGTGCTTAACTGCATTCATTCTTCTGTCAGGGGGTGTCTTAGCTTTGGTAGAAGCCAGTGGGGATGAGACTGAACGGCTGGCTCTATTGGAATTCAAAACTCGAATAGCTGATCGTGGTGGGGTTTTGAGCTCGCAGCACGATGCTAGCCACATCTATGAAGGGTACCAATATCACATGTGGCTGTAGACGCTGAAGTGTCGCCGTATTCAACCTCAGCTTTGAGAACCTAGCTAGGGTCATGCCGTCCTATATTGGTAATTTAAGCATTTTGAGGGAGGTCATCAATATGCAGAATAAAGGTTTCGGCTCCGAAACTCCTCCGTAATTCAATCGCTTGTTTCGGTTGCAAAAGTGGTTCCCTAAAACTTAATTAGTATTTCTCTTCTCACAAATTCTACAGTCTAGGGGTGATATGTACAACTCTATATAATGAGCCGCCGAAATCTAATCCAAATAAAATTTAAATTGGTTGACGAATGCTTTAATTAAAGAATGCACAGTTAGTACAAAGGACGCAAAGTCATTCACGTGTCTCCTTTTGTCCCGTGTCACCCAATCACATTGCCTTCTCAAGCCATTCTTGTTTGATTTCCCTTGGATAAGGATCATGTCGTTCAACAAGAATCTTAATTATTTCCCAATTACAGTCTTATTCCCAAGTTGGTTAATGTTCATTTTTTGTTTGTCTAGTTCTAATCCGCCATAGGCAATTGCTAAAAATTAAATAAATTCTTTTTTAATTATGTCCCATCAAAAAGATTTGATGAACCGAAAATTAATTTTTCATTTTTTTCGCGTGGATGTCACGATTAATCAAAGAGTAATTTGAAATTAATTAAAGAAAGTAAATCCAATTACGATCGAATGGGTCTTTACGTGGAGGAAATTTGGTTAGCGTGGGGGGTAAAAGTTGGCTTGGCATGCACTTTGAGCCGATGTGCCTAAATCTCTTTCTTATACTTGAAAAGCTTTGAATTCCCACCTTCTTTTTATGATTTTTTTCTCTATTTTTGCTTTTGGAAAGTATAACACTAAACACACTCCCTGGGATTTTCAATATCAAAGAATCATCTTCACCCATCAGGCACGGGCACGTAACCGGTCAAATCAAGTAAAACAGGTTGGGTGTGCATGATAATTAGCTAAATCCGATATTATGAATCGCTGCAATTCAATTTTTCTTTTAATTCCTTGTTTATGGGTTAAAGAGCAAACGAAAAGTTGGACGAATGCGTTCCTATGACTTTTCCCATTTTCCCACGTCAAAGAGCAAGCTAAAGGTTTGACAGATGAAATACGTTCCTATGTCTTTTCCCATTTTTCCATGTCAAAGAGCAAAGGAAAAGTTGGATAGATGAAACACGTTTGTTACTTATCTCATGCAAACCGTCAAAAGAAGAAGAAGGAGAAGACTCACACTTCTTCAATTAAATATCATTTGCCAACTGCAACTTGTTTCCTGATCTAGGAAAAAAAAAAAGACTAGCTGTATACCTCGGGTATTAAATTCATACCTTGTTTATCATAATTCCAATACTTTGAAAAGTGAATGCAAAATACATTGGAATTAAAAATACACAACTAGTTTTTCCTAATTCCCATAATGTTTTTAAATAACAATATGACTATGTAAAATGTTAAAGATCGTAATATAATAGCGCGGAGTTTGTCATTATTAATTAGTAATTCATCTATTAGTATTCAAGATGCAAAATTCAATTTGCATATCAATATAACAGGTTAAACTCTAGTACAACATAGTTCTACAAGGTAATATTTTGATATTAATTCTTCACCTTCGTAGAGATTTTGCTCTCTTTTATTTATAAGCACTATTTTAAATTTTAATAATAATAAACGATATTCCAACCACGTAAAATGGGACATTACAAATGTATAATTTATAGAAAAGACACATATTTTTATTTATAAATTATAATTGACAAATGGAAGTAAATTGGATTATAACTTGCGAAATAGACCTACATACGTGTGCGGATAACTGTGTTATGCTTGAAAAAGACTAATGTTGTCGCCCCTACTAAACAGCCCAATAATGTTGTTGCCCCTACTAAACGGCCCAACAATTCAGGGATTGAAAGATAGTTTTATATGATAAAGGACACAGTTGATAATGAAGAAAACCAGGGCCCCATTATGTTGAGCTTTCATCGACTAACTTGATCATCAATAGTTGCCTTGCTTGTCACGGCCTTGTACTTTTCTCAACTTGAAAGGACCAAGAAAGAACTGGCATGACTCTTTTTTCATTGTTGACATCAAGGAAGATCTTGTTGCCTGCTATTATATATTTGCGAATTGTTAGGAAACAACATTGCAAGAAAACCAAAAGAGGCTCAAGCCGAAAGCGCTTTGATACAAATCCTCATGGACCTTCCTTATAGACATCGGGTTTTATCTGGGTCATTCTCATGCCTAACTACCTTCATTCTTCTGTTAGGGAGTCCCCTAGGTTCAATGGAAGCTGGAGGTAATGAGACCGATCGACTTGCTTTACTAGAATTCAAGGCCCAAATAGCTGATCCTAGCGGGGTCTTGAGCTCGTGGAATGATTCTAGCCACTTTTGTGAGTGGTACGGTGTCAAATGCGGTCATAGACACCGAAGAGTCGTTGTATTGGACCTCCACTCCAACAACCTACTCGGTGTCGTGTCTCCTCATATTGGTAACCTGAGCTTTTTGAGAGAAGTCGAGCTGCGTAACAACAGTTTCCACTCAGAAATTCCTTCCGAATTCAGCCGCTTGTTGAGGTTGCAGAAGTTGTTCCTTCATAACAACTCGTTCAGTGGACAAATCCCTTTGAATCTCTCCCGTTGCTCTAATTTGCTCGTGCTTGACTTAAACCTCAACATGCTCGAAGGGAATTTGCCCGCAGAATTCGGCTCCTTGTCCAAGCTCCGAGGACTTGCAATTGAAGACAACAACTTGATGGGGAACATTCCACCATCATTTGGAAATTTATCCTCTCTTCAAGTCTTCGGAACAACTGATAATAACTTCGGTGGTATGATTCCAGAGACTCTCGGCCAGCTAAGAAATCTCAAGGGCCTCGGTCTCGGCTCGAATAAATTTGTTGGTACGATTCCTATCTCAATCTTCAATATATCTACTATGACATTGCTTTATGTGAGAGAAAACCAAATAAAGGGGGCCTTACCCAGCGACTTAGGGTTCACTCTTCCGAATCTCAAGGAAATCGATTTGAGTCACAACCACCTCACTGGACCCATCCCTGAGTCAATATCCAATGCCTCTAATGTCGATCGCTTCGCAATCCTATCGAACAATTTTACTGGGAAAGTTCCTTCTTTCTCAAAGATGAGAGGACTCTATCGGTTTAATATTGAGCACAACATCCTAGGAAGTGGACAATCTGCTGACCTTAACTTCCTCTGCTCTTTAACCAATTCCACAAAATTAAAATTATTGTCTGTAAGGGACAATGCTTTTGGAGGACCATTACCCAACTGTATTAGTAACTTCTCCATCACCCTTTTTGGGTTTGGGTTAAGTTACAATCATATTTCTAGAATCTTACCTTCTGGAATCGGAAATCTCATCAATTTGGAGATCATATTAATGAGGGGCAACAACTTCTCGGGAAACATTCCTTCTGAAATTGGTAATCTGAACAAAATGAGCATTATGGCTTTTGGAGGAAATAATTTCTCAGGGCATATACCAGAATCTATCGGGAATTTAACGATGTTAATCAAATTTTACTTGGAGGATAACAATCTTCAGGGCTCAATACCATCATCTTTAGGAAACTGTCAGAAACTACTTCTCTTAGACCTTGCGAGAAACAACCTCAGTGGTAACATTCCTCAAGAAATTGTGGGCCTCTCATCTTTGTCAATTTTTCTTGACTTGTCTCAAAATAGTCTTACCGGCTCCCTTCCAAGAGAAGTTGGAAAATTGAAAAATCTCGGGGAATTGTATCTTTATGGGAACAAATTATCTCAACAGATCCCAAGCAACATTAGCAGTTGCACATCCATGGAACACCTATATCTACAGGATAACTTTTTTGAAGGGCCTCTACCATCAACTATGAGTTCCATGAAAGGCCTTTAGGTTTTGAATGTTTCCAACAACCAATTGTGTCACGCCCCGACCCTTGAGCACCCGGCAACCCCCTGTTCTCTCGTGGTCATTTAGGTGCGACGTCCCAAGACGCGTCGCCGACAATTATTTTTATCTTGTAATTAAACGCATGTAGAAACGAATCACAATCCCCCAGTCAATTACAAAAGCAGGGATAGCAGGAAAACCCAACAATAACACATTCCAAAGTGCCACTTTATTTATCTACTAATTAACCTTATGAAGTTTACAAGTACAAGCCCTTACCACGGGCATCTTCCTATCGAGCCAATGAAACCAACGAGCCAGGGTTAATCTACTCCCTTCAAAAACTGCCACGAGCCGTAACACACGTCGATCCTCCATCCTACGGACCTGAAAATGGTTATTCAATAACCAGTGAGATAAAATCTCAGTAAGTCAAAATCCTAAGCCTCGGTTAGGAATTTCGCTTGCCTCGAGGGTAGTCTAATCATGCAACCTAGTTCCGGTAAACAACACATACCACACCTCAAGTAGCATTATCAGACAATAGTTCAATAAAGAGATGCAAACACAGGCGACCCTACTTGGCCTTGGCACACGTAACCTGCAGAAACTGTCATTTAAATCATCCCGACATTAAGAGGCATGCGAATAATTAGAGTATTGCACACAGCTTTTTCATGTCTCACACCCACACATGCTCAGATTATTATGACCCCTAGGGCCACGGCACAACCTTATGGTTGGCGGTCAACTGGTCGTAGACCAGGCATCGTCTTCTCCCACGAGGCACGGCGACGTCATGGGCTCTCCCCCATTGACGACATTTTCTAAGGAGCATGGGTCCGGCCTGTACCGCGACTCCGCAACCGACCACTATCAAGCAACTGACCGAAATCAGGACGACCAAAAGGCCACAGCACAACCCCAAGGGTTGGCGGTCTAATAGCAGTGCCGGGCTCTCCTCTTAATGTGACCATGCAACACATCATCAAACAATCCATTCTTTTCTTTGCTCTGTCGTGAATGCACATACAGTTCGTGCACACGCGACATGCTATTGTAGTTAACACAAGTATAATGTCATGCAACAGTATCCAGCAGTCACGTACAATAACAGTAGTCCAAGCATTCATGAAAGTTGCAACAATCAACAGTTCAAGTCATAGTCTGACAATCAATTTTGACCAATCAACATCACAATACTTGCATACCTTTCCCAAAATCATCATGTACCTCAATAAATACGATGCCCAACCACACGTCTCAATATTCAATAATAAATAAACACGTGTCATCATGACTACGACTATCAACTATTCCCATAAATACTCACTTATCCCAAAATAAATATAAACTATGATTATACTCAAAGATGCTCATTTAAGAAGCACATAATACTATAGTCAATTGTTCCGATAAAATAATTTAAGTCCCACAAAATACTTATAATTATTTTCCAATCCCATAATTAATCATCCAACCCAAATAATTCCATTTAATAAAACCATTCTTTAATAAGCCAATGTTATTTAATAATGTAGTATATAAATACTATTGACATTAGAAAATTAGACTATAGTAATTTTTCCACAAAATTACTCAATAAAAATTATTTCCCATAAATAATCACAATTAATTATTTCCCCAAAATAATTAATTTTCAGAAATGAATAGTAATAACAATATTAATAATTCGAAATTATAAAATAATTAATTCCAAAAATAATAAATAATTATTATTTATTCCAAAAATAATAATAATATTTATTAATACTAACCACGGTTACTATTCTAACCAACTGCAGTTAATCAACCCAACTACGGTTAACTAACCCAACCACGGTTACTTTAATCTAACCTCAGTTATTTTAATCTAACCGCGGTTACTTTATTCTAACCATGATTAACACTAAGCAAGATTAAGCAATAATATTCTAATGCTAATTAACCATCATCCAAAGCATTAATCAAAGATTAAACTAATTAAACTATTCCAAAGCAAGATTAACCCCAAGGGATTAGGAAATCGACTCATGGTTTAGTGATTCCGACGACACGGGCGCAACGGCGGCGGCGAGGGTGACACGCGGCTACATCCAAAACATCGAGACAAGCGGCAACGAAAATGGGTCTCGGCAACGGGGTGGTTCTGATTCAGTGAGAAAGAATGGCAACGGACGCGGCTCACTAACGGGCGATGCCGGGACGCGGCTTGGACTCTTCGGTGGTGTATGGCGGCTCCGGCATGCGGCAAGGGTGGCTAATTTGAGGAAATCACAGCAGCCTATGCTGCTGTTTTGGGAGAAAGAACCGAAAGGAACGGTGGAGAGAGAGAGAAAGAGAGTGAGTGGGTGGGGTTGATCGGTGGAGAGAGAGAGATTTGACCATGGGTCAACAAAAGAAAAGGGAGGAAAGAAAACGTGTGGAGGAAGGTGATAGAAGAGAGAGAAAAGAAGAAAAACAAAGAAAAAGAAAAAGAAAAAAGAAAAGAAAAAACTAAACAAGCTTCTAGAAATGGCATTTTGGTTTTTTTGTCTCTGAAGCACAAATTCCCAAATATTTGGCTCCAAAACTTGGCCCGTTGAATCTTTTTCCAATAATTTCAGGCTTACTGATAAATTTGAGAATCAATGAGGCAACGTCCAATATTTTAGTCTCGACATCCTTAAAAGTTCGATACCCGATACCAGATTGAAATTCGTGGTTAAAATCGATCAATCGCGACTTTAGTACGACCTAACTTTCGGGCGGCGTTTAGGGGTTCTCGTGCGTTTAACTTGTGGTTGATAGTTTTTCAATCCACGATCGTGCATTTTCAAATTAGGGCGATTTTCGATTGTCATGTAATCACGAGGGGTTAATTGCTCACACTGAGTACAGGGCCAAAAGAAAATCAGTTTAACATCGTTCGCAGTCAATATCGAAGTCGTGCGGAATCAACCGCAATCCGACCTTGTTCTTTTGCCAAATCGATTTATTTCCATTTGCTAATTGGCCTGCAACAGTGTGGTATTATTCCTCTTTGATTCTTATGGTCGAGCGGCCTATCCCTGATTAAATTCACTAGTCGTACACGTATCGATCTTTAATTGCCTTTCCGAATAGTTAGTTAACTCATGAGGGGCCAACTCAGAGTAAACATAACTAATAGTGCATTGATAAAATAACCATTTCATTTATCCCGGAATGGGTCGAAATTCAGGATGTTACAACTCTTCCTTCCTTAGAGAAATTTCGTCCTCGAAATTTGCCGAACTTCCAATATCCTTAAATAGATGAGGGTATTAATGCCTCATTGCATCCTCACTTCTCCAGGTCGTTCCTTTCGTACTCTGATATTACCAAATTACTTCTAAGTCCTTTTTGGTTCCCATAGGTTATGCATTATCTGATTTTGCCAAAAGCAACTTTGCTGACACTTCTCGGTTTTGACTCCTCGGTTAGACCTATAAAACTTTATCCCGCATACCACTAAGCTGAGGCACTGGTAGTGTCCAAATCGATATGTCCCTCTTATCGACAACACCTTAAGGAAAACACAATACTGAACTTAATATTCCCATCGTCTTAATCTTTTGTCCATATCGCTTTTCTGGCGATTTTGCATAGTCTTTAGCCTGTCCCTGATATCTTCACAACATCCCATTAACTGCCAAACCATTTCTGAACCAGTGATTGTCCTTTCTCTGACCTTGTTCCAATAGACTGGAGTTCCACAAACTTGACCATACTTTTGCCACACCCTTCCGATAATAATCTTATCCTTGAAACATTCTCTTTTTGCTCAGTTCGTAGTTCAGTTCATTTCTGCCCCTTTTGACCTCCTATAAGCCTGCCAAGAGTCACTTCTTGCTCAAGCACTTTGGCCCTGCATGACCACTCCCCGCCCTCATTGGATCAGTCATCACGGCATCTGCGAACTACACCATTACTAGCAAAAGTCCCTTTTAAACATGCTTTATCTCATAGAGGTATTATCCGCTTTAGCTCGTCCTATACCAAGCCTCACGGTTTTAACCTTGTCGAGGCACCTTAAAGTGCAAACTTTCTCTAGTTCATCAACCCATGAGCTCGTTTTCACATGACCACTTGTCAACACTTGAAATCTGATCCACTGAATTTCCATTAGATCACACTTTGAATTTCACAAGCCCTCAATTGTTATGACGTGTAAGCAATTACTCTTCCTTATTGCTTTATAATGCAGTCCAATCCCTTATACGACACCTCACTGTAAATCTCATAACCTCCAATACTAAATTATATTCTCAAAACTGGTGTAGTAGTCAGCTTATACTTAAGCTCTTAAAATTATGCTCGCACTTATTCGTCCATTCAAATTCTTACGTCCTTCATTAACCTTCGTATCAGAGGCGTAGCTATCGTAGAGAACATTTCTACGAATCGTCTATAATAATTTGTCTGACTTAGAAAACTCCAAACCTCTGTCACTGTCATAAGTCTTGACACATTCATGACTGCCTTGATCTTAGCGGATCTATAGATATTCTTTCGTCCAAAATTATATGACCAACAAAGCAATGCGAGTAAACCCAAACTCGCACGTACCAAACTTGGCATACTGTTTATGCTCTACAAGGGTCTACAACACCCTTCTCAAGTGTTGTTCATGTTCCTCTAAATTCCTCGAATATTTCCAATATGTCGTTCATGAACACAATTACGAATTGATCCAAGTACGCCTTAAACACTTAATCCACCGAATCCATATAAACAATTGGCGCATTAATTTATCCAACCGGCAGTACAATAGTCTCGTAGTGACCAAATCACACATGATATGTCGTCTTTAGTTCATCCTCAACTACTGATAGCCCGTCCTTGGGTCTATCTTGGAACATATCGAAGCTATTGAAATGGGTCAAACAAGTCATCCATCCTTGGTAATGGATACTTGGTCATGACCATCCCTTGGTTAAACTGTCGATAATCAATGCATAAGTGCAACAATCCATTCTTGATTCTTCAATTAACAAATTAACCATAATTGTCCAATAACCTTAGTAACATTAATCCAATAAACGAATTACTTCCCATGATAAAATCGAAAGGATCAAGGGTCCTCCTTGATTTCCGATTTCAAACCATCTTTGACCTTCTAACTTGGTCTATCAGATTCCCAATCATTCTTTGTACAAACTTCAAGAGCTTTGGGAACTTAACCTCCTATTGAACGACCGACAAATGATTCTGATGAAGTTGCAGGAATTCAGTTACCCTCTGTTCTCGCGTGCGCTCAGAAAAGTATTCCCCGTTGAACATTACAATGAAGGCACTCCACTCGGGCAAAACCCTTCCTTGGGTTACTTCCCACTACATGCTAACGTTATCTTGCAATTGGTACTCTGCCAGAACAATCTTATCTTCCCCTGAGTATCCTAGCAATGCGAACCTTTACTCAAATTCCTTGATCTAGAGGGTCACGACCTCAGGATCACTTGCCTCAGCAGACTTAGACGTCTCTAATTCCAGAAACGGTTCAACCAACTTAAGCATCGACCGATCATCTATCCCCTTTCCAACCAATAGAACTTACTAGGCAAGACAGCAGCAACAATGGCAGCAATAGCAACAATAACTTGAGTCTAAACTCGTTACCCTATCTCAATACCTAAGGCTTCCAATGCCTGTAGGATTTCATCAAATCCAGGATCCCCTAGTGCTCTCCCTTTAGCACTAGCCCATCCTTCGACTGCCCCTCTTCAAGGACTCTCAAATCAGGATTGTTCGTCCAATAGAATTATCACATAAACCTTATTTCCAATTCCACAAGGAATTAAAAATCATGAACAACCCACTTACAGCCAGAGAATCAAATAAACAAACACAAGCACGGGGTGTTTTCCTAACTAACTATCCCAAAACCCATCGCACCTTATCACTCCATGCATTGACCAGGCTCTGATACCAAAATTGACAAGGTTGTCACGCCCCGACCCTTGAGCATGCGACAACCCCTTGTTCTCTCGTGGTCATTTAGATGCGACGTCCCAGGATGCGTCGCCGACCATTATTTTTATCTTTTAATTAAACGCATGTAGAAGCGAATCACAATCCCCCAGTCAATTACAAAAGCAGGGATAGTAGGAAAACCCAACAATAACACATTCCAAAGTGTCGCTTTATTTATCTACTGATTAACCTTAGGAAGTTTAAAGTACAAGCCCTTACCATGGGCATCTTCCTATCGAGCCAATGAAACCAACGAGCTAGGGTTAATCTACTCCCTTCAAAAACTGCCACGAGCCGTAACACGCGTCGATCCTCCATCCTACGGACCTGAAAATGGTTATTCAATAACCAGTGAGATAAAATCTCAGTAAGTCAAAATCCTAAGCCTTAGTTACCTCGAGGGTAGTCTAATCATGCAACCTAGTTCCAGCAAACAACACATACCACACCTTAAGTAGTATTATCAGACGACAGTTCAATAAAGAGATGCAAACACAGGCGACCCTACCTAGCATTGGCACACACAACCTGCAGAAACTGTCATTTAAATCATCACGACATTAAGAGGCATACGAATAATCAGAGCATTGTACACAGCTTTCTCATGTCTCATTTATTACGACCCCCAGGGCTACGGCACAACCTTATGGTTGGCGGTCAACTAGTCGTAGACCAGGCATTGTCCTCCCCCATGAGGCACGGCGACATCATGGGCTCTCCCCCATTGACGGTATTCCCTAAGGAGCATGGGTCCGGCCTCTACCGCGACTCTGCAACCGACCGAAGTCAGGACGACCAAAAGGCCACAGCACAACCCCAAGGGTTGGCGGTCTACCGGCAGCGCCGGGCTCTCCTCTTAATGTGACCATGCAACACATCATTAAACAATACGTTCTTTTCTTTGCTCTGTCGTGAATGCACATACAGTTCATGCTTACGCGACATGCTATTGTAGTTAACACACATGTAATGTCATGCAGCAGTATCCAGCAGTCACGTACAATAGCAGCAGTCCAATCATTCACAAAAGTTGTAACAATCAGCAGTTCAAGTCACAGTCTAACAATCAATTCCGACCAATCAACATCACAGTACTTGCATACTTTTCCCAAAATCATCACGTACCTCAATAAATACAATGCCCAACCACACGTCTCAATATTCAATAATAAATAAACACGTGTCCTCATGACTACGACCATGAACTATTCCCATAAATACTCACTTATCCCAAAATAAATATAAACTATGATTATACTCAAAGATACTCATTTAAGAAGCACATAATACTATAGTCAATTATTCCGATAAAATAATTTAAGTCCCACAAAATACTTATAATTATTTTCCAATCCCATGATTAATCATCCAACCCAAATAATTCCATTTAATAAAACCATTCTTTAGTAAGCCAATGTCATTTAATAATGTAGTATATAAATACTATTGACATTAGAAAATTAGACCATAGTAATTTTCCCACAAAATTACTCAATAAAAATCATTTCCCATAAATAATCACAATTAATTATTTTCCCCAAAATAATTAATTTTCAGAAATGAATAGTAATAACAATATTAATAATTCGAAATTATAAAATAATTTACGAAAATAATAAATTATTATTATTTATTCCAAAAAGAATAATAATATTTATTAATACTAACCACGGTTACTATTCTAACCCAACTGCAGTTAATCAACCCAACTACGGTTAACTAACCCAACCACGATTACTTTAATCTAACCGCGGTTACTTTATTCTAACCATGATTAACACTAAGCAAGATTAATCAATAATATTCTATTGCTAATTAACCATCATACAAAGCATTAATCAAAGATTAAACTAATTAAACTACTTCTAAGCAAGATTAACCCCTAACTAAGGGATTAGGAAATCGACTCACGGTTTAGCGATTCCAACGACACGGGCGCGACGGCGGCGGCGAGGGCGACGCGCGGCTACATCCGAAACATCGAGACAAGCGGCAACGAAAATGGGTCTCGGCGACGGGGTGGTTTCGATTCGGTGAGAAAGAACGGCGACGGATGCGGCTCATGGATGGGCGATGCCAGGACGTGGCTTAGACTCTTCAGTGGCATATGGCGGCTTTGACATGCGGCATATGGCGGCTCCGACATGCGGCAAGGGTGGCTGATTTGAGGAAATCACAGCAGCCTATGTTGCTGTTTTGGGAGAAAGAACCGAAAGGAATGGTGGAGAGAGAGAGAGAAAGAGAGTGAGTGGTTGTGGTTGATTGGTGGAGAGAGAGAGAGAGATTTGACCGTGGGTCAACAAAAGAAAAGGGGGGGAAGAAAATGTGCGGAGGAAGGTGAGAGAAGAGAGAGAAAAGAAGAAGAAAGAAAAAGAAAAAGAAAAAGAAAAAGAAAAAACTAAACAAGCTTCTAGAAATGGCATTTTGGTCTTTTTGCCCCCGAAGCACAAATTCCCAAATATTTGGCTCCAAAACTTAGCTCTTTGAATCCTTTTCCGATAATTTCGGGCTTACCGATAAATTCGAAAACCAATGAGGCAACGTTCAATATTTTAGTCTCGACATTCTTAAAAGTTCGATACCCGATACCGGATTGAAATTCGTGGTTAAAATCGATCAATCGCGACTTTAGTACGACTTAACTTTCAGGCGGCGCTTAAGGGTTCTCGTGCATTTGACCCGTGGTTGATAGCTTTTTAATCCACGATCATGCATTTTCAAATCAGGGCGATCCTCGATTGTCATGTAATCACGAGGGGTTAATTGCTCACACTGAGTACAGGGCCAAAAGAAAATCAGTTTAACGTTGTTCGCAGTCAATATCGAAGTCGTGCGGAATCACCTGCAATCTGACCTCGTACTTTTGCCGAATCGATTTATTTCTGTTTGCTGATTGGCCTACAGCAGTGTGGTATTATTCCTCTTTGATCCTTATGGTCGAGCGGCTTATTCCTGATTATTTCACTAGTCGTACGCGAATCGATCCTTAATTGCCTTTTCGAACAGTTAGTTAACTCATGAGGGGCCAACTTAGAGTAAACGTAACTAACAGCGCATTGATAAAATAATCATTTCATATATCTCGGAATGGGTTGAAATTCAGGATGTTACAAATTGTCTGGTCAAATCCCAAAATATCTAGCATCACTGAATCTGATGAATTTGAGCCTATCTTATAATAATTTCGAGGGTGCATTACCAACGCAAGGAGTTTTCAAAAGTGCCATTTCAACTTCAGTTGTTGGAAACAAGAAGCTTTGCGAGGGTCTTCTAGATTTTCAACTGCTGAAATGCAAATACGAAGAGTCAAAACTAAGGAGAATAAGCAGAACTACAAAAATTCCGATATCCGCAATCTCTGCTTTTGTAGGAGCAGCTTGCATACTCTCTTTGTCATACTTCTTCTGGTTGAGACATAATAAGAACATTTCAACTTCAAGCTCTTCTGAAAATGGGCTTCTGCATGTTTCTTATCATAGCCTATTGAAAGCAACGGATGGATTCTCCTCCATCAACCTACTTGGCGTAGGCAACTTTGGGTCCGTGTACAAAGGGCTTCTAGTTCAAACTCAGTCGATCGTGGCTATCAAGGTCCTCGACCTTACACGTCACGGAGCTTCCAAGAGCTTCATAGCCGAGTGCGGGGCCCTGAGAAGAATCCGACACCGTAATCTCGTGAAGGTACTCATTGCATGTTCTGGGTTTGATTCTAATGGAAATGATTTCAAGGCACTAGTCTATGAATTCATGTTGAATGGGAGCTTGGATGAATGGTTGCACCAAGTGCATCGCAATATACGGAGAAAAGCAAGTTGAGTCTACTTGAGAGAGTGAATATTGCCACCGATGTTGCTTGTGCACTAGATTATCTCCATCATCACTATGAAACACCCATGGTTCATTGCGATCTAAAGCCAAGTAATGTACTTCTCGATGATGAAAAGACTGGACATGTAGGTGATTTCGGGCTAGCCAGGTTCCTCCCTAAAGAAATGCATAAGTTATTGACCAATCAATCAAGCTCTGTTGGAGTAAAAGGATCTTTCGACTATGTAGCTCCAAGTAATGATGGATAAGTTGGGCCTTTCAATATATTTCCTAATATTGAACATGTAATTTGAAGATCGATCCTTGGATGAAAAGGCATAAACAGGAATTATCACAAAGACTATATTTCAATCTCAATTAATCACTATGCATCACTATGCTCTGTTTACTGTTGTAGAGTACGGCATGGGAAGCGCGGTATCCACAGAAGGAGATGTGTATAGCTTTGGAGTCCTCGTTTTGGAGATGTTCACAGGCAAGAAACCGACCGGTGACATGTTTGAAAATGGGCTGAACCTTCATCGCTACACAAATGCAGCTCTGGCAGATCGAGTGAAAAAGGTAATCGATCCCATTCTACTTCAGGAAAAACAGGAGTCGAAAAACAAGCAAACCCTCACTCTAGATGGCACGAACAAAAGTTGGTTTAGGACTCTAGAGTGTTTGGTTTCGATCATCGAAATAGGAGTCACTTGCTCTTTTGAGTCTCCAAGGGAATGAATGGACATCAGTGATGCATTGAATAAACTCCAAAAAATCAAGAAGAAACTTCTAGAGTTCATTGTCATTGCCTAGTTGATGCAAAATCTATACTTCATATAGTCATGTGGTCTTCACGGTCATTGCTTTGTCTAGAATAGGATGAGGAATTTGGCCATTTACAAGCAATATGAATCTGGTGACAGCAACACCACAAGTGATGGAGACTAGTGACTTAGCAATCCAGGGAAGATCAAGCTAGTTTATGTTGTCTTAAGCAAAGAATCACTGTCGTTCAGTTGTGTGAGAAATAAATCTACTTTGTTTTGCTTTATCCGAAAAGACAGAAATTGTGACCTGCTTGAGAGTTGCACCAAGAAATCGGAGTACAAGGAAAAATTCTAACATAAGTTCTTTCGTATATCTAGTAATACAGACTTTTGTCCTTCTCTCTTGCAATTTTACGTGTTTGTTATGGCCTTTAAAACCAAAAAGAAAAAACTAAATAACACCTCTAAAAGTTGAACAATGTTTAAATTTTGTAAAAGCTTATGGAAGGGAATATGGTGATAACATATATCAATACTTATTCATCTTATATCTATAGATAAAACCAGAGCTAAAAGAATACAAGGCCCCTTTAATAAGTTTTTGCAAAATATTTAGCACGATTCTAAGAGCCAACAAGGGTGTGTTTGGTAACCATTTTGCGTAAAAATGATTTTTTCTAATTCTACTCTCGGGAACAATTTCTAAGCATTCAAAAGCATTTGATAACTAAACAAAATTTCTACTCCCAAAATAAAAAATTAGAAATCCATATAGCACATAACCAAACAAACGCTAAATGTCTTTTTTCTATTGAGTAAATAAGTTGGCTTTCCTTCCTTGGCACATTAGGTAGTGCATGGCAACGTTTCTCTTTCTCAATTTTTTTGTTCTTTTGTTTCCCGAAATAGAAAAAAAACAGAAATCCGTTTAGTAATGTCAATTAACTTTTCTATTCCCTGGAATGAAAAGTTATTCTATAAATAGATTTGAAGTAGAAATTAAAAGTGGAAAAAAGTAGCTTTATGTTTCTAGGAACAATTTCTAGAAACTATTTTTTGGGTCATTACTCATGACTGACTGCCGTCCGCCGACCAATGCTCGTCGACCTCCGGCCACCGACCACCAGTCATTAGAGACTGCCGACCAGTCACTGCCCTTCACCTAGCGATCGGCAAATGGTCGCCGCCGCCGTCAGGCAACGACTAGTGGCTGTCACACGTGACTGACGACCGGCAACAGCAGGCGGCAGCGGGTGATAGGTAGCGGGCGGCAATAGCCAGTCGCAAGTCGCCGATCACAGGTAGCCGTTTGCCGCCCTTAGCCACCATCAAGGAAAAAAGTCATGTTAGAGATATTTGATAATTCCGTTGATTCTATGTATCTTCTAAGATTTTATATACATATATATGTATGTGTACACATGCATGTATGTATATGTATGTATGTGTATATATATATATGCATCTCTTTAAATAAATATATTCCTATTGATATATGTTAACTTAAATAGTCATCTCATAAAAACTTATATGTTAATAGATTTATGTATTCTTCGTTTTAATATACTAAAATATATGGAAAATTTTCCAATTCCTGTGTTCCATTTTATTTTTAACCATCTTTTTGCTCTTTGACGAAAAAAAGGCAACAAGGCTTCGCCCACTATTGGGAGTCATTGCCTGATACATTGATGATGCGGCGATAGAAAAATTCCTAAATATCATTAACAAATATCCCGTGTCGGCCCGATCCATGTTTTCCGGGTCGGTTCGGTTTCAAGCTCCTGTCTGTACTTCTCCAAAAATAACTCGGACTCTGCTTCTTCAACGGTTTCGTGCAATTTTTCTTCAAAACTTCAGCGATGTCGATCAATCCGACTGCTGAGAGATATCTTGTGGGCATCTTCAAGCGTTCATCACTCGCGTTCATCATCTTGTTTTGGAATTGGAGAGAAGAAGGAGATATGTACCCGCCGCTGCTATTTTTCGAGCCTTCGTGCCTGTCTAGTGTTCGGAGGAGTCCTGTGAAACAGCACGTTAAGGTTCGGATCATGCTGTCGATGAGCATCCAGTGCGACGCCTGCGGGAATCGCATTTGCCAGGGGACCAAGTTCACTTCCAGGAAGGAGGAAGTCGTCGGCGAGGTCGGTCAGTGCCTGCGCACCTTTAATTCTGTTGTTTCTCCATCTTCTTCCAAGTTCAAGTTGTGATGATGTTTTGGGGGTTTTTTCTCACTTGTTTTTTCTGCAGACGTACATGGGGAACCAGAGATTCAGGTTTTACTTCAAATGCACCAAGTGCTCTGCTGTGCTCGCGATCAAAACCCAGCCGCAGCATCCCGATTGCGTGGTGGAGTTAGGAGCGACGAGGGTGAGAAGATTCTGCCTTCCTTTTGAATTGTTAGGGTTTCATGAATCATGTATAGGTAATTTAATATAAACGCAGTGGAAATAAAATGAAATATTTCTATACATGTATCTCCAAAGACGTTGTTAATGCGTTTCAATCAAAAATTTGAATATAAAAGGGAGTTGAACGAATTACCTCTTGAAGTGTGCTTTAAACGAATTGGTCCAAATGTTCTTCAGTTCAAGCCCCACAAACGCCGGACCTCTAGTTCAGACACACCACCAATGGACGTTGAACGAAGAGAGAACTTGCGGATAATCACCACTACAATTGTACTAGCAACTTCGTGGAGATAATCCTTCGTATCCTTGATATTTTAGCCACGGCCCAAATGAGAAAATCCTTCTTTTCTCTTTTTCGCTTGTGTACGTACGCGCATAAAAACGCACACTCATGTTTCTTATATAAGAACCGTGGGTAACCACCCACGATTCCACGACCAGCAACTGTTGTTGATCGTGGGAAACTACCATGTCTCCACTTTGAGCATGCGAGTGCATCATATGCACGTACGCTCATGACTATGATACAAATTAAATTAAATCACATTTAATTTAATTTCATGTCGACTCAATGCGACTGTAGTAATTGCAAACACATTTGCAAAATTATTTCTCTCTTGTTCCACGTTATCCTAATCGGTTATGGTGTGTGACATCCCTAGGTTCATCACTAAACTGGTAGTAAGACTTGTGCTAACACATTAGTACTCCCAAAAGAATTAATTGTCCCGATCAATCTTTGGGTCCTACAAGCCATGATTGACATCTAGCAATATGTCATGGCTACCCAGATAGTGTGATGCTTTAAGAACATAATGAATCTGTCAGTTTTGGCTACAGTGTAATTTAATCCCTCTGTCTTACTATGTCCCGATCGAACAAAGACCATGGAATATTTGTCAAGTCACCAATTTGATCATATGCACAAATCTAATTGACATGTATTTTATTTGAGACAAACAATTTATTCTTGGTTATAACCCTGGCCGAGGATTTCAATACATTGTCATAATCAAATTACGTAGGACATCATTATAATACCTTGTATGTAACAAGGAGACAGATTCCATATTGCGTACACGTGCAACTTCGTATATGAACAAACTATGACCATCAGGTATAAAGACGGATTAATGACCCGGCATTATGTGCACCCGTGAACCATAGTTATTTGATACACAAGTTAACACTGTGCCTCAGGTTTAAGGATTATTTACACAAGACCAAAGCATGAACAATTAGACATTGACCACGCTAAAAGCTTCCAATGCGTCACGTTCAGCGAATTTGTCTAATACAAACACCTGTGTTCTAACTCAGGCATCGCAATACTCAATGACTTGCGACTCATCATTCCCTTAAGTATCCAATACTTAATGGTGAAGTTAAGAACACACTGGTCTCAACAGGATTATAAATATTCACTCAATAATCCATTGACTAGGAATGGTTTAAAGATTTAGTATAACTATGAACCCGTCACATATATTCTTGACATCTCAAGAATAGGTCTAGTTGCAACTGATCTTATGGAATCATTCACAAAATAATTGGACAAGTGAATGAATACGTCATTGCTTTTAATTAAATAATATTGATGATAGTACAACTGAAATCCCTAATATATAACTATTACATAGTAGCTTTAGGGCATATATCCAACAATCTCCCACTTGCACTAAAGCCAACTTGTTTGGTACCTCAAACCCATTTTGTCAATATGCCTTTCAAAAGAAGACTGGGGTAAGGCCTTAGTGAAGGGATCTGCCACGTTTTCCATTGAGGTAATTTTCTGCAAGGTGATATCACCTCTCCCAACAATTTCTCTGATAAGATGGAAGCGTCTCTCAATATGCTTAGACTTTTGGTGAAACCTTGGTTCCTTAGCTTGAGCTATCGCCCCATTGTTGTTACAAAACAATGTAATCGGCTGCTCAATTGAATGAACGACTCCAAGTTCAAAAATAAACTTCTTCATCCAAGCGACTTCCTTTGTTGCTTTAGAAGCGGCTACATATTCTGCTTCAGTGGTGGAATCAGCAGTTATGCTTTGTTTGGAACTTTTCCAACTAATTGTGCCACCATTGAATGTACAGACAAACCCAGACGTAGACTTATAATCATTAGGATCCGATTGAAAATCAGAATTTGTATAAGCTATAACTTTAAATTCTCCTTCTCCATATATTAAGGATAAATCCTTAGTCCTTCGCAAGTACTTAAGAATATTCTTGACTGCTATCCAGTGCTCTTGTCCTGGATCAAGCTGATATTTGCTAGTAATATTTACAGCATGCGCAATATCATGTCTAGTACATAGCATAGCATACATTATGCTTCCAATAGCGGATGCATATGGTATCTTCTCCATCCGCTCTCTTTCTTTAGAAGTGTTGGAACACATCTCCTTAGAAAGACGGATCCCTTGCCTAAAAGGCAATAATCCTCTTTTGGAACATTGCATGTTAAAACGTGTTAACACCTTGTCTATGTACATAGACTGTGAGAGGCCAATCAATCATCTCGATCTATCTCTATAGATCTTGATACATAAAATGTAGGTTGCCTCTCCTAAGTCTTTCATGGAGAATTTCTGTGACAAGAATAGTTTTATCGATGATATTATTGGTACATCATTCCCAATCAAAAGTATATCATCGACATACAAAACTAGAAATGCAATTGCACTCCCACTGATCTTCTTGTATACACAAGGTTCATCCGGATTTTTTATGAAGCCAAACAATTTGACTACCTTATCAAAACGGACGTTCCAACTTTTGGAGGCTTGTTTGAGTCCATAAATGGATCTCTTAAGCTTACACACCTTCCGATTTTCACCATTGGATTCAAAACCCCGTGGTTGTTCCATATAGATGTCCTCCTCGAGAAAACCATTTAGAAAAGACGTTTTAACATCCACTTGGAATATCTCATAATCAAGGTGTGCAGCTATAGCCAACATAATCTAAATGGATTTTAGCATGGCCACAGGTGAGAAAGTTTTGTCATAATTGATTCCTTCTTTTTGACGATATCATTTCGCCACCAGCCATGCTTTGTAAGTTCCAATTTGACCTTTAGCATTCATCTTCCTCTTAAAGATCCATTTACAGCCAATCGGTACAATACCATCAAGCAGGTCAACTAAGGTCCAAACATCATTGGAATACATTGAATCCATGTCACGCCCCGACTCTCGAGCTCTCGGCAACCGCATTACCTTGGTCGATTGAAAGCGACGTCCTAGGACCCGTCGACGACCATTCATTTTATCTTTTGATTATGCGCAAGCGGAAGACGAACCATCCCCAGACAATCAATCAATCAACAGGGATAGAGGGATGAACAGCAAGAATAATAGCAACTACTCATTTATACATCTTCATTGGATTAACCAACGGAGGATCGTTTTTCGAATTACAAGCCCGACAAAAAGGGCCGATCCATCCTCTAAGCCAAACCAAAAAGAAACTAGGCTAATCCAATTAAACAAGAAGAACCCTCAGGTTCAACACCATCATCACTCGGACCCATCGAACTCAAGCTCCGTCGGGTAGATCACTGGAGGAACGGGGGCAGAATCCTCCATTGCGGGTACGCCATTCTAGGGGCCTGAAAATGGTTAACCACGACGGGTTGAGATAAAATCTCAGCGAGTTCTTCCCCTTAAGCCCCGGTTAGTACGCCAACTTAACCCGGGGTATCTCTCCAGAACCACCCCTCACTCAACCCAACAACAGACAGCCAAAACCAAACAACAGCCAACAACAGACAAGGCAACCCACAATCATAAAATCGGTTCGCATGCAACCTTACCCGGTCTGCCATACCCTGCACGTCAAATCTCATTCAATGCAAGCAATCAAGGCACATGGCCGTTAGATGACACAATTCATCAATCACATGCGAATCGCGTCACAAGCGATCTCACCTGGCCATTGCCACACCCTGCACGATTGTCAACTCATGCGCGCGTACCACAAATCATCACGACATTAAGAGCATGCGAATAATCAGAGCATTTCACACAGCTTTCTCATGTCTCACACTCACACATGCTCCGATTATTACGACCACTAGGGCCACGGCACAACCTTATGGTTGGCGGTCTACGGTCGAAGACCGGGCATCGTCTCCCCATGAGGCATGGCGACGTCACGGGCTCTCTCCCATCGACGGCATTCCCTATGGAGCATGGGGCCCGCTCACCGCCGCAACCCCGCCCGACCAGCGTGTGCAACCGACCGAAGTCAGGACGACCAAAAGGCCACGGCACAACCCCATAAGGATTGGCGGTCTACCGGCAGCGTCGGGCTCTCCTCTTAATGTGATCATGCAACACATCATCAAACAATCCATTTATATCTTTGCTCTGTTGTGAATGCAACATCGCTCATGCTCATGCGACATGCCATTTCAAATAACCCACGTAATATGTCATGCGATCTCACTCGACAATTCCAAAATCCAAAATCCAACCAACACTCGATCACGCATTTCATCAATATTCACGAGCATAATTAACAATCAGCACTTCAATTAATCACAACAATCAATAGCACATCAAATTCGGACAAAATTTAGCTTACGGATGAACGATTGCTCGTGAACGATGTCGTGAACGTAATTATGAAGTGCTGATTTTTCCGAAATTTAATTAATTAAAACATTTAATCCAGAAATTAAAAAAAACATTAATTAAAACAATTAATCAATTCAATTAAATCAAATCATGCTTAATTAAACATATAAGCATAATTAATCCCAAAATAAGCACACTTAAGCTTAATAAGCAAAATTAAGCTAATCTAATCCTAATCATCTATCCAACCACCTATCTTAGGACTAATACAACTTAATTAAACCCCTTAAACCAAAATTAACACTAACTAACCAACCCTAAGCAAGTTTAGGCACTAAATAGGAATTAGGGGCTAAACTCACCCGTTAAGCGGGCCGGCGACACGGACGCGGCAGCGGCGACGAACCCGACACCCGGGGACCTCTACCACGATGATCCAAGGCTGTCCCGGGCTCAAAACAGCAGCAACAAACTCGGAATCCCTCGCAACTCGAAAAACCGGCGCACGGGAGGAAAGAAGGCGTCGGAGTTGAACGGGCTGCCCGGAGCTCCGGCGAGGGGGAACCCGAACGGGCTGCCCGGAGCAACCGGCAGCACCTGGGGGTCGAGGGGGAACCACTTGTGGCTGGTATGGGCGGTGATTTGGCTGGAATGGGAGAAAAACAGGGGAAAAGGCGGAACAAAGTTGCTGCAGGCAGAATAGTGGCGGTCCGGCGAGCAGTGACTTCCGGCGGCCGTACGGATCGGTCTGAGGCTCCTTTCGACGATCGACCGACTCCATCTGAACGTTTTTCGTCTTCTGAACGCAACGGCGGGTGGCACGGGACGAGATTCCAACGGGAAGGCAATGAACAACTCGATTTTCGGTGAAAGGTCGAACTGAAAAAGGCGAAGGAAGGAAGGAAAACTAGGGAGAGAAGTGGTGCGGTTTTGGAGAAGATGAAGAGGAGAGAGAGAGTGAAGTGAAGGCTGGAGATAGGCCTCATAAAGGCCATTAATGCTTGCCCCCACTTGCCAAGAAAATGACCTCATCTTCTCTCTCTTCCCTTTTGACTTTTCTTCAAAATATCCAAGGGCATTTTGGTCATTTCCACCTTGCACATTTCCCAATGTGCCCTTAGGCTGAAAATGAAGGGCGGGCCTAGGAAACGGGCCGAAAAATGAATAGGAACGGGCTCAGGAATTTGTTGGGCTCGAAACGGCTCAAGGTTAGACAATAGGATCGGAAGGGTAAATGGTCGGTTTTGGCCCAACGGGCTCACTTGCTGCCTCGGGCCTTCCATGGCGGCTGTCCCACCTTGGGCGTGAGGCCCACACGATCTTTCTCGGCCCACGTCCTCGTAGGCTCGTTTCCTCGGTCCGAAAATCCCTTTTCCAATTACTCGGCTCGGCCAAGACTTTGTCGGCCCGACTAAGAAGCATCGTCCAAAAGTCCTTCTCGAACGTTCCCGAAAATTCGAAGTCCAATATTGGATTCACATGCCTTGTCAATTTCGCCCGAATGCCATTTTGGTACTACTAAGACTGACAGGCGGCTTTGAGGATTCATGCGTAACCGACTCGTGCCAATTCACGTTCAAGACTTCTCAACACATGGACGTCCTTGACTGCATGAAATTGTGAAGGATTGATTCTTATTTCAAAGTACACGATTATCAAGAATCGACATAGGGCCGTTCGCGGGTTCGATAACAGTAGACGGAATCACCCGTCGTCCCATTATATTCTGTCCGCGAATTGACTTCTAGTCGTCCCTGAAATCAGCCTGCATAACTACAGGATCGTCCTTACGCAAGTCTCATGGTCGAGTCGTTGTCCCAGGTCAAGTTCTTTAGTTGCACGAGTTATGTCCTCATTAGCCTTTCCCCTCAAGGTCAGTATCTCAGGAGTGATCAGTTCCGAGTGAGATCAACCAACAATGGATTGGCGAAATTAATGTTCATTCCTCCCTCAAAGGGCTCGAATTTCAGGATGTTACAATCCATTTCAGATTTCATGGCTTCTAGCCATTTACCAGAATCGATGTCTAACATCGCCTCCTCATAGGTTTTAGGATCATTGGGTTGATCACTATCATTCACAATGAATAATGGTTCAATAAGATCAACCGAATGTCTATAACGAGCAGTTAAGAACACACTGGTCTCAATAGGATTATAAATATCCACTCAATAATCTATTGACCAGGAACGGTTTAAAGATTCAGTCTAACTATGAACCCATCACATATATTCTTGACGTCTCAAGAATATGTCTAGTTGCAACTGATCTTATGGAATCATTCATAAAATAATTGGACAAATGAATGAATACGTCATTGCTATTAATTAAATAATAATGATGATAGTACCACTGAAATCCCTAATGTGTAACTATTACATAGTAGCTTTAGGGCATACATCCAACAGTTGGGTTTCTTAGAGTTGGTTGGACTTTGGGAAGAATTGAACGTGACTTGGTGCTTTTCTATTTGGTTTTGCGCTAGGTGACAGAGGCTGATGATATGGGCCATGTGAGGAAGTCCTTACAGAGTAGCACGTCCGATTCCAAGAGAGAGCTGGATATTCTCCTCCCCGCCCATGATGAAATGAAATCCTTTAAGGTAAGTCGTTTGATCTTTCTGTTTTATTTTCTCTGTGGTTTGAGTATGGATTTGTGCTGTCGTCATATATTTACATATATTTACTATGCTGATTGATTTATCACCACAGTTCGCGAAATAACCTTATTTCCATGGACTGCAAAGGTTTGAGTTGTTTCCCATTTAAATCAGCATTAAATATGGCGACAAAGGGTCAGTGGTCGTTTTATGGTCCCTCGCATTGAGGATATAGGGGGCACTATCGCTACTTAGAGTCCACATCACCATTCTTGACCTCTTTGGTCTTCTTACTTCTACTTCCGGTGTTAAGTTCGGTTGCCTTCATGGTTGCGTTTATGACTTGATTGTCAGACCTTTTATTCCATGATCTCTGACTTGGAGATCTTTATCTATACTGTGGTTCAATTCCCATCCCTGACTGACAACAGAAATTTGGACGAACAGCTTACTCGCTTATTTGTCGGCTACCTTGAAGCCTGGGAATCTTATTAGAACAGTCTTGAACGTGTTATGCATGAGTTCTAGCTGAACTTGTCATTTGCTTAATAAGGTGCCCATGTATCGGTTTATACTTTATAGGATGTATATGGTACTTAATCTAAGTAGAATCCACGGATATATCCATAAGTTTGAGCTCGTTGGAAGATACCCTGTTGCGAATGCTCTGTTTTTTGTGACGTCAATCCCCGATTCAGTATGGGATTAAGTTTACAATTGTCTTGCTTTACTTGGGTGTATTTATGGTAAGGTCCTGAAAGTATCTAGTGGTTTTTTCATGACTCTTTACCCTCCTCTGAAGTTGCTGATTCTTTAAGAGCACGCAATTGTCTGATGATACAGACAACACCGAATTAAGCACATCAGGTGACTAAGATTAATCAAAGAAAAGCATGCTATACAGCTCAAATCCTCAATGCATATGCATCTAATGCGAAAGACGAGCCTGTTAAATGCCAGTACGTGCATGTATTTCCAACTCTAAATGGAAGTATCTGCCAAACTTAATAGAAAGAGCATTGTTTACTGGTTTGCTGATTTTGTATACTCTGTCGATAAAACTGATAGTACCTTGATTCGATAATAAGGAAAGGTGGACGTGCTTTTGGTTTAGATTGTCTTGCATGTGCTTTCTTGAGTCTTCTTAAAAGAATTACTGGTGTGTTTGAATCTCCCCTCTGCCTAATATACATATTACCAAGTCGGTTTCTTTTACTTCATGTGATTTGTTAGGATAATCTTGCGGGTGTTTTAGATCCAATGTGAGCATAAGTGTTGATTTAATTGGAATTGTCTTTTGCTGTTGAGGCCTGGAGAAAAGCCTACTTATTATGCTGGTTTGATTCGAAATGCAAAAGGGAAAATTTTCTGAGGAATTTTTGGACAAGCCAACAGATTCCTTGTCAAAAGCTACTACCAATGATGTCTCGAATGACAGAGGTATGTTGCGTTTTTCCAACATGTCTTCTTCAATTACGTTAGCTCTCTTTGGTTGGGATTTATGGTATTTATGTCTGTCTGAATGATGGATGTGTGGAATTAGATAGGCTCGGCCCTTCCCTTTTTATGCAAGTGCTTTGGAGTTCTGTCCAATTGCCGAAGAGGAAAGTAACGTGACATGCAACACCTCCAACGGTAGTGAGAATCGCTTCTCCAAGACCTTCGTCGTCAATGGCTTCGATGTCAGTGCCGTACGAGATCGCCCTCCCACTGCTTCAAGCACAAGTGACTACAAAGATTCTCGAGTGGGTGGAGGCAGCAGAGGTTCATGGGGTGGAGGATTTCGTGGTGCTGGCTGACGTCGTGGTCAAGCGAGTGGGACTCGGTCGATCGCAGGGGCGTCGACTGGTCGATGTGTAGAGTCAAGAAAAAAGTTTGACCAAGGTCAAGATCGTCATCATTGGAGCTTTCTTACTTTCTCCGTTTGACTCTTTTTATTATGTAAATATAATAAGATCGTATGACATTTAATAGACTTTTCTATGTGCTCTTGCTTTTCTTAGGTCTTCCCTATTTGTGAATTTATCATATAGAATATACATTTATCCATATAATACATTTTTTCCAATGGATCCCAAGCATTATTTTCTAGTTTTTTTTGCGATGTTTCATTACTTTCCTGGACGATCAATTATTTTGTAATTACTTGAAAAGCTCCCCGAGAGGTTCATTTCGCAAAAAATGAGTGATTTGGAAAATATTTTTCAAAAAAATGTTTATTTACATCCTTTTAAAAATAAATGATCGGAAATTTTTTTTATCGCTCACGAAATAGTAAAGTATAGATTTTAATCGATGATGAAAATAGTTTCTATTGACTAATTTTTCTAAAAGTTATAAGGAATTATTTTTGGAATACTTTATAAATTATTCATTTTTCGTAAAATAAATGCAATATAGCATGTTTGTTTTCTTTTTGATTGAAACAAAACAAAAAGTTATTTACCATCACTGTTACAATATTATCTTTTCTTTTTGGTCATTGTTACAATATTATCTCAAATATCGACAAATTACAAAGAATTTGAGAGAGGCAAAAGAAAGAAAAAACGAAAAAGACAAGTATTCGTGAATTGTTTGGCAGCATGGCCGTGAAGTCCTGGCTGCACTTGCACCATAGAGGAATGTGCTTCATGATTAAACAAAATGATTTTGTTTTGTCTAAGCGACTAATCAAAGAAATTATACAATTTTCAAAGTGCAAGATTTTTGTGGATCACTGTCAATTGTGGTCTTTTTATTTGTGGAAATTTAATTAAGGAGATAAATGAAGCCTTAAAATTTTCAAATTAAGGACTTTAAACTCTGATATCATGTGAGATTTTTGTGGGATCACTTCTAACAGTTCTAAAATGCTTAAACTGTTAGATGAACGTATAATTTATTATCTAAAGACTCACACAAAGTATCGATTGCCCTCTTTGAGAATTGAATAATTTTGAATCAAGTAAACTTCACAAGTGCCTCGATGAGACTCATCAACAATATAATCACTCGTTAAGTAAACTAAATAAAATATAATTCACTTTTCAAAGCAAGAGTTATGCATAACATGGAGTGGTTAGTGCATTGAAAACTACAATGTTTCCTTAATTAGTTGTTTAAAAATTATTTTTGGAATACTTGTAAATAAAAGGGTTAACATCATGGAAAACTCTAAATTAGTATATCGTGACAAATTTACCTAACATTAATTTTTGAAAAATCAGAAACCCTAAATTGGTACATCTTTCACAAATTTACCTCAAATTGGTACACTTGTAATAAATTTATCCTCTATTAGTTTTTGTAAAATTTTATTACTAAATTACTGGGTTGGATGACATATGATAGTTGACTAGTGTATTAGTTTAGGATTTTACTCTTCATTTGTTACAATTATACAAGTTTTGTGATTTTTCATAGTATTAATCCAATTTAAAGGATGGTATATTTGTCACAAAAATGTACTAGTTTGGAGTTTTTGACGGTCAAAAATTTAGTTTGAGAGTAAAATTGTTACAAGTGTATCAATTTTAGGTTTTTTGTGGTCATTTGAAGTAAATTTGTCATAAGTGTATTAGTTTGGGATTTTTTTGTGGTAAAAAAAATTAGTTTGAAGTAAATTTGTTACATGTGATCAGTTTTGGGTTTTTAGTGGTATTAATCCTAAATAAAATCCTTAAATAAAAATTTACACTTGAAAATCAATCACCCCCAAGCATTGGCCGTTTTGATTTTTCTAATTTTCTTATACATCGGCAATGTCTCTCTCCCCTTTTTTTATGACTTGAGATAAAGCTTTGGCATAAGGGAAGAAGCTGAGTAACGTCCTTTTTTTTTTTCCCGACGAAATGGTTTCTTTCTTTGTTATTTCTGGAACCTTCGGATAATGGTATGGCGACCCTCCGATCAAGACACTATTTTCTCGAACTTAGGACAACAGATATTGATGGCATTCAACCCGAGGCAAAAAGGAGTATCATTTCCAGGAAATCTATATTGTCAAATTCGTCATATTTGGAATTTTAGTTGGATTAGACGATTGTCCTCTGGACGCCTCAATATAATGATCGTTTCTTATTATCCTGAAGATGTTCTATTAATTAAGATAAATCATGATTTTATGACACTCGCTTGAAGATCAAAGGTGGTTTCAACTCGATGGAGTCAAGGAACAAGGCATCATATGTGTATGAAAATGCTCACCGATGAATTCGGCTGTCTTCATGTGCGTACAAATTAAGGAACAGGCTATCCCGTTGAAAAACATCTTCAAGTAGCTAAAATGACATTCAATTTCTGTTTTTGTGTTTTTCATCCGTGAAGCACTGAGATGATGTTGAAAATATGTTGATTGTTGAACCATTTAAGTAGTTGGATAAGAAGCTTATATAGCAATGCTACATAGCCCTTCCTTGGCATCGATATCCCTTTTCTTCCTTATATATCCATCCTCGCTTCATTTCGTGCCCCACGAATTCTTAACCATCGATATCCCTTCATTTCGTGCCCACGAGTTTAATTGGGAAAAGTGTTAGAAAAGTTATAAGCTTACTATATTTGTGTTAATTTAGTCATTAATCTTTTGACTTAGTACTAATTCAATTATTTGAACTAATTTTGACCATATATTGTTGGCCTATGTTGATGTCAGCTTTGTCAGTGCCTCGTAAGGTGGCTATCGTCCATGTCGGTAATATTTAGGCAAAATTAGCCAAAAAGAACCGAATTGACATTAATATTATAGATTTATAACTTTTTTGATATTTTTTCTGAGTTCAATTTATTGGATAGTTATGACCATACCAATGAGCAAATATTTAACACAAACAGCCTTGTTGGAATTAATTTACTAAACGAAACCAAATAGATGAGTTTTGGTTGGTTTCAGCTAGAAGTAAAAGTTATGTTTTAATCCAGAAGTATTTTCTTATAAAATAACTGAAGATCAAGAGCAACCACTACCTTAGGTATAAGAATGGCCGCATCGATGTATCAGGCAATGACTCTCAATGGTGGGTGAAGCCTTGTTGCCTTTTTTTCCGAAGAAGAGCAAAAAGATGGTTAAAAATAAAACGAAATTTAGGAATTAGGGAATTTTATATATATTTAGATATATTCAAACAAATTACATAAGTCTATTAACATAAGTTTTTATGGGATGACTATCTAAATTAACATATATTAATAAGAATATATATATATATATATCTAAAAAGAGATATACGTATAATCTTAAAAGAGACATAGAATCAAAAGAATTATCAAATATTTCTAATATTGGAAATTATCATAGAAAACTTCCTAAATATCAATAACAAAGATCCCGTTTTGGCCCGATCCATGTTTTCAGGGTCAGTTCAGTTTCGGTCCCCGTTCGTACTTCTCTAAAAATAACTCGGACTTTGCTTCTTCAATATTCTTCAATCGATTTTGCCCAATTTTTCTTTGAAACCTCAATGACACCAATCACTATCAGATACATCTACCTTTCAAGTCCAACCACTGCTATTGAAGTTCCACTTAACCAAGAGCCCCCACTAGCCTAACAAAAGTCGACTAGAAATCAAGTGAAGTACAAAGCAAACTTGATAACATTAATTTTTTAACTAGTACCCTTCAATACCTTAACTTAATCGGTTTGTTACCAAAATGATTCCGGTGATCTATGAACATTTTATCAATTTATGCCACCATATGATGTTTAAACATGAGTGCACAATCAAAGAAAAGTCAACATTGATATACAATATGATAAAAGTAAAGTGCAAAGTCTCAAGCAAATGATACACATGATCTTGTTATTAAGACCCAAGATACCACTCCCCGTGAGCTAAGTTTAAGTTGCATTCAATTTCTTTTCCAGAAAAATTAAGATTAAACTTTATAAAAGGTTTGACCACTATATGAAAGGCATTTGCTAAAATATCTAAACTATATATACTAACTAAAATGAAATAAGCTAAATCCAACAACCTAATCAATGCCTACTTCTAACCTATTTTCGATTTTTATTTTTTTAATTATTTAATCCGAAAATGGGGACTCAGGATGGGCCCTTGGGCCCGGTCGGAATACGAGCTGTTGTGGACTCTCGGCTTTGGGCCATGGATACGAAATTGGGCTATAATATTAGACTCCTCTTTTTTATTAGAAATGAGCCTAACTCAGCCCAAACCTATCTATACTAAGCCAAGCCCAAACTCACTTAAAACCATAACCAGCCCATATCTACTAAAACCCACGTCAAGGCTTTTCATAATCTTTTATCCATTTATTCTATTTTCTTATTATCATTTCTTCATTTTTTTTGCTTCCATTGTCTTCTTCTTCATTGCTCCCAAAGCATACCCTCCTTAGCGACCATCATGAGAGCATCACCCAAGTTGGGGAGACCCCAAAACAAAGCAAAAATACATGTGTTCAGATCTCGGCAACCATGATAAATACCTCAAAGAAAACTCACCTAGTAATCAAAAAATCATTTTCTAACTTATAACATACATCAACATGTCACCGGCGTTCTATTATGGATTGAAACCGAGAGCAATGAGTTCAAATAATAAGCCAAGTCCGCATAAGACCTATTCAAAATGTGCACAATCACCGATACAAACTCAAATGGAGGCGATTCAATACTGATATGTAACATGCCATTTCGGCTCTCAATCTTCAAACAGGGAGTGACAAAGAGGAGTAATCACCTAAATTATCGGCGGTGTCGAAACTGTAAGAAATACTCTGATCAAAGATTGAAGCTCTCTTGATCGTTGATGGACGCAATCGAAGCCAATGAAAGGCTCTCAAACGAGGTCTACTCACTTCATAGTTCGTTGCCGCCAAGATGGGGCGAGAGGGTGTGGCTTCGAGAAACGACCAACAATGACTAACCACATGGAGATGGTGAAGAGCGTCGATGTCCAACGATAACATAGTGGGCAACTTTTCAGATTACACGCCAAAGAAATCTCTGAGGCGTTTTGTTCTAGCAATATTTTTCTCTAAGTTCCTCTTCATCCTTTGTCACGTTGCCTTGAGAAAATTAAAGAGAGATTTTTCCCTTTGTTGCTTTCCTCTTTTTACCCACGAGAAAGATGAGAGGCAAAAGGTGTGGCTTTTATTTTAGGGTTTTTAGATGCTTTTGATTCAGCATTTTGAAAACTTCTTAAGAAAAAAATTGAAATGTTTGGCAAGTTTTCCTAAGGGCTTTAGGCCAAATGTTAGCCTTTATAATGTCGAAAGCTCAAAGTCGCTTCGTACCAACCTAAAAAGCTAACCTAAAAGTAATTTCAATCTTCTAATGCCAAATATCATGCTCTAAATGATTGATTAAATGTTGAAATTTCTTTAATCAGATTTAATATCTCTAAATTTCATTGTCCCTAGAGCCAAATACTACAAAAGATCAGAAACTAACAAAAATCTAATTTTTCAGTAAAGGTCACATTTGCAAAAAGTCCACATTTTGGCCAATTCTATAAAAATTTAAATTTAAAGGCTTAATTCTAAACATTTATGCCAAATTGACATTTATATGCAATCTTTTACTCTCTTTTTTTTTTTTTGTAATTTTTGACTTAGAGTACAACTTTTTTTTTTTTTTTTAGACTGACCAAAAGGTCAACTCTTGATTTATTGAAAAAAATTATGCATAATTAATAATGAAATCCAATGCTCCAAATTTCTACATGAAATTGATATACGAAGGATGCTTACCCAATTTTTGTGAAGAAATGAGACTTGCTGCGATTGGGGATCTCGAATCTTAAATTTTCTAACTTAGACTATGGGAATAATTTAGGTGCCAATAATCCTATTTTAGAGAGACATGTTTGGAACTCAATTGATCAAATTACTGCACACGTAAAGGAATGGGCTACTTAATTTGTCCCATTGAAAAAGTCCAACAGAAATTAAAATGCCATTAATATTGACTCTAAAAACTGTTAAATCTTTCACGATTTTTCTGGCTAAAAATAATCACCTTCGATATATTAAATTTGAATTTTCATTTCTAGCATTTTAAATTAGAGTTAAATTTAGACAAATATCCAAATAAAGGTTTGAAGTAGGATCATTTTCTCAAAAAATGGGTCAAAGTATAATTTAATAAGGGTCTAAAGTTAGCACTTGGTCTCAAATAAGGGCTTGAGCTTATCAACTAGCCAAATTTTTGCCAGTTAGCGAACACTTAATTTTGAAAACAGTCACAATGGGGCAATTTCGTCAGAGAACAAAATCTGGCAAAGATTTAAAAATAAAATAAAATCTAAGATCCCAAATTGCTTGTTTCTTCTTCCTTTTCTTTTAATGTCACAAAGCTCGAATTGATCGAATTTGCGAAAAGTCAACTTAAAACTATGCTCATTATAACATAAAT